>CM060934.1:217652902-218902902 GCA_030765085.1 Allium cepa | reverse complement strand
AACTCGATATAGAAAATTAAAAAGACTTGACAACGACCTATGAGCATGCAAACGTGAAAAAGAGTCAAGTTAACATACGTGCATGTATGACGGACTAATATTTAATTTTCAAAATTGATAGGAATTGAATACTCACCTGATGAAAATTACGAGAATGACAAATTGCTAGCACTTGAAAATCAGCTACAACAGAACACTACAAGATCATTAGCAGTCAATAGTTCAGCATTTATATAACTGGGAATCAATCAAATGTTACATCTCTTAATGAAAAGGTAACCATTATTCAACAAATTAGATAAGACTTTTCAGAATAAAGATTGTAGCTTTTCAAAGTATGTCATGTTCTCACAAGACATACTTTGAGAGACAAGTGTTATTCCATCTTTTGGTAAGGTCGTAACATCAACGACTTGACTAAGAATCCAAGACAATCCATCCTAGACATCGGTTATACACAGATCTACTATGGATACCGGCTTGTCCGAGTTTGGATCAAGCTACAATCACCATGGTATGACAAGCAAAGCAATGAAAGCTAACGTTCCGAATTTCAGATCAATTGGAGTTCGTATGCTCTAAGGGTGAATCGATCAAAATCAAAGAAGACAACCTCATTCGGATCCATGGTGTTCTTATCCATCATAGGCCAACCACCTTCGTATCCATCAACCTAGAAGCATCCATCCCTCGGGTTACTTCAATTCATATCCATCAAGTAGAAGCGGCCTGGTTCATATCAATCACTCGTTTGATCGATACGAAGGAGAGAGTCAACTATCGATACAAGAGAAGTCGTGCAGATAGATGCGAAAAGTATAATCTTGGAACGATACGAAGAAATAAGTGCGCATCGATACATACTGGAATAAAGATCATCGATACGAAGCGGATATGAATAATCGATACGAATGGATTCTTCATTCACCGATACGAAGAATGATTCCTAGGAACGATACGAAGACGACATGATAAAGTGAAGAAAGCGGTCATGTGGTATGAAAAGTGGATCGCTCCTAGACTATCACTCCACGTCACCCTGATCGGCACCATAGCATCGATACGCACTACTATCGATATGAATTGATCCATACGTACACTCCAACAACATACAATGTCAAACTTGGATCGATCATCACTCAAGATTTACAAGTCCAAATGCCATCAAATTTTCAAAGGAGCTTGCATGCCACCTCAAGAATGTCCTTGATCAATCTAAAGCCAAATAGAGGTGTTTTTGATCGATACGAAATGTACACGTATCGATCAGGGATCGATCCTAATCTACCTCAGATCGATCAGGTAGGCCCATCCACGTGTGAGAAGGAGTATTCCAAGATCTAAGTCAAATTTTTCAAGCCTACTCCTATAAATAGCAGCCATATACTTCCAAAAAAGAGGACTTTTTGGCTTCTCTACACCGATATTCTGCCGAAATCGCTATTACACTTCAGTTGTACTGTTGTAATCTCCTGTAATCAGCAAGTCAAATTCAATAAACATCAATCTTTTCATAGTGGACGTAGGCAGTACGCCGAACCACTCTAAATTTGTATGTTTCTGCATTTTTTCTTATCTATTGATTGGTGTGTTTGTTGGATCTGCCTCATTTTACATTCACTTTCTTCATTTTATCTCTTCAAATACATCCGAAGGGTGTTGTGCCTAATTTTGGTACAAACATATATATATGTATATATGTATATGTATATGTTTAAGTTTATATATATAGTCGTTTATTTAATTAATACCTAATTCAATATATATATTATTAATATTTTACATATATGCAATACATATATTTTTCATATAAATATTAGTATATATTTATATATTGTTTTAATATCCATTTGAGTAACAAGTTTACATACATATAATTGGACTACACACAATGCATATACGATAAGCTAACATGTCCGTTGCAATGCAAATCCTAACATATATTTATTTGAGCATATTATACATTGCATGGATTATTATATTACACATGCACACACATACATATATGCATATAATACATATATGTAACTTTATATTAATTTAATGCAGAAAAATAAAATTCGATTTATTGTTTATAAATTTAAATGAAATAAGGGATTTTATTTAAATTAAATTTCAAAATGTTCTAAATAAATTAAAATCCATAGGCTCAATAAAGATCCAACAGGGTAAAAAAAATTTGAAATTCACTCATAACTTCCGCTGCATGTAGGCCTAGTTCCAACAGAAGCTTGCCCTCCAAGCGTAGTTAGTTTAATCTTTAGTAGGTTAGGATGGTTTAGTCAACTATGTTGTTCACAATTGATTGTAGATGGTCGAAGCTGCTTCTATTAGCCGATGACAAGTTCCTACTAGCTGATGATAAGTTCCCACTAGATGGTTCTCGAATCAGATTGACTTCTTTTACACTTTGGCTAAGTTCTGTTGTCAAAACATTGTCCCCTCTACACTCTGATTGTTTACGAGGACAATCAACCCCCACCAGGCTGCTTGTCCGAAAAATGGATTTTCTACTGATTAGAAACCACCGAATCTATCGTTATAAAATAACGCATGTGTATGACATACAATCGTAGTACGTATGCGAGTATGGGTCGATCCTACAAGGAAAGCAAGAATTTCAAATTCACTCAATCAAATTATCCTAAAAGTTTTAGAAATTTTTTATTAATTAAAAGTGTATAAAACTAGAGAAAAATTAGAATAAAAGCTGTAAGATCAAAAGGCTATTTAGAAGTAAATCAATTTCCACTTTCATATAAATCAACATAATATAAATTTATAATCTCTCTTTTCTATCACAAGTAGAATTAGTTGATGTATTTATTATAAGTATGGTCTATTTGTAAAGTTAATAAATATCACTTAAACCATCAAACTTTAATACATCTTATGAACACACTTGTCAAATCTAATGAAATTGATTATGAAATTAAAAATAAAACCAAATTTAAGCATGATCTATTTACCAATTTTTGGATCAAGTAACATAGAACATCAAATTTTTATTCTACTTTCACTTTCATTATCAAAATCAATTATTTAGATGAAAATGTCACTTGTGTTTATATTTGATTAAGTATAACCTATTTGTAATTAACAAAGCGGGTTATCAAACTCACTAATAAATAGCAAACTTCCATTAACATCAAAATGTACATTAAGTACAAAACAAGAGATCATAAATGAAATCATTATGTCGATTTTTCATGATTCATGAGAGCTTTATTTTCCTTAAATTGAAGAGATTTAGCTTCTCATACTTGAGTTCATTTCAACATATGTGGATTTCAACATTAAAAAGAAACAAAAACTAATTAAAGAGAAAGAGAGCTAACTGATTGCATTGAAGGAAATCTAATCTACTTGCATTAAATAAAAGAAGCATGTAATAACATAACACAAAAGAGAAGAGGCAATGAAATTGCATAAAAGAATGACAATAAGACATTAAACTAAAAAAATAGAAGAGCTTTTATTCTTCATTTTGTGGCTACAACTTCATAAAAAATACACGAAACATAAGAGGGTATTTACACGGGTCTAAAACCCTAATCTCTTTATAGGGAGCTACCAAAATTGCTCTTTACATTGTTTGGCCACCAAGTAATCATTAAGCATTAATTAATTTTCACTAACATGTGTTTTTCCTTTTAATTGTGGTCCATTAGTATGTGGGTAGGTGGGATCTTCCATGTAGTGTTCTTTCTTTTTTTCTTTAGCTTCCAGAATATGTTTATGCATAAGTCCATGAAGACTCTTCCAATTTTCACTTGATTTCTTGGAAAATAAAATTAAAATATGCAAATAATTTTTTTTATTAATCATAAAATTACCATTTTGCCTAAATGTAGATGAGTGAATGATGATTTGAAAGCGCTTTTATATTTTGGTTAAAAACATGTAGAAACACCATTATATGCATTTATTTTAATAAAAGAAGATTAATTATGAGAGTAAAAATATACATTTTAACATGCACATCAAATACCCTACACCTATCTTTTTATTCGTCCTCGAATAAAGTAAAACTACGATAAGTTTGCTTTTGTAGGAAAACACAATTGCATTGAGTCTATGTAACAAGCCGTTAAACCTCTAGTTGTCCCTAGTAGGGCGAGTGTTGCCTCATGAGGGTTTTTAACGGATACTACACAAAAAATCCAAATGCAATATGCAAAGTTCCTAGTGCAAATGATATGAATGCAAGTTCTATTTACAAAATGAAGAATTTACTTTTAAATTGACATAAAAGAGTAATATACAAGTTTCAGTCATTATGAAGAATGTTTAGTTCTTTACGAATCCAAACTTCCAACAAAAATTAAGTTATCATCACAATTGGACTCTAGCTTGGCAAGTTGTTTCTCTTGATAAAATAATGCAACTATGAAATAAATCCTTTAGTTGATTGTCAAAGTCTGCAAAATGGTATCTTCATCTCTTTTTGTATAATAAGTCAAATCGGTAAAGTCAATAAAATGCTTGGTTTTCAATTGCTTACTATCTCTTTATTTGTAAAAGAACATTTATTAATTTTATTATTATTTATGTACACCTAACTTAGAATATTGAGGCCGGATATATCGTCCATGCACTGCCTTGTGGGCTTATGTGAGAAGAGTATGAAGCGTGGCGAATGAGCACATTTTATGTATACATGTCTCTGGGTGTTTATTATTATTATTTTATATATACATACACCTAAATCAGAATAGTAAGACCAGAGATACTGTCCATGCACTACCTTGTGGATTTATGTGAGAGTAGTATAGATCCTAGCGAGTGTACACATTAATGTGTGTACACGTGACTCTAGGTGTTTTTCCCCTTTATGGAGAGAGGGTAATGTAAATCATCTTAGCATCACTTAACTTTAAAGATTAAAAATGTTAATGATTGTACTTTAAATCAACCACATTTTTTAAACGAAGACTATAATTTAAAATATACATCATAATTATTATCTATGAATTACCTTATATATTAGTTACACCAAAGATGCTTGTAATTTAAACTTTTCCTTTTATTATTCGTTGAGATAAGTAATTTTTCAAAAATTCCAATCTAACGACCAAAACTGTATGCTTACTCTACCGTACCTATTCAAAAAAGCAAATTATAATGCAAAATTTTTTTTCTGAAATTTATTTAACAATATTAAAATGCAATTTTTTTGAGTTTTTTTATAAAAGGGAAAGAAAAGTGCAAAAATCAAAGCATGTAAAAATAAAGATGAGACTCTCCCTATACTTGATTTTGACTATGTCCCCACAGTCAACGCATGATATAATGAGTGTAAAGGCGATGGATATATACATAATTACAAGAGAGGGTTAAAATTTGTTACTAGACGTAGTGTGGCTCATGAACGGTCATGAGCTCCTCCTCTTAGTCACTTAGCAATTCCAAGTATGGCTTTAAACAATGAACATTGACTTTAAAAATCAATCCATCCCTATGGTTTTCCATTTCTTTGTCATGCATGGAAAAACAGTACGTACCACATATGGTCCGGTCCGTCTCAATTTTAATTTCCCAAGGAATAAATGAAGTCGAGAGTCACATAAAAGAACTTTTTGATTTAGCAAAAATGTTTTTTTCTTAGGATTTTCTTGTTATGAAAAAACTATGGTTTTTTTCTTGTAAATTTTTGAATTTTCATACGCATAATTCCTAATCTCTTCTAATTCATTGAGTTGCAATTTTTGGACATCCCATGATTAGTTTTAAAAGCACTTTTGTAAGCCCAAAGCGCATCTGTTAATTTTTTAGACTAATCTTTCCAACTTTTATTAATTATTTTCTCCATAATTTGTTTGATTTGTCGATTTGAAACTTCAACTTGACCACAAATTTGAGGATAATAAGAAGTGGATAACTTGTGGGTTATCTAATATTTCTTCATTAAAGCCTGGAAAGATTAATTACAAAAATGGGTTCCATTATCACTTATTAGTGTGTGAGGTATGCCGAACCTAGAAAGGATTTTTTGTTTTATGAATTTCACAACAACTTTGTGGTCATTTGTTTTACATAGAATGATTTAAGCCTATTTAGAAATGTAATCGAAGGCAAGGAGAATATAAAATTTCCCAAAAGAGTTAGAAAATGATCCCATGAAGTCAATTCCACTTTGATAATGATCGTATGCTTTACACAAGTCGAATGTGTATATGAAAAAATATGGACCAATAAAAGCCACATTGGAGCATCTTTTCTGCAGTTTTCTTAGGACCGAAATGTCCACCACAATCTCGGTCATGATAAAACTAAAGAACACTTTTGTTTTTGCTATCCGGGATGCATTGTTGAATAGTTTGGTCAGAAAAATACTTAAACAAGTATGGATCGTCCCAATAGAAATATTTCACTTGGGATAGAAATTTGTATTTGTCTTGTTTGGAACAAAACAAAAGAGTTTCCTTAGTGACTAAAGAGTTCACTATATAGGCAAACCATAGATCAATGGAAACCAAAAAGAGTTATTCGTTGGTAAAGTTCTCATTGATGAGCAAAGAAGATGGTCTTGAAAGACGAGGCAAGCGATTAGCTATGAGATTGTTGGATCCTTTTTCGTCTTTGATTGTAAAATCAAATTCTTGAAGTAATAGGATCTAATGAATCAAATGATACTTAGCATTCTTTTTAGCAAAAAGCTATCGAAAAGTGGAATGGTCAGTGTAGACTGTGGTGTGTGAGCCTATCAAATAAGGTCTAAACTTTTTGAGTTAAAAAATGACTCCTAAAAGTTCTTTTTAGGTGGTTTATAGTTGAGTTTAGTGTCGCCCAAACTCATATTAGCATAATAGATGACGTGAAGAATTTTGTTGATGCGTTGTCTTAGGATAGCACCAACTACAAATTTAGAAGCGTCACACATAATTCCAAAAGGAAGATCCCAATTAGGCTGATTGGAACAGAAACGAGTTCATTTATAACACGTTCAAAAGAAGCGACATAATTAGAATGATCGAATATCCTTAATAGATTTGAGAACGCATATATTTGAAATAACATCGACTTTTTCTATATTTTCCTCAATGCCCTTTTTTGAAATGACATGTCTGAGAACTATTCCCTGCATAACCATAAAGTGGCATTTTTCCCAATTTAAAGCTAAGTATTTTTCTTTGCATCGATTTAGAGCCAACTCAAGATGATATAAGCATTAAGGAAAAGAATCTCCAAAGATAGAGAAATTGTCCATAAAAGCTTCAAAAAAGCATTCGATAATGTTAGAAAAAATGTTGATCGTGCATCTTTTGGAAGTCATAGGGGCATTACAAAGTTCGAATGGCATATGCCGATAAGTAAAGGTACCGAAAGGACAGGTGAAAGTCATATTTTATCTTGATCTTTGAGAGCGATTGGAAATCGGTTATAATTGGAATAACTATCAAGAAAACAATAGAATTCGGGCGGGCTAATCGTTCAAGCATTTTATCAATCAAAGGTAAAGGGAAATGATCTTTATAGGTTACAGCTTTTAAATAATCAATGCAAACACGCCAACATGTTTGAGTACGGGTTGGAATGACTTCATTAGTGACATTCGTGATATATGTGGGTCCAAATTTTTTAGGCACGACATGAATTGGACTAGCTAATTGGGGTTTGCCATAGCTGTGCATCATGAGTAGGCTTAGGTTCGTCGATTAAGTGAATGCATTGCTGAACAATTGTAAGGCTAATTCCCTTAATATCGATAACGGACCATCCAATCGCTTCTTGGTATTTCGAAAGAATGGAAAGAAGAGAAAGATCAGTAGAAATAATGATGGGAATAATTTTTTTATCACTTAAGTATGTGTACTTTAGGTGACAAGGAAGTGGTTTGAGCTCTAACCTAGGCGGTTGTTCAATCGAAGAAATAGATTGAGTTTCGGACTCAACCATGAGAGGAACGAATGGAAGCGTGTCTTCAATATCTTCTGGCATACTTTGAAGTAGTTATTCACACTTTACTTCATTTTCATTATTAAGGTCAGTTGTTTCATTTTCGAAGTTTTCATGAATAGCGCTAACTTCCTAAGTGTGGTCGAATGGTTCGTTTGGTTGATTTTCTCAACTGAAGATGTAAGATCCATGGTCAGTTACCAAAGGAAATTTTCATCGAACCATTCGGATAATTGATTAAGGCATTCGAGATGACCAAGAAGGGTCGTCCTAAAATCAAAGGAATTTGGCTAGTGAGATTGTTACAGGTTGTGTTTCAAGGACGATAAAATCGACGAGGAATATGTATTCTCCTAAATAAATTAACATATCCTCAATCTCACCTATAGGATTCTTTATATAACGATCGACCAATTGAAGGGTTACTTTTGTTGGTATAAGTTCACCTAAACCAAGTTCTTAATACAAAAAGAATGGAAGAAAATTAACACTCGCACCTAAGTCAAACAAGCATTTATTGATTATTTTTTGTCTCCTATCATACACGAGATTGTGAAGCAACCAGGATCTTCGTATTTCACAAGAATAGATTGAGACGAGACTTCACTTAGACCGGTCTCTAAGAAGACTTTTTAGGTACTTGAGCGTGTCATTTTTTAAGTGCATAAGTCCTCTAAAAACTTAGCGTAAGTTGGGACTTGTTGAATCATGTCTAAAAGAGGAATGTTGACCTTAACTTCTCTGAAAATCTATAAAACCTTTTTCGTTTGATCGAAATGTTTCCTAGGTCAAAGTTGATGTGGTAATGGAATTCGGAACCCAATAGGCCAGTCTACTTGAGTTGGAAAAGAAATGGACTCAAAAAATAGTTCGAGGTTTGACTCAATGTTTTGATCGGAATAGTTTGTGGTTTTCAAAGTGTTGAAAGGAACTTTTGGTAATTCATTCAGGTTGACAACTTACTTATCAATTTGTTTATAGAATCGTAAAGTGGTGATAGTGTTTGTTTGATTCACATTGGTATCTTGAATGATATGAGCTTGGTTTGAGCTTGTGTTGTGATTACTAAGGTTTGGAATGGGTTAACTCGGGAACATACCTTTCTCGCATTCACTCGTATAAGTGGCTAATTGACTCATTTGCATTTTTAGTTTTGCGATCGATTGACTCGTATTTTACACATAGAGGTTAACAGATTTTGTAATTTATTTAATCGAAGGTTTTGATTGGTCGCTTTAGCCAAAGTATCCAAACTTTTCTCAAGTGAAGTCGTTCATTTTTCATCTTAAGGAGAAAAAGATTGTTGCACTTGGATATGAGAAGGTGGCATAGAAATTGAGTTGGTTTGAAAGAAGGATTTAAAGCATTGTTTGGAAACGCTAGAACAGATGGTAGAACCAAATTTGTGTTTGAATTGTTTTAATTCCAAACGAAACAAGGATGATTTCTCCAATCGGGATTTTATTTTGGAGAGAAGGGGTTATTCCTAACTTTGTCAAAAGCATTGATTTTCTCTAACGAGTGAGAACATTGATCAGCGATGTGATTTGGATCATTACATTTACAACAGAAGACTTGAGAAGCTTGGTTTGTATGATTAGATGAAAAAACAATTATAAATTTGTTTATCATCACATTGATTTCGCTTCTAAGGCTACAGATGATCCTATAGAATGTGGGCTCAATCATGAAGATTGATTTCTCGTTAGATGTTTCCATTGAGTTGATATTTTAGCAAAGTTTTCAAGAAATTTCCAAGTGGCATCATGATGTTCTGCTAAAAAATTTCCTTGACACGTTGATTCGAGCATTGTCCGAGAGTTATTTTCAAGTCCATTGTATGAAATTCAGCAAAGAGTCCATTTTTCAAAATTGTGACGTGGACGTTTTATCAATAATTTCTTGAAATTCAAAATATTGCCAAAAGATTCACCCTCAAATTGATGAAAATTTATGATTTCAATTCGATTTTAAGTTGTTTTTTCCAAGGGGTAAAATTTCTTTAAGAAAACTTTCACAAATTCATCCCAAATTTTAGTTGAATCTAAGGCAAGTTATACAACCATTTCTCGACGTACTTGGTAAGTGCGAATGAAATTAACCTAAGTTTTATTCCATTATTTCATAATTGTTGAAGTTTTATAGTTGCACAAATTTTTTCAAATTTCATTAAAAAGATGTAATGATCGTCATTTCAAAATTGCCTAATCTTGGAAGCATGTTAGTGTGACTTGATTGGATTTAATAGTGATTACCCATTGGGTGGGTAATGTAATGCAAGAAGGGACAGTAACTCGATTGGGGAAAATTTTGTCCATGAGAGTTCGAGGAGGATTTTGTTCGCCATTATGGAGGGATTGTTTGTTCGAACTAAGCGTTTATTAAATTAATACGAGTCCAAACACTTATGCATAAGGAAGAGAATTAAGGGGAGAAAGGAGTGAACAATAAGGGTAAGGGAGTAAGAATAAAGCGAAGTTTTTTCTTTTCTTGTGCTAAAATACAAAAAATTGTAGATTTTTTCTTTAACTTAGAATAATATACTAAAATTGGTTTTTTCTAATTTTTTTTATATATGTATGAAATTAATGCAACTAACAAGGACTTGATTAGAAATTTTCTATCCTTAGTAGGTCCTAACCCAAAATTATATTGTGACACTTTAACTTAATTCAACAAAACAACTCTTAGCCAAGTAATGGATGTGAGTTACTAGTGTACCATAAATCACCGTTGCAATTTAGCCGAAGGTTTAAGTAAGCAGAGCATGATCAATATAATATCTTATGAATCACCATAATAATTATAATTGAATGTTGCTCTGTCGTTGCCTTAGACACCAAGAAATAGTTTATTAAATGAAATCAACTTGTCAAAATACAAATTTATCATAGATGAGCTGATGACACCCTTAAGTCAAATGTTTAATCTTTATTATTAATTTAATTGAATGTAATGAAATGCAATTCGTGGACAAAGGAAAGGGTGATAATATCCCCACCTTATGTGAATATGGGTGGCACCCTTAGAAAATAAAAACAAAGATGAAATGATGCAAAATAGAAATTAAACATGCATTAATAATGCAACTACAAATGATTTATCATTTTTTGTTTTCTTATGCAAGCAACAAACATTGCAAGAAAAATAAAAATAAGAGATAAGGCAGAGCATGAAGAATTGTTTGCAGATTTATTTATTAAGCCAAATATGGATCAACACTCGAAAATAGGATAGGTGATTGGTTTCCATTATAGGGTTTGGTCTCTCTATCTCATCTTCCTTTAAATTTAACATGCGATCTCCCCAGATCGTTTAGTGTTCCAATCTAGGGCTTCGATCTCTCAGAGGCGTTGTTGAGTCTATACGGTCTCTTGAAAAGAGTCCCAATGAACAAGCAAGCTCATCCGCTCACTCACCAATGAGGGGACTTACTTCTTGCACTCCGGCCTGCCTCCTTGGGCAGTAGCTCTATAACGACCAAAGAAGCCCATCCTTTTCACTCTTCGATGACGAGGCTTGCTTCTACACTCTAGCCTAATCTCTCTGGATGGTAGCTCTAAGGCAATCCAAATCTGTACAAGCCCATCCACTTGCTCTCCAACAAGGAGACTTACACCCTGCACAACAGTCCCATCTCTCCGGACAGAAACTCTAAAGTGATCTAAATCCGTACAAGCTCATCTGCTTGTTCTTTGGCAATGGGACTTGCATCTTGTAATCTGGTTTCATCTCTCCGGACGAGACATAAAGCGATAAATATCAATCATCGTGCCCCCATGGATTTTTCAAAATTCAAATCCAAATTAAAATAAATAAGTAGAAATCCTAATTATCCATCCTAGGCATCCGATTCGGAGCATAACTAAGGACAAATATAGGTTTTGTACACGTTTGAGTGGTCGGGCGTTATTATTATCCTGACCAACCACCCTAGACATTCGAATTAGAGCGTGACTAGGGACCAATCTAGGTTTTGTGCATGTCTAAGTGGTCAAGGGTCATTATTGTCCGAAATAGTCATCTAAGGCATCTACTCAGAGCATGCCAAGGGACCATACGAGATCCCATAAACGTGTAAGCGATCTAAGGTTATATCACTTATTAAAAATCAAGGTAAAGGAATCGAACCTGACTCCAATCCATCTCAATCATTGGGTTGCAATCTAATGTTCCTGCCGCTTTTTCCAATGGTGGGCTTCTAGTTCTAGCTCCTGCTGTCATGTATTTGTATTCTGTTTTGCCACTCTAGCTCAAGATCGCCTATTCCAGGCATTAAATCTCATCCTAGATCCATATCGATTTTGCCCTCAAGTCGTGGAGGCATTTTTTCAGTTTTCTTTGCTCTATTTCTAGATGCTCTTGCATTAACTTATTGTCCTTGTTTCTGAATTTCAACAACTTTGGTTATTCCTTATTGCCCCATCCTTTGGAAGAACCCTGCTTGCATCACCCTCCACCTAGCCATGAACCTTTCTAGCATCTCCTTATGTCTAGCCATTATCTCATCTTGCATTTCCTTCATTATCCTCTCCATCTCTTATCTGATCTCAAAGTTAGGTTGTTCAGAATTTGAAGACACCTCTTAGACGCCTCTAAGCTTTGGTTGTCTTGCTCTATTTTAGATCTAGTATTAGGCCTCTTCATCTTCTCCAAACCCCGGATTCAAGCTTCAACTCTCCAAATCCTGCTCTTAGCTCTCAATGAAAGCACCAAAACATCAACTAAAAAAATGGATCAACATCCAAAAATCAGATGAAAGCACTAGTTCAAATAAAAGTAAAAGAAAACGCTATAGAATATTTAAGAACGCATAGAAGTATTTTATAGTGGTTCAACATGGTCTTTGGCCTGCGACCACTTTAATCAAGTTTTATTATTGGTTGCTAGTTGTTATCTCTTCGGATTACAACTTGAATTTCCCTAGATCTAAGTTACAATGAATTTAAATAAATTTGAAAGAGATAAGAAATGAAGAAGGTGTTGGTGAAGCTCTAAGTTCAATAGTTTTAATGGAGATTCAACAGAGAGAAGATCCATTTCTGGTAGTAGTTAGGTTGGTATTTATAGAGGAATCGGACAACATTGAGTTGGGGCCCAGTAGCAATGACATCTAGGATACAGCAAAAAGTCACATCGAAAAACCTAAGCCATTCCAATTCAAATCCTTAACTCAGGATTAGTTAAGTTGCATCGGTCCAATCATGGTGAAACTTTTCCAACTCCTTCTTTTGCCTTTTCTAAGTGCTCTCGCCAAATTTCAAGTCAGTCCATCTCCGTCTTGATGTTCTCCTTACTTAGGACGAATTAAGGACTTAGCCAATTTTCCAACCAGTTGACCTAAGGCCTTAACTCGAGACGAGTTAAAGGCTTAGCCAATTTTTCAACCAGTTGACCTAAGGCCTTAACATGGGATGAGTTAAGGACTTAGCTAATTTTCTAACCAGTTGACTTAAGGCCTTAACTCGAGAGAACTTGGCCAATTTTCTGACTGTACTTCCAAAGATCAATTATCCAGTCCCTCGAAGTGCGCCTTCGAACTCTCAAGTCGTTTCGTCGTTTATTGAATCTTCTAAGTCCAGTTGAAATTTGCTTTGCTAAAAAGCGTGTTGACATTATTTAAAAGCAACGATTTTTTAAGCGAAAATTTAGAATGCAAAGCAGAACAAATTTTTAGCAAGCAATTACTACGCTTAATCACTTTCCTTCTATTTCCAACATGAAAAGATGTTTAAAATGGTGCGTGTGTGTGTGTATATATATATTATTTTTTCAAAGGCCATCGATAATTTTTTTTAAAGGCTAAAACAAAAACAAAGGAAAACGAAAGAAAATTTATATTTTCTTGTTTTCTAAAGAATTTTTTTAAGAAGAGAAGAATGCGAGTTTAAACAAAAGAGAACCTAAAAATAAACTCAACTTGACGGTACTCAAGTAAAAATGAAAACAACTTTCTTTTAGTAAAACAAACAAAGAGAAGAAAGAAAATAAAGAAAAATAGAAACTTTACACTAAAAAAATTTAATTGAAGCCAATATGCATAACCTAACACACAAGCCCAATATCCAAATTATTACGCTTCCCTTTTTCTTGCTTAAAAAACGTGAAACTAAAAATAAAAAATGCAGTCTTATAAAAAAGAAGAGAAGAAACGTGAAATCAACAGAAAAAATGATAGGTTGTTAGAATTTGGATTTTAGGATTTTGAAGGTGATTGCGACCGTAGAAGAAGTGGTTGACGGTCGTAGGCTATCTAGCAAAAGAAGGTGGTTGAGTGCATGGAAAATTACAGGTTGTGCTGGCTATTTTTCTTATGTTATAGGAAGATGATGAGGAAGTCGATAGGAGCAGACGTGGTTGTTGATGATGGGTAGGCTGCTGCAAGATGTGAAACGGGTTTGGTTGTGTTTGCTACGGATGCTGATAGGTTAGGGACAAAGTGCTTTGTTTTTTGGGTGGCAGTATGTGGGTTTGGAAGGTTTTAAACAGTGGATTTGTTTGATTTGGGTGGCAGTTGGTTTTAGCGGTGGAAGTGAATGGCGATTGACGATTGGTTGGTATAGGTGATTGGTTGTAGGAGGAGGTCACGATTTTGGGTCCACGGTTATGGCTGGTTCGAATTGGGAGATGGAGGCGATGGTTCATTAGGTTGAGCATTGGAATTGGTTGTGGTGGTTTTTAATTAGATGGTGGTGCACATGGTCTTTGATTTTTACTCGGATTGGTAGTATTGTGGATTTGGGGGATTGATTTGGGTTCGTGGATTAGAGGCGATGGAGGTGATTTGATATTCCGACAATTTTCATTTATTGATGGTGACGTGGAGGGTACTGGTTGTCAGGTTCGATGATTATCTGAGTTTGAATGGTGAAATGTTTTGAATGGTGAGGTTGATGTAGGAGCGAGGTGTGTAGAATACAATAGCCTATGATTTTTGTCTGATGATAATAAACATATATATATATACTCATTTAAATGTATCTGTTGTTGTCCAATTTTATTTTTCACATAATTGAATAAATATATGTTGAATAAAATAAATAATTCAAAATTCATATTCAAAAAAACATTTTATTCAAACAAGTATTTTATTACAAATTCGAATATACAAATTTGAGCTCTCACTACATTTATGTATTTTCAATTACAATACAATTTCAATTACAACACAATTTTCAATTTACAATTCTCACCTCACTACATATTCACTCTCACTCGTACTTGATCTTCAACTCTGTTCCAGTCTGAATCCAGCATTTAAGCTATCTGCAAAATAAACACTGACGCAGTAAAATTGAAAAAGAAATTATTTTGTAGTGTACAATAAAATATGTGTTGTGAAAATATTGTTTTCCTCGGTTATTTGGGTTGTTCATCATCATTTATTTTTTAATTCACCTTACACGAAAAACTTGTCACATGCACAGTGTATCACTGTACATGCCACAAGGCCGTGCACACCGGTGTACACTTGCTTGATAAAATTACAGGGACAGGTGAGCATAAGGTCAAACCCTAGCCAAAGGCTGGATTCAACTTAAGTGCATATGAGTCTGGACCAAGTCAACTTAACCAAACTCGAAGAAAATCCAGATCAAAAGTCAACACTAACATGAATGCAAAGCTTCAGCATAGAATACATATATACATGCATGTTCACACATGTATGCATGTATATGTATATGCATATAGTGGCAAAACAATCAACAATGGTGACTTTAGAAGAAAAAAACAGAACACACTTGAAAAGTTCACAAGCTAGTACAACATGAAGACCAGCAAATGAACAGTGCAGCTTCAAGTCTGACAAGCAGTGGTGACCATATGACTCAAATGAAAAAACAAAATCAACAATTTGCACAAGACTGCAACAACTCGAAATGGTACAATAAATGAACAAGTTCATATGCACAGACTCGAAACAATATGCACACATGGACAAGGCATGCAACCAGACTCAACACAAGGGCTACACCAACATAGATGGTCAAGAGCAACACCTGAAGACCACATGACCAAATGACAGTGTATATGAACAAAGTGAGGAGACTACAAGCACGATTTGAAAATTGCTCATGTACACATGAAACCAGAACTACAACAACAAAAGCAACAATGCATCACTAAAATCAAACTACATGAAGTACCAGACCTCAACTGACCAGAACAAATCACATAATGTAATTAGACCAAACCAAATCCAACAAGAACCACAAACTAGATTTCAAGTGGAAAAAAATTCAATGCGAATGGAACTTGAAGCAATAAGCTAGTGCAATCAGAGTGCAGACTCAGAGCACCAGAAATAGACCAAACCAAAAGTTCAGAAGCATGAACTCACAGACTCAAGTAGAACCAACATAAAAGTGAATGCAACTCTGAGGGAACATGAAATGCAAGTATGAGCATGCATTTTAACATGGACTGATACAAGTGCACTCGTCACAGCAATATGTTGTGATAACCAGTACAGTACAAACCAGAATGAAGTGCAACCAAGATATATTAAGCACAATGACATGAACATGTGAAACGTAATGAATAAATACAACATGACAATAGGTACAAGCAATATAAGACTAACAAGACCAAATGAGATGAAGCAACTATCATTTGAGTATGAAGCAGTTTACAGTTCTGCAAAACAGTGAAGTAGCCATTCGATGAACAAGTCAAGGTCAAAAAGAACAGAGCTAATTTGAATTCATGGAGTAATCCGAACAAGTAAATCAAAATTTACCCCAAAAATTATCTAAAAAAAATTAAAATGCCAAAGTCATAGGAAAAAGAACGGAATCGACTTAATAAACTATATCAAGCAAATTCAACACGAACAAGTCAAGAATTCATCACAAGCACTCAAGCAAAGATCGGATGGACAAGTGCAAATCACGAAAGAATTAAAAAATATATATACGAACTAAAATTTAGGGTTTTAATCCTTATAAATTACCCACTAACATCATCGGCAAAAAGTATTCGAGTTCAAGCAAAACCAGAGCAAGATACAAATTCAATCACAAATCAATAACTCGAATCGATTTCGAATACAAGCAACTGCAACAGCAAAATTATACGGAAAAATCACATACCAAACTCACAGGTTCGAACTCAATCCCGAAAGCGACCGTGAGCCAAATCGAAGAAGCATTGATGCCAATTATAGAATGGCCAACAATCAATTTGAATTTTTGTTTCAAGCGGCGCTACATTTCAAAACCCTATATTTTAAAGAGGAAGAAACGAGGCGACCACGAATACATAAAGGGACGACCAACATATACGAATAAAGGAGAAGACATCTATTTTTCCTTAAGTGATTTGGGCCGGCCTCTATATAAATATTGGGCTTGAATTATTTTAAATTAGGGTTTTAGTTTGTATTTTATTTTTAATTTTTATTGAATTTTCTTTTAAAATTATGTAACTCTCTAGTCATATGACTAGGTTACGAACTACGGTGGTGTAGTTAGAGAATTCGCAAGTCGGTGGATGAGTTGTGGCAAGGTTTTGAGCATAGAGTTAGGTTAGTCATTAGCAGATGTCGCAAGTTTACGTTTGTAAGCATCTGACTAATTAATTTCTAGTAGAAACCTTAGAGGCATCACATAAGAAGGGTTTTGCCCAAGCTAGGTAAATTTGTGTGTGATCTCTACTGCATTATTATCTGTTATTGTTTTTATTTTTGCATAATTTTTATTATTATTAGTATCATCCAATTCACTCCCGCCTCTAGGGTGAAAACGATCCTACAAGGTGGAGATTTGGGTTTACATTTTGTAGGAATTTGTTGCAGGCGTTTGTGAGGAAGTGGGTGTTAGGGTGTGGGTTGCTGATAGTAGGGAGGAGCTAATTAGTATCCTGCCAATATAGGATGAATGTTTGGTTGTCGTGATAGTAGGAGTTTAAGGTGAGGTGGCAATGATGTTTTTGGTTATCGATGTGATAGTGGAGGAGGTATCTATTGGAACTAGGTAAGCCTGCAGCGGAAGAGATGAGTGAATATCAATTTTTTTTTACCATTTTGGATCTTTAATGGGCCTATGAAGTCTAAATATACTTAGAAGTTTTCTAAGTTTCTTTTAAATAAAATAAATATTTTATTTAACTTCATAAATAAAGTTTCACTTTTATTTAATGTGTATGTAAGTTAAAGTATATCAAATATACTCTTATATACAAATTTGTATGTAACATTTACTTTTCAAATTTACCCAGAGAAGAAAATATGTTATTTCCTTTCTCTTAGTTATTTAACTAATGTGGGGACATAAATCTATTTGGAGAAGGAAACTTTTCATTTCCTTCTACTTAAATTATTCAATTAATAAGGGATCATAAATTTAGTTAGAGAAGGAAACTTTTCATTTCCTTCTCTTAATTAAATTAAATAATTGATTAATAAGATAACATTAATGACTAATCTAAATATGACATGAATTGTAAATATATTCACGGTAAATATTGTGCAAGTGCAACATATAGAGAGTATGAATAGTTAGTGGTAATTGATATGTATATATAAAATAAACAAGAACAATTTGAATGGTTATTGCATAGGAATTGAAATGGAAATTAGTAAGGGATGACAAGAGTGATTGATACAGCTTCCTAATTAGTAAACTTAATTAATGCAATATACTAATGACAATCAATAGGTACCATAATGTAAGAATAAAGAAGGTAAACAATGAATTGTATGCAGACATTAATGTTTTAATTCAAAAGAGAAACGATTTCATATTATGAAAACATGTGTAAAGAAAAAAAATATGAACACATACAAGTAGGTCCAAATAGTACAAAAATAAGGGCTATTGATAGCGCCAACACATAGTGTTTCCGCTTTTCCTCCTCTCAACGCTATGGAATGAAGAGTATTCAATGCTTTGCACTAATAACTAAGGAGCATTCAACGCTATGCAACAAAAGGGAGGGAAACAATTTTTTGGTATGGGAAGAAAAAATCATGTCTATCACAACCTCGCCCCTTTTCTCTTTTCACCTCGTCACCTCCAGAAAACAACAGCGAGCCAAAATCCCTAAATTATGAACTCCTTAAACCACCGCGATGAACAGTCACGCAGACCAGCATCCCTAAATCCTGAAACCCTAACCACCGTAATCAACGGTCGATCCCTGAAACACCACACGCCCCTTAGTATTCTCAAAAAAGGCACACTAAAGGATGTGATGCGTTATAGGTATAGCTAAAGCATCACAGAGACTAAGATTCACAAGACAAATAAGTAAAAGCAGAGGAAAACATTTAAATAATAACTTATCATTCAGAATTAAACCTCATCTCAAAATAAGTCATAAAAACATAACATATCTCAAAAACTTAAAAT
The DNA here is from genome assembly GCA_030765085.1 of Allium cepa. Classification (NCBI taxonomy): domain Eukaryota; kingdom Viridiplantae; phylum Streptophyta; class Magnoliopsida; order Asparagales; family Amaryllidaceae; genus Allium; species Allium cepa. The sequence continues at coordinate 218,883,652 of CM060934.1, read as the reverse complement.
CTCTCATGTCTCATGAAAATACATCTCAGTATCACATTATCAGAGTACAAAAGTAAATAATAATCTTTATCACAAGTGCCAATCCATCATAAGCTAAATGAAAAAGATGAAAAACAGAGGAATACATCTGACATAAGAAAACTCTAGAAATGGATCGACTATCCTCAACTCTGCTGGCCTATTGGGGAAAAGGGAAAGATAGAGGAGTGGGTCAGACAATAAGTCTGGTGAGTGAAAGTAATGACTAGCTTTCTAAGCAAGATAAAGATAATAGAATAAGAATGGTTCTAACATGAAAGGAAGATACAGAAAAGATAAAATTTTCATAAAATACTATTTCTGATTTTCTCTGACTGTTTGCTTCGATTGTTTGCACTTGTCTTAAACTATTGTGATTAGGCTGAAACCCTAATCCTATCTTAACTGCTAACTTGATTAGGCTGAAATCCTAATCCTACCCATTGATCTGCCATTCCTATCTCTATTATGCCACTGTGAGCCAATCCTGTTGGTCCCACAGTAAAAGACACCTCTTAGCGCTTAGGACGCAGTAGCAAATTATTTACCATAATCAATGCCGCACGCTCGGTCATCGTCGGTACACACTAACTGTCTCCTCCTATTGGACTATTTATTTACCCTAATCAGCATAAGCGTGCCCAGCCTCACCCATATGTGAGACCATCAGTCCTCGGTCTGAAAGAGAATGCTGTCGGTACAGACCACTACTGCTATTTTTTCTTATTGACTTAATCCAAGATCTAAGTTTTAAAATAAGCCCTCTTCTGTTATTTATTTCTTTCTAATTATAGCCTACGTGTTATAATTCTTCTTGCAACTGTTAGTCTTCTATTTTCTCTTTTTAGTTATAACCACTTGTTATAATCATGCTTGGAAATATCTTAAATTTTCCTATTTCAGTCCATCTCCATTTTATTTCAGTTTTTTCGTTTTACATTTGATTTTTGTAAATTTAGTGTTTTTTTCTATTTTAATCTATTTTTACGAATTCTTCTTTTTTAATATTTTATTCGCGTCAAAAAGGACTAAATCTCTATAAAAAGAAACGAACATTTACAGGCTAAATTTGAACTTAAAACAGATGTAAATAACTATAAATAACTGTAAATAACTACAAATAACTGAATAAAATAGCTGAATAAAAATAGACTGAAAAGTTTTTGAAATTTACTTAAAAAGTGACTGTAAATAAACTTACATAAAAACTGCCTCAAAATTGTAGAAAAACTACAACTATTGAGAACCCTATTATTTTAAATTGCTTACAAATCTAAAATAATTACAAAACACTCACTTGTGGTCCTTAGCTCTAATCCAAGGCCTTTCTGATCCACTTCTAGGGTGTAAAATATTTTTATTAAAAAGATTTCCTTCCCAGAAAAAATTTCTATTTAGTGTTCAGCCTCTGGAAATGAATCTAATTGAGAGAAAATCTGACTGAGAAAAATAATTAGGCCTAGGGTTCTGTTAATAGTATGGCTTAGGGATCTCAGGCCGTCGGATTTGAAGATTTAATTTGGTGCAACCATGTCATAGGCCCATTAGGAACCATCAGATGCAGCTATGAACATGCAGGATTTCACCAAAAATCAAATTTACAGTCTTCGGCTCACACCTGGACGAAAAATAGTCCAGGGAAGAATGCGGGTCGATTTATGGGTCGATCCGACTCAGGCGTGGGTCGACCCATAACGGGTCTGCTTTTTTTCTTTTCTTTTTTTCATTTTTGTTTAATTATATATATTATTCTTATTTTCTTTGTTTCTCTCGTAACTTCTCCATACTGACTCAGATTTCAACAAGTTATATATGAAAATTGCTCAGAAAATTACCACGGTCTCAATGGTTCAACTCTTGTGCCTTAATTTTGATGATTTTTTAACCCTATTTTATTATTCAATTAATTTGTTAGTTAAATATTATTACCCTAATTTTTCGGGTTGTTACAATCTCAATCCCTAGGTGTTGGTGGCGTAATCTCTCTGCTACACTCGATCCTAATCCCTAAACATGTCGTCACTATTTCAACTGTCTAGAATGCTAAAACCATGCCACTCCGATTTGAAACGCCATGAGAGGTACTACAACGATTATTATATATTTTTTCACTTCTTATGATTTTTAATCTATTCATTACTATCTCCTAACACATGTTTATAGGTTATTACAACCCTTAATTATGCTGTGGTGATACTTTTAGCCCTTTTTCAGCCTAACTAAATAGTCGTGATTTTAAGGTAATTTATTTAACCCCATTTTGCTATGATGTAAAGAAAATGAGATGAAATTAGTTGGGTATTTGATAGTGGTGATGATATTTATATAGTACAATTTTTTTTCGTCAATCGTGTTGCTGACATAAAACTATAGTCTGATCAATTCCAAATATATTTTTTTTTCCTTCAACCATAAATCTCTTATTAATAATTCAAAGCACAATAAAATTCATTCTGAATCAATTTCAGAAATGGTTTGTTGAATAAATGTCAAAAATGAATCCTTTAATGATTATCAAATCGATTACCAATGTACATTACCCAATAAAAAATGCAGAGAGAGAGAGAAAAATAAACTTGGATGTTGTGTCTACTAGAAATGAAATGTTATGTTCATTCATTATTTTCTACACATAAACTAATAAATTTTTGTATAGTATAGTAAAATTAGTTTGAAGGTTTAATGTTTTGATTTGAGTGTCAAATGTTTTTTTGTTTGATTGTTTGATATGTCATATGCATAGTGTTCAGTTGAAAAGCTTATTATACCTAAAAACATTGATGCTTACGTCTTGCCTCTAAAACATGAAAATGCATTGTGTGCTTTTTTTAAAACACACACATTTAGTGTTCGGACCCTCATCCATCAGCCTATGCAACAATTGTCTTCTATAACTTCATTCTTGTATAAGCAATAGGTGCACAGGTGCAACATGTTTAAGCATAAATGTGCTTCTAGAAAAGTGGTGGACCTTTTGAGAAAGTGAACCGTCTGGATAGCTTCATAAAGCTGTTGTTTTTGGAAGAAAAATTGAAAAGGTCAATTTTGAAAAAAAAAAACAAATGAAAGATTTTTAAATATTATTTTGACTATTTGAAAACCAAACAACTAATCATAGTAACATGATACGGTGAATAGTTTTTCCAGTTAATATATATTAACTCATTGGACCACTTACTCCATATTAATGTTAAAATAATAAATTATTCAGTCCATTTTAATCTTCCATCTTCTCAAGGATCATCAGTAGTTAGCATATCAATTACAATTTTATAACAGATTCAATCTTCGGTTTTCATTTAGTTTTTCACTGGAGTTGGTGATTCTATTTTACTAGCAAAAACTGATATGTTTTAGAAATCACAGGTGAAACTAAACTATCACAGTTGCATAAAATGCCGTGGTTTTTTTATATTGGTTATATGTGTTATTTTAAAGAAGTCATTAATGTTTACGTATAGCTAAGTTCACTGAAGTGTGTATTCTGAATATTTATTTACAATATTGGAAGTTTATTATGGTTATAGGTTTAAGCATATCATTTAATATGAAAATAAATTTTCATGTGAATTTTGTGTTTTAATCTATAAGAGATGATCAGAGAAATTTAGGTAACCTAAATTTTTTTACAAATGCAAAAGTATTGGAGAATGGAAAAGCAGATTGCAGAAATCTCAAGTTTAAATCAGATACCAATTCACCATCGTTGATTCAAGATCCAAAGGCTGCTATTATTTCTTTCATTACTGAAGTGGGTCTGGGCCAAAACTTCAAGCCAGCCTACAACACTCATTATACTGATATAAATTGTAACTCTTGTACAAAAGAGAATTATCTTTCTTTTATTTTTCATTAAGATCTTCTGTAATTTTGCTAAAGTAATAATATTAGAATTATTTCATTCAAATTCTTATATAGGATCAGAGCTCTTTGCTTATCAACATCAAAACATCCAATTGTAGAAGGAAACCCATCAGAAAGTTAAAACAAAATCATCATCTGAGTCTCATATTTCCCTCTCATTAGATTAAATATCATCACCTGAGAGGGAGACCCAACATCAATCACATCTGCCACGCCAGTTTTCAAATTCTAGTTGCATAAGGTGTCGAGTCAGAAAGGAACATAAATCAAAATCTCAAAAAACAGAACCAAGAATTCGAAATCATCAAACAAAAGAAATCAAGGAAAGTGCCATCCTAAAAAGATCGATCAGATTTCATCATCATTTGAAAAAAATTTGGTTGCATCTTACCTGGCAGCATCTTATTGAGATCTTGGTTCTGCATCCTTGTTAAGATTTAGTGTCCTTTGTTCTCTTTTCTTCAATACTATTTCTTTTCTAATTTCAAGATCATCATGGGAGATGAAGCACATTCTAGAGCACCCATCTGTGGCAGTGAATCACAACACACTACATCAAATGTTGAAAAACTTGTCAGAACCATAGTCAGCCCTCAAAGTCAACTTGTCACTATTCGTCTCAGTGAGGATAATTATCTCCTCTAGAAACTACAAGTTGAAACAGCCCTTCAAGGATATGGCCTTGAAGTATATATTCAAGATATAATACAAGTGCCACCAATGTTCATTGCTGATCAACAAAACAAAATGATCAATAATGAAGAATATGTTAATCATCACAGACAAGATAGGATAATATGTTCTTGGTTATTGTCATCTATAAATGCAAATCTTCTGACTCATGTAATAGGTTGCAAAATAGCAAGTGAGATATGGTCAACAATAGAAAGAGTGTTTAATTCCCAATCAGCGGCAAAAGTGTTGTTCTACAAAAGACAACTTCACAACGTCAAAAAGGAAAGTCGTAATATGAGGGAATATCTATTCAAAATTAAGTTAATCTGTGATGCTTTAGAGGATGCAAATCAAAAGGTATCCAACTCAGAACAAATTATGACTATACTAAATGGACTTAGTGATGAATATGAAGCAGTAGTAGCAGTTCTGACATCTCAGAAGAATCTACCATCTATTGATGATGCACATTCTATCTTACTATCTCATGAAGCAAAAATTGATATCAAGAAACCTCAAGAAAATGATCTCTTAGTCAATTTTGCTGCTAATTACAAAGGTAAAGTTCAAAACAATAACAGAGGAGAACAACCCACTCAAAGAGATGGTTATTCTAATAGATCAAGGGGAAGAGGCAGATGCAATAACAACAATAGGCCAAAATGCCAAATATGCGAGAAAATTAGACACACGACAGCAAAATGTTACTTTAGATTGAATCTTAACTATGTTCCAGGTCAAGGGAAAAATACACAAAGAAGTTCCAGCTACAATGCAAACTTGGTACACTTGCAGCCTGAATCAGTCAATCAATCAGAGAGAAAAAATTCTCAAACAGAAAATACGAAGTCTGATCACATTCAGGATGAAGATTGGTATCCTGACTCAGATGCAACTAACCACATCACAAATAACTTGAGCAACTTAAATCTTAGAAGAAAGGAATACAAATGTATGAATTCTATTCACATTGGTAATGGCAAATCTATTGCAATTACTCACATTGGTAAGTCATATATCATGGGAAGAAAGCTTATATTTAAATAACCTATTGAGAGTTCCACATATCAAGAAAAACTTACTAAGTGTGTCATAATTTGCAAAAGATAACAATGTATACATTGAGTTCTATCTACATAATTGCTCAGTTAAGGACATCCTGACTAAGGAAGTACTTTTGTAGGGTAAACAATGTAAAAGACTGCACAAGTTCTAAGTGGATAACTCAAGAAACTCGGATAGTAAAAGAAAGTGGTGTAATAACTCTGAATTCAAACAGCAAGAAATGAGTAAGACATTTGACAAATGGGATTGTAAACTTGGACATCCAAATGTCAATATTGTCAAGCATGTATTGAATAAAAACAATATTCCTTTTAATGATATATCATTACCATATATTTGTACTTATTGTCAAATGGGCAAGAGTCATAAATTGCCTTTTCCAGATTCTGAAACTTATTATAGCAAACCTCTTAAATTAATTGCCACTAACTTATGGGGACCTGTCCTAATTCATACTGACTATGGCTATAAATACTACATATCTTTTGTGGATGCTTTCTCTGGATATGTATGGATATATTTTCTGAAATCAAAGAGTGAAACTCATAACGCAGATATGCAGTTCATAGCACAAGCAGAGAAGCAAACAAACTGTAAAGTTAAAGTCATGCAAACAGATGGTGGCACTGAATATCTGCCATAAAAAAAGTATTTTCAAAAAAGGGGAATCAATCATGGAACAACATTTCCTTACACTTCAGAGCAAAATGGACTAGTTGAAAGAAGGCATAGACAAATTGTGGAAACTGGTCTTACTCTTCTAGCACAAGCATCTATGCTACAAAAATTCTGGCCAGATGCTTTTGCTACATCAGTCTATCTAATTGGTAGACTACCTTCAAAGGCTCTAGAATTAAAATGTCCAATAGAAATATTAACTAATACTTGTCCAAATTATCACAATATCAAAGTGTTTGGATGTCTATGTTTTCCATATATTAGACCCTATAATACTCACAAATTAGATTTTAGATCATCACCCTGTACCTTCTTAGGATATGCTAGCAATAAAAAGGGTTACAAATGTCTAGAAAAAATGGAAGGATATTTATCCAGACATGTAGTATTCAATTAAACAATATTTCCATTTAGAGTAGCATTAAGGTAAATAGTAAGTGTATAATGTAAAAGAATCTATACCATCTATACCTGTTCCATCTATTGAGATAATTCAGGCTCAAATAAAGTTAGCTCAATGCATCAATAATCATGAAGCAATCTGCTCTGAATCTCAGAGTGCAGATTCCAATATTAGACTTGATTTAGCAGATGATCAAGCAAGATCAACTAGTGTACCTGATCAAGAATCTCAACAAAGAACTATTGCTCAACTAACTCCTCATCACATTCAAAGCAGTATACAAAGCACAGACTCAAACATACAATCAGAGGGTGAAAGAGCTAATCAATAGCAAAATACTACCAAAACAAGTCATCACATGATAACCAGATCAAAGAGTGGCATATTCAAACCAAGAATCTATCATGTTGTTTTAGATTCAGAGGAGCCAACCACACATGATCAAGCTATACAAAATAAAAATTGAAAAACTACTATGGATGAAGAATATGAGGCCTTAATGAAGAACAAGACATGGGATCTTGTTTTCCAACCAAAGGATAAAAATATTGTAGTGTGTAAATGGACCTACATGTTAAAAAGAAATGCTGATGGTACAATTTCTAAGTATAAGGCAAGACTAGTAGCTAAGAGTTATTTACAAATGAGTGGTTTTGACTTCAATGAAACATTTTCACATGTAGTGAAGCCTGCTACTATCAAAATCGTTATTACAATTGCCTTACATAGAAATTGGATCATTAGACAACTTGATGTAAACAATGCCTTTTTGAATGGTATTTTACAGGAAGAGGTGTATATGGAGCAGCCTCAAGGTTTCAAACAGAAAGGAAAAGAAGATCATGTATGCAAGTTACATAAAACAACTTATGGTTTAAAGCAAGCGCCAAGAGTGTGGTTTGAGAAACTAAAGAAACAATGATCAGACTTGGCTATCATCCAATCAAATTTGACAACTCTCTATTTACAAAGTTTAGTAAAGACATAATATATATACTAATTTACGTTGATGACTTTATTATTATAGGTAACAATGAGCAAGAGATCAACAATCTAATAAAGCATCTCAATTAAGAATTCAGCATCAAAGATCTTCGCAATCTAACTTATTTCCTGGGCATAGAAGTCAATATAATAACAAATGCAAAAATTCAATTAAGTCAAAGGAAGTACATAACAGAAATTCTACACAAAGCAAAAATGCATGAAGCTAATTCTATCTCAACACCTTTGGTCAGTAACTTGCATTTATCCAAATACAAAGGAGAAGCAATATTCAATGACAGACAATATAGAATCATTGTTGGAGCACTTTAGTATGCCACTATTACCAGACCAGACATTACATACAACGTGAATAAAGCAAGCCAATATATGCAAAATCCAACAGATGATCACTGGAAGGCAGTTAAGAGGATACTAAGGTATCTTAAAGGAACCCTAAACTATGGTTTAATTCTAGAGGCAAGTGAGTCAATTAGTATTAATGGCTATGCTAATGCTGATTGTGCTAATGACCCAGATGATAGAAAATCCACAACCGGGTATTGCATATACTTGGGCAACAATCCTATATCTTGGTGTTCAAAAAAAACAATCCACTTTATCAAGATGTAGTACTGAGGTTGAATTTAAAAGTGTAGCAAATGCTACTGCAGAAGTCATGTGGACTGATTCACTGCTTGTAGAACTACATGTCAAAACTGAATACAAAACAACTATCTTGTGTGATTATCTAAGTATTGTGCATCTTACGGCCAATCCAGTATTACAGTCAAGAACGAAACATGTGGAACTGGATGTCTACTTTGTACGTGAACAAGTAGCAAGAGGAAAATTACATGTAAATCACATACCTTCCACTTATCGGACTTCAGATATATTGACAAAGCCTCTCTCAAAGAATAACTTCAATCGATTCATTGAAAAGCTGAAGGTTAAGAGCTCTGATGACAATTCACATACTAGAAAGCATATGAACAGTCACGTCAACTCTTCAAGCAATCTCAAACTCATAAGTCAAAATCATTGAAGCACCAAAGTAACTATTCTGAAGTTCTGATCAACTTCCATTTCTTATACTAGAAGGCACATGAACAGTCAAAGTGTCAACTTTCCAGTCAATCTTAAGCTAATGAACTATAATCATCAAAATACAAGAGTAGCTGATGCATCTCAGACCTGGGTCAACGGATTGCAAGTAAGTGGCATGAGTCGTCTACGACCTAAGTTGTCACGAGATAAGGAACAAAGCTTTAAGTCGAATGGAAGAATTGAGTCGTCCACGACTCAACATGGAGGAATTGAGTCATACACGACTCAACTGGAGGCCAGAGGGGACACGGGGGAAGAGACGCGAGCTAAAGAAGGAGATTTGAGTCGTATCCGAGTTAACAAGCCGCAAGAGAGGAATGCGCATGGAGCTTAAGACGCGGCTCGCTTGAGTCGTGTGGGTCTTGAGTCGGTCCTTAGTTGAGTCGTGAGTCGTTCACGACATAAGTTGAGTCGTATATATTGTGTTACGAGCTGGTATGTAAATACTGGGTTTGTTGAGTCGCATGTAACGATGAATCGTATATTGTGATGTAATTGTTTTGAGTCGTTTGTTCTTTGAGTCGTAGGTCGTTAGGTCGCATACGACCTAAGTGATGTGTTGAGGCGTTAAGTCCTTGAGTCGGTCATGTATGTAAAGGCGATGAGTCATGTAAGTTGAGTCGTGGCCGACCTATGAATGGGTGTTGTGTTGCATTTTCTTAAGTCAGTTGTGTGTTAGGTCGTACGTGATTAAATCGGCCATGTTTGAGTCGCTTGTGTTAAGTCGGTGCCGACTTATGGTAAGCCGTAAGCCGTGTACGACTTAAGGGTCAGGGTTGTCAAAAATGCTATAAATAGGGAGTGAGTTGTACATTTCAGGGAGTTGATTTTTGAATAAAGTTTCTTGTTGATTGTTGTGTGCTTTCATCTTAAATTGGTAGTTGAGTGTAATCTCCTATCTCCACTTTCGGTTATTCGAGTGCGCTCGAATCAACGATTGTTGAAGCCGATTCGCGGAATCAAGTGCGCTTGATCAACACTTGAAGAATTGAAGATCTTCTTTCACGGTATCGTGCGCGATCAACGTGACAAGGATAGCTAGAATTCGGTATCTTTGTGATCAACGAATTTGGGCATTTCAGTATCTTCAATCCACCGATTGCTACTTTCATCAATTCATATCGTTTTATTAATTATCCGCTGCGTCAGTTTTGGTATCAGAGCTAGACTTAGCCAATCATAGCTAAGCCGAGACTTGGAGCCAATTTTTGAAGTTGAAGTTTGAAGTTGTTGTTCATCGTGTTCATCTTGAAGTTGCAACGAGTTTGAAGATTTTGATCCATTTCATTTTGGATCTAGAGTTGAAAAGGTGTTTGAAGTATTGAGGCCGAGCTAGTGATTGGAGCCGTGCCTTGTTGTAGTTTGAATTTGAAGTTGCTTGGAGACCTTAAGCTATGAGTTCAAGCCGAGTCAAGTTACAAGTGAGTCGAGCTTGTTTTTCTTGTGTTTGATTTGTTGAAGTATTTGAGAAGTATTGAAGTGTTTGTGAAGAATTTCCAATCATGCCGCAAAGGAGAGCTAATCGTCATCAAAACGTTGAAGCTTTGTATAGAAGAGAAGAAGCCGAGCTTATGGCACAATGTATTAATGAGAAATTTGATGAAGGCATTGGAAAATTAGAGAAGTTGATGAATGACTTAAATCAAACTCAAAGGAGGAGATCACCAAACTCGAACCATGGAGGAAACCGAGTTTCGCCATCGGTTACGGAAGCGAGGAGGGTATCACCACAATCTTTTAGAGAGAGAAGAGAAACATCAATTTCATCGAGAAGAGATCACCATGGCTATGGACATGAAGAGAGAAGAACTCCACGAGAGTTTGAAGATGATCCATATAGAGATGAAGAGAGACATAGTAGAAGAGACATGCGTGATCGAAGGGATGTCAATGGTTGAGATCGATATAGACGAACATTTGATTTTGATGAAGAGGGTGACAGAGCAAGTATTCATTATCGAGATCGAGACCAAGTTCGAAATTCTTATCGGGATGTAGAGGATGATCGTCGATGGGAATCAGGTACGAAGATGGAAATTCCTGAATTTAAGGGCGGAATGGTAGCTGAAGAATTCTTAGATTGGTTGTCAAATGTTGAAGAGATCTTTGATTTCAAGGAGGTTCCTGAGAATAGAAGAGTGAAGTTAGTTGCTACAAGGTTGAGGGGGAGAGCTTTAGCATGGTGGCAGCAAACTAAACTTACGCGGGAAAGAATGGGAAAGTCGAAGATTGAATCATGGGAGAAGATGAAGAATTTGATGAGAGCTACATTTTTACCTTACAATTATCAATCACTTATGTACCAGAGATTGCAGAATCTGAGGCAAGGAACGAAGTCAGTTAATGATTATGCAGATGAATTTTACCAACTCGTTGCCAGGAATGATATTATGGAAACGGAAGAACAGCTAACTGCTAGATTCATTGGGGGACTGAGAATGCAGATCCAGGATATGGTTAATATGTTTGATCCTAGGTCAGTGGCAGAGGCACATCAGAAAGCGTTGGCTTGGGAGAAGCAAGGAAGGCGTGGAGGTGGTGTGTTTACTAATTCCAATAATCAATCGAAGGGTGTTAGTGGAAGTTCTAATGTTCCTAAACCTGTTACAAAACCGGTGGTGAAGGAGGCTGAGAAGGCGAAGGTTAGCAGTGGTTTCAAATGTAATTGTCAGGAGTTCGGTCACAAAAGCAATGAATGTCCGAAGCCGAAGAAGAGAGCAATGGTTGCTGAGATTGAGGATGATGGTGAGGAGGCAGAATGTTCAAATGCACCTTATGTTGAGAAGGAAGAAGAATTGTCTGGAGATGAAGGTTGTAATCTTATGATGAGGAGGTCGTGTTTTACACCAAAGCAAGAAGAGGATTCTAGTTGGTTGAGAAGCAATATTTTTCAGTCTACATGCACTACTCTGGGAAAGGTTTGCAAGTTCGTTATTGATGCTGGAAGCTGTGACAATATTATCTCTACTGAAGCAGTAAAGAAGTTGAACTTGAAAACTGAGAAGTATCCTAAACCGTACAAGTTAGCATGGTTGAGGAAGGGTGGTGAAGTGAAGGTGTGTCGAAGAGCTTGTGTGAATTTTTCTATTGGAAAGAAGTACAAAGATGAAATTTGGTGTGATGTTGTGGACATGGATGTGTGTCATCTTTTGTTGGGCAGACCATGGCAATTTGATAGAGCAGTGCAACATGATGGTCGTGCTAATAGCTATAGTTTCATGTTTGAAGGTACTAAAATCACTTTAGTTCCCAAGAAGCAACAACAGAAGGAAAGCAAGCTAGAGGAGATTGAAGAGTTGAAAACTTTGTTATCTTTGAAGAAGTTTGTTAAAGAAGTTGAAGAGGACCCTGAAGTCTTTTTGTTGATTGGGCGAGAGTGTAGTGAAGAGGTTGAGATTCCAGAAGAAGCGAAGCCAGTTTTGAAAGAATTTGAGGATGTATTTCCAGAAGAGTTGCCTAAAGAATTACCGCCACTGAGAGACATTCAACATCAAATCGATCTTGTTCCGGGAGCAGTATTACCGCATAGACCACATTATCAAATGAGTCCGAAGGAACATGAGGAGTTACGAAGGCAAGTGAAAGAGTTGTTAGAACAGGGACGTGTTCAGGAAAGCTTGAGTCCTTGTGCAGTACCAGCATTGTTGGTGCCGAAGGAGGATGGAACATGGAGAATGTGTACCGATAGTAGAGCTTTGAACAAGCGAACTATTCGTTACAGGTTTCCTATGCCAAGGTTGGATGACTTGCTAGATCAGTTGAGTGGGGCTACTATCTTTTCAAAGATTGATTTGAAGAGTGGCTATCATCAGATTCGAATTAGACCAGGAGACGAATGGAAGACCGCATTCAAGACGAGGGAAGGTTTATATGAATGGTTGGTTATGCCATTTGGTCTATCGAATGCACCAAGTACATTTATGAGGGTGATGAATCAAATCTTTAGACCATTCATTGGGAAATTCGTGGTGGTGTATTTTGATGATATTCTGGTTTATAGTGCGAACACAGAGGAGCATGTAGAGCATTTGAGAAAGGTATTAATTATTCTTCGTGAGGAACAATTTTATGCAGCTACGAAGAAATGTGTGTTCATGACTCGAAGTGTATTATTTTTGGGATATGTTGTATATGAGAAGGGAATTCAGGTGGACCAGAGTAATGTTGAAGCTATTAGAAATTGGCCACGGCCAAGAACTATCACTGAAGTTAGAAGTTTTCATGGATTGGCATCATTCTACCGAAGGTTTATTCCACACTTCAGTAGTGTGATGGCACCGGTTACTGATTGTATGAAGGGGAAGCAGTTTTCTTGGTCGGATGAAGCGGGGGTTGCTTTCGAACGAATCAAAGAACTTTTGCCGACAACACCAATTCTTGTATTACCAAATTTTCAGTTGTTGTTTGAGTTACACACTGATGCATCAAAGGTTGGGATTGGAGGAGTGTTGAGTCAGAATGGGAGGCCAGTTGCTTATTTCAGTGAGAAGTTATCAGGGGCAAAGATGAGATATAGTACATACGATGTTGAGTTTTATGCTGTTGTGCAAGCTGTTAAACATTGGAGGCATTATCTATTTCAGAAAGAGTTTGTTCTTTACATTGGTCATGAGGCGTTGAAACATTTGCAAGGACAGGATAAAATTTCAGCGAGACATGCATCATGGATTGCTTATTTGCAGCAGTTTACTTTTGTTGTCAAACTTAAGTCTGGGGTAACAAATCGTGTAGATGATGCTTTGAGTAGGAGAAGTCATTTGTTGACAACATTGAAGATTGAAGTAACGGGATTTGAAGTATTGCCAGAATTGTTTGAGGAGGATCCTTACTTTGCAAAGTTTGTTGAGAAAGTTAAGGATGGGAGTTCTGATGAATTTGTGTTGGTTGATGGATTCTTGTTTAAAGGAAATCGATTATGTATTCCAGAGAGCAGCTTGAGAATGAAGATTATCAAAGAGTTGCATGAAGAAGGCCATGTGGGTAGAGATCGTACTTTGCAGTTAATTTCTCAATCTTATTTTTGGCCATCAATGAGGAAAGAGGTTGAAAAGTTTGTGGAGAGATGTCATATATGTCAGGTTTCGAAGGGAACAGCGACAAATGCAGGATTGTATATGCCGTTACCTGTACCATCTAAACCGTGGGTTGATATCAGCATGGATTTTGTTTTGGGTTTGCCTAGAACTCAACGGGGAAATGATTCTATATTTGTTGTGGTGGATAGATTTTCGAAATTGGCACATTTTATTGCTTGTAAGAGGACGGCAGATGCTGTTCGTGTTGCTCAGATGTTCTTTAAAGAAATCTATCGACTTCATGGATTACCAGAGTCTATTGTGTCGGATAGAGATACCCGTTTTCTGAGTCATTGTGGTTGAGTTTGTGGAAGATGGTAGGAACGAAGTTGAAATTTAGCAGTGCTTATCATCCGCAAACGGATGGGCAGACCGAAGTTGTTAATAGATCGTTGGGAAATTTGTTGCGATGTCTTGTGAAGGACAGTCTGAAAAGTTGGGACATGAAGTTATGCCAGGCAGAGTTTGCACATAATCATGCAGTGAATCGTAGCACAGGATTCAGTCCATTTCAGATTGTATATTCAAACGTACCCAGGGGACCGTTGGATTTGGCAGTAGTATCACAACCAAAAGGGACGGTTAAACGAGCTGCTGATTTTGTTGATGAGTTGACTGAATGTCATAAAATCGTTCAGGAAGATTGGTGAAAGCAAATGAGAAGTATAAGCGAGCTGCGGATTTAAGGCGACGAAATATAGAATTTAACGAAGGTGATTTAGTGTATGCTGTGTTAACGAAGGATCGTTTTCCAATGGGCTCTTATAATAAGTTGAAAGCCAGAAAAATTGGTCCTGTAGAAGTTGTGAAACGGATCAATGAAAATGCTTATAAGTTGAAGCTATCAGGGGACGTATACACTTCTGACGTGTTCAATGTTAAGCATCTTGTACCATATTATGGGGAAGAACAATCTGAGGCGGAAGAGTTTACAAATTCGAGGTCGAATTTTTCTCAACCAGGGGAGGATGATGCAGCTCAGACCTGGGTCAACGGATTGCAAGTAAGTGGCATGAGTCATCTACGACCTAAGTTGTCACGAGATAATGAACAAAGCTTTAAGTCGAATGGAAGAATTGAGTCGTCCACGACTCAACATGGAGGAATTGAGTCATACACGACTCAACTGGAGGCCAGAGGTGACACGGGGGAAGAGACGCGAGCTAAAGAAGGAGATTTGAGTCGTATCTGAGTTAACAAGCGGCAAGAGAGGAATGCGCATGGAGATTAAGACGCGGCTCGCTTGAGTCGTGTGGGTCTTGAGTCGGTCCTTAGTTGAGTCGTGAGTCGTTCACGACATAAGTTGAGTCGTATATGTTGTGTTACGAGCTGGTATGTAAATACTGGGTTTGTTGAGTCGCATGTAAGGATGAGTCGTATATTGTGATGTAATTGTTTTGAGTCGTTTGTTCTTTGAGTCGTAGGTCGTTAGGTCGCATACGACCTAAGTGATGTGTTGAGGCGTTAAGTCCTTGAGTCGGTCATGTATGTAAAGGTGATGAGTCGTGTAAGTTGAGTCGTGGCCGACCTATGAATGGGTGTTGTGTTGTATTTTATTAAGTCAGTTGTGTGTTAGGTCGTACGTGATTAAGTCGGCCATGTTTGAGTCGCTTGTGTTAAGTCGGTGCCGACTTATGGTAAGCCGTAAGCCGTGTACGACTTAAGGGTCAGGGTTGTCAAAAATGCTATAAATAGGGAGTGAATTGTACATTTCAGGGAGTTGATTTTTGAATAAAATTTCTTGCTGATTGCTGTGTGCTTTCATCTTAAATTGGTAGTTGAGTGTAATCTCCTATCTCCACTTTCAGTTATTCGAGTGCGCTCGAATCAACGATTGTTGAAGCCGATTCGCGGAATCAAGTGCGCTTGATCAACGCTTGAAGAATTGAAGATCTTCTTTCACGGTATCGTGCGCGATCAACGTGACGAGGATAGCTAGAATTCGGTATCTTTGTGATCAACGAATTTGGGCATTTCAGGATCTTCAATCCACCGATTGCTACTTTCATCAATTCATATCGTTTTGTTAATTATCCGCTGCGTCAGTAGCTATTGCTGAATCTCTGATCAATTGCCATCTCTAGATAACAATTGACCAGTATTTCATTTTTTGATCTCTGATTCGCTCCAAATATTTCATAAATCTCGATGAAAGTAAAGCGAGAAAATTTTGAAAAGAAATCGCCGCAAACCCTAGTCGCCTTATGGTTTGAGGGGGCATATTGGAGAATGGAAAAGCAGATTGCAGAAATCTCAAGTTATAAATCAGATACCAATTCACCATCGTTGATTCAAGATCCAAAGGCTGCTGTTATTTCTTTCATTACTGAAGTAGGTCTGGGCCAAAACTTCAAGCCAGCCCACAACACTCATTATACTGATATAAATTGTAACTCTTGTACAATAGAGAATTATCTTTCTTTTATTTTTCATTAAGATCTTCTGTAATTTTGCTAAAGTAATAATATTAGAATTATTTCATTCAAATTCTTATATAGGATCAGAGCTCTTTGCTTAACAACATCAAAACATCCAATTGCAGAAGGAAACCCATCAGAAAGTTAAAACAAAATCATCATCTGAGTCTCATATTTCCCTCTCACTAGATTAAATATCATCACTTGAGAGGGAGACCCAACATTAATCACATCTGCCACGCCAGTTTTCAAATTCTAGTTGCATAAGGTGTCGAGTCAGAAAGGAACATAAATCAAAATCTCAAAAAACAGAACCAAGAATTCGAAATCATCAAACAAAAGAAATCAAGGAAAGTGCCATCCTAAAAAGATCGATCAGATTTCATCATCATTTGAAAAAAATTTGGTTGCATCTTACCTGGCAGCATCTTATTGAGATCTTGGTTCTGCATCCTTGTTAAGATTTAGTGTCCTTTGTTCTCTTTTCTTCAATACTATTTCTTTTCTAATTTCAAGATCATCATGGGAGATGAAGCACATTCTAGAGCACCCATCAGTGGCAGTGAATCACAACACACTACATCAAATGTTGAAAAACTTGTCAGAACCATAGTCAGCCCTCAAAGTCAACTTGTCACTATTCGTCTCAGTGAGGATAATTATCTCCTCTAGAAACTACAAGTTGAAATAGCCCTTCAAGGATATGGCCTTGAAGTATATATTCAAGATATAATACAAGTGCCACCAATGTTCATTGCTGATCAACAAAACAAAATGATCAATAATGAAGAATATGTTAATCATCACAGACAAGATAGGATAATATGTTCTTGGTTATTGTCATCTATAAATGCAAATCTTCTGACTCATGTAATAGGTTGCAAAATAGCAAGTGAGATATGGTCAACAATAGAAAGAGTGTTTAATTCCCAATCAGCGGCAAAAGTGTTGTTCTACAAAAGACAACTTCACAACGTCAAAAAGGAAAGTCATAGTATGAGGGAATATCTATTCAAAATTAAGTTAATCTGTGATGCTTTAGGGGATGCAAATCAAAAGGTATCCAACTCAGAACAAATTATGACTATACTAAATGGACTTAGTGATGAATATGAAGCAGTAGTAGCAGTTCTGACATCTCAGAAGAATCTACCATCTATTGATGATGCACATTCTATCTTACTATCTCATGAAGCAAAAATTGATATCAAGAAACCTCAAGAAAATGATCTCTCAGTCAATTTTGCTGCTAATTACAAAGGTAAAGTTCAAAACAATAACAGAGGAGAACAACCCACTCAAAGAGATACCGTGAAAGAAGATCTTCAATTCTTCAAGATCTTCAATTCTTCAAGATCTTCTTCTCTACAATGTTCATTGCTGATGTACAATAATTCTGATTTGAAAGAAATTAATAAGAATTGAAGATCTTCTTTCACGGTATCTTCTTTCAAGTAATAAAATCAGAATTATTTCATTCAAATTCTTATAAAAAGTTATACAATTTTTTTATTTTGCTTTCCACTTGACCTTGATATTGTACATTTGTATAATTATCTTTCTCTATTAATTTCTCTACAAAATTATAGTTTATGTTAATTTTGATCAAGATTGTATTCAAACTTAATCTTTCAAAATCTAAATATTCCATTTTCATTATCTTAATAGTTAGCATCATTTATCATGGTTCTCAAACCTTTTAGGAAAAAAAATCTTGTTGCTACTAAAAGGACTAAAATATTTTACTAGTTTGCCAAGACCATTTGAGAAAATATTCATGAATCGAAAATTAGTTCACAAGTACAAGTTACCTGAGTGTTGCTAAAAACAATATCCAGTCACTATATTGCCCACCACCACATAAGTTATTGGGTAGTGGTATATGCATTACAGTTGTGTAGCCAATTGTAATTATATTGCCGCATCTATTGGTGTTAAAAATTTCAAAATATCATTATCGGATATAATATAAAGAACAAACAGCCTAACATTATAAGCACAGCAAACAAAATTACCTTCCTCCCTGAAAGAAAAATTTAGTATTGGAACTGGGAATTGGGAAAAAAGTTATTGTGATATATAAAATGATTATTATATCAATGTATAAGTTTTGAGTTGGGTCTCTTTTCTATTAATGTGGATATATATATATATATATATATATATATATAGACACACACACACACACGAGCTTCATGATACTGAGGGGGTGGTTATGGAAGAGGGAAATGATGGAGTTGCTGGTAAAATAGCTGCTCATGATGGTATGTGCAAGTAATATAAGTTTATCTAATGTTATATCCTCTTCTGTAACACTTTAGGGGATCATTTTACAGTTCATATTTAATGATGACCCCTTTGATATTGTACTCTAAAGAAGATACTTCCAGTACTAATGCTTTCAACTGAATGGTGATATGATGGAAACTTTAAGTGTGCTGAAAACTTTGTGCATAAGTGGTCAATACAAATAAAGTATATAGTAGCATCCTAAAATAATAAATTAGGTAATTGTGAGCTATCAAATTGGAAGTTTTCAAGAATTTGGATCTTTAGATTGTTTGAAATTGGTAATTATTGACGGGAGTGCCCCCATTCTACTATTCAGTAATCCAGTAATTGGTTTTATCTCTTAAAAGCTTATTATAGTAGAAGATAGTGATAATTGTTGGATCGGACACCGATCAGTTTATCACCGTTTTGATGATTGTTCGTGTTCATCGAATAATTGTTGGTTAGTTGTTACTCTTTGATAAGTGCTGGCTTTTGATTGGTAAACTTAGATTTACATCAGTTGAGTTAATTTTGAGTAACAGAATTTACCTGTTACTTTAGTTACAGTTGATAGGATAAAACAAAAAAAATTTATCCTACATGACAAATCTCATGAAGTCATATTGGGCATTTATCAGTGGTTCTCCTTCCTCCTACCATGAATTTCATTACAGAGATAAGATGAATATTCCATCGCTGAGCTTTCTCTCTACGGCACTATGGCCACATGCCTAACATCTCCTATCTTATTAAAAATATCCACTGAAAATTCTTTGGAAAACAATTGCAATGGTATCGGTCTAAATGCAAGGAGAAGAAGACCTCATCTTGTTCTATGTTCTGCCAGCACCACAAATTACAGAGATGAAGTGGGCATATTTGGTGAAAGCTGAGGGCAAAATAGGTATTTGGTCTTAAGATTCAGATGGGGAGTTAGAAAAATGATTGACGTTGGGGAAGAGGTGAGGAGTGTTGCCTATGTCCATGCTGAGGCTTTCCATGAACACGTTGCACTTTTCAATGACTCTTCCTTGATTTCTTTAAGGCAAGTTATTCTATTTTCTTCTCTCTATTCATCTGAATGTGTACATGTACTTATTATGTTTGAATGTACAGGCTGAGGTTCTTGTAGCTCGGATATACAAACTTAGAAATTCAGCACCAGACAGGTATGCTTGTTTGGTGGCAGAGTCACTTAAGACTGCAGATGAAGCAACTTCACATAGTGAGCATGACAATATTGTGGGAGTAGTAGATATTAGTGTGCAAAGAGATGAAGATGTTATTCGACATATTAACGGAGCATACGAGTACGTTTACGTGTCTGGCATTGCTGTGCTCATTAATTACAGGCAACCAATGCATGTAATTGATACATATGTATCAGAATAATAAAGAATATGAACATGACATAAACTGCAATACCACCATTACAAAAAATTTAAATATGACAGGAGGAAAAAGGTGGGCACTGTATTGCTTGAGGCATGCGATACAATGTCAAGAAAATGGGGTCACGAGTATCTGGCTCTGCGAGCTTATGAAGATGATAGTGCAGCTCAGAGGTTGTACACCAATGCAACCTATACGATTACGTCCACAGATCCTTTTTGGGTTAACTTCATTGGAAAGAGAAGGCTGGTTTTGATGATAAAACATTCTGCACTGAGCTAGGGTAGAGAGCTTATGATTTCATCTGCACTGTTGATTTCACCATGGCTGTTTTCTTATTTTTTTATTTTTTATTTTTATTTTTACATTTTAGTGGGTGGCTACAAAAATTAAAAAATATCGCGAGCTGGGGATTTCGGATATATGTTTGCTATGGTGGGTGCATGCTAAAACTTGCAACAAATTATGGTTTTAGTGACGATAGTCATCTTTGGTTACTGTAAGTTTTAACAATCAAACCAGAACACAAGCACTCATCAAAAAACATTATGCTGACGGATTTCATATAAACATATCATAGTATAAATAGCATAAGTGGATTTTGGTAAAATAGAGTTTTAAAAATCTAACTCTAAGTGTCCGTTTAAGAAGCTTACAGCAATATAAGGTGATGAAAACACTTTAGGGGATCTATTTTACTCATTTGGATTATATTATTAGTTAGCTGTTGGAAATTGTGTTTGAAAATAAGTGAATTCTTAAAAATTGCTTAAGTGTTAAAAGACTCCTATTTGAGAATATGAATAGTCCCGCATTGTGTGATTATATGAAAGAATCAAGTATTTATAATTGATTCTTAGAGGCTAAGTAGGGGTTTTTGGACACCCAATGATGTTCTTTTGTGAGGAGGGAGACCATGCTTGATTACCACACACGCGCAAGCTGACCGATCCGGGCCCGGCTCGGGCGTTGGGTGGTGTAATATATATATTTTAGGACCGGGCCCGTATTGGAGAACGTTATGTAAAGTTCATTTCTCTTTGACCCATTACTTTCTCAGATCCGTTGTTGTAGATGTTAACTCCTATTATTGCCGCGACCTAAAAGCAAGCAACCTAACTAAAGACGCGACCTAGTGACCCAAGAGATGAAACGATTTAGCGGCCTAATTAGTGAAGCGACCTAGCGATCTGAAGAAGGTTACGACCTAGCGGAACCCAGCGACCTAAGAGTAGCTGCGACCTAAAGTGTTGCGACCTAAGATTGTCTCGACCTAAAGGCAGCAGCGACAGTGTTGCGACCTAAGATTGTCTCGACCTAAAGGCAGCAGCGACCCAAAAAGGCCGCGACCTAAAAGGACAAGCAACCTAAGGAAGGGTGCGACTTAACTGCAGAGGTAACCTGGCGATCTAAGGATTGTTGCGACCTAACAGAAAGCTACAACCTAAAGGAGGTCGCGACCTAAGAGTGAGTGCGACCTGAAGATGGACTCGACCTATGGAACTCCGCGACCTAACTATCCACCGACCTAAGGAGCTCCGCGACCTAAGGAAGGTCGCGACCTAAGGGACTCAGCGACTTAAGATTAACTATGGCTGCAGGAAAGTACTCGCGACTTAGGTTAGGCCGCTAACGACCTAAATACCAGAATATAGAAGACTATGCAATGCCACAGGGGGATAGGTCGCTCACGACCTAGTGCTTGTGCAAATCAGCATGCGTGAGGAAGGAGGGGCCAATACTCTTCAGGTCGACTACAACCTTACTTAGGTCGGTGACGACCTACGACCTTACTTAGGTCGGTCACGACCTACGACCTTACTCTGAAAAATGCCTATAAATATGACCCTAACTCCAACTAGCAAAGGACTTTTGCTCATTCTCCTCAAGCACTGTTACTCTGCTGCATTCCAAACCAATCCAACACTTAAAGCTCTCAAGACACGAAGAACGCTACAAACAACTTCGAGAAAAGATCACACACATCCAACATGGATTTGAAGACTCTAATCTCCATTGAAGTTTAGGCTACTTGTTCTAAGTGACTTGTAATCCAAAGTGTATTGTACTTGGAAAGAATTGTATCAGCTTGTAACGAGATCATCAATAAAAGTACTTAAAGTGGACGTAGGCTATACCCTTAAGCCGAACCACTATAAAATTGTTGTTGTTTACTACTTTTCCGCTATTATCTGCTTGTAATCTGTTCCCGAGTTATTGGATGGTGCTTTCACAACTATAACTCATACACCGGGGTGTTAGCGTTCAAACTTTAGCGTTAACATTTTTGGTGCTTTCACTGAGAATCGAACTCAGGCGAGTTATCATCATTGCTTCACAGAGGTTTGTAGAGAGAATTTCCTTGAAAACCAGAAGTCTATCCGAGATTATGGCTCCTGGAAGGAAGAGTAGATCTGTCAGATATGGGAATATTCAAGAGGGAACCTCCGCTTCCCCTATATCGAATCAAGCCACTCCAGCTGTCGGAGTTACAAAGGCAGAGCTGGATGCTGCAATTTTAGGGCTGAACCAACAAATCAATGCCCAAAATGCACAATTTGAGGCTCAGAATGCCCAGAATGCCCTAATTCTGAATAGGTTGAACGATTTGCTTGGGGCAAACCTCCAACCGGCAGATAATGAAAGGAATTTGGCTGGCAACATTCGTGATGCTGAAGGAAGAAATGCTCCTGAAAGAGATGCTAGCCCCTTTGAACGAACACTTCCAGAGGTTGGTGGATCTAGAACTCGACATGATGAGGAGTATCTTTCTGGAATGGTCCGACAAATTATGAAAGAAAGTATGCAGAGGGTTGAAGACGAGAAAGAATGGGGTTTCGCCCCAAGTAAAACTCCTTTTACCGAGAAAATCTTAAAGGCTGAATTCCCAAGGAAGTTTGTCCCACCAACCATTCCAGCTTACAAGGGGACGAGTGATCCGAACGAATTCTTATACAAGTATGATTGGCACATGACTGGTGCCAGAGCCTCTGATGAAATAAAGTGCCGATATTTTCCTGTGTATCTCGAAGGTGTAGCTCTTCTTTGGTTCACCAAACTTCCAGTCCGATCTATCGATCAGTTTTCTGACTTAACCCGGAAGTTCAAGGAGCAGTTCAGACTATACGCCTCAAAAGCTAAGGATATCATGTCACTGTCAAGTTTGGAACAGAATCCAGGGGAGACTATCAGATCTTTCTTAAACCGCTTTAATATAGCGCTAGCTGAGGTGGACAATGCAGAACCGCGAATGATATTGACTTACCTGATGAAGGGTATTGACAAGTCGAGCGAGTTTGGGAAATGGCTAAACATGAAAGAACCAAATTCCCTTGAAAAGTTCAATAAAAAAGCAGATGAATTCATACGCTTAGAAAGCCGTCCCGTACCGGTAAAGGTAGTGTTGGAAAAAGCCGAAGATAACACTGTTGTTCCACGCAAGAATGAATCTGTAGGGCAAAAAAGGGAAAATAACAATGGGAAGAAGCAGGGTAATCTGAAGAAGCCCCGATCCTTCAAGCCATCAGAATATACTCTTTTATCAGATACGCCGGAGCGTATCTATCTTGCCACTAAAGATTCTATTGACTTTCCTAAACCTCCTCCTCTAAGGACCGGGAAAAAGGCTATACAGAGTGGGAAGTTCTGCCGCTTCCATAATCAACCCGGTCACGAAACCGACGAGTGCCGACAGTTGAAAAATCTGATTGAAGAGTTGCTAAGGGAAAACAAACTGCAGCAATTTGTGAAAAAGAATAGCAACAATCCTGCTTCATCTAGTCAGGGGCAACATGCTCCTACTCAACAGCCTAGGACGATTGAGAAGGCTGCAGGGCATGAATCTGGAAGGCCCATTATTAATGTCATTACAGGAGGACCTCACCCAGCAGGCAGAAGCTGGGGCGAGATGGAAAGGTATACCCGAGCTTTAAAGTATGTACCGACCGAGGAAGATGTATTTGTTTTGGAAGGTGCTACGCCCTTGAAGCAACAAAGAACTTTCGATGATGATATTGTGTTCAGAGCTAGGGATTCCGCAGGTATTGAAGTTCCTACTTTGGATCCTCTAGTCAACTCGGCTGGTATCGGTCCAGCTATTGTCAGAAGAGTTCTCATTGATTGTGGCGCATCCTGCAATATTCTCTTTAAGAAAACATTTGACCAAATGAAGATCCCTATGGCTGATGTGCAAGCCTCATCGCAGAAAATTGCTGGTTTCACTGGGGAGCCAAAGCAGCCGGTAGGGACCATTGATTTGTTTGTGGAACTTGGAGAAGGAGAGAGAAAAGTGGTCCGCAAGCAAACTTTTGTGATTGTCGACGAATTTTCTGCTTACAATGCTTTCCTTGGTCGTCCTACTCTGGCAGCGTTCAAAGCTGTTCTTGCCCCGTGGTGCCTCACTATTAAATTCCCTACAGACAATGGAGTAGGAGTTATAAAAGGTGATCAAAATGCTGGGCGAGAGTGCTATCTAACAGAGCTACGAGAAACCAGAAAAAGAGAAATGGGAAAGAATGCGGCAGCCCCAGTCCGCATCAAAGAACCAGCCTTGTAGCAATTACAGGGCGGACCCTGCACTGGCGAGCACAGCGGAGCAAGGAAAGAGATGGACCCTAGAAAAGTCAGTGCAGGGGAAAATAGAGTGGTACAGGTGGAAATGACAATACCAATACCTGTTGACCCAAAGGACCCAAACAAAGTGTTGAATGTGGGTTCACAACTTAATGCGTCAATTCAAAATATCTTAATATCTTTTTTAAAGGCAAATCTGGATGTTCTTGCTTGGACTCATGCCGATATGTGTGGAATATCCCCAGAAGTTGCAGTGCATGCTCTAAATATTGATCCAAAATTTACGCCTGTGAAGTAGAAAAGGAGAACTCAAGGTCCAGAAAGGTCGGCGGCATTAAAAGAAGAAGTTGATCGGCTCATGGAGAATAATTTTATCAAAGAATCTACTTATCCGAATTGGGTTTCAAATCCAGTGCTGGTTAAGAAAGCCAACGGAAAATGGAGAGTATGCATCGATTTTTCAGATCTAAACAAGGCCTGCCCCAAAGACTGCTTCCCATTACCCAGAATCGACCAACTGGTAGATGGAACAGCGGGACACGAATTGTTATCTTTTATAGATGCTTACTCCGGATATAACCAGATCATGATGCATGAGCCAGATCAGGAGGACACGAGCTTATCACCGACACTGGTCTTTACTGCTACAGAATTATGCCCTTCGGGGTGAAGAATGCAGGGGCGACATACCAAAGACTCGTTAATGCTATGTTCAAACCGCAACTGGGCAAGACTATGGAAGTCTACGTCGATGACATTTTAGTAAAGTCTAAGAAAGCGGTGGATCACATAGAACACTTAGCAGACATGTTCGCAGTCCTCCGAAGATACGGAATGAAGCTCAATCCTTTAAAATGTTCATTTGGAGTGGAATCCGGCAAGTTTTTAGGTTTCATCGTGAGCGCTAGGGGCATTGAGGCTAGTCCAACTCAAATTACTGCATTGAAAGAAGTCAAAGCCCCTAGAACAAAGAAGGAATTGCAAAGTCTCAATGGAAAAGTCGCCGCCTTGAGTCGGTTCATTTCCAAAGCCACAGATAAATGCATCCCATTCTTTGACGCCCTAAAGAAAGGAAAGAAAAACTTCGATTGGACTCCCGAATGCCAAAAAGCCTTCGATGAATTGATTCGCCATATGGAGACGCCTCCAATACTTTCTAGGCCTGGCGATGGCGAGGATCTTCTTATATACTTGGCAGTATCATCTCATGCTTTAAGTGCAGCGCTGATACGGGAAGACAAAAGGATTCAACATCCAGTTTACTATATCAGCAAAAGACTCACTGGGGCAGAGATGAATTACTCTAAGTTGGAAAAACTCGCCTATTGCTTACTAATTGCGTCTAGGAAGTTGAGGCAATATTTTCAGGCTCACCCTATCAGAGTCCTCACTGATCAACCTTTAAAGCAAGTCCTGTTTCGCCCTGAGACTTCGGGTCGTCTTCTAAAGTGGAATATTGAACTCAGTCAGTATGACATCACTTATCATCCCCGAAAAGCAATCAATGGACAAGCTTTAGCAGATTTCATTGCAGAATTCACAGATAAGGGTAACAGTGAGGAGGAAACAGTCGATGATTCCCCAATCCAATGGAAGTTATATGTCGATGGTGCAAGAAACGACTGCTGTTCTGGAGCCGGAGTTGTACTTGAGACCCTTGAAGGCCGATCATTATGCTATGCACTAAGATTGGAATTTCCTTCAACAAACAATGAAGCAGAATACGAAGCCCTTATCGCTGGCTTAAGGATTGCTAAAGAATTAAACATCCGAGCGTTACAGATATTCAGTGATTCTCAGCTTATTGTATGCCAAGTCAAAAAGGAATTCCAAGCCAAAGGGGGGAATCTGCCCGCCTACTTGTCAAAGGCTTGGGAGCTCCTGGGTGATTTCGATCATTACATGATAAGTCACATTTCTCGAGAGGAAAACACGAAAGCAGATTCTCTCGCAAAGTATTCTAGCACAGGCGAAGCCCAATTTCTGGGATTAACTCCAGTGGAGGTCCTGTCGACTCCTAGCATTGATGAGATTGATATTGATTGGATCATGAGCATGTCTCAAGAGCAAGAATCATGGATGGCTCCGATAACAGAATATCTGCTCAATGGATCCTTATCAGGGAACTCAAAAGAACGACAAAAGTTACTGAGAAAAGCCTCTCGATACATAATCCAGGATGGTCGATTATACAGACGGGGATTCTCAATGCCATTACTTCGATGTGTATCCAGGGAAGAGTCTAAAGCAATCCTAGCAGAGGTACACGGAGGAGAATGTGGTGACATTCAGGTGGCCAAACATTAGCAAAGAAAATTCTCCGATACAGATATTTTTGGCCAGAAATTAATCGAGATGCAGCAGACTATTCCCGAAAATGTGACAGATGTCAAAGATTCGCCAAAATTCCTAGAGCTCCTTCCACTGAACTCACACAGATGGTCAGTCCGTGGCCGTTTGCAATATGGGGAATAGACCTTGTAGGACCGTTGCCAACTGCCAAATCTGGAATTAAATACGCCATTGCTGCTGTAGATTATTTTACTAAGTGGGCAGAAGCTGAACCACTGGCTACTATCACCTCAAAAAAGATGATAAGTTTTGTGACTAAAAACATCATTTGCAGATACGGTGTGCCTCAAAAAATAATTACAGACAACGGAACTCGGTTTGAAAGTGAAGAATTCCAAGATTTTTGCAAGAGATTCAAAATCCGTAAAAGCTTCTCAGTAGTGGCTCATCCGCAGGCAAACGGGCAAGTGGAAGCCGTGAACAAAATTATTAAGTCAACCATCAAGAAGCAACTTGAAAGAGCAAAAGGTGGTTGGGTCGATAAGCTACCACTGGCACTATGGGCATACAGAACCACTCACAAAACTGCAACTGGGCACACCCCGTTTTCATTGGCATACGGGTCAGAGGCAATGATTCCGGTAGAAATAGAGGTCCCTTCACACAGAAGAATCCATTTCAATCAAGCAGAAAACGAAAAACTACAACTTGAAGCGCTAGATCTCCTTGATGAAAAAAGAGATGAGGCTAATCTCAGAATTGCAGCTCATCAGCAAAGAATAGCCGGACATTTCAATTCCAAAGTTCGCCAACGCAGCTTTGAGATCGGAGACCTAGTCCTGAAGAGAATTATGACAGCGACAGGTGTGTTTGGGCCAAATTGGGAAGGACCATATGTCATAGGTCAGAAGCTTCTTGACGACACATTCAAACTCACCACTGTTGAAGGCGATCAAATTCCAAGGGCATGGAACAGCAACCATTTGCGTCCATACTATACTTGAAAATTTTGTTGAAATATTGTAAAAAGAATTATGAATGTATGATTCTTGTAATTGAAGGCAATTGTAAAACTGATGCAAGTAAATAATGAAAGAATATAAAGTGGATGTAGGCCCAATTTCCTGGCCGAACCACTATAAATCTTGTGTTCCTTATTATTATTACATGTTTGCTTTATTTTCGATATAAAGAGTACATAGAATGTATTACTGAAATGTCGATTTAAATTTTTGCAGACAATGGAAGTGAAACTTGCACATAAAAAGACCAAGTGATCCTCGCCAAATTTTAAAAAAAGCCCCGAATTCAAATCCTAGATAGGAAGTACTTCAATTGAACGGCCTATGATTTCGACAGAAACGGGTCTTTGCTAATAAATTGAGATCGTTTGAACAAACAAACATCCAATTAAGAAGCTAATGCCCGTTCTCACGAAATTGCCTGACAATGCAGCACACTTCCTTGGATTAAACAAGTTACTTGTGAGAAAAGGGAATGAAAGCTAAAAAAAAAAAAAAAGAGAGCAGAGGATCATTGGAAAGGCATAAGCAAGTGGACAGAGGAACAACCAAGGCCATCATCGGCAGCACAATTCCTCTCCGGAGGCACAACTCTTCGGAGGATAAAGACCTCTAATGGGTCATACGCCACAAAAAAGAAAGTTCTCTACTCAACAAAAAAGATTGGAGGAGTCATGACCCTCCAACCATGAGAGAGTAACTTCCAGGCGATGAAAACCCTCTTCGGAGGCACATTTCACCAGGAGTTGAAGTGTAACAACCGCTTTTCGGAATTTCACTTCACCAAAGTTGAAATGCAAACAAAATAAAGACCTCTTCGGAGGCACATTTCACCAGGAGTTGAAGTGTTACGACCGCTCTTCGGAATTTCACTTCACCAAAGTTGAAATGCAAACAAAATAAAGACCTCTTCGGAGGCACATTTCACTGTTTGCACCAAAATTGGGCAACACCCTTCGGAAGTCTTTGAAGAGATAATAAGTGAAGAACTTAAATTGGAAATGAAAATTATCTAACAAAAACTCCAAGTTATAGAAAAGTAAATTGCATAGAAGACAAGAATTTAGAGTGGTTCGGCGATGCGCCTACGTCCACTATGAAGTTTGATCACTTTATTGCTTAATACTTGAAGGTTACAAGTGTTTTGAAGCAAATTACAGCAGACAACGGACTTAAATTCGAAATCAGCAGCCAAGATGGTGGTATGGAGTGATTCTGGCAGCGTTTAGGCGTACTCTTTCTCTCCAAATTCTCCCACCCCTTCTCTGAATGACCAGGGGCTTTATTTATAGGTGTGGAAGGCCAATCCCGCCTAAATCATGGAGAGGCTGCTTGGCACGTGACGGGGGGCCCACAGGCCCGCGTTCTTGAAGTGCGTGCCCAGTTTGGGATCGATTCGAAGTGAACTTCGAATCGATCAAAAAATTGTCCAATTGCGATGAAACTTGGCGTGGACGTTCTTCATCATGTAGACAAACTTCTGTAAAAATTTCATGGGATTTGGATCAGTAGATTAGGAGTTACGATCGGTTCGAAATTGGGTGTTTGGCATGCTGTTTGGTTCGAATCGATGGAATCGATTCGTTCGAATCGATGCATGGCCGAAGCGAATACTTCGAATCGATTGGGGCGCGCCTGTCTTCGAGCCGATCCATGTTCGTGCTAGCTTAGCCGCTTTGTTGGATTCGAAGATCGTCTTCGAATCGATGGAGTGGATTCGAAGTTGTCGAAGTCGATGGAGTCGAAGGTGAGTGACGGAGTCGAAGATGATGGATGGATTCGAAGGTGTCTGATGGAGTCGAGGCTGTGATGGGTTCGAAGCTATTAATGGATTCGAAGCTGTGGTGGATTCGAAGCATAGGAAGGACTCGAATTTGTGATGGATTCGAAGTAGGGAGTTCCTTAGATGGATTCGAATGTCGCCTCTTCCTATGGGTTCGAATATGATGGGTTCGAAATAGATGGTTTCGAACACGATGGTTTCGAACACGATGGGTTCGAATATGATGGGTTCGAACATGATGGGTTCGAACCGAGCAATGTGCACCTTCTTAACTTGAATCCATCATAACTTGAGCATATGACCTCGGATTGACTTGAAATTTGAAATGCTGGCTTCTATGGTCTTTCTTGTCATGCCTTATCAATTGCGGCCCGATCCGGGCTCGGACAAAATTCATCGATATCCATAGCGAAGAGAAGTGCATCCAATCTCTGAGACGAACTGTCCTTTGTTTTTGGCCAATCTTTTGGTATCACGGCTTTGCCAAAAAGCGGGATAACATTCACCAGGAGTTGAAGTGTAACAACCGCTCTTCGGAATTTCACTTCACCAAAGTTGAAATGCAAAACAAAAGAAAGACCTTCCTGGAAGCCCACGTTTCACCGAGATTGAAATAAAACTTCCAAGTGTTGAAACGTGAAAAGGCTTTCTTCGAAGGCACAACTCTTTGGAGGTACACGTTTCACCAAGATTGAAATAAAACTTCCAAGTGTTGAAACGTGAAAAATCCCTCCTCAGAGGTACAACCCCCCTCTCCGGAAGCATAATCAAGAAGAAAGACCTCTTCGGAAGCCCACGTTTCACCGAGATTGAAATAAAACTTCCAAGTGTTGAAACGTGAAAAGGCTTTCTTCAAAGGCACAACTCTTTGGAGGTACACGTTTCACCAAGATTGAAATAAAACTTCCAAGTGTTGAAACGTGAAAAAATCCCTCCTCAGAGGTACAAATTTCTATTTAAAAGAAAAATCCTCATCAAGAGCATACTTTAACTTTCGAAGGAAGAGTGATTTACCTACTCTAAAAAAAAGGGAAAGAAAGTTAAAGTACATTCAGAGGTCCGCTTTACCCCATAGAAGAATTCACTTGGCAAAATGTGTACATACGCAAAAGGAAAAAGTGACTTCTTCGAAGGACAAAGCGTAAAAATTTATATGAAAGCGGCTGTACTCTATGAAAAATCTTTTCACGAATGAAATAGTCATTCTACAGAAAATAAGAGTGCAAGTCCCCTCGAAGTATAGAAAATTGCAGTAAGCTTATGATATGGGGGCAGCATGGTATAGTTGTATACGATATGATATAGCTACATCGGTAAAGTACGCTCAAACAACATACCATAAGCTCACTGCAATGTCATATAAATAAACTTGTACAAAAATGAATAATAAATGCATTCTCAAATTCAAACAGGAGTTTATACAAAGAAAGAGGAATCATTTTATTCAACATTACTTTATATACAGGTACAAGTTTCAATAAAAGAAAAGCGGGGGGCCAATACCCGCACAATTCTCGACCAATACATGCAAAAGACGAGAAGCTAAAAGCTGAAGTCTTCATTTCTTTTTGCCACCCTTGGACCCTTTGCCTGGCCGAATGATTAGTTTTTCAGGTCTATCTATAGGCATAAGGGAAGAAGGAGAGGGAGGTGCAACCGGTGCGACTTCCGGTTCCTCTTCAGTAGTGATGATTTTCTTCCCCCTCCTCTTTGATGTTCCGTGCTTCTTTCTTCTCTTCGAAGAAGACTCACTCCCTGGAGTAACAAGAGCAGACAAGACTACGTCATCAGAGGGAGTCCGCTCCGGAGAGATCTCGCCTCCTTCAAGTCCCTCGTCCTTCTGCTCTTGCGAAGCGATAGGGTCATCCAAGCCATGAAGAGCCTCAATCTGTTCTTCTTGTGACCCGGGTTGTGAAGCAGAAGGAGGAGTCACCTGAAGAGACGGAGGAGGGATAACCGGAGGAAGTGAAGTCTGCACAGCACTTGGCGTTTCAACTGCAGAAGAGAAATTAAAAATATTAGTATCTCCCCGGAAGAAGGGAGATATGGGTTCGTCGAGATTCAAGAAGTAATCGAGAAGCTCATCAAACTTTTGAGGAGTAAGCAAGCGATCCACCTGAATCGGACCAATATCAAAATTACCTGAAGATGTTTGCTTCGTAAGTTCAATCTCATAATTCTGAGCCCCGATATCCTCCAAAGCCTCATCATCAGTAGGGATGATTACCCCGGTTCTTATAGGAGGCGGCGAATGGGCACAAGAGCCTGTTATGTCCACTTCGGGAAAAACTAAAGGATGTTCAGAAGTGGTAGGCGGTATTTCTTTCTCAGAACGTTCCCCTTCCGCCATTCCGGCCCGTACCTTGGCGAGTTGCTCTTTTCCCTTGGCAAGAGCGGCGCGGGCATCATCATCGAGATAATGCTCTTCAAGAGCTGTCTCGGCGTAGCCAGCACCTTTGCTACCTAGCATATCAAGTGCTGCCTCCCAGACTTTGGCTAATGTA
This sequence comes from Allium cepa, assembly GCA_030765085.1. Lineage (NCBI taxonomy): Eukaryota > Viridiplantae > Streptophyta > Magnoliopsida > Asparagales > Amaryllidaceae > Allium > Allium cepa. Next base: position 218,851,524 of record CM060934.1, on the reverse strand, counting down.
ATTTCGTATTTAGGGCCTAGAAAGGCAAGGCTGCCACGCCCCAAAATGCTATGCAGATAGAAATCAAATAATGTGGAGCTAATATCAGCTTTGGTTGCTTGATGGGCCTCTTCGGCCGCGAGTTTACCAGCAACAGCCTCGTCACGCTCCGTTTCGGCTATAGCAAGTCGAGCTATTAGCATCTCTATCTCCAAGCTTTGAGAACCGGCCTGTTCTCGCAGCTGTAAAGTTTCAGCACGATATTCTTCTATGACCTTCTCTTGGTGTGTAAGCTTATCTGCGACTGCCCTTTGACTGGCATGCGCATCTCGTACTTGTTGCTGAAGCATGCTCTCCTTTTGAGAATGGAAAGTAGATGAAGTAGCTAATTCTTCCTTAAGCTTTTCTACTTCCGCTTCCAACTTTTCATTATAGGAAGCAATACTTCTCATTTCGGCGTCATGCTGTTCGAGAGTCTTCTGCCACTCAGCCTTATCGTTCTCCATTGTGAGCATGGCCTCGAGATTGGCTCGGTTAACCCTCTGAAGCTCGTCGACAAGTTTTTGCCAGTTCGACATTCTTTCAATATCGGTCCTGACAGTATCAAGATTTCGCAGCATAGCCGGTTTGTCGAGAGGAACCAAGTCGAGATCAAATCAAACCCCTCTCAAGCACCACTGAGGAAATCGACTTTGAAGAGTGGGAGGACCTCGCCCGACTTGGTATGCGGGCCGGTTGATGATTGCTTGAATGTCGGAGCGAACGGGAGCAGGAGATTGAGCAGAAACATGTTCAGAAGCTGTCGGCATTGTTTCTTCGGTAAGTCTAGCCCGCTTGCTAGAAGAATCATCTATGTGACCTTTACCTCTCTCATCGTGAGCTTTTCTCTTTTGAGTATCATCATCTCTGTGGGGAGGGTCATGTCTTTCTTGTTTCCTTCGGTGACGTTCTTCATATGCCCGTCTCTCATCGGCTTTCCTGATGGCCCTCTCTTCATCCGATTCTCTGTAAGAAGGGAGGTAACGCCTGTAATCATACTGGCTACGCCTCCCGTAGCGCTGGAAATCATCATAGTACGAGCCGCTGCGCCCCATAGGAGAATCTGGAATAAAAATAATAAGCTTTAGAAATCTTTAAAGTGCAAGAAGATAAGTGCGTAGAAGTGATGAGAAATCCGAAGTGTCGTGTAACGTGTAAACTACACGCATCGAGTTACAAACCACTCTGTGGAATAGAGGTAGTGATAACTTGAGTAGGAGGAGTTGACATTTGTTGTAAAGAAGATGTCGCCTCGATTACAGAAGAGATAGTTTTGGAGACATCATCTTTGAAAAGTTCTTGAGAAGTCACAATTAAATCACTCAACCCCCCGAAAACATCGTCACCATCATGTTTTTTGGGACTTGCTTTCTTGACTCCTTCGTTAGTAGATTTTTCGGAAGATCGTGGAGGTTCTTCCTCTTCGATAACTGGGGCAAGTACAGACTTGTCAGATGGCCCCGCAACATCTTTCGGAATTGAACACTTTACTAGTGAAGTTTCTATAGAGGTTCCTCCCTGCAAGTGCTCTTTAGTGGAGACCGGGGCATCAGGAGTGTTCGTCGGAGAATCAGGAACCTCCGTTGGAACTTCATGTATTTGAGTGGAACGAGAAGGATGTAGAAGGTCAAACTGATAAAGAAGTTCTTCTGTCAATAGAAATTTTGCGCTTCTTTCTTCAGCAGCCACAGTGCTTAGCCTTTCAAAAACTGACTTATGGCTGGAATCTCTAGAAGGAGGAGGAAGTGCTGTAAAAATAAGGAATGGAATCAGCATCTAGCAATACGAACCAGGTAAAACTTAGAATAAAATTAAAGAAAGAAGAGAAAAAAGATCTCACTTCCTACTCTCCAGTCTGCGTAAAATTCTGCGGGGCAACGAATGTAGAAATATTGATTCAGGAAACCATGTGCACTCTCCGGCAAATCCAAAATAAGTTTGCGGTTCCTCGCACCTCTTACAAGTACAATTGAAGGGTGGTCCTTGTTCTTCGCAAAAGTGCACAAGTAGCAGATTTCCTCAAAACTCGGAAGACGGTCAAGAGTCCTCCTGAACAGAACGCACAATCCCATCAAAATAGCATAGCCAGTGGGGTGCAGTTGGAAAGGAGAGATCGTCAGTCGAAGGAGGATTTGTCGAAGAAATTCATTAAAAGGAGGAATTGCTCCACTTAAGCACATTTGTTGATTAATGGCAACAAAACCATAAGGTGGTCTATCAGCAAAGTCATTTGGTCCAGGGAGTAAAACTTCTGCCTCGGCAATGCCAAATTGAACGCATAATTGATTAAGCGCCCGCTGTTTCAAAAGGGTAGGAGTTCTTTCCGGAGGATTCTCTAGTGGAATAGCAATCGGGAAAACCCCTTCGGCGTGTTCTATCATCACTTCTTGTTGAGACGTCATTCTACATAAGCGACTGGATGTTCAGATGAGAAGGTGCACGTTTCCTAAAAAGTGTGAAGTGTTGTGCAGAACTAAAAAAAAAAAGGAGAAAGCAAACATAACTGAAATCAAACTAGTTGACAATTAGTCGACTATGAGATTTCAGGACTTGTTAATATAAAGCTCAAGTGTAGTGTTAATGCAAACGAATCAGCTTTAACTGGATATTTTAGTTTTGCTTTAACACTTCACTTGAATTCATTGGTTCACAGCATTTCGTTCACATACTTCATTTAAGTTGATTACTCTTTATCGACTAATCTGTCATTCGATGTGGGCAGTCAATGGCAGTATATTCGTCCCAGTTTTCTGCAAATATTATGTTTAGTAGGTTATTAGCATTAGAGATAACCTATAACAAAGTGCAACAGAATTCAAGTTCAAACAATTCAACCAAGTCTTCACAGAATTTCACAAGTCTTAGGTCGTCCAGCGACCTAGCATAGGTCGGGCTTCATTAGGTCGCACTATACAAGTTAAAAAGTTCAAGGCAGTACAAACTTTCCAAGTCCTAACTCGGCCGCGACCTAGAGCCTATGCCGCAAAGTATAGGTCGTTGATATATTAAGTCGCTGTGCAGTCATTCAAGAATGATAGGTCGCTAAGTTGTTAAGTCGTCCTGTTCAAAGTGCATGTGCAAATTCGCCAAGTCCTAGGTCGTTCAAATCCCAACGCGACCTAAGAATTAAGTCGTGAATTTGAAAGTCCTCAAGCTTCCCTTAGGTCGTAAGTTATCTTAAGATGCTCAGATTTACTACGTCGCTGACTTCCTATCCACGCTAAAGCACATCAGACCCAGTAACCCGTTAACACTAATAGCGCAGAATCCCTCATTCTAATCGTGAAGATCATCGTCTTTTCATACCACCAAGTCATTCGAAAAACTAGTCCATATATCTCTGATCTATCATAGACCTAACTCACTGTTGTGCGTTCGAGAATCACAACAACAACAATAGCCAGCGACGAACAGGAATCGATCACAATGCAACTCATAGTGAAGCACGACGTACAAAATCGATTTGGGGTTGAAAGGTTAGAATTCGTGGTTCGATGGTGATTATGGAATGAATAAGGATCGAAAATGCTTACGTGATTTGATAGCAAGAATGAATTGCTGAATGATTTGCTTGAGTTCGTCTTTAAAATCACAGAATTCTGTTAATGGCAGAGCAAGAAATTGGAGCAGTTAGATAATGAAGAAGAAGCAACCTAGCAGTTTATATGGAGCTGAAAGGAGAAGGCAAGTAGACACGCGAGTTAGCATATGTTTTAGGTTGCTCACGACCTAGCAAAGATAAGTCGAAGCATGCGACCTATGACATAGGCCGATACTTCGAGGGGCAGATGTTAACTCCTATTATTGCCGCGACCTAAAAGCAAGCAACCTAACTGAAGACGCGACCTAGTGACCCAAGAGATGAAACGATTTAGCGGCCTAATTAGTGAAGCGACCTAGCGATCTGAAGAAGGTTACGACCTAGCGGAACCCAGCGACCTAAGAGTAGCTGCGACCTAAAGTGTTGCGACCTAAGATTGTCTCGACCTAAAGGCAGCAGCGACAGTGTTGCGACCTAAGATTGTCTCGACCTAAAGGCAGCAGCGACCCAAAAAGGCCGCGACCTAAAAGGACAAGCAACCTAAGGAAGGGTGCGACTTAACTGCAGAGGTAACCTGGCGATCTAAGGATTGTTGCGACCTAACAGAAAGCTACAACCTAAAGGAGGTCGCGACCTAAGAGTGAGTGCGACCTGAAGATGGACTCGACCTATGGAACTCCGCGACCTAACTATCCACCGACCTAAGGAGCTCCGCGACCTAAGGAAGGTCGCGACCTAAGGGACTCAGCGACTTAAGATTAACTATGGCTGCAGGAAAGTACTCGCGACTTAGGTTAGGTCGCTAACGACCTAAATACCAGAATATAGAAGACTATGCAATGCCACAGGGGGATAGGTCGCTCACGACCTAGTACTTGTGCAAATCAGCATGCGTGAGGAAGGAGGGGCCAATACTCTTCAGGTCGACTACAACCTTACTTAGGTCGGTGACGACCTACGACCTTACTTAGGTCGGTCACGACCTACGACCTTACTCTGAAAAATGCCTATAAATATGACCCTAACTCCAACTAGCAAAGGACTTTTGCTCATTCTCCTCAAGCACCGTTACTCTGCTGCATTCCAAACCAATCCAACACTTAAAGCTCTCAAGACACGAAGAACGCTACAAACAACTTCGAGAAAAGATCACACACATCCAACATGGATTTGAAGACTCTAATCTCCATTGAAGTTTAGGCTACTTGTTCTAAGTGACTTGTAATCCAAAGTGTATTGTACTTGGAAAGAATTGTATCAGCTTGTAACGAGATCATCAATAAAAGTACTTAAAGTGGACGTAGGCTATACCCTTAAGCCGAACCACTATAAAATTGTTGTTGTTTACTACTTTTCCGCTATTATCTGCTTGTAATCTGTTCCCGAGTTATCGGGTGGTGCTTTCACAACTATAACTCATACACCGGGGTGTTAGCGTTCAAACTTTAGCGTTAACATTAGACCACGTTCCCTCAACCAGCAACGTTCTTTTCCGTTATTCCGCCTTCTTAACTGAGAAGAAGACGAAACAGAAAGAACAACATTTTTTCGTATACAAATTTCATTTTCAAAAACTCGAGCAAATATTATTGAGTGCAAAAAGAATCGTTTCATATGTGCAAACGAAATCGATGCAGCATAAATTTGAGAGGCTGTTTTATCCTAGAGGCGGTGGCGGTTGATACGAACTGCTTGCACTATATAGCAGATCGCCGAAACGTCTTCAAGAGAGTGACGTAGTCCACGACTCAGCCGAAGATCATTATTTTCAACAATTTGAAGACGACGCCATCGACGATGACTTCCGCTGCAGATTTAGATGCCGCTGCTCCCGCTTCGATCTTCTAGGTCCCGATGGTCTCCACTGCGCCTTTCAAATTCGAGGGCCTCCACTTCAAACATTGGAGACAGAAAATGGAGTTCTTCCTGACCATGAGAAAAGTGGTGGCTGTGTTGACAACCGACAAACCACAGCTACCAGACAGACCAGACAAAGCGGACGCAGATCTGATGCGAGCCTGGGCAGAAAGATCAAAGGAGTTACAGAACTGGACAGAGCAGGATTACTTGTGTCGAAACTTCATACTCAACGACCTCAGTGATGACCTGTACGACTACTACAATTCCGACAGGACAGCTAAAGAAATCTGGGAAGCACTGCAAAAGAAGTATGATACGAAAGAGGCTGGAGCAAAGAAATATGCAGTCAGCCGCTACTTGAAATACCAGATGACGGATGACAGGTCAGTAGAGATGCAATCTCTTGAGCTTCAAAAAATTGCTCATGAGATCATCTCCGAAGGTATGATTCTGAATGAACAGTTTCAGATTGCTGTTATTATTGATAAACTGCCCCCAGGTTGGAAAGACTTTAAGAATGTGCTTAGCATTGGAAATGTGGACATCAAGTTTACCTCTAGAAAGACAGTTCTTATGAAAGATGTGATGCATACTCCAGAGATGAGAAAGAATATGGTTTCTGGTTTTCTTCGCTGGTTTTACTCAAGTTATAGAGGTTGATATGTATACTTTAACTTATAAGGGCATGTTTGTAGGGAAGGGTTATGCTTGTGAGGGTATGTTTAAACTTAATGTTGATTCTAATAAAGTAACAAGTTCTGCTTATATGTTGTGTGACTTTAATATTTGGCACTCTAGATTACGTCATGTAAATAAACGTATAATTCATAACATGATCATATTAAATTTGATTCCTAAAATGTCACAAACAGATTTTGATAAATGTGAATTTTGTAGTCAAGCAAAAATCACTAAGAAACCCCATAAATCAGTTGATAGGATTTCTGAACCCTTAGACTTGATTCATTCTGACATTTGTGAGCTTGATGGCACTTTGACTAAACATGGATGCCGTTATTTTATCATTTTCATTGATGATGGCTCTGATTTCACTTATGTATATCTAATGAAAAATAAAAGTGATGCATTTGATATGTTTAAATTATTTGAAACTGAAATCGAGAATCAATCTAATAAGAAAATTAAGAGACTTCATAGTGATAGAGGAATAGAATATGAATCTAGTCCATTTCTTGAATTCTATAAATTGCATGGTATAATTCATGAGAGAACTGCACCTTATTCACCTGAAATGAACGGTGAAGCTGAAAGAAAGAATAGGACCTTTACCGAATTAGTTGTAGCTATTTTATTAAATTCTGGTGTAGCAAAACATTGGTGGGGGGATATTTTATTGACTGTATGTCATGTATTGAATAGAATCCCTAATCAAAACGTAAGATTTCACCTTTTGAAATTTTAAGAAATTATAAACCGAAAGTATCTTACTTTAGAACTTGGGGATGTTTGGCATATGTTCGTATACCTGACCCCAAAAGAATAAAAGTAACAAGTAGAACATACGAATGTGTATTTATTGGCTATGCTATTAATAGCAAAGCATATACATTTTATGACTTGAATACACATAAGATAGTGAAATCTATAGATGCCGATTTTTATGAAAGTAAATTTCCTTTTAAATTGAGGAATAGTGGGGGCACGTCAACTAACACCGTGCCTATTGGAACAGAACTTAAAGAACCTTCTGAAATCGAACCTAGAAGAAGTAAAAGAGCAAGAGTTGATAAAAATTTTGGCTCGGACTTTTGCACTTTCACCATAGAGGAGGATCCCACAAACTCCAAGAAGCCTTATCTTCAGTAGATGCCCATTTTTGGCAAGAGGCTGTAAATGATGAGACGGATTCCTTGGAATCCAACAAAACTTGGCACTTAGTAGATTTACCACCTGGTTGCAAGTCTATAGGCTGTAAATGGGTACTTAAAAAGAAATTAAAATCTGATGGAACAGTTGAAAAATATATAATCCGTTTGGTAGCTAAAGGTTTTAAGCAAAGAGAAAATATAGACTTTTTCGATACTTTTTCACCCGTAACTAGAATCGCATCCATTCGAGTACTAATTTCATTAGCATCTATTCATAATTTAACAATACACCAAATGGATGTTAAAACTGCCTTTTTAAACGGTGAATTAGAAGAGGAAATTTATATGGACCAACTTGAAGGCTTTGTAATTCATGGTCAAGAACATAAAGTTTGCAAATTATATAAATCATTATATGATTTAAAACAAGCACCTAAACAACGGCATGAAAAATTTGATAACTTAATAATCTCAAATGGTTTCAAAGTTAATGAAAGTGACAAATGCATTTATTATAAATCTGAGAATGACATTTGCACTATAATATGTTTGTATGTAGATGATCTACTTATCTTTGGGCCAAATATTCATTCCATAAACACTGTTAAGTCCTTGTTTAGTGCCAATTTTGATATGAAAGATCTAGGTGAAGCGAGTGTAATCCTTGATATTAAGATTACTAGGTTCGAAAAGAGTTTTTCTTTGGATCAGTCTCATTATACTGAGAAGATCTTAAAGAAATACAATTACTTTGACTGCAAACCTGCATGTACACCATATGATCCTAGTGTAAAGCTATTTAAGAACACTGGTGAAGGTGTAAGACAGTCTGATTATGGTAGCATCATTGGCAGCCTTCGGTATGCCACTGATTGTACTAGACCCAACATTGCCTATGCCGTGGAATTGTTGTGCAGGTTTACTAGTAGACCTGCTATAAAGCATTGGAACGCTATTGAGAGGGTCAGGAGATACCTAAAATGAACCATGAACCTTGGGTTACATTACGAAAAGTTTCCAGCTATTCTTGAAGGTTACACCGATGCAGACTGGAATACTTTATCTCATGATTCAAAAGCAACCAGTGGCTATATCTTTAGCATTGCTGGTGGAGCTGTTTCTTGGAAATCCAAGAAACAGACTATTTTGACTCAGTCTACTATGGAGTCTGAGATGATAGCACTAGCCACAGCTAGTGAGGAAGCAGAGTACTTAAGAAATCTGCTAGCTGAGATTCCTTTATGGGAAAAACCGATACCAGCTGTGTTGATCCATTGCGATAGTACCATGGCTATTGCAAATGTTCAAAACCGTTATTATAACTGTAAGAGACAACAGATACGTCGTAATCACAACACTTTTGGAGAGCTACTTTCTTCAGGAGCTGTTAGAATGGATCACATACGCAGTGACGAGAATTTGGCAGATCCTTTGACAAAAGGACTGGCTAGAGAGAAAGTCCTTACCACTTCTAGGAAAATGGGACTATTGCCCTTAGATTGTTGAGTCACGCACAATGGTAACCCAACCTAATGACTGGAGATTCCAAGAACTAGGTTCAGTGGGTAAGAACAAGTTGTGAAGTGATATGAGTTGAACATGTTATTTTCAGACCTATAGAAGCATGTATTCCTGAAGTGATTAGAGGACGAGTTAATAGAAACTCTTAATGAGATCTATACTCCATTGTGGAGTGGAGTACCTACCTTCAGGAGTACTCTTGATAGACTCACCTATCTGAGTGTAGAAATTTAGCCGTTTCCTATGGAGTTTTAGGCAAAACTCCTAGAACGTTCATTAAACTGGGATAGACGTGTATGGCCATAAATGCACAGGCTTACATGATTGCACTCTAGAAAGATTGTGTGTGATCTGATGTCAGGAATAGAGTTCAAGACTACGTGTCACTCTAGCTAAAACTGAATCTTATCCACTATGCAAAGGTTCAAGTCGAAAGACACCTTTGTTTATGCACAATCTTATGTTTTCAGAAATTGCTCGAAATTATTTTTTAAAAATTCAATTGGGGGATTGTTGGAAATTGTATTTAAAAATAAGTGAATTCTTAAAAATTGATTAAGTGTTAAATGGCTTCTATTTGAGAATACGAATAGTCCCACATTGTGGGATTATATGAAAGAATCAAGTATTTATACTTGATTCTTAGAGGCTAAGTTGGGCCCTTTGGGCACCTAATGATGCTCTTTTGCGAGGAGGGAGACCATGCTTGACCACCACACATGCGCGTGCGCGCCGACCGACCTACTCGACCCGGGCCGGGCCGGTCTCGGGCTCGGGCTCGGACTTTGGGTGGTGTAACACTTATATTTTTGATACGAAATTGTTTAACCGTTTTTGACCGGACTGGAACGGTCAAATCAGACCAGGCCTGTATTGGAGAACGTTATGTGACGTTCATTTCTCTTTGACCCGTTACTTTCTCAGATCCGTTTTTGTAGACCACGTTCCCCAAACCAGCAACGTTCTTTTTCGTTATTCTACCTTCTTAACCGAGAACAAGACGAAACAGAAAAACAACATTTTTTCGTATACAAATTTCATTTTCAAAAACTCGAGAAAATATTATTGAGTGCAAAAATAATCGTTTCATACGTGCAAACAAAATCGATACAGCGTAAATTTGAAAGGCTGTTTTATCCTAGAGGCGGCGGCGGTTGATACGAACTGTTTGCACTATATAGCAGAACGCCGAAACGTCTTCAAGAGAGTGACGTAGTCCACGACTCAGATGAAGATCATTGTTTTCAACATTTGGTGACAAATTAGAATGAGAGAAGCAAGGAACTGGCATTACCGTACAACAAGTTGACACCTGTGACACCTTAAGGGCCTAAAACTTGGTAAGTTGTACATAAATATTAGTTGATCGGAAAACAGCATGCTTTGTTTCCATGTGGTGCATTAAGCAAATAACTTTCTCTGTCACTTCATAGTACTTGATATTGGTAACATACAGTGTTTAGTTTTTCATAGGTTGGCATATGCTTTCTACATGCCATGTTGTTTCTCCACTCTAGTGTTTTCATTTTTTAGGAAACGGTGACATTTGACCATATAACTGCACGATATTGAAAGTACTGTTTAAACTTCAACCATAGAAAGGCGAGATGTCCACATAGAAACATGATTTTGAAGCATTATTTTTGAAGAACTATGAAAAGAATGAATCATTGATATGATTTTGTTATTATTATTGTGCATTAGAAACATGATGGTAAAAGTAATTATAATAATATTACTGAGCTAAAAAAATCAAATAGGAAACTCTTAACAAGGTTAGATCTTTTGAAAAGATATTATGTGTTTTTCATTTTGTCGGTTGAATCATTAGAAGATTGTTTCATTTTATTCTTTGATTGAATTTGTAGTGGTTCGGCCTGCTTATATGATTACTCTAATCTTCAATCGTTAAGTTTGGATCTTGATCGAAATAGATAAAATTTAACTAGTGTAGTTCGGTGTAGTATGCGATGCCATTGCCTCTTATCCTGTTAAATTGAATTATTTATTACTAGTAAAGTTGTAAACCGTAATAGAAACCTGTATCTTTTGTATAAAATCGAACTTAAATATGGATGAATGATGCAACTTTTATGTAGAAATCTGCTAAATTAGTAAATGTATATTGTGTATAGGTGTGATTTACAAATGGAAAATCAGAGAAGATTGCATCTGGATTACTGAATCCTTTTCTTTCTCATTTGAAGACTACTCAAGATCAAACTGTAAAAGGAGGTTATTCGATCACCTTACAACCTGATCATTCCTTCGATGCATTTTGGTTTACAAAAGCGACCGTTGAAAGTTATGTAGTCATAAGTTTTGTTTGACATTTTTTGCAATTCATAATTTGATCATTTATAAAAATGAGTGCATTCTTTTATTAGGTTTGTTCAGTTTGTAAGCACACCGGAAATTTTCGAACGAGTGGCTACAATCGAGTCTGAGATTTTGCAGATTGATGAAGCAATTACGATCCAAGGCAATGAAAATCTTGGTTCAAGCTCAGTAAGTGTATAGCAGTATGGCACTATGTTGTTTCTTGCACTTTGAAATTTACTGCATGTCCATGATAAAACTTTGATATTTGCAATTTGACAGTAGGAAGATCATAATACTAAATCACCTGAAAGCAGTGAGAGTATGTTTGAGTATGTGTATTAGATGACTAAAAATTGATACTTCCATTTTGTTTGTCAAAATTATAGGTATTATTTTTTTGCTCACACATGTGAATTTTTTTGTTTTTTTCAATAATGGTAGGTATCAAACCTGCCTCAGATGTTGATTCAGACAAGGCAATTGTTCTTTATAAGGTATGCATGTTTTGCATTGGTTCAAATTCAAAGGCTAATGTTGCTTCATTATAGAATTCTGTGAAATTTACTATTTTTAATTGATGATAGCCTGGATCGAACTCAAATGCCCTAGTAATAATATTGAAATTTTTATGAGCACCATAGGACATTGCTCTGCTGCACATGATGGGCAGGTTCACACAAATCTGGTAAATTTGGTGATACAAAATCACAAATAGAAGGAAATCAATATGAAAAAAAAGATTTTGTTTCCTCTAATTAATAGACATAGTTGATTATGTTTATTTCTCTCTCTAATTGGCTAATCAATTTATTTTTTTCCATTTAATATTAACTTGGGCATTAAGTAATTAATGTTAAAAATGGAGACTAGAAGAGAGGGTGTAAAAAGTGGTGGAAATCTATTTGCTAATTCTCTCTTCTCCATCTTTGTTTTTCTCCTCCAACGATCTTAGCCATAGAGATCAAGACTCTCTTTCTCAATTTGGTTATTGGTTCAATTTGTATTTTGTTTACTTTTATTTTGTTTGGTTAATTGTAAATAAATTTTGGTGAATCAATAAAGAGGGTGGTTGGGCGGAATCTCTTGTGTATTGATTTTTGAATTCATGTCCGTTTACTTTCTATCCAAATTTATCTCTTTGTGATTTGGATGATAAAAGGTCTATGAGGAAAAGCTTCCGCAAAGCAAAGTTTTCACTACAGATTGGTATCAGAGCAATGTCATCGCAAAGCTTAAAGTAATTTTGGATTTGAAAAAATTATTCATATGTCGGATGTGATTTCTTTTTCAGAGATGGCTATTTTGGATGGAAAAAATAGAGGTATTTAGAAGCCTAGGGTGGAAGATGTTTCGTACCTCAATGATCTATATGATCCAATTGATGGAGATAAGAAGAAGCCCTCCAATGTAGTGGAGAGAAATTGAAAGAAGATGGATAAGAAGGAAATTGCATTTATTCGTCGGTATTTTGATGATTCATTCTTCCGTCATGTGGCTAGTTGTGAAGGCTTTGTGAGACAAGTTGATATCTTTATATGAGTCGAAGAGTGCTATAAATAAGTCTTTTCTTGTTTGAAAGTTAGTTCAACTAAGATTAGATGGAGAGAAGTCTGTTGCGGTGCATTTGAACGATTTTAAAGATGTAATAAATCAATTGGCAAATACGAATGTCAAATTTGATGATGAATTACACTATTTTATTGATGAGTTTGCTTTCAAAAAGTTGGAAAGCTTTAGTTGTTTCATTCAGTAATTCCAATGCCAAAGGAACTATCTCAATAGAAACTGTTCAAAGTGGTATTTTGAATAAGGATCTTAGAAAAAAGGGTCATGTGTGAAATTAGTTCAAGATGAGTCTATGGTAGCAAAGGACTCGAAGAAGGATACAAGTCCGAAAAAGAAAGTCGCTAATGGTAAAGGTAGGTCAAAAAGTACCATTTGTTATTATTTTCATAAAAAGAGTCATATGAGCATTAGATATGAAGCATATAAAAAGGATCAAAAGAAAGCTATACACAGTGACAGTGATAGTGATACACGGACAGGCATAGCTGAAGGTAGCGACAATGATACTTATTTTGATGTCTTCGTTAATGAAGAGAAGCCTTGGAAGATGGATTCGGGAGCCAGTTTTCACATTTGTATGTCAAAAATTCTTTATTGTTCGATCTTATGATTAATGATAAACAATTCAAGTAATAGCCCAAGAATCACCAATACTGAATATTTCACAAACAAAACTTAATATGATTTTTTTTGGTTTAAGATGACGTACCTTGATTAACAGCGGAAGATGTAATGGCTGTCATCTTCTTCTTCCGACTTCTAATAATTACTCTTCTTCTCAAAATTTGGTTTCTCTCTCTAGCCCTATTTCTTTATGTGTTTCTTGATGGAGAAGAATACATCTATATTCTAGGAGAGAGAGGACCTAATCCTTAATATAACATTTAACTCTAAATCTGGTACGTCCATCATATACCAATTCAACGCTTAAGATTAATCACAGACCTAATGTTCTAATTATAGAATGGTCTATTTATGACTTAATTAATTGGGTCACATTAAGATTAGAAACTGCATAGCGTTAAAGGTAAATTAAACGTTCTATTTATGACCTTATTAATAGGGTCACATTAAGATTAGAAACTGCATAACGTTAAAGGTAAATGAAACGTTCTATTTATGACCTAATTAATAGGGTCACATTAACATTAGAAACTGCGCAATGTTAAACGTAAATGAAACGATTGCAGTTTCTAATAGCAGATTTCTAACATTCTCCCACTTGACCCGATTATTCATAATATCAAGCGTTGAACATCATACTATGATAAATTGCTGAGAGTTATGGCAGTTGTGCATTATTAACTCAATGCATTCCCTTCCATATAATACAATACCAGCAATCCATCATTTTATACTCATAATTATATAAAATAGCATAATGGTCCACATAATGTCTTATATCATAATGATTAAACATAATATCTTTATAAAACTCTTTCTTGTTTAAAATTACATAAAGTACATACTACCACATTAAAACAAGAGACGCATAATTGTATATGAGAAACACACAAAGGAGCTCAGAATGTCACACATCAATTATTATTAATACAACCAAGACCCATTCTTCGAACATGTTCCTTAAATTGTCTTGGTTGTAACCCTTTCGTCAAAGGGTCTGCAATCATAAGTTCTGTCATGATGTGCATGATTGACACTCTTTGTTTCTGAACCTCATCTTTCACAACAAGATACTTCAGTTCCATATGTTTGGCACCTTTAGAGTACTTGTTTTTTTTTGAGAAAAACACTGCTGTAGAGTTATCACAATAAATTTTCAAAGGCTTGCTAACGGTGTCGACAACCACAAGCCCTAAAATAAAGTTCCGCAACCATAATGCATGACTTGTGGCTTCATAACATGCCACATATTCTTCCTCCATAGTAGATGAATCAACGATAGTTTGTTTCGCACTTTTCCATGATATGGCTCCTCGGGCAAATATAAATAGGTAACAAAAAGTCAATTTTCTTGTATCGATGCATCCAGCAAAATCTGAATCGCAATATCCAATCACCTCTAATTCATTGGATCTACTATACATGAGCATGTAATCTTTCATACCTTGTAAGTACCTTAACACTTTCTTTGCAGCTTGTCAATGTTCCCTTCCTGTATTACTTTGATACCTCCCTAACATACCGACCGCAAAATTGATATCCGGTCTAGTACAGGTTTGAGCATACATTAGGCTACCAACTACAGATGCATATGGAATTGATTCCATTTCCTTTCGTTCATCATCATTCTTAGGACATTGCATGAGATTGAATTTATCACCTTTATGTACAGGAACTTTCCCAGGTGAACACTTACTCATTCCAAATCTCTCTAGAATCCTTTCGATATATCCTTTCTGAGAAAATCCCAATATTCCTTGTGATCGATCATGAAATATTTCTATTCCAATCACATAGGATGCCTCTCCCATATCTTTCATTTCAAAGTTCGTTGAGAGAAATTCCTTAGTCTCTTGCAATATGCTTAAATTATTTGCAGCAAGAAAGATGTCATGAACATAACGGACTAGATAAATAAACTTGCTCCCACTGATCTTTTGGTATAAACAGTGATCAACCGTATTTTCCTTAAAACCAAAAGATATAATAATGGTATTGAACTTAATATACCATTGTCAGGATGCTTTTTTAAGCCCATATATTGACTTCTTAAGTTTACACACCAATTGTTCTTTACCTTTTACAGAAAAACCTTCAGGTTGATCCATATAAACATCCTCATCAAGATCTCCACTCAGAAAGGCTGTTTTCACATCCATTTGATTCAATTCCAAATCATAATGTGCTACTAATTCCATTATTATTCTTAGTGAGTCCTTTTTTGAAACAGGGGAAAATGTCTCCTTGTAATCAATACCATCTTTCTGAGTGTAACCCTTAGCAACAAGTCTAGCTTTATACCGTTCGACATTACCACTAGAGTCGTGTTTGTTTTTAAAAACCCATTTGCATCCGACTCTTTTATAGCCATGTGGTAACTCAACGAGATCCCAAACTTCATTCTGTTGCATGGATTTTAGTTCTTCTTTCATGACATTAATCCATTCATTTAACTCTTTACTTTCTATAGCATGTGAAAACAAAATTGGGTCCTTATTGATTCCTATATCATAATCTGATTCTTTCATATAAACCATATAATCATTAGAAATAGGTGACATACGATCTCTTTGAGATCTTCTTAATGCTACTTTTTGTGGTTCATGCATATCAGCATTATGTAAGTCATTTCCTTCAGGAAGTGCTTCTTCATTTATATGTTGTTCATCATCATGTTGTTCTCCAACAGCTGGAACAACATTTGGAGTAATAGCAGATGGAGGAACTATTCTAGGCAATGCAATATTTATCCTTGTTTCCTTTATTTCCACTATTTCTCTTTTAGTACTCTACAGACTTCACCAATCTCAATGAATCTTGCATTACCAGTTTCTACAATTCTTGGACTATGATTAGGACAGTAAAACACATATCCTTTAGATTTTTCAGGGTAATCTAAAAAATACCCACTAATCGTTCGAGAATCTAATTTTTTTTCATATGGATTATAAATTCTCGCTTCCGCTGGACAACCCCAATCATGCAGGTGTCTTAAGCTAGGTTTCCTGTTAGTCCATAATTCAAAAGGAGTCTTTTGAACAACTTTACTAGGAACCCTATTCAACAAATAATTAGCGGTTTTGATAGCATGCGACCACAAATTCTTAGGTAGTGTAGAATCTGACATCATACTCCTAATCATATCTAGTAACGTCCTATTGTGCCTTTCTGCTACACCATTTTGCTGTGGTGTACCTGGCAATGTGTATTGCGCACATATGCCATGACTTTCGAGGAATTTTGCAAATGGACCTGGACACTGGCCTGACTCATTATATTTTCCATAATATTCACCACATCTATCAGACCTTATGGTTTTTACCTTTTTACTTAATTGCCTCTCAACTTCCTTTACAAACGTCTTAAGGACATTCACAAGTTGAGATTTTTCATGAAGCAAATAGACATAACCATAGCGGGAAAAATCGTCAATAAAAGTGATGAAATACTTTTCTCCATTAAAGGTTGGAGTGTCCATATGTCCCCAAATATCAGTGTGTATTATTTCAAGAAGTTGGCTGCTTCTAGTGGCTCCTTTCTTATTATGTTTGGTTTGTTTACCTTTAATACAATCCACATATAATTCTAGATCACTAAATTTCAAATTTGACAAAATTTCATTACTTACTAATCTCATCATTCTTTCTTTGGATATGTGACCTAGTCTTTTATGCCATAAGAAAGCAGAATTTTCATTCAACATGCTATGCTTACATCCAACATTATTTATTACATTCAGCAAGGAATTTGCATAAGTGTCATTCAGTTTCAATTTATATAAACCATCAATTAGAATACCAGAACCAACATTATCGGTATTCTTATATAAATCAAAACAACCAGATCCAAACGTACATCTAAAGCCAGAAATATCCAACTTACTTACGGAAATAAGGTTTCAATACAATGAAGGTACATAAAGGGTACTATATAAGTCTAATACATATCCACTTTCTAGAATTAGACGATAAGTCCCAATGCCTTCTATTGTGGATTTCATTCCGTTTCCCATAAAGAGAAAACGATCTTCATTTGGATTTATGGTTCAGATCATAAGAAATCCCTGCATATTATTGGGGACATGAGTTGTAGCACTAGCATCAAGCCACCATGTATTAATAGGAACTTCAACTAAATTTGATTCAAAACATACGAAAGACAGATGACTACCTTTCTTTTCGAACCAAGCTATCCTTTTCGGACAGTCATTTTGATAATGTCCTTTCCTTTTACAGAAATAACATCGAACATCCTTTAGTTCCTTCTTTTCCTTATCCTGTCCATCTTTAGCAGGTGCCTTTTTCTTCTTGAAATGGCTTGACTTTCCATTCTTCTATTTACCAGCTTTATTACTCACAAAACTCACTGAGTGATTCACTTGATTTTTCAAACGTCCTTCTTCCTGAACAAGTCTACTGGCCAATTCATTAACATTCCACTTATCCTTTATAGTTTTATAGTTAATTTGAAAAGGTCCATATTCAGAAGGTAGCGAGTTCAGGATAAACTGGACAAGAAAAGAATCATCTACTAAAGTCCAAGGGAGTTTTACCTTGTTGCAAGATTAGTCATCTCTATAATGTGCTCTCGCATTGTTCGCGACCCATCAAACTTCATGGTCGTGAGTTCTACTATAAGAGTACCGGCGAATGACTTATCAGCTGAAGGAAAACGCTCTTCCACAAACTGCATATATTCCTTAGCACTTTCTGTTTGCGAAATTGTTGACTTGATGTTGTTAGCAACAGTCATCTTAATAAACATTAGGCTCAATCTGTTACTGCGTTTCCATGCTTTATGGTGTGATTTTTTTATCTCAGTAATAGCTGTTGTAAGAGCAACAGGTTTATCCTCAAGGAGTGCCAAGTCAAGATCCTGAACACCTAAATAGAAATTGACTTGTTCTCTCCATTTAGAAAAATTAACACATGTGAACAATGTAACAGATGAAGCATGTGTTGTAACGACCCTGACTCGACCTTCGAAAATCGGCACCGAATACGACACTCGTATTCAAATGCCGCAGATCCAAACGTCGAACCTGGTTCGCCGGAGCTAATAACACATTAAGTAAATAACACAGCGGAAGAAAAAGAATAGCATATATCAATATACAACATGAATGATACAACAGAATGATACAATAAATATCAACATACATCAGAGATATGATACAAGATAATAGCAGCGGAAAGAAAGGATAACACCAGCAGCGGAACAAAATCTTCAATATAGTCTTCAAGAAAAAAAAACTCCAGTATCAGTAATCTCCATCTCCAAAGCACCAATCCAGAAATAGCTCGAACTCCAAATCAAGATGAAGAGAAGCAACTCAATCCAAATGCGATTGCCAAATCCTAAGGCTGAAAGCTGTCGAATCTACACCTACCATAGATTATCTGAAAACCCCAACTCTAGACAGCCCGTGTGGGAAATAGTGGGCACCCAGAGTTTAGGAAAGGAACAATAAACTCCAGGTCAGTCATGGGATTGGTATGAGCAAACAAAAACATTTGGTCTTTTAAAACAGATAGAGAAATTTAAATTTGAAATCCGCAATGCTTTTTAGAAAATGAAACTACCATAAGGCCTCCCGCCACACACACAATGCAAACGCAGACTTGGAGGAGATTTCTCCTTATGATAGTCAAATATGCTTACTACGCAAAAATCAAATCATTTTTGATATTATTATTAGTGCATAGTGTAGAAAACAATTTCGAAAGTAGAATATAAATCCTAGCCAACATAGACATTCCGAACTATGCCTACTATAGCTACCATCCAAACAGTGGTGACCACCATAAGTGAATGGCAGGTAATACAACTAAAACCGTACAAGGCACGTATTGGATGAATGGATTTCCAACAAATGGTCAGGCTAAGGAACTTCCTACTGCCACATGGGATCGCCTCTGGTGGGACGTCCCGAGAACTAACGTTACGGTTAGATCTCTGCCAACACAAGGCCGGGTTACCTCTGTAACTAGGTAACTACTACACGAATGTGCCATCCCCCGGTCCTTTGGGACCTTTATCCGAGCGCGCGCAACAACCACAAAGTATCACAAAGTAATAGATCTGCAGTATCCACATGAGTAAGTATCTGGGCTCCATACCATGATACCACCCTTTACCAGAAGGGAATGACACACCCTAAAGGGCGCGACCCTCATAACCTTGCCGCATCTTTCCTGTTTCGACCATTTCCGGGGTGTGAGGTCCTGATGCAGTCTCGTCCGCTACGCTTTGTGCAACAAAGCCATGCTTTGGGCCAACAGATGACCAAAGCAATGATCACAAAGATAAATGATCAAACAAATGATCCTATCACAAATGATCAACCAATGATCATCACACAGCAGCACTCAGCATGCCACATTACCAAATTGGGAATGTCACTGATAAATATCAACTACATAACCTCTGAGCTCGTACGTCTCAGAGAAGGGTGTTAAGCTGAGAGAATAAATTCTCCGCCACCAGGCAGAAATGTATTTGATAGAAATCAGTTAACATCTCAAAGTGTAATGTCGGACACACAACCATACAAGTCTGTCCCGGGTTCGAACAGAACAGAAGGCACTTCCGAAGAAGCCCTTGCAAATTCGGATAATCCCTAATCACGTCCGGACTTCCCATCACAAATGGAGATCTCTATACCGGGAATCAGCCAGTGCAGAGACAATCGACGAGTTACCCTTTTGTTTTCGGAAATATCCGGTCTTCACCACCGGTCTTCAATTGCTATCCATAACGTCGTATCACTATTCGGAATGGGCTATATGACACTAGGTCCTCTCCCGGCTAAACCGAATAATGAGCGCCATATTTTAAAACATATGGATATGGGATTTTAGTTAAGTCACAACTTATAAAATCCAAAACTTTTCTTTCAAATGGTTAAACGAATTACCATTTTAAATCTTTAAACAAAAAGATTTATTTCACAAAGTTTCACCTAGTTTCACAAAGATCTATTCATAGATTCAAAACAACTTCCATTCCAATTGGATTAACTCAATAAATCTTTAAATTAAAGATATAATTTATAGCTTTCAAAAACACGTTCCAAAGATTTATTTATAACTTGGAATACCATTTTCATTTCAACTTAAATTCCTTTTAACACACATTGAAAATCCATTTCTCATATGAAAGCTTCTATTATTGGAAAACAACAGTTTTCGTTTCAGAAAAGTCCGATTCATACAAGTTGGAATCTTGGGTTAATTTTAAATTTCAAAACATCACTTTTAAATTGGTTTAAAAACCCATATAAATCCATTTATAAGTTGGATAACTTTTTAAAACCCTAGTTCCCAAATTATAGAATTCAACTCAATTATTGAATTCAAATTTTAAATCAAATTATTTAAAATTTCAAAACTCAATCGAGTTATTCAAAATAACTTTTATTTTTGAAATTCATTTTTTTTCAAAAACTTCAATTCTAATTCCAAAACTATTTTGGATTCAAAAATTCAAATTTTAAAACAATTTCAAAATCTGTGACTTAACCCATTTCCACGTGCAATCCATATTTGTGTGTGTATAAGTGTGGTCCAGAGGTTTAACACAATAGTGCACAACATCATCATCACAGATTCAATCATAAAGATAAGCGGTATAACCCATAGCGCTTATTTATATTCACAGATTCATAGATAAAGTAAGTTATCAATCAAAAAATTCACTAATATGATTCGATGTGGGTTTCGGATAACCAGCTGGAATCCGACTCCCTGTCGCATCGAAATTCAAATGTCGTTTTACGGGTCAAAGGGTTTCATAATCATACAACAGTATATTCATCACAAATATAGCAGATCAGCACAAAGTATCACATAGCATCACATCACATATCAAATATATCAATCCATCACACAACATTCAATAACAATCAGCATCTACAATTAAGATGAATAAACTGGGTGGTTTTTAAATTTATTACCTACATGATTACTTTCATTTATTAGTCCTAATTAATTAACTATCCATATTTATTCAATTAATAAATCTTCAATTAATTTAAAATCTAATATCATTCAATTAATGATTTCTTAATTACAAATTAATTATTCTAAGAAAAATTAATCTTAAACTTTAATTAATCAAATTAAAACCCTTAATTACTTTAACTAATTATCCATTTCATTAATTAATTAATTATATTAATTATCCATTTGTACTACCTTAATAATTAAATGAATTACAAATCATTAAACTTTTCTTTATCTTTAGATAAACATTCCTTATTTAAATTATGCATTTAAGATGTTTTTAAATTTACATTAAATTCCATTTAACATATTCTTTAAACTCAAGACTCAAATTTGTCTTAAATAAGAGTTTAAAACAATACACAACTTAATCTTATATGTTTACAAGAAACATATACTTAATTAATAAGTTGAAAAGGATTTAAATTTCAATTCAAATCAAATTCAAATCAATTTTAAAAATTACTTTAAAACTTCAAAATTGAAAAATAACTTCCATTCTCAATTTAGTTTAAACTCTCTAAAACTCTTCCTACAATTTGCACTTTCAATTCAAATGTATGTCATTTGAAAACAATTTAAATTTAAATCTTTATTTAAAAACTGAAGTCTAAATTTTAAATCCAGATTTAAAACTCAGTTTTGAATTCAATTTGAATTTCTAAATTAAATACTTAACTTTCCAATTCAATATGCAAACAACAATGCATTTTATACTTGAGAGTTAAAATCAAATTTGAATTTAAACACAATATGGTTTCAAATTTCAGACAATTAAAATTTGAATTCATTTTCAAATTCCAAACTAAAACTCAGTTTAAATCTCCACCCTAAAAAAATATTTAAACTTATCTTCACATTTAAACAGAAACAGTTTCTGTTTTATTAAAAAGAAAATCAAACTTTGAATCTTCCTGAAATTAAATAATTTCAGAAGAACAGAATTCAACTTATTTGAATTCATATTTGAATTGAGTTTCAAAAACCTAAGTTAGATTGTAGTTTGCATTTAATTCAAACCTTAAAAAAAACTGGAAACAGGCTCATGTTCCCCTTTCTTTTTTTTCTTTTTATTTTAAACCAATTTAAAATTTCTGCATTTAAATTATTACAAAATAATAATTCAAACAATTTGAATTCATCCCTAGGTTCAATTTTAAATCCTAAGTTCAAATTTCCATTTTAGTTTAAACTTGATTCTTAAAATTATAAAAAAAAACAGAACAGGTCTGTTAAATAAAACCTGAAACAATGCAACTTAACCTTATTTGAATTTTTGCATTTAAATTATTACAACATCAGAATTCAAATATTTTGAATTCATCTTCATATTCAAATTTCAGATTTAATCTAAACTTGGCTTTTTAAAATCAAAAAAACAGAACAGTAACAGTTTCTGTCAAATTTAAAACCCTTTACATTCTTGAATTTAAAAATGTTTTCAAATTTCATGTTTGAATTATTTGAATCTATACTGAATTCAGGTTCCAACTGAATTCAAATTTCAAGTTTAGATTCCTATTATTACTACAACTTTATTCTTTTAAAAACCTGGAAAATAATTCTGTTTCTTAGTCCTGAAACAAAACACACAAAATTCCCTTAATTATTTCAAAGAAATTTAAATTCAAACTATTTGAATTCATCCTTAGCTTCAAGTTTGATTCTAAGTTCAAAATTTCAGATTTCATTTAAACTTTATTTTTTAAAAATTCTTAAAACAGAACTGCTCTGTTGATAACCCTGAAACAATGCAAACTCATGCAACAAAAATTCTACTTCGGGTCAATACAGCATTTACTTCGAGTTTTCTCACAGAAATCCCGAGTCAATCCCGAGACTAAAAACACTGCAATCTAAACAACATCAAAACCTGGAACAAAGCAACCCAGTGTCAAACCCAAAATTCCACTTCAATTCATCACTTAAAATCATAATTTTACTATTAAAATTCAACATTTATGAGCACAAATCAGATTGCATGATCAAAACAAAGAATTAAATCATTTGATTTTTTTAACATTAAAAGATCATTACTGTAAATTCTCAATTTCCAATAACTTATTTGTTATTTTTACTTATTTACATTTTTATAAAAAATGTTATACTCATATAAACATTATTCATTCAATAATCATACCCTAGAATGTTTTGTGTTGAGATAATTTAAATTTCCAAATAGGTTTTTAAAAAAAACTGGAAAGTGTGTACAGAGGCAAACTTCTGCCTATTTTCAGACATGAACATCATATTCAAGCATATATATATACTTCTCACAATTCTATCTCAAGCATGATCACAAGCAATCAACAATAACCAGATTCAAACAATAGGCATACTGTTTTTTTCACAGGCATTTCAAAATAAAGATGATGAGGTTTGCTCGCCTGTTTTTGAAGAATCAGAGGAGAAGATTGAGTTTTGAAACTCTGGACCATGCAACTTTCCAAACTGCTCTTCTTTTTGTTTGTTGTTGATTCAAGATTTTTTTTTTTTTGATAATATGTTTGACTCCAGGTTGCAACTGACCTTGAATTGATTTTTAGATGAATTACTTGCTTAAATCTTTCAACAACAAAAATTCTTACTCAAAATTTCTGAAAGTATTTACTTACAGTTTTGTTTATTTTTTTTTTCTTTTTGAAACAGAGGAAAACCCTGGATTGCAAACTTGAAAACTTGATTACTGATCTGCTACTTGTTGATCTTTGCTTGAACTTTGAAAACTTAAATCTGAAGCTTTGTTACACTTTCAGATTTGAGAAACTCTTGTATGGTTGCCAGCTTGAAATTGAAACAGATATTGACCTTTAACTAGCTTCTGTTTTTTTTTTCTTTGAATTCCTTTGCTTTGATTTCTGAGATGATCTTTGCATCTTGAATCAGGTATGAATTTGATCTGTCCTCAGGCATGTTGCATGCTTCCAGATTTTTGGAACAGATTTCAAATTTTGCTTCAAGTTGAAACTGGACATTTTTTTTTTTTTCCAGGTTGCACTTGTTCTGATTTAAAACTGTTTTGAATCTCTTTTTTTTTTTGAACAACCTTGATATTGAGAATTGTGGAGGCAAATCTTATTCTCAGATTTGCTAAGATAGCCATGATTACACATGGGAAAATGAAAAGCTTCTTGAAATTCCAAATTTGATTATTTTAAAAAAAAATGATGATGCCATTTTGTATATATGTAGATATGTGAGATCTTTATATCTTTAAAACATGTTATATTTGTTTGCATACCTATATACAATGTGTTTTAAGTCCTTATTTCATTTCACTTTGTTAACATGTTTTTCTATGTTTTAACTTTTGTTTACTTCTTCACTCCCTTATGTAAATGTTTACATTTACAATTTTCAAAGAAAATCTTTTTAATCAAATCAAATAAAAAAAGTACATAATATGGTTGAATTAAAATTCTGAAATAGCTTTTGTAATTTTTTATTTATTCATATCAATTTTATAATATTACTTTTTAAACCAATATTATTTTTAAGCTTAGTTTTATATCATTTATATCTAATTCAAAATAAAATTTTCAAAAGAAATATTACCAATTTCTATTTATAATCTAAAATTTTAAGTTTATTTTGGAAATCTCAAATTAATTCACAATTAAATTCACAGTTTAAATTCAAAAATCAATTTAATTATTGAATTATTTTGGCTAATATTTCAGGAATGTTACATGTGTATTCATGGGAACTACTGCAAATTAAATAAAAAAATTCAAATAACTATAAGCTCATAGCTAACGCGATTTAGATATGTACATAATAATATAATATAGCACTCCTTGGGGTAGATACTATCTTATACTTAACATAATTAAATACCAAAACATAAGTAAGTAATAAATATATTCAATTAAATAAAACTGACATCTTTGGATGATCAATATTTATTTAATCAAGATATCTATTAAACCTCATCATGTCAACTAGTTATAGAACAAGACATTCATTTTGGTAAGTTCTCAGGTTCTATCATTTGTGACGTCGGTTTTTTATTAATTGGTATTATTATAACTGACAATTTCTATCAATAATCATTATGTCACTTATGCACTAAATGATTATTCCGATTTTGATCACTTTGGTGATTAAAAAAATCATAATTCTCACATGCATAATGGACTTATAACACATACTTGATTAAACATCGTGAGTAAAGCATAGAACAGATCAATTGCAATTATAGCTAATATTCATTTACTGATTGGTGACTTCGATACCAAATGTCAAAAATTCTTTACTGTTCGATCTTTCATGATTAATGATGAACAATTCAAGTAATAGCCCAAGGACCACCAATACCGAATATTTCACAAAAAAAACTTAATATGATTTTTTTGTTTTGTTTAAGATGATGTACCTTGATTAATAGCGGAAGATGTAATGGCTGTCAACTTCTTCTTTTGATTTCTAATAATTACTCTTCTTCTCAGAATTCAGTTTCTCTCTCTAACCCTATTTCTTTATGTGTTTCTTGATGGAGAAGAAATACATTTATATTCTGGGAGAGAGAGGACCCAATCCTTTATATAACATTTAACTCTAAATCTGGTATGTCCATCATATACCAATTCAACGCTTAAGATTAATCACAGACCTAATGTTCTAATTATAGAACGGTCTATTTATGACTTAATTAATCGGGTCACATTAAGATTAGAAACTGCATAACGTTAAAGGTAAATGAAACGTTCTATTTATGACCTAATTAATAGGGTCACATTAAGATTAGAAACTGCATAATGTTAAAGGTAAATGAAACGTTCTATTTATGACCTAATTAATATGGTCACATTAAGATTAGAAACCGCATAACGTTAAAAGTAAATGAAACGATTGCAGTTTCTACTAATAGATTTATAACATTGTAGAGATGTGAATTGTTTCTCTTCTTGTGATAAGAGTGTCGGCATGATTAGGACCGCCAATGGAGTAGAGCTATCGATTTGTGGTATGGTTTCGTATGTATGATGATGTGATTAGAGAAGTCTCGGGCGTATGACATGTTCCTTCTAGTTCACATAATTTTATTTCTCTCGGTCAATTAGATCGCCGTGGTTGCACTTATGAGACTTGAGGTGGAGTTTTGAGAGTGAAGAAGGGTGGTCTTGTTGGGATGAGAGGAGTATTGGAAGAAGGAAACCTTTATAGTTTAGTTGATCATGTAGTCGACTATGGGAAGCGAGTGAAAGTTAAAGAGCCTAGTCCACAAGCACTTGGAGAGGCTAATGTGTTCACTTCTTATGATGATCATGTTGAGGATCATATTTTAGACATGAGTTTTCATGGTTATGATGCTCTAGAGATCTATAGTGATCATGTAATGAACTCAGATTGAGTGGTAGACGGGTGTCGAGTAGATAAATCCATAAAGACTACATGGAGATCTTTGTGGTATTGCAAACGCTTTTAAGATCAATTGTTGTGGTGCACCTCATGGTGAGAGGTGTATTGCTTGTAGGAGATGGTATAGGTTTGTAATTTGGTATGATTGAGACATAGGGAGTTGTGATAGATCTAGAGATCACATGCTTGACATGTTGGAAATATGTGATTTTGAATCAAGGTGGAGTGTTAAATTTTGCTAATACAAAATCACAAATAGAAGGAAATAAATATGAAAAAAAAAGATTTTTTTTTCCCAAATTAATAGACATATTTGATTATGTTTATTTCTCTCTCAAATTGGCTAATCAATTTATTTTTTGCTATTTCATATTAACTTGGGCATTAAGTAATTGATGTTATAAATAGAAACGAGAATAGAGAGTGTAAAAAGTGTGGAAATTTATTTGTTAATTCTCTCTTCTCAGTCTTTGTTCTTCTCCTCCAACAATTTTAGCCATAGAGATCAAGGCTCTGTTTTTCAATTTGGTTAACGGTTCAATTTTTATTTTGTTTTATTACGTTTGGTTAATTGTAAACAAATTTTGGTAAATCAATAAAGGTGGTGGTTGGGTAGAATCTCTTGTGTATTGATTTCTAATTTCATGTCCTTTTATTTTCTATCCAAATTTATCTCTCTGTGATTTGGATGATAAAAGATCTATTGAGAAAAGCTTCCGCAAAACAAAGTTTTCACTACAAAATCTGTAAACTTATGTACTCCTGATGAAAGTCCTATTATTAATTTTCATTCACCTATAACTCATGTAGTCATTGTTAAGTATCATGTTCAATTTCAAATGTGAAGTCTAATAATACATACTCATTAATCTACCTCTAATAAGCAAATAATTTTTTCAGACACCAAATAGTATGTGGTCACCTTCTTCACTCTTGTCGTCATAAATGCTTGAGAGGACGAAAGAACCAGTTAAAAGTTAGAACCAACTATCTGTTTCATTTCCAGGACAATGGCGCAATGGACATTATTTATGGAACACTGTGGTTCAGTCTAATTTGCAGCAACGTTTATCACTAGAATTTGATAGGCCACTTCACAATGAAAGATTGATTACGAGCATACGCCCATCCATGTCTATCAGCGACAAAAAGGTTACCGAACCATCTGGTGCACTCAACTTGCATAGAGAAGAAGATAATGATCTACTATACGGAAGATGATATATGCCATCTGATTCTGGTTCAACTAGGTCTGCATTACCATCGTCCTCCACTAAAGGAGATCAATCATCTTTACTTACTGGCTTAAATGCTTACTGGCTTGAATGCTCACTTTCCATTAATGAATCAGTCTCAGAGTCATATGACTCCACCTTTACCTAAAAGAGTTCACGCAACTCACACAATACCAATGATGCATCAGTTGAAGCCCACAGTGGAAGATCAAGAGTCAATGCTAAAATACGAGCACAGTAACTTCGCAGTATTGGCCTAGGATCACGGATCAAGAATTGCAGAAGATATATGGAGAGTATCCTTGTAATATCAGCATACCGTGACTCGATATAGAAATGTTGTGTAGGAGTTTGGATCATTCTTTGACCTTCTTATGCTAATTTGAAGTGGTTTTTCCTTGACTATAATTTAGCACTAATGCTATTATCACCCCCTTGTTTGAAAAGACGCTGAGTGCTAGTGATGCTGGTCGGATTGGACGATTGATCTTACCAAAAAAGTGTGCCGAGGTGAGAGCACAGTTTCCAATTTTCAAAAATATATTATATATTTCTATTCAATATATATGAATATGGAAGCCTATGGTTAACATTTTTTTGTTTAATTTCGTAAAAAAGGAAATCTTTGAGTTAATCCTCAAAAATTGTACAAACATTGACAGTAAGTGTACCAGGCATCAAATTGAAGCAATATGCTAAAAGTATAATTAATATATGTTGGTTCGGATTTTACATACGAAACACGTTTTGATTTAGTAGTCCAATTATAGGTTTTTCATAAACAATATTATTTGCATTTTGACAAGTGTTGTAAACACAAGTTTATTAACTTACCGCATATTATTTCAGCTTAATGCTTTCATAGACAAACCTTTTTGTGCGTTCTTAGAATTTGTGGATGCCGCACTAGATGGTTACAAAGTTGTTATTGAACCGTGTCACAATTTGAGACATGTTGATGGGCTAACAGTATCACGCGGACATAAAAATAAACGGATAAGATAAGAGAGGAAGGAGAGAAGAATTAGGGAGAAGGATTCATATATTTTCCATATCCTTTTTTTAATACATCACCTACTTCTTATAGCTACTAGCATTCATTTCTAGCCAATCATTGGTAACAAACTAGGGACACGTGGCCCATGAGTATGAAAAAGGAAATACATTACCTAACCATTGCTAAATAAAAGGAAAAACTAAATACTGTTATAACGGATTGTTACTTTAGCTGCTGTAGATATGGTCCCTTCTGCTTTTATTAATTAATTTCCTGAAATCCAAGGTACCTAGCCGGCCTGTGTGTTATGCGCCTGGGTCTGCTAGCTGCAGGTGCATCAATACCGTCCCCTTTGGAAGCAACCTTGTCCTCAAGGTTGAGGTGAGGAAAACTGTGAATCACTTGTGTATAATCTTCCCAGGTTGCTTCGGATGGATCAAGACCTTGCCATTGAATAAGGACTTGATGTGTAGTGGGGTTAAGATGGCGATGAGCAAGGATTTCGGCTGGCTGGTAGACTGGGTGTCCTTCATGAGCAAGTGGTGGTAGGGGAGTGGGTGTGACAGAGTGTGGGCTGGGGCAATATTTGAGGAGGGATACATTGAACACCGGGTGGATTTTGGAGTCGTAGGGGTGGCTAAGTTTGTAGGCGACAGCTCAATTCGTTCTATAATTTCGTAAGGCCCGAAGAATTTGCGAGTAAGTTTGTGATGTGTAGCTCCAAGGGAGGTTTGGCGATAGGGTTGGAGGCGAACGAAGACCCATGTGCCGATGTTGAATTCACTATCTGTTCGGTGTTGGTTGGCGTGGTTCATCATTTGAGTTTGGGCTTTCTCTAAATTTGCTTTGATTTGCTTGAGCAGGCAATCACGGTACAGAAGCCATTCATCCAGTTCATGTAAATTTGTTTTTCCTTCGCTGTAATCGGCAAGAGTTGGGGGTGTCGTCCGTACACTGCTTGAACCGGGGAAGTGTCGAGGGAAGAGTGATGATTTGTTTTGTACCACCACTTGGCCCAAGGTAGGAGCCGAACCCATCGGTTGGGTGTGTCGCCTACTAGTGCTCGTAAATAGGTCTCTAGGCAACGGTTCACTACTTCGGTTTGGTCATCCATTTGCGGGTGATAGGCGCTACTCATTTTCAATTCCGTGCCATGTATGTGACAGAGTTCTTTCCAGAAGTTGCTAATGAAAAGCCGGTCTCTATCGGAGACAATTGAGCGGGGAAACCCATGTAAGTGCACGTAGTCCTGTATGAAGTAATGGGCCAGTTGGGTGGCAGAAATGGAAGTTGGCAAGGTGATGAAGTGATTGTACTTGGATAACCGGTCCACGATGACCCAAATCGAGGTCTTGCTGGAAGATGGTGGTAGACGCGTCACAAAATCCATGGAGATATCTTCCCAGATGCGGGAGGGAATGAGCAATGGTTGTAGGAGCCCTTGGGGTGGAATATTTTTGGGTTTTGATTGCAAACAGAGAGAACGGCGATTGACAAAATCTTTGACAGAGGTAGACAATTTGGGCCAGTAAAAATTAGAGGATATACAAGCGATAGTTCCTTTAATACCTGAATGCCCACCGAGTTTGATCTATGAATGGCGGTGATGGATTGCTGAGAAAGTTTTGAGCGTCGGGGGCGAAGATTCTGCCATCGTAAAAGAGGAGGCCGTTGTGGAATTGAAGATGAGTTGATCCAGTAGAAGCTTGCTGCCAAAGTTGTTGCACCTCCGTGTCGACTGCTGTCGCCATTTTGATTTGGTCGGTGAGGAAGAATCTGGGTGTAAGTATGGTGTGGAGGTGATGTGCGGTTGTGACAGTCTGTGGTAGGAGGGAGTGGAGGACGGTGAAGATTTGTTGGTGCTGTGGGTTGGGAGGCTGTAGCTGTGTGGGAACAGTCGGGATTTGCTCAGGAGTTGGTGGTTGAAGTGGTGAAATCGGGGTGATTGGTACAGTTTTGTTGGAAGAAAAAGGAGGCGGATTGGGTTGTGTGGTGGAAGGTTTGAGAAAAACGTGATTTGTGGAAGAAGGATTTGTGATGGGAGGTTATGCTAGGTAAATTGGGTAGTGGGCTGGGCTTGAGAGGTCCAACGGGAGAGGGCTTCTGCAACTAAGTTTGTATTTCCTGGCTGGTACAATATAGTGAAATCAAATCCCAACAGTTTGGTCAACCAGCGTTGCTGCTCTGGGGACTGTATAGTTTGGGTCATGAGTTGGCATAAACATTGGTGGTCGGTGACTATGATAAAATGGCGACCGAGGAGGTAGTGATGCCAACGTTTGACGGCGGAGGTGATAGCATACATTTCGCGACTATAAATGGATGCACGTTGAAGGAGGGAAGGAAGGGTTTTGCTAAAGTAGGAGATTGGGTGTTTATTTTGAGGGGAAATGGCGCCAATGGCGATAATGGAAGCATCGGTGTGGATGGAAAAGGTTTGGTTGAAGTCGGGTAAGGCTAAAATAGTGGTGGTGGTAACGGCATGTTTGAGGGCATTGAAAGCATCGGTAGCGGAATTGGTCCAAAGGAAGGCATCTTTTTTGAGAAGATTGTAAGTGGGTTGGCGATTTTGGCGTAGTTTTGGATGAATTTACGCTAATAACCCGTAAGACCTAAGAAGCCACGAAGTTCCGTTGTATTTTTAGGGATGGGCCATTCGAGCATGGCGTAGATTTTTTTTGGATCGACTTTGAATCCTTGACCCAAAATAATGTGGCCTAAATAATCGATTTCGATGAGGGAAAAGGCGCATTTGGAAAGGTTGATGAAGAATTTATGGTTGGTTAATAGTTGAAGGGTGGTTTGTAGGTGTGAGACGTGAGTGGTAAGGGTGGGGCTATATATAAGGATGTCATCGAAGAAGACTAAAATGAATTTGCGGAGGTATGGTTTAAAAATGTTGTTCATGGTTGCTTGGAAGGTGGACGGAGCATTTGTGAGGCTGAATGGCATGACAACAAACTCATAATGTCCCTCGGGTGTTCAAAAGGCCGTTTTAGGGATGTCGGGAGGATGTACACGCACTTGGAAATAGCCGCTTCTCAAATCTAATTTGGTGAAGTATGTTGCACCATGAAGTTCGTCCAAAAGTTCGTCGATGGTTGAATGGGAAATCTATCTTTGATTGTAATGGCGTTAAGGGCCCTATAGTCGACACAAAAGCGCCATGCGCCATCTTTCTTTTTTGCTAGGAGGAGGGGTGAGGAAAATGGACTAGTGGATGGTTGGATGAGTTTTGTGAGGAGCATTTCGCGAATTTGTTTTTCTATTTCATTTTATTGAAAATGAGGATATCGGTATGGTCGGACATTTACGGGGGGTTGGTTGGGTTTTAATTTGACGTGGTGGTCTGAGGTGTGGTGAGGAGGTAGTTCGGTTGGTTTTTGAAAAATGGAAGTGTGTTGGTCTAAATTTTTTGGATAGGAGGTGGAATGTGTATGGTCGGTTGTTGAGGAGGAAGCGGTAATGGGTCGATGTGTAAGTGAAAATAGGATGCGATGGAATTAGTGGAGTTGAGGCATTTTAGTTGGTGTAGAGAGATTTCTTTGGGATGGGAAAAATTAGTAAGGACGGATAGGGTGATTAATTTTTGGTTATAAATGAAGCTCATGGTTAGGGATTTGTGATCTGTAGTAATAGGACCCAGCATTTCCAACCATTGGATTCCTAAAACAATATCTGTGCCCGTGAATTCTAATAAATGAAGGTCTACTTCGAATGTAAACTGCTGAACTTTAAATTGGACGCTGCTGCAAATTCCTTTACTCACCAACTTAGGCCCATTTCCAACGGTAACATAAAATTGGGTTTTCTCCTCAATCGGTAGCTATAGAAAGGAGGCCACGCGCGGATGGATGTAGTTATGAGTCGAGCCTGTGTTGATTAGGGCGAGAAGCTGCTGTCCTGCGATGGTGGCGGCGAGGCGCAAGGCACGGGGGCTGGCGGCTGTAACATCCCGCCTTTTCGCACACTTTAAACCGACACACGTGCCAATTCAAAGCATACGCAAGGGCGGATTGTTATGGGGTAAATAAGAAAAATAGAGAAGAAATAAAACGAAAATAGAATCTCACAGCGGAAGGATAAAATATAATAACAAATATACAGATCATAAACAGTTTACAAAAGCTTGATTCTTCTTTTACATTAAATATCAGAGTTACACATACCAATATAAGCAATGCAGCGGAATAGAAAGAGTGTGGTGTAATACTATATATAAAATAATACTGATTCTTCGTCTTCGTCCTCCAAAGCTAAAATCTGCTATCCTGAAAACGCTCGGACTGACCCGAGCGAATTTGAAAAGACAAAAACACCCGAGTCAGACTAGAAATTCTTATGTGAGTTAAATAAACAGAAATAAATATGAGTACAGTAACTCAAGAGATGCTCGGGATTTACATCTCCTAAGGATCCGTTAAACTATTTACTATGTAGTATATTGCGCTATTATAATAGTGTCTATTTATAAAATAAACTTACTTTTTAATAGCGTTAAGGAGTGACCCAATATTCCCCTTAACACAAATAATGCCAATAGTCTATACAGTACCGTAATACCTCCTGATCGGGAGGCTACCAGAGGATACTCCATAGGTACGACACAAATAGAAACTCGTAGTAAAGGCTCGGTATGGTAGGTGACACGGCACAACTAGGCAATGCCAGGGTAGATATACCAATTGCTATCCAGGCTGGTGGAAACGCGTAGCCGCAGTTACCGCCCACCTCGGACTAACTCCCCAAAATCAAAATATAGAAGTGACTTAGAAACCTATTTAAAGACATTTGAATAAAATTCAAATGAATTAAGTAGAGAAAGAAAGAAAAATTCTTACATGGACATAAAATTTAGTATGGGAATATTAAACCAATTTAATGCAATAAAAGATTGTGAACGATAAATTGAATAGATTAAGAAACCCTGTTATTGCAAGTCAATAAATTTGTAAACCCTAATGAACATCTCAAAATTTATAAATTTATTGAAATTTAAGACATAGCATAAGCGTAGAACTATAGGTATGATGACAAACTTTTATAAATTGTCTAATTAAGGGTCAGCAAATTTGTTTGGAAATCAAACTCAATTAAGGGTAAGTAATTATGATGGATTGATGGCATAAACGTTACTAATTTTTATCATAGTAACGGAAGTGCAGATGGAAGGCAACTGTAGAAATTTAAGTACGTATTAACAATTGAAAAGGGACTGTCGATTGAATGGAGTACTTTAGGTTGTCTTACTAAATTTAGAATTTAACATAAGACAAATAGAAATAAATCAATAAACGTATAGATTTTAAGTTTACTATGATGAATTATTTTAGTGATATGACTTAGAATAAATGAAATAATTTGGGTTAATTGGTATTTAATGGAATTAAAGGTTGCAATATTCATAGGTAAGGATTTAGATGAAATAGATTGATGTATGAAAAATTTAATTGGATAAATGGCAATTAATTCCTTTAATTTGTGCAATTAATGTATGTTTAATTGATAACGATAAAAAGTTGATTTTTTTTGTGTAACCAACGTAAAATATTATCATAGCATGATACTTGGTTTGAATAAAAGGGTGGAATTGGGAATTTAATAAGTGAATTTATTTCAATCAGTGCAATAAAAGGATACGTAAATAAATGGTAAGATGAAATGGTAAATTATTGATGTAATGGAAGATATAACAATGTCAATTATGCATATAAGGTAATAAGGTAATGAAACCGAGGTAAATTAATTAATTGAGACTTTAAGTAAAATTAACGTGTGGAATTGACCAAGGTTCAATAAAATGAGAATTTGATTGGTTATATTTATTGGTGGAGAAAGGTAAATGTGTATTTGGGGAATAAATTTAGTCAGACTTAAATATTGAATTTAATTAATTAATATATATGATAAATGATGATTAAATAAAAACCCAATACTCTATATATATGTATAATATTTGAGTGAAAATAATAATACACTTATAAATGTGGAATTAAGAGTTTACAACAACTATTTTGAGTAAAGAAATTGTTCATTCAAGTAAATTTGAAACATCGCAATAGGTGTAGATTAAGTGTTGCATTAAATAAATTTAAGTAATCATTGGGGAAGAACGTAAATGTCTTCATAATATGATGATTTGTGAATATAAAGATGAAATTAAAGTTTATTAATATATCGGAATTGAATATATGATAAAGGGTTTATTGCAATCAAATGAGTAAAATGTTTAAACGGGAATCAAGCTTTATATGTTTACTTGGATTTACTGCAATTAATTAAAATTTGATATAAATTCTACGTTAAGTGAAAATTTAGTTGGATACGGGAAATATTTATATCATAATCTTAAATTAAAATGGTAAACCCTTCTGTTTGAAATTTTAATGGAATAATAATTAAATTATTTAGCTAAATAGAATTTTAGGATCTTTTTATAAATTTTGTGGATTCAAATGAAATTAATTATTAAAAATGAGATTTACGTTTGATTGGATAAATTCGTCTTCTCTATACTGACATTTAATTTGGTTAGAATCATCGTAAACGTTTGAGTAATATAAGAGGATAAATTGTAAATTTTAGAATTTAAAATTTTAAAATTTGGATTTAATCAATTAATTAACTAATATTAAAAATAGCCATTTTGTCACGGACTCGGATTTCGACGAAACCAGTTTCATCGGATCCGTAACGGTGAATTATAATAATGTTTCAAGTTTCGTAGCGATCGGACTGGTCGTTTGATCGTACGGACTCGAAACGCCTTGAAATTTACGCATTTTGAAATCAATGTGAAATTTTTTTTTTTTTAGCATAACTTCTTCATACGATCGTATTTGGTCGCGAAACTTTTTCCATCGCGTTCAGAATATTTTAAAACACCTATTTGGATATATAGTTTTTACAAATTTGGCTCCGGAGGCATAGCGGGCTTTTTGGACCATGGTTTGTCACGCACGTTCGCGTATCCAGTCTAGCTACCCTACCTCTAGCCTATCTATAAATATACAGCTATAAACCCTAGTCTCTATTCTTTTGCTGTAAGTTCATTTCTTCACTCCTTTCTCTTCCCCAAATGTATACATCTCAGATCCAATTCCAGATCTATAAAATCAAAAGTCAAAACTCAAAAAATTCAGAAAATTCTCAAAAAAATATATGTTGATCTTCTCGAAATACATAACCCCATGGTGAAATTCGTTTTTCAATTGGAGCTGTCGTTCATCCAGAATAAATTCAAACAGCCCCAAAACCGTTCATCATCGTCGCGCAAAAAGTTGTCGGATCGGAAAAACATTTCTGGGTTTTGGAGAGGGAACCGAGGGGATCGCATCTATGTGGTTTGTTTCGAGTTTCAACGGTTGGATTGGCGGGAATTTTCGATTAGGGTTGATGAAGTATGGGTCGTGCTCTGTTGCGTGCGTGCTCCGATAGCAGGGAAGACGCGTGAACATTAAGGGTGACGTGGCACATATGTAAAGTAAGTGATGAATGTGTACCACTTTGTTTATTTTAAATTTTGAATTCAATCACCATTTTTCGCCATAACTTTCTCATACGACCTCGGATTCAAACGAAATTTCTTTTGTTAGGATCGTAATTTAATTCCGGACTCGATGACGCTGGTTTGGACGAATTCTGAGACGGGCGAATTTTTGAGTTTAAATCGGGTTTAAATTCGATTTAAATTCAAAAGGTGAGTGTTTTAACCCACTCACAACTACTAGAAGCTTTTATGTTTGTTAAATAAATTTTAGAAATGAATAGAAATTTATTTATGAGCTTTTGGCGTGTTATTTCATTCATATCTGTAGAATTGCATTTTATTGAATTTGACTGTTAATTTAATTGTTTTATTGCGTGTTAATTGGCTGTTAGAAATTATTGTTTGCATATGAAATGCTAGTTAACAGTTATGTCAATTATCACTGAATATAAATTGTTAGATTAATAGTTGATAAATATAATTTGAAATAAAACTGCCAATTATTACCTGTTGTATATTACCAAACATATATTGTTGTTGATTGATATTGCTTGATGTTTGTGATTGGATGATGGATGTGTTATTGAATGGATGTTTTATTTGGATATCATTAAACTGCAAGTTAGTATGCATTTACATTTCATTCGGGATTGCGGTTTGAAATGATATACAACCGCAGTTTTATTTTTTTAAATTGCGGATTGAAATGATAAATATCCGTATCACTTGACCATAGGATAGAAAACTATATACAGGCACCGTGGTCTATATATAACTATTTTTAATGTGATTTCTATGGTTTGGATGGAATACGGTTTATAAAAATCTTAAATTTTTATACTGAATAAATGTTTTCTTCCATATTTATATGCATATGAAGTTGAAATTTTGAAATTAAAAGGTGAATAAATTTCTTTATTAAAAATGGAAGAAAATTAAGAAAATGGAGTTTGATGATTTATATCCTATATTTAAATATTAAGTTGGAAATTTTAAGATATGATATTTATAATTGGATTTTTCCCAAAATATTTTGAAATGAATATTCTAGTAAAAATTGAATTTGGAAATATATATATATATATTTTACTAGAAATTGAAGTCTTATTAATTATGGATTTTATGTGAATGGTCAAGATTTATTAATAGAATATTGATTTTGAAAGGATAAAAATCCAACTTTAGTTGAAATATTAATGCTCAAAAATGGATATAAATATATATAAAATTGAAATGGTTTTGGGACTTGAAGTAATATTTTGGATTTTGGTTTAACTTTAAAAGAAGAAATATTTGGAAAGCCATGTAATTTATTTCTTTATAAAGCAACAGTAAAGTTAAACCTTTTTAATTCGCATACCGTTGAATATCCAAACCATTTAGTTTTGAAAATAATGGTTTTAAAATACTATGGATTTTCGAAGAATTATGTTGAAAGTTACAAACAGAATATTGGTTACATGGGATATTAAATAATAAAAAGTGACATAATTTTTGAAAAGGAATATTTTATTTGGGAAATGATATCATTGATTTGGGTTTTATAAAAATAATATCAAAATGAATCTTTTTGGGTTTTAAAGAAGAAATGATATCGTAATATTATGGTTTTGAAATGGATTATATTCTGGTTTTAAAGTACAAACTATTTTTAAAATGACCGCGGTGTTATAATAACGATGGGTTGGCAAAGAGACCGGGATCGGATATGGACATACTCTCTGTCGATACCGAAAACCACTTTGACTAACCGTGTACGCGGTGGAGATTCCAGAATGAAGTAGGTGGTGGCGACGTTCCTGTAAGGTAAATACGTGGACCCAACTCCCGTGAGTTGGCATAAGGTGGCTAAAACAGGAGCGATTCTCAGGCCAATGAGGTCATTCCTCTGATCGGACGCTCCTCTTCGATATTATACTTTGACTTGGATTGATTCAGTGGCCACTTCTATATTTTGATTTTGGGGAGTTAGTCCGAGGTGGGCGGTAACTGCGGCTACGCGTTTCCACCAGCCTGGATAGCAATTGGTATATCTACCCTGACATTGCCTAGTTGTGCCGTGTCACCTACCATACCGAGCCTTTACTACGAGTTTCTATTTGTGTCGTACCTATGGAGTATCCTCTGGTAGCCTCCCGATCAGGAGGTATTACGGTACTGTATAGACTATTGGCATTATTTGTGTTAAGGGGAATATTGGGTCACTCCTTAACGCTATTAAAAAGTAAGTTTATTTTATAAATAGACACTATTATAATAGCGCAATATACTACATAGTAAATAGTTTAACGGATCCTTAGGAGATGTAAATCCCGAGCATCTCTTGAGTTACTGTACTCATATTTATTTCTGTTTATTTAACTCACATAAGAATTTCTAGTCTGACTCGAGTGTTTTTGTCTTTTCAAATTCGCTCGGGTCAGTCCGAGCGTTTTCAGGATAGCAGATTTTAGCTTTGGAGGACGAAGACGAAGAATCAGTATTATTTTATATATAGTATTACACCACACTCTTTCTATTCCGCTGCATTGCTTATATTGGTATGTGTAACTCTGATATTTAATGTAAAAGAAGAATCAAGCTTTTGTAAACTGTTTATGATCTGTATATTTGTTATTATATTTTATCCTTCCGCTGTGAGATTCTATTTTCGTTTTATTTCTTCTCTATTTTTCTTATTTACCCCATAACAATCCGCCCTTGCGTATGCTTTGAATTGGCACGTGTGTCAGTTTAAAGTGTGCGAAAAGGCGGGATGTTACAGCGGCTAAGACCATGGAGTGGAGAGAGATGTCGGTGAGGTTGGAAGAGAGGTCGATTAGAGTTTCAGTAGCTGGTGGTTGGTTCTCGGGGTCTGGAAGGTCAGGATTTGTGTCGCTGACTGGGGCGGTTGCGTCAATAGCGGAATAAGGTGGATCTGGAGCTGTATCAGGAAGGAGGAGGAGGGCTCGTGGGGTAGAGCAGCGATGGTCAGGGATGTATCGGCTGTCACAGTAGAAGTACAACCCTTGTGCTTTACGCTGAGCCATTTCAGAGGAAGTA
Organism: Allium cepa; assembly: GCA_030765085.1. Lineage (NCBI taxonomy): Eukaryota > Viridiplantae > Streptophyta > Magnoliopsida > Asparagales > Amaryllidaceae > Allium > Allium cepa. The sequence continues at coordinate 218,812,116 of CM060934.1, read as the reverse complement.
GAACGACGAATGGGGTAGTTTGTGGAAGTCGGTTGGGTATGTTGTGGATTTGTAGAGGAATTTTGTGAGTAAGTTGGCTGAGTGCGTGACGCTATCAATGGTAGGGTGGGTTTTGAGTAGTAGAGGGTCGTGGGTAGGTTCTATAGGAGGTGGAACGTTGGTCAGTGAGTTTTGTTTCAATCAATCTTGCTAGGTCGATTGCTTGGGAGAGTGAAGATGGCTGAAGTATGTATAGCTCATTTTTGATTGGTGTTTTTAAGCCGGAGAGGAAACAATGGAGGAATGATTCAGGGAAGAGGGATGTGATACGGTTGCTTAATGTTTCGAATGTTGTTTGGTATTCGTCTACTGTACCAGTTTTTCGAAGTTTAAATAGAGAAGATTGATGGTTAATGAAGGTGGAGGGGCCAAACCTTTGTTCAATCGCTTTTGTGAGATCCGTCCATGAAGAGAGTTGATTGTTCCTATACATCCATTGGAACCACATCAGCACTTGTCCTTCCATGTAGAAGCTTGAGAGTTCATTCCTTTGTTCCTCCGGCATAGCATGATAGGTGAAGAACCGTTCCGCTTGAAAGATCCAATCTAGGGGGTTAGATCTGCTAAAACACGATAGGTCACATTTTGGGGTCCGAATGGCTATTGGATTGGGTTGGAAGGTTAAGTGAAGTGGAGTGGTAAGAAGTGGTGGTGGCCTGCCATTGCTTGGTGATTGTTGGTTTGTTTGTGATTGAGGTGGTGTGGAATTGACTTTGATGGTGATGTCCTGTAGCATTTGTGTTAAGGTGGTCATGGAATTTTGAAGGTTGGTCATGTCGGATCTCATGGCATCCATGGAGGTTGTATGATTAGTGGAGTCATCACGGAGTTGGGCAATGGCTTCCTCAATGGCCCGGTTGCTGTCTTGTGTAGTTTGAATCATGGTGGTGTAGAAGTGGGAGGGGAGCACAAAGAATGAAAGCACCAAATTGATGGGCTAACAGTATCACGCAGACAAAAAAATAAACGGAGAAGATAAGAGAGGAAGGAGAAAAGAAGTTAGGGAGAAGGATTCATATATTTTCCATATCCTTTTTTTAATACATCACCTACTTCTTATAGCTACTAGCATTCATTTCTAGCCAATCATTGGTAACAGACTAGGGACACGTGACCCATGAATATGAAAATGGAAATACATCACCTAACCGTTGCTAAATAAAAGGAAAAACTAAATATTGTTATAACGGATTGTTACTTTAACGGCTGTAGATATGGTCCCTTATGCTTTTATTAATTAGTTGCCTGGAATCCAAGGTACCTAGCTGGCCTGTGTGTTATGCGCCTGGATCTGCTAGCTGCAGTTGCATCATATGTATAAAAAAAATTGTTATTTTCATTCAAATAAAAGCATTTTTACGATGATGTATTCAACCATGTTGCATAATTTTGATCAAAAATGATAATTTATACATAATTAGTTCTATAAATGTCCTTTTTTAATACTATTTAGTTTTCAAATATGTTATTTCTCATTACTACTTCCATCATAGTAAGTCACAATTTATCGAAATTGCATTTGAATGTGTGTGTGCGCACACACACATGAAGCCCTTAACAGGTAGTAAGATGTGGTGTCTGAAATGAATTTTCATCACTATCCAAAAGAGGCATACTTCCCTTTGATATTTCATCTGATCAGGTTCATGAATTGAAGAAGACGCCAAACATTAGCTACCCGTTTAATTAGTTTACAACTTGGCTAAAAATTTCAGTGTAATGTAAAGCGTAAGTACATGAAAAAAGTTGATATGAGGCAACGTGGTTATAAATTTACAATTTGAAAATTTCTTCTTCCATTGTTTAAAAGCCAATGCAGCATAACGAAATTCTGATTAATTTGATTGCTATGATGATAGACCCGATTGTTATCTAAAACCCTGACGTTTACTAATTTTTGGTAGGGACTTCAATTCCATTGCAGGATACACAAAAACACTAAGTTTTAGCTTGATTAAGTATTTAGCATCAGTGTACATCAGCTACTTGTTCAAATGCATAGTAGCAGCAAACTCTTGCATAAATGCATCATATTTTAAGTTCTATCTACATATTTTTTCTTCCTTTGGGATCTTTTATTTTGTGAATATATGACATAACAATTACTAACACCTTGAATGTCTATTTGACATTAACAGGACCAATATTGATGATGTGAGGAAGAAAATATCAAAAACAAAGCAAGACTAAATCAACCGCTTGACTACGTTATAAGTAACTTATTGATGCAGATATGTATGACATATTATGTACGGACACGAAAAAGGTAATAAAACGAAATGTATGAAATACTAAGTTGGGATATGTGAAAAGTTATTTGAATGATATGTATGAAATACTAAGTTTGAATATGTGAAAAGTTGTTTAAATGATATGTCTGAAATATTACGCTGCAATTTACATATATCATGTTTCTGAAATATGTTATATTTACATGCAGATACAAAATGGGTTAATGTATATATATATATATATGAAAAAGCTGAAACGACGATAAATAAAATGTGTAAATTAATATTTCATGTTATAGCGTTTCATAAACGCTGTTGACTAAAAAACGCTGTAGAAAATGACCATGGGATATGAAATATGCATATAAAATGCTATAATATAACTTAATAAATGCTACAGAAATATGTAAGAAACGTTATAGAAGTATCACAAAAAATGCTATAAAACATGAAAAGAAAAAACTATAGAAATATTAAGAATAAACGCTATAGGAAATAACAATTGGATAATATCTCCTATGGCGTTTTTGTTTAATAGCAAAGCCAAAACGCTATAGAAAATTTATTTTTAATATTTTTTGTTTCTGCTATCTAAAGCTGAAGGTCTATCATAGCATGTCGTTCCATGGCGTTCTATGAAACGCCATGGTAGGATATAATAGCGCTTTCTAAACGCTAAAGCCCCATTTTGTTGTAGTGAAATAAGTATATATGGAATTTAATCAGATCTTTCTAATAATATAAATTAGATAGTTATTATAGTCAATTTTAAAATTTTGATTTGTTATTAAAATTCCTTTTATTTACGTGTGCATATCTAATGCAATAAAAAGTGCAAGTAATACATGCATACATACATACATCAAGTAATACATGCATACATACATACATCAAAATTCAAAACTAAAATTACAGTTTATTATGGAAGATTGGAATATAGATCTACAATTGAAACATTGTATTATTTCCATATAATTTTATTTTATCCTTAATTTAATCAATCAACATTAAGATGCAAATTTCCAGATTTAAGTAATGAAATTAAAATTTAAATGTTAAAACATGGAACTAGAATAAAACATTGTATTTTAACGTATGTAGATTTAGCTTCAATTTAATAAAGTAAAGAAAAGTAGCTAATCAATTTGAACATGTAAACATTCAGATCTGAGGAATTACACTTTAATTAGAATTTTTTAAAAACAAAGATCTACACTTAAATATTGTTTTAAAACATAAAAAAAATTAATTTTGATCTATCAAATGAAAATTCAATCATATCATTCAACAAATAATTCAATTTTCATAAATAATTGTTTTTTTAAATTAAGCGTGGCAATAATACATCGTACAAATTATAAAAGTCAAATAAATTTCCATAAAACAGTGCAAAATCATTATTAATATATAGAAATGACATATCTTGCTACCCAATCCTTAAAATGCACGTTATTGATGTTGCCTTTTGTTTGCACCTTGAATGAAGAATGTTTCTTGATCTGATTGAATCACCTTAGGATGTTGTATAGAAATCACACCTTGAATGATGATGTCTCCTCAGACCTTCAAGATCCCCATCCTATCCTTGCATAAGATGGATGAACCACTTTTGATTTATTTTATTTGATGTTTTTAAGAATTTTTGGAATATTTCTTTTGTTTTCTGCCATGAAAAGTTAGGAAGATAGAAAGAAGTGGACTGAATGAGAAAGAATCAATTGTACATACAAAATGAATTAGAGTATATTTTTTATTTGAAAGAAGGAAACCTTTCCCATTCTTTAATTAAAACTTCTCTAATTAATTCTCTTGATTAACTTTCTTTTTTCACTCCTATTTCTTTACATGGTATGGCTAAAATTATGTGCCATCAAATGACATAAGATTCCATAGGTAAACGCATGTAATTATCTTTTATTTAATTACAATGATATCATATATCAATGCATACAAATATAAATTTTATAAATGCATTCAAATAATTACAAATAACTCCGAAACATAAGATAAAATAAATAATAATTAATATTTCTCAAATACTAATTAATTTAATTAATTTACAACTTTTTATAAATTAATTAAATCATGTGGTTTTTTAGAGAATTCATCATTATGATTGTGCGGCTCAAAGGGGTAAATTCAGTCAGTGGTTAATATTGAACAATTCAAATATTAACGTTCACACATCACTTAGTAGGTGGTGTGACATTTTAGCTGAATTCACCGCTTACACATCTTCTGGTAAAATCCAATTTCAGTTATTATGAGCAGTACCTATTAATGAAAATTATTTACACATATTCTCTTTGTTAAAACTATATCACTTTGGATTTATGGAATTTGTTAATGGTCAAAATTCCAAATTTGTTAATTTTCAAAATTCCAATATCATTCACATTCAACTTTATAGTCCAAACATGAAGTCCTTGGTTCAAAATAACAATTATTATTAACCAAAATGATATGTCCAGAGACTTTGACTTTGAATTGACTTGAGTAGACCATGATAATAACCCCATATAACTGAGAAGACGAATCCTCTCTTGAATACTGCTTCACTTCCAATACTTCCACTCGACCCAACTATAGTCACTTTATGGAACACTATGCCATGATTTGACTATAATCAAAGCAAATCTTTCATATTAAAGATCCATAGTATTATCAAGTCGAGAGAACTGTGTAAATCAGTCACATTGGTATTTTCAGTTTAACTTTAGTTATATTAACCAACAAATACTATCGAGTGAGTCGTTTCACAGTTGTCGAATAACTATCGGTACATAACCTCTAGGTACCCCTAACAATCATGAGTAATACGCTGTCCAACATTTGGAGAGCATTACATACTCTATTCTCAATGAATACACCGATATCCAGTCTCGATGGATCTTGACTAGGAACAATTAAAATAGTATATTTGTTTTATTGTGATAAATTACTCATGGATACAACACTTTGTAACTACTATCACAAAATATGTCATTTATGGATTTTCTATTAAATATGCTTTTAATTAAATTAATTAATTAATTAATATACCCACATTATATCAAGTATATAATAGATAGAAACACATTTATTACGAAAAGGATTGTTCAACGAGTTAGATATACGTAACAAATTACATAATTTTCCCTAGGGCATACCCCTAACTCTATCAATCACCCACTGGTACTTGGGATCAATTATGGAATCTTATTCCAACTTCTCCAATCGGTTTCTCAAAACTAGTTGGGTCAGTCCCTTTGTGAACAGGTATGCTATTATGCTTCAATTATATACTCTGTCAATCAACTATCTCCGATGGTGATGTAATACATTATCACATGGAACAACTCGGAGTATATCTCTCGACCTCTAATGAACTCTAAGTTCTATTACGAGCCATATCGTGACATTTTTATCGTATAACAATGTTATGAGATTCTCAACATTTGGAATCGGCTCAATTATAAATTTGTGCACTTATAATTTTATATACAGTATTTTAATTGCGGCAATATTAAAGGCAATGTACATAACCATTTTTTCATTGAGTAAGGCACAGTCTTTTATTTGGAACATTTCCAACTTAAAGATTCTTAACTTGAATTTTTTAGTAACATGCTATACTCAATATCGGTTATGAAGTTTAAGTCCAAACACTCCCAAATAAGGAATTTTTGTTTCTATAAACAATTCACTAGTATTTCATGAATATACGAGAACACTTCAAACAACTATTTAGTGATATCAATTTTGGATTTGATATTTTCTTCACGTATCAAATACACAAGAAAATCATGATATCATAGACAACATAACAGGTATGATAATTCCTTTTGCCAATGTGAAGGAATTAATCTTACATGTTCCGCATTAAACATTTTAATAAGGTGTTCTTGCATATCATTTGGAACATTACCGATATCTTTTATATTTACTATAAAAGCCATCATTTATTAATCCAATGTTGAGTATTAAAACAACTAAGGCCGATTTTAACACAAGTACTCATTAAAATCAATAACGTGTTGTTTACTTATAGTTTAGAAATATCAGTGTACCTTTTATCGTTCTTTCTTATGAACACAAGCTTCCTATGGACTTTGATTCAAAATCAAGCTATTTGAAATTCCTATCAAAGTACCTATTCAATCTTGATGCTTACAAAATGATACTTTCATATTATTTCTTGGATCGTATCCAAAGAATAACAAACTCAATATCTCTCCCATCGACTTCGAGACATTTTGGTTATTATGTGTAAACAGTTTACCCTAAATCATTATTTAGAATTTATTGTTTCAATATATACGTACCGAACATAAAGTCATATCAAGTGGTAATTTTGTGAGTAAATCCAAATTAACTTGAGCATATTGAATACCGAATCTATTATGCTACTTTCAACAATTGAAATTTGCGATATAATTCTCATCAACATTGCTCATTTAATTCCATCTGCATTAGTCTTGCTCATAAAGGCACAATCACGGCTGGTGGATCACATCCTTTATGCTACGACTACCAAAATCATATTTTGATAGCGTACTTGGAATTCTTTTAGATTTGCGCATCATATCATATGATAGAGTTAACACTCTTAGTGGTTTAGTTGAACAATCGAGGATTATATAATTTCGACATTGACAATAAACTCATAATTTCTCTTCAATGAGCGAGAATAATTATTAGACATTCTAATGCAATGTGTTCGTTTATGTTAGTCAATTTTATTTCATATCATCTAATCAGTTCTATCATTGGATCGTTTCTAGATCCTTTTTACTACTAATAATTTCTCAAGGAGTTCCTTTCACAATGAAGTTGGTATTTCTTAAAATGTTTCTTGATGCAATAAAATAGGTATTCTTAAATGTTTTATGAATTTCCGTATTCATAAAACTAATTTGGTTTTAGTTTACAAAATTTATGTTCGAAACATAAATATGTCATCCAATGATAGCCTTTTCAAAATCCTTTTGAGAAGATTCATACAAGATCCCTCATAAACAATTACTACGTGCAATCTTTCGACTCGCACAACCTGCCAACTCCTTGGCCTAGGATATGTTGGAGTTTCGTATAAACCCTTATCTTATAAAATATTGTAAATTGTTATTCATATGAAATAATATTAATCTTCTGTACTACCCTTAAGTACATTATGTATCACATGGAGGAGTAATTTTGAAAATGAATCTTTATTCATTTTAGGTATGTTTGGAACATTTTTCAATATACTCACTCATTTGATCAAATAAAATCATTTCTATCACATGTTATTTCATTTATTTCTAGTGTATATCCTATAAGTTTAACATAGACATGATACATGCATATCAAATACACATGTCATGTTCACGATAACTCATCGGTGAATATGACGAAGTACATGGAATAGTTTTGCTATTTATAGAATTACGATTGCATACATCTATATGTATCAATCCAAAGAGTTCATCAACTCTTATGATACTCCCACTAAATGGGTGCATAGCTCTTTATTGATTGAAATATAATTAACAAGTACCATATGATTCAAAATCATATAATAAAATTATTTCTCAAAACTATGGCTTAGTCTATAATTCCAAAAAAACCATAAATAATATTAGATACTTTTGTATTTACCAATGCATCACTTTTGTTATAAATAAAAATTACCACATTATAGATTTATTTCACAAAGAATATTCATAATATTCATATTGAAATATAGCTATGTCTTAAATAAACACGTCGAGTTTTTACCTTACGATAACCAAAACATTTTATATCAAAATCCTCTGATATTATAATAGTGTCCAAGTACAAATACTTATTCAAATAGCTGAAACTGTTGCATTAATTAAATTCCAACATACTAGGCTCTATAATGAAAACCGTAAAGGCACGTATTGGAGAAAGGATTCCATATGAATGACTAGGCAGTGGGGTACCACCTGTCACAGTACACGTCTAGAATAGCATACCGAGGACCATGCCGGGATCTGCAACACAAGACCGGTCTACCCCTGACCTGGATAGACAGAATATGTCATCACCCCGGGTGTTCCTACCCTTCTCTGAGCTCCCTCCATACATCGTAGCAATAAATAATATTCCTGGGTATCTAGAAAGGTGATAAACATACCCTACTTAGGTATGACCCACTTAGCCTTCCTGCAGACCCCCTAATTTTCAGTCATTCCCAGTTGATGAGGCTAGAGGCTACGATGACCTTTTAGAAATATTCACTTAGAATGCTCATTGTCCTCCAATGACAATGTACTGATAGCATTCATCCATACCCGTCCGTTCCCGGTCCGAATGAAACCGAAGGCGCTATTCCTACTACATCTATTTTGGGACATCCTCAGGATTAGTAGCGATTAGCACTTGCACTTCACTGCTCCATCTTCGACTCCATGCTCTTGTCTTCCTTACGAAAATGTACTCGTTGAATCGAAGTGGTTTTCGGATAACGAATCCAATCCCGGTCTCTTCGAAATAATGTTCGATATTTTTCGGTAAACTGTGACGACCGCCCATGACTCCCGCACCAAAACAAGGGAATAGTGCGCTGAAAGGTGTGCCAGGCAGCCATGGACGATAGTCAGGGTAAAATAAAAATCGAAAGAATCTCTATCGTACAACTCACAGCGCATGGATAAAATACAATAGAGAAATATAATATAGTGAAGCTCCATAGAACAGAACATCATCATATAAGCATCACAGTAGTTTTGTACAACCATCTACTCAAGTCCATACATGAAAGCCTCACTACAAATCACTCAACCAAATACAGCAGCGGATACCCAGTACATATAGTAAGAAAACTAATATGCAAAGCCTCCTGCTCGTCTTCGTCATCTTCAGCGTAGAACTCCTAGCACAGCACCTGTCACCTGCTACCTAGTCTGCCCATCCCAAACATGGATGAACAGCCCAAGGTAATAAGAGGAGACATAAAACCTTGAGTCAGACAAAGTCTTAGTGAGCAGTAAATTAACTATCAAACATACCAAAAGAGCATAAGGAAATAAAGGAATAGGAACCAAACCATCCCACTCCACCTCTTTCTACAGTGATAGCCCCCAGACACACACTAAGGAGAAGTAAGCATAACATAGCAGATAAGTAAGGTAAAGCAATAATCACTCGAGTCAAGGACGATGTTTTCCAAATACAAAACCCCAAGGCCTAAACCAAGATCAGATAAGCACCCAGAAAACACCGCTCTTGAAGCCGAATGATGATACAACCAAACATCCAAACATCCATGACTCTGCTATCACTGTTAACCTTGCTTCGAAATCACCGTTAATTGAATGACCGACTCCTTCCTGAGCCATCTGTCAAGGGCTAATGGCAACCCCGGTTCTAGACAAAACTCCGCACACTGCCTTGTGCCTAGGACTTATCTTCTTGGCCCAGAGTACTCGACTACCTTCCTGTAGTCTTTTAGGCGTCCCTATGTACCCTTGCTTTAAGTTTGCTAGAACCTTCAACAACGATAAAGTCCAAGCCTCCTAGTCATCCTCCTCGACGACTATTCTCAACCTAGCCCAAGCTACCTCTTGAGCAGCTCCATTATCAACCAACTTGAACTACCCTTCAAGTTATCAACATGCTTGGAATGATCCCTGCCTGGATTACGCCAAGACTCACATCATACTTGAACTACCCTTCAAGATATCAACATGCCTCGCTTCATCACATCAAAGCAAGATCTCAACTCAACAACATGGTTTGCCTCATCGCATCATGGCAAAGTTCCATCTCAACATCATACATATGAGCTTCAACATCCGCTACATATGCCTTAAGCAGCTTTCACCATTCAAGAGCCTTCTTCCGTAGCTTTTGAATCATCTTCAATCACCTTGTTCCAAATCAACTACTAGCTAACTTGGAAACAATCAAATCTAGCATTCATTCAAACATTCAAGCATTCAAACAAGATATATGAAGCAATAACAATTATAATGGCAATTTCGTAATTAAGTGTGCAAAAGTCTAACATATGTGAAATCATGGTTTTTAGCATAGATCTATCAAATCTAAACATGGGTTTTATCTCTAATACTTGATAAATAACTTCTAAAGGTAAACATCTTCAAACATGATGGATCTACATGCAGACTTAAGGAAAATGCGAGAAAACGCTAACTTTAACACATAAAAATATCACCAATCCCATACACTCCTTTGGATCCGCGTGAGAGATAACTACCACTCACCAAATCACCCAAACACCTCAAAATCACAACACTACAGATCTGGACAGCGGAGATCACGGCTTGATCCGGCGATATCTCGCTCCAATCGATGAATTCTAGCTCGAACGGATGAAGATCTTCAACTTTGGCACTTGGATCTTCGATCTCGATCTTCGATCTTGGATGGATGTTAGAATTAGATTGGAATGGAGAAAAGAAGATGAAGAAATGTTGTAGTCGAGTTCCCAAAATGGCAGCACTTCGTCGCTTCAAAAACCGGTGCCAAAAAGTGAGCCAAACCCCTCTATTTATAGGCTGAACAACCCTTAGGTCGTCGCCCTTTAGGTCGTCCCCGACCTAACACTCCAACGACCTACGACCTAAAACCAGCCCGCCCTAGCGACCTACGGCTTATCCAAACACACAGGGTCTCACGACCTAAACCCCCTGCGACCTAACAAACAAGGCCGACTTAAGCCCAAGGCCGACCTAACGACTTATAACCTTAACGACCTACGACACAACCCAGACATAACCTAAAACACAGGCCGCATATCCCAAGTCCTAAGTCGTATGACGACTTAACCACCATGCCGACTTACGACTTAATACCAGTGCCGACTCAAACCCCTGCCGACCTATGTCCCCAACGACCTAACAAACACACAATACAAAAGCCTCCGACCTAACTTAGGTCGTTGCCGACCTATCATGCTACGACCTAACAACATAGCCGACTCACGACTCAACCTATTTCCTTTAGGTCGCGCTAGCGACCTAACGACTCATCTACCAACGACTCAAGCATGCCTCTCTAAACCCTAAGTCGGCTACTTTCCTGGGTCGGTCCATCTCTAAGTCGCCTAACCTTTAGGTCGCTACCCCCTCTTAGGTCGCTCTCCACTAGGTCGGTCACTTTCTTAGGTCGTTCCTCTATCCTAGGTCGCTCAACCGACCTAACTCTCAACACATTAACATCCTAACCCGTTAGCTCCTTAGGTCGCTCACCCCTACCTACGACCTATCCTTCAAACGACCTAACTCCCAAGCCTTCCATCCTATGAGTCGTAACTTGTACACGACCTATCCTATGAGTCGGTCACGACTCAACCCTTAACTCGGCAATGCCTATGAGTCGGTCACGACTCAACACTAACCACACGAGTTATCTCCTTATACGACTCAGGCTAGGAACACCACAAACAACACTAACGACCTGTAAATTCTACGATCCATCGACACGTAAAATACGGGTCGTTACATTCTCTCCCCCTTAGGAATTTCGCCCCCGAAATTCCAAGCAAACAATCAGAAATCAAAGATATTCTGCATGCCTACCATCCAAAGCAATCAACAAACCATGCAACCAATTCTAACCTAGCATGCAGAATTCTAAGACTGAGAACAAGCTACAAATTCATGAGATGTCACGACACTTTAGGGCCATACCTCGAAGAGTCCGGGATGAGCTGCCTTCATCCTCTCTTCCTCCTCCCATGTACAGTCGTTAACATCATCACTCCATTGTACCTTGAGCAACGTAATCGTTTTCCTCCTAAGCTGTTTCGTATCGGTTTCAACAATACGAAGCGGCTTACGAGGTCTCGAAACAACTGGATCAACCTCCAAGTCTTCACAGCTATCAGCAGAAACCACCGTAGTTGGGTCGTGCATATACTTCCGTAGATAAGATACATGAAAAACACTGTGCACACCCGCCATCTTTTCCGGTAACTCCAATCTATAAGCGAGCTTTCCAATTCGCTCGATAATCGGGAATGGTCCAACAAATCTCGGAGTTAACTTTCCTTTCTTCCCGAATCTAATGACACTCTTCAGAGGAGAAATCTTCACAAAAACCATATCACCTACGTCGAATTCCAAATCCTTACGACGATTATCGGCATAACTTTTCTGACGATCTTGGGCTGCCTTCATTCGTTGCCGAATGATCTCTATACAATCTGAAGTCTGTCGAATCATCTCTGGCCCAAGTATCAGCTTTTCTCCAGTTTCCAACCAACATGTCGGAGAGTTACACGGTCTTCCATATAATGCCTCATATGGTGCCATACCGATACTCGACTGATAACTGTTATTATAAGCAAACTCCACCAAATGAAGGTGATCTTCCCATGATCCTCCGAAGTCCAAAACACATGCTCTAAGAAGATCTTCCAAAACTCGGTTGACTCTCTCAGTCTGACCATCTGTTTGAGGGTGATAAGCTGTACTCAAACACAACTCAGTTCCCAAAACTTCCTGGAAGCTCTTCCAAAATCTACTAGTGAACAATGGATCTCGATCGCTCACTATACTCTTCGGGACACCATGGAAACGAACTATCCACTTCACATATAATTCAACCAACTTCGATGCAGTCCTAGTCGATCGAACAGGAATGAACCTTGCACTCTTGGTCAAACGATCTACTATGACCCAAATCCCTTCATTCCCTGCTCTTGTCCTAGGTAGACCATCGATAAAGTCCATCGACACTTGCTCCCACTTCCATGTAGGAACCTCTAATGGCTGAAGCAATCCACTGGGCTTCTTCTGCTCAGCTTTCACCAACTGGCAGTTCATACACTTGGAAATAAAATTTCCAACATCCTTCTTCATACCTTCCCAGTAGTAGGTTCTCTTCATATCCCGATACATCTTATTTCCACCTGGATGAATCGTCAACTTCGAGTGATGGCTTTCCCTCAGAACTTCATCTCTCAATCCATCTATATTGGGAACAACCAATCGTCCTTGCCTTCGAAGCCAACCCTCCCGATCGACCTCGAATCCCTTATCCTTCTCCGGGTCCAATCCGGATTCCAAATCACGGATAATCTTGACAAGCTTATCATCTCTCTTTTGGCTCTCGCCAATCCTTTCCACAAGAGTAGGCCTTATTGATAAGTTTGCCAACATCTTAGGTTCCAATTCACATCTAGGCCTGAAGTCAAACTCAGCCAAATACTCGAGACTCTTCCACTCTGAAAACATGGCTCCCAATCCTGCATGTCTTCGACTTAACGCATCAGCCACTGCGTTACCTTTCCCCGGAGTATAGGCTATACCAAAATCATACGATGCTAAGAACTCTAGCCACCGTTGCTGTCGAAGATTCAAATCCTTTTGGGAAAACAGATACTTCAACGACTTATGATCTGTAAACAGCTCAAATCTAACTCCCAATAGATAGTGTCTCCACATCTTCAAAGCAAACACAATCGCCGCTAACTCCAAATCATGAGTCGGATAATTCCTTTCATGCGGCTTTAGTTGTCGACTAGCATACGCAACAACTTTATCCTTCTGCATTAGCACCGCTCCTAGTCCAGTGCCACATGCATCGGTGTAAACCACCATCTCATCATTCCCACTCGGAATAGTCAAAACAGGAGCACTTGTCAGTCGTTCTTTCAGGATTACGAAAGCTTGCTCACACTTATCATCCCATCTGAACACTTGGTTCTTCTTCGTCAATCCTGTCAACGGTGCAGCTATCTTGGAAAAGTCTTTGATAAACCGACGATAATATCCTGCTAATCCAAGAAAACTTCTCACATCAGATGCATTCTTAGGTCTAACCCAATCCTGGATCGCTGCCACCTTAGCGGGGTCAACCGCTATTCCATTTCCAGAGATAACATGGCCTAAGAACCTCACTTCACTCTTCCAGAAGTGACATTTCGAAAACTTAGCCTTCAGCTGATGTTTCCACAAAATTCCCAAAACAATCCTCAAGTGCGTCTTGTGCTCTTCCTCGGTTCTGGAGTAAACCAAAATATCATCCACGAACACAAGCACGAACTTATTCAACTGATCTCTGAATACCCTATTCATAAGATCCACAAAATATGCTGGCGCGTTAGTCAATCCAAACGGCATTACCAGCCACTCATAAAACCCGGATGGTGTCCTGAAAGCAGTCTTCGGCACACTATCCTTTGCCACTCTCAACTGGTGAAATCCCGTTGCCAAATCCATCTGAGAAAACACCTTAGCCTCGTGAAGCTGATCAAACAAGTCATCTATTCTCGGCAATGGATACTTGTTCTTCTTAGTCACCTTATTCAGCTCACGATAATCCACACACAACCTCAACGATCCATCCGCTTTGGTTGCGAACACAACTGGCGCACCCCATTCGGACACACTTCTCCGAATGAATCCTTTCTGCAAAAGGTCATCAACTTGCACCTTCAGCTCTTGCTGCTCCCTCGGTGCCATCCGCCTAAGAGGCATCACAACAGGTCTGGCTCCCTCAACTAGATCGATACGAAACTCGATCTCCCTATGCGGCGGCAACCCTTTGACTTCCTCAAAGACATTCTCAAACTCATTCACAATAGGCACCGATGACAGTCCATCCCGTGGAACAACTAGCGAATACATGAAGCTCATGAAGACGCCTTCTTCATGCTTACATCGTATCACAACCTTTCGCCCTTCCACATTCCCGACTGTCACCTCAAGCCTCTCACAATCAATCCTAGCCGCATACTTCCTAAGCCAGTCCATACCCAAAATAATTCCGAACCCCGCAAAGTTCAGAACAAAGCAATCACAAACAAACGAGCAATCATGACTCGACACAACTAGACCATGGCATATCATACACAAACATGACGAACCCCCGACCGGATTAGTCACAACCAATGGCCTATCAACAATATCCGGTTTCAAACCTAACCGGCCTACCAAATCATCACAAACAAAAGAATGCGACGCTCCAGTATCAAACAACACTCTAACTGGAACACCACAGATAGAAAGAGTACCTTGAACCACCACACTCTTCCCCTTTTCTTCAGCAGTCGGAGCTTTTGAAGACGACGGCACAACTCCCAAAGCATAGGCTTGCACAATCTGCCTATCTTTCCTCGGCTCTGGGCAATCCTTCTTGATATGTCCCAGCTTATCACAGTTGTAACACTTTCCCGGCACTTTGGGATTCTTACAATCTTTGTAAAGATGGCCCTTCTGCTGGCAGTTATAGCAAGTCACTTCACTCTTCGGCTTCTTCTGGCCATCCCTACCCCTCTGTTGCTGTTGTTTCCTCTTCTTATTGCCACTCTGCTGTGGTTTAGATCCTTCCCTGGTTACAGCAACAACAGATACTTCCTTAGGGAACAAACTCTCGTGCCTAAGAGCTTTTTCCACAAGCTTCTCAAACGGATCGTCCAGATGATCCACCAACTGCCTCCCAAGATAAGCATCCAGACCAGTCACAAACTTTTCATTCTTCTGGTAGGGAGAATCAATATACGATCTGGCATACTTAGACAAAGCTTCGAACTCAGAAATATACTCAAGAACAGGCCTCCCACCCTGCTTGAGCTCCACAAACCTCTTGAACAAAACAGACCTCTGAGCAGTAGAGATGAACTTTGCTTCAAATCCAACTTGGAATTGCTCCCAAGTAATCTCCTCCTCTGGTGTATCTATAGTGATAGAATTCCACCAATCCGCAGCTCTCCCTTGAAGTTGCCTCGATGCAAGCTTTCTCTTGGTTGCATCCTCAATCCCTAGATCACCAAAAATTCTTCGGCAAGCATCAATCCACCTCTGCACCTCAATAGTCGACTCCGTCCCTAAGAAAGCTTTTCCTCCAAGAGAAGTATAATCCTTGCAAAGCTTGGCAAAATCCACCGGTCTCGGAGCTTGGACTTGAACTCCCACATCCACCGATGATCCTGAAGCCGGTATTCTCCTCATGATCGAAGTCATCATCGCTTCGAACATTGTTCCATAATCAACAGCTCCTTCACCAGCACGGCTTTCCCTTGCAGCTGGTCTTCCTCTACGACTCATTCTTAATATCTGTAAAAAGAATGATTAGAACACCTTAAGAAACAACTGCATAAGGAGTTCAAATCCTTCTAAGCTACTATATTATATATAGTAATCATCCATCAAAATACAATTACGTCTCTCATACGTAATTACGTCAGCGAGCGTTGGCTAAAATCGACTAACCAAAGCTCTGATACCAAATGTGACGACCGCCCATGACTCCCGCACCAAAACAAGGGAATAGTGCGCTGAAAGGTGTGCCAGGCAGCCATGGACGATAGTCAGGGTAAAATAAAAATCGAAAGAATCTCTATCGTACAACTCACAGCGCATGGATAAAATACAATAGAGAAATATAATATAGTGAAGCTCCATAGAACAGAACATCATCATATAAGCATCACAGTAGTTTTGTACAACCATCTACTCAAGTCCATACATGAAAGCCTCACTACAAATCACTCAACCAAATACAGCAGCGGATACCCAGTACATATAGTAAGAAAACTAATATGCAAAGCCTCCTGCTCGTCTTCGTCATCTTCAGCGTAGAACTCCTAGCACAGCACCTGTCACCTGCTACCTAGTCTGCCCATCCCAAACATGGATGAACAGCCCAAGGTAATAAGAGGAGACATAAAACCTTGAGTCAGACAAAGTCTTAGTGAGCAGTAAATTAACTATCAAACATACCAAAAGAGCATAAGGAAATAAAGGAATAGGAACCAAACCATCCCACTCCACCTCTTTCTACAGTGATAGCCCCCAGACACACACTAAGGAGAAGTAAGCATAACATAGCAGATAAGTAAGGTAAAGCAATAATCACTCGAGTCAAGGACGATGTTTTCCAAATACAAAACCCCAAGGCCTAAACCAAGATCAGATAAGCACCCAGAAAACACCGCTCTTGAAGCCGAATGATGATACAACCAAACATCCAAACATCCATGACTCTGCTATCACTGTTAACCTTGCTTCGAAATCACCGTTAATTGAATGACCGACTCCTTCCTGAGCCATCTGTCAAGGGCTAATGGCAACCCCGGTTCTAGACAAAACTCCGCACACTGCCTTGTGCCTAGGACTTATCTTCTTGGCCCAGAGTACTCGACTACCTTCCTGTAGTCTTTTAGGCGTCCCTATGTACCCTTGCTTTAAGTTTGCTAGAACCTTCAACAACGATAAAGTCCAAGCCTCCTAGTCATCCTCCTCGACGACTATTCTCAACCTAGCCCAAGCTACCTCTTGAGCAGCTCCATTATCAACCAACTTGAACTACCCTTCAAGTTATCAACATGCTTGGAATGATCCCTGCCTGGATTACGCCAAGACTCACATCATACTTGAACTACCCTTCAAGATATCAACATGCCTCGCTTCATCACATCAAAGCAAGATCTCAACTCAACAACATGGTTTGCCTCATCGCATCATGGCAAAGTTCCATCTCAACATCATACATATGAGCTTCAACATCCGCTACATATGCCTTAAGCAGCTTTCACCATTCAAGAGCCTTCTTCCGTAGCTTTTGAATCATCTTCAATCACCTTGTTCCAAATCAACTACTAGCTAACTTGGAAACAATCAAATCTAGCATTCATTCAAACATTCAAGCATTCAAACAAGATATATGAAGCAATAACAATTATAATGGCAATTTCGTAATTAAGTGTGCAAAAGTCTAACATATGTGAAATCATGGTTTTTAGCATAGATCTATCAAATCTAAACATGGGTTTTATCTCTAATACTTGATAAATAACTTCTAAAGGTAAACATCTTCAAACATGATGGATCTACATGCAGACTTAAGGAAAATGCGAGAAAACGCTAACTTTAACACATAAAAATATCACCAATCCCATACACTCCTTTGGATCCGCGTGAGAGATAACTACCACTCACCAAATCACCCAAACACCTCAAAATCACAACACTACAGATCTGGACAGCGGAGATCACGGCTTGATCCGGCGATATCTCGCTCCAATCGATGAATTCTAGCTCGAACGGATGAAGATCTTCAACTTTGGCACTTGGATCTTCGATCTCGATCTTCGATCTTGGATGGATGTTAGAATTAGATTGGAATGGAGAAAAGAAGATGAAGAAATGTTGTAGTCGAGTTCCCAAAATGGCAGCACTTCGTCGCTTCAAAAACCGGTGCCAAAAAGTGAGCCAAACCCCTCTATTTATAGGCTGAACAACCCTTAGGTCGTCGCCCTTTAGGTCGTCCCCGACCTAACACTCCAACGACCTACGACCTAAAACCAGCCCGCCCTAGCGACCTACGGCTTATCCAAACACACAGGGTCTCACGACCTAAACCCCCTGCGACCTAACAAACAAGGCCGACTTAAGCCCAAGGCCGACCTAACGACTTATAACCTTAACGACCTACGACACAACCCAGACATAACCTAAAACACAGGCCGCATATCCCAAGTCCTAAGTCGTATGACGACTTAACCACCATGCCGACTTACGACTTAATACCAGTGCCGACTCAAACCCCTGCCGACCTATGTCCCCAACGACCTAACAAACACACAATACAAAAGCCTCCGACCTAACTTAGGTCGTTGCCGACCTATCATGCTACGACCTAACAACATAGCCGACTCACGACTCA
The DNA here is from genome assembly GCA_030765085.1 of Allium cepa. Taxonomy (NCBI): domain Eukaryota; kingdom Viridiplantae; phylum Streptophyta; class Magnoliopsida; order Asparagales; family Amaryllidaceae; genus Allium; species Allium cepa. The sequence goes on along the minus strand of CM060934.1, from coordinate 218,793,223 downwards.
ACCTATTTCCTTTAGGTCGCGCTAGCGACCTAACGACTCATCTACCAACGACTCAAGCATGCCTCTCTAAACCCTAAGTCGGCTACTTTCCTGGGTCGGTCCATCTCTAAGTCGCCTAACCTTTAGGTCGCTACCCCCTCTTAGGTCGCTCTCCACTAGGTCGGTCACTTTCTTAGGTCGTTCCTCTATCCTAGGTCGCTCAACCGACCTAACTCTCAACACATTAACATCCTAACCCGTTAGCTCCTTAGGTCGCTCACCCCTACCTACGACCTATCCTTCAAACGACCTAACTCCCAAGCCTTCCATCCTATGAGTCGTAACTTGTACACGACCTATCCTATGAGTCGGTCACGACTCAACCCTTAACTCGGCAATGCCTATGAGTCGGTCACGACTCAACACTAACCACACGAGTTATCTCCTTATACGACTCAGGCTAGGAACACCACAAACAACACTAACGACCTGTAAATTCTACGATCCATCGACACGTAAAATACGGGTCGTTACATAAACTCAACCCCGGTTCTTTAGGAAATAAACAGACGAAAATAAGATCGGAGATCACCCCCTAACCGTTAGTGGATGGATTTCCTTATCATCGTCCTAGAAGAACTAAATGAGTTTATACGTATAGTATAGCATCTCGAACGGTGACTGTACCATATAATTCCCGTACTCCTATATATTCCCAAAGTTATATTTGTGTCCAGATTTGATAGTTGGTTTTTTAACTATCAAATAAACAATCAATTCAACCAAATACTTCATCTCACTGAAAAAAACAAGCCTTATTTAAATTAAATTTTAAATAAATTAAATCTCTTTATCCAAAGCTTGTACTTACCTTATCGAACTCAGTTTATTCACAAATTATCCTTTTCAAAAATATTTGAAAACCCTCTTAAAATAATGTGGAAAGTACCACTGCGGTATCAAACCATGGATCACAGCTCAATGGTTACGTCTCTATCCTAGAGGAATCCAAATCTTAACTACAGGCACTCACTGCCTTCGATTTATGCCACGCGAGTATTACCCTGCAAACTTTGTTTTAGAAACTATCTCAAAATAGTGCTTAAAAGTTCTAAAATAATTTTTCAAGTTTAAATCCAATCAAATATACTAAGATAAAAAGTTATTATACAAAGCCATAAAAATATTAAATAAACTATCCTTTAAAACAAAAATGCTGACAAATGCTTAAATAATAATAAATCTTTAAAAATCATTATAAAATAACTAATTAATAATTAAATATATTTTAAAAAATTTAAAATAATTAAATAACTAATTTCTAGAGTATTTTCAACACTTTTAAATTTTACCAAATTAATACTTAAAAATCCTCTTTTTGAAATAAGTCCAATTTCTCGACTTCCAATTTCATCCCGTAAATTTGGAAACTTTACTTGAGTTCTGGTATAACTAATTTTATACCTATTTCCAAATTCACTTCTATGTTCAAAATATTTAAAATCTCGATTTTAAAACCCGTTTATTTTTAAACAAGTACCATTTAAGGATTTATTATTTAAAAATCACTTATTATATACTTTTACTCCTAAATCCTCTTCACAATATCCTGATTTAATTAAGTATAGATTTCAAAATGACTTATTTTATCAAATTAATTTATCCAAAACTCTATATAAATATTTTGCTTCGAAATCTCTATTCAAACTTCTTTACCAAATTAAACCATATTTTATTGGTATTTTAAAACAACAAAAATACAGGTTAACTTCCATAACATCCACTCAATTCAAAACACTCAATTAAACTATCTCAGATTATTCCAACAAAACAAATTTTACCATGTACGAAATTAAATTCAACATTTTTGAGGAATCCAGTTGGATCCCCCAACCTGTTTCCATGCATCCACAGATGTTAGCACAACAATAAAAATACCAATCCCACTTCGACGTGGAATATCAGGTACATAGGATCATTCGCTATTATGCGGAGCGCATAGGGTCTCATCCGCTATATATATATGCGGGAATATTAATCACTCCAATATATATATATATATATATATATATATATATATATATATACATACTACTATATATAATATCACATCGAACTGATAAAAATGCATTAATTTAGCCAGTCAACCATAAATAAATTTTTAACTATTTAAAATTAAAGCCAACTGTCCAAAATTGAGAAAGATTAACTCACCTTGATTTTACTTTGCCAAACGTTCCAATTTTAAATTAAATCGAACATGTTCGATTTAACATAAAATTTTCGCTAGCTCTGATCGACTCCAAATCTATTCCACTGCGTAGTACTCGTCGTTACGATTCCAGCGCTGCTTGTTTCATCTGATTCTGACGTCGTATGAATGAGATATGCAATTTATAAGTCTTAATACAAATTTATAAACAAATTTTTTTCTTCTTTTTCTAAAAAAAATCTTAAACTAGATCTGGTCATACGTTTGGATCCTACAATCACAGCCGCTCCCTGTACTCTTCTTCCATGCGAATATGGGCTAGCTCAAACCCATCCCTTATGCGCGTTAACTCATCACCGCGCCACCATCGATCATCTAGGGGGCGATCGACCCCTGCCCTCAGGTGCGCCTACGCGAACTCCGCCAACAGTCGAAGACCGCACCACCCTAGCCTTGCCGTTCCCACGAAATATCCCTCCAAAGCGCGTGCCTTTCATGGCAATTTGCCCCCACCGTGGACCTCTATAATCGTTCTCAACCATTGCATCTAACAAGCTCAGCGAGCTAAACATTTTTATAGTTGAAACTTTCTCACGAAAGTGGACGGATTGAGGGGAAATTGGAGGAGAAAGTCGGCGATTCTTGGCCATGGAATCTATTGATGGCGGCTGCGCAAACAAAGCCCTAGGGTTACATTAGGCACTTATATATAGGCATGTATATTTATTATTATTTTATTATTTTAAAAATTTACATGTCTTTCAAATGAAACGTGCTGCTTGGCGTTTACAATGTTTTACCCCTATTCCGAACACAATGAAACGTGTTTCGAGGTCTAATTCGATCGTATGTGGAAGATAGCTTTTGAATTGAATTGAATTATTAAATTTTTTGATATTTATTTTCAACATGTTCCTCTTCCGTACGACCAAACACTAACTACAAAAACTATGAAATTTAAAATCCGATAATACTATTACGGATCCAATGGTACTCGTTTCGTCGAATATCGAGACTGTGCCCCGAACGGCAATTTTAACGTGTCGATTAAATCGAGCGATTTTTCAAAATCGTCGAAATCGTTTAAATTTTCAATATTTAAAACATACTAACTCCACTATAATTCGAATAGAATTTATATTCATATTAGAAATCATTTTGATTCATATTCCATTATTAAATTAATATAAAAATTCCAATTTATACCTTATCGACTTTTAATACCACTCGAAAGTCCAATTTTATAATTCAAATCCCAACAGAATTTAGATTGACTTAAAAATCATTTATGTTCACGTTTAACTCCAGATCCGCATAATTACCCAATTTCCAATATTATATTTATATTTTACTAAATAAAATTAATCCCTATATTTGAAACTTTAAACCATTTCAAAAATTCCTCCATATTCAAAATCAATTAATAATTCAAATTCAAAATTCAAAATCAATTAATTGTTCAAAACTAAACGACCAAAATGCTAGGTCGTTACATTCCTCCCGCCTTATAAAAATTTCATCATCGAAATTGCTAAAGTAGGAAAAATGCTTCCTAACCCATTAACTTATCCAAAATCCATTTAGTTAAAATCCCATATTCACTTCTCTAACCCCTTAGTTTTTATCCAAAACAATTTTCTTCATTTTTATTTCCAAAGCCCTTGATTTCTATTACGACTCAAAAATCAACTTTTTCGGTTAACAAAAAATTTCCAAAAATTTTCAAAATTTTTTCTAACTCCCTAAATTTTCGAATTTTTTTGATAGCGTATCCTTTATACAGAGAGCCTTTTGCAATATCACAAATATGATAAATATATATACATCGACCCACATGGTCTAAAAAGAATATCAATATATTATCATTTCTTTATTTTATTGCATAAGCGTACCTTTATTTTAGAGTTTTAAAAAAGCAGCTTATTTTATATGCATTTACGCAACCCAAACTCTATCCAATAGCCTCCTATACCTGTATTTACTCAAACAGGCGCATAAGTTTTCAGAAACATGAAATTTTATAATATTTCATTTATTTAACTAGCCAAACACATCAACTTCATAACCCAAACATGCTAATCATAATTTACAAGCTAATTTAAGGTTCCAACACTAATTTAGTTTTCTTTCCCTGGATCCATATATCACTTCATTCAATTAGAAATGATCTACAACCAATTTTTATTGCATTCATTTCATATTTACAACAAACAAACTCATATTTATTCCAAACTGATTTATATGTTCTTTACTTGCATAATTCTCTTTTATTCAATTTCAAATTGATTCAAAATCAATTTATTTGCATTCCATTCATTATTCACTTCTAGTATATGCAAATACATTTTATCAACTTTAGTTTAACCCTTTTTAAATTGACTCTAAATCAGATTTTTTTTTAATTTCCATTTGATTCTCATTTATGCTATCCACCAAACTTTATTCACTACATGTTGTATTAACAACATTCCAATCCTTGTTAATTTATTTATTCATTTAATAAATAATCGCTTATGTTAGGTTTCCATGGCAATCAAATTCTAATTCATTCTAAATTGATCTCATTCAATTTATTTTCTTCCATTTACTTCACATAGTGCTATTCACTTCATTTTAGAGAATGGCATTTCATTTCAAGCTAATTTATTACAACCCATTACACAAAATTTATTTCTAAGGTCTATTATAGGTATTCCATATCACTGCTTAAGTTATACTCAGCTTTAAAACATAAGTTCGTACCCAACTTATCCAATCCATATTCTAAATCATATTCAATTCATTTACCCTTAAATTGAATTCATTTCTCGATATCAACTGCTTAACTATTTTAACTTGGTTATACTTTCCTACTTCCTCAGTTTAGTAAGTTATATAACTTATTTATTTACAATTCCTGAATTTTTCCCACTTAAGTTTACTTACATTTAATATTTATAACCTATAGTTATATAAACACTTCACAATTCAGGTTTATATTCAATTTACTTAATTTCAATTTACCCTTCTTTTAAAATTCAATTTTTATGAATTTCCATTCCCTTTACCATAATATCACCCTATTTTCATTTAGGTTTTTCCCATTTCATTTCTCAATTTATAAGTTAAAAAACTTATTTACTTAATATCTCATTTGACTTACTAAAGTCCATTTACATCTTATAATCATACTCTGGATTATTCACATCATTTGATAGCTTAAATATATCCATTTCATTCAATAATTATAACTTATAGTTATACAATCATCTTACATTTAAACTTTATATCCCATTTAATTCAGATCCACCTTCAATTTTGTTTAACTTATCTTAAATTAAGTTTCAATTCATGGTACTGATTTTGACTTAATGCAGTTAAATTTTAATTCCAGGATTAAAGTTTACATTTTCCTTTCTTATCTATATCCACTTCAAGTTATAGATTCAATAACTGATTCTAATTTTATCCTGACTTCATAAATCATTTAAATAGAAATCCCATAATTTAATCACCTAGTTTATTTCAAACATTTTGAAATCATAATATACATATATCACTTTGGTATATCAAATCATACCCTTGAAATCTCAAAACCACTTGGTTTTTCCCAAAATAATTCCCTTTGGAATTCTCTAAACAAACTTATTTATCAACAAATCCAAAACAAATAATCATACCCAACCATCATGGTAGCAATCCATCACTTAGAAACTCGAAAATGAATACTGCTAATGTGGCCATCATCACCAGAATTATGTTCCAGCGACTGAAGTGAGTTCAGTGCTTCTTTACTTCCAAAATTCATTTTAAAACTTTTTTTTTCAAAAATGTCTCCAAAAATAATATCACCATTCTTCCATTTAAACACTTTGGAAAACATTTCAAAAAAACTCCAAGATTTAAAAATTCCCAAACATCTAGTTCAAACCCAAATTTAAACAATTTCCAAAATTTTCGGGATATAAATTCTGGTTTGAATCAAATTTTAGTTATACTCCTTTGTATAAATCATACTTATAAATTTTGATTTGGTTTTTTTTTTATATATATATATATATATATATATATATATATATATATATATATAACCATTTAAAATTTTATAATCTTGTTTTGATTATAATATTAGCTACAAAATATCCAAATATATATAATAATTTCAGAAAATTATTTCTTTCATATCAAAAATATAATTTTAGGTAAAATTATTTCATTTACCCATTTTAAAACAATACCATGTCGGTTTACCTTGTTTAAGAGTTTAGAAACCCCTATCGATATGGTTGTACTTCCCGTACCAACCGGAATTCATAAACACTCAACCGATAAGTCAACATAATATAAAAACATTTTATATTCACCAATAATTACGCGCTCATATCTATTAATACACTCAACTCATTCTAGAGTACTACTGACTCTATCTATAATGAGCAATCCCTCACCAAAGCCATGGTATAACACCAACCTAAGCTCTGATACCAACTATCACAACCCGCCCTTCATAACTCTCGAAAATCGAAATAAATACACCAATTGTATAACATACCGCACGATCGAGTGTCGAAAGGACAGATTGTTGAGGGAAAAGAAAGTAGGTAGAAGAAGAAGAAAACAAAACAAAATCTCACAGCAGACATAATAATATATAATATCAATATTCTCCACACAAATCAAAATGTAATATACGTATCTCACATCAGAGTGCACAAAGCAATAATTACCAACCCGGACAGTTATAACAACCTGCTCTTACAATTGCTAATAATTTCAACAAAAACACTACAGCAGAATTAAACAAGTACGAGTAATACGTCTTCGCCATCCAGCTCGTCTCTTGATCTCCATAGCATCCTACCCTGAACCTGAAATACTCGGTCTGACCCTTGCATTATAATAAAATAACAACCGAGTCAGTATGGAAAACCAACGTGAGGAAACACACTCAATTTGAATTATTAAAGTTTTAAAATCATTTGAAAATCAAAGGCATCTCGTAAGACCACGCCACAAATAAACAAGATGGGTTTTTACCTTATGATAACCAAAACATTTCATATCAAAATCATCTAATATTATAATAGTGTCCAGGTACAAATACTTATTCAAATAGCTGAAATTTTTACATTAATTAAATTCCAGCATACTAGGCTCTAAAACCAAAATTGTAAAGGCACTTATTGGGGAATGGATTCTATACGAATGACTAGGCACTGGGGTACCACCTATCACAGTACATGTCTAGAACAGCGTACCGAGGACCATGTCGGGATCCCTTACAACACAAGACTGATCTACCCTGACCTGGATAGACCGAATATGCTATCTCCTCGGGTGTTCCCACCCTTCTCTGAACTCCATTCATACATCGTAGTTATAAATAATATTTGCGAGTATCTAGAAAGGTGATAAACATACCCTGCTTGGGTGCAACCCACTTAGCCTGCTGCAACACCCCTAATTTTCAGTCATTCTCGGTTGATGAGGCTAGAGTCTATGATTACCTTTTTAGAAATATTCAGTTAGAATGCTCATTGTCCTCCAATGATAATGTAATAATAGCATTTATCCACACTAGTTCGTTCCCGGTCCGAACGGAACTGAAGGCACTATTCCTACTACACCCATTTTGGAATCACCCTTAGGATTAGTAGCGATTAGCCCTTGCACTTCACTGCTCCATCTTCGACTCCATGCTCTTATCTTTATTACGAAAATGTATTCGTTGGATCGAATTAGTTTTCAGATAACAAATATGATCCCGGTCTCTTCGAAACAACGTTCGATATTTTCCGGTAAACTCAACCCCAGTTCATTAGGAAATAAACAGACGAAAATAAGATCGGAGATCACCTCCTAACCCTTAGTGGACGGATTTCCTTATCATCGTCCTAGAAGGACGAAACGAGTTTATACGTACACTATAGCACATCGAACGGTAACTGTACCATATAATTCTCATACTCCTTCTAGATATTCCCAAAGTTATATTTGGGTCCCGATTTAATAGTTGGTTATTTAACTATCAAATAAATAGTCAATTCAAACAAACACTTAATCTCACTGAAAAACACCAAGTCTTATTTAAATTAAATTTTAAATGAATTAAATCTCTTTATCAAAATCTTGTACTTATCGTACATAATTCGGTATATTCACAAATTATCCTTTTCAAAAATATTTGAAAACCTTTTAAAATAATGTGGAAAGTACAACTGCGGTATCAAACCATGGATCATAGCTCAGTGGTTACGTCTCTATCCCAGAGAAATCCAAAACTTAACTACAGGCACTCACTGCCTCCGATTTACGCCATGCGAGTATACCATTTACTTCCCCCAAACTTTGTTTTAAAAACTATCTCAAAATAATTCTTATAAGTTCTAAAATAAATTTTTAAGTTTTGATCCAGTCAAATATACTTAAATAAAAAGTTATTATACAAATCCATATAAATATTAAATAAATTATCCTTTAAAACAAAAATGGTGACAAATGGTTAAATAATAATAAATCTTTAAAAATCATTATAAAATAACTAATTAATAATTAAATATGTTTTAAACAATTTAAAATAATTAAATAACCAATTTATAAAATATTTCCAATACTTTTAAAATTTACCAAATTAGTACTTAAAAATCCTCTTTTTGAAACAAATCCAATTTCTTGACTTCCAATTTCATCCCGTAAATTTGGAAACCTTTCTTGAGTTCTGGTATAACCAATTTTATACCTATTTCCATATTCACTTCTGTCTTCAAAATATTTAAAATCTCGACTTTAAAACCCTTTTATTTTTAAACAGGTACCCTTTAAGGATTTACTATCTGAAAATCCCTTAATATATATTTTAACTCCAAAATCCTCTTATCGATATCCTGATTTAATTAAGTACAGATTTCAAAACCACTTATTTTATCTAATTAATTTATCCAAAACTCTATATAAATATTTTGCTTCAAAATCTCTATTCAAACTTCTTTACCAAATTAAACCATATTTTATTGGTTTTCAAATACACCAAAAATACAGGTTAACTGCCATAACATCCAGTCAATTCAAAACACACAATTCAACTACCACAGATTATCCCAACAAAAAAAATTCACCATATACGAAATTAAATTCAACATTTTTTAGAAATTCAGTTGGACCCCCCAACCTGTTTCCTTGCATCAACAGATGTTAACACAACAACAAAAATACAAATCCCACTTCGAGGTGGAATATCGCAGTATATAGGGTCATCCACTATTATGCGAGGCACATAGGGTCTCATCCGCTATATATATATGCGGGAATATCAATCACTCCAATATATATACTACTATATATAATATCACATTCAACTGATAAAAATGCATTAATTTAACCAATCAACCATAAATAAATTTTTAACTATTTAAAATTAAAGGTAGCAGTCCAAAATTGAGTGAGATTAATTCACCTTTATTTTACGTTTGCCAAACGTTCCAATTTTAAATTAAATCGAACACGTTCAATTTAACCTAAAATTTTCGCTAGCTTCGATTGACTCCAAATCTATTCCACTGCGTAGTGCTCGTCACTGCGATTTCGACGCCACTTGTTTCGTCCGATTCCGAATGAATGAGATATGAAATTTATAAGTTTCAATATAAATTTATAAACAAATTTCTTTTCTTTTTTGGATTTTTTTTTTAAACTGGATCTGGCCGTATGCTTGGATCCAGCAACCACAGCCGCTCCCTGTACTCTTCTTCCACGTGAACATAGGCCAGCTCAAACCCATCCCTCGCGCGCGTTAACTCATCACTACGCCACCATCGATCATCTAGGGGACGATCGACCCCTGCCCTCATGTGCGCCTATGCGAACTCCCAACGCCCGAGGACCGCACCTTCCTAGCCTTGCAATTCACACGAAATATACCTCCAAAGCGCGTGCCTTTCATGGAGAATTGCCGCCACCATGGACCTCTATAATCGATCTCAATCGTTAGTCTAACGAGCTCACCGAGCTTTTGAAGTTGAAACTTTCTCACGAGAGTGGACGGGTTGAGTGGAAATTGGAGGAGAAAGTCGGTGATTCTTGGCCATGGAATCTGTTGATGGCGGCTGCGTAAACAAAGCCCTAGGGTTACTGTAGGCACGTATATATAGGCATATATATTTATTATTTTATTATTATTTTCAAAATTTACATGCTTTTCAAACGAAATCAAAACGAAATGTGCCATCTGGCATTGTAATGTTTTACCCCTATTTCAAACATAATGGAACATGTTTCGGGGCCTTATTCGATTGTATGTGAATGATAGCTTTTGAACCGAATTAAATTATTAAATTTTTAATATTCATTTTAAACGCATTACTCTCCTGTACGACCAAACGGAAACTCCAAATGCTACGAAATTTGAAATCTGATAAAAAGACACTATCATAGATCCAATGGAACTGGTTTCGTTGAATTCCGAGACTGTGCTCCGGGAGGCTATTTCAACGCGTCGATTAAATCGAGCGATTTTTCAGAATCGTCAAATCTTTTCAATTTTTAATTTCTAAAACTTACTAACTCCACTATAATTCAAATAGAATTTATTTTGATATTATAAATCATTCTGATTCATATTAAATTAAAATTCAATTATTTAAACTATTACTATATATATTAAATTCCATTATTAAATTAATATAAAAATTCCAATTTATAACTTATCGACTTTTATGCCATTTGAAAGTCCAATATTATAATTCAAATCCCAACAGAATTTAGATTGACTTAAAAATCATTTCTGTCCATGTTTAACTCCAGGTTCGCATAATTACCCAATTTCCAATATTATATTTATATTTTACCAAATAAAATTAATCCCTATATTTGATACTTTAAACCATTTCAGAAATTCTCCCATATTCAATATCAGTTAATAATACAAATTTAACACTTAAAATCAATTAAATGTTTCAAAACTAAACGACCAAAATGCTGGTTCGTTACAATTTGATTATTATATTTTATCATTCCGTTGTGAGATTCTGTGTTTTGTTTTTCCTTCTTTTCTGTTATTTTCTTATTAACTGCATGAACAATCCTCCCTTTTGAATGGTTTGAGTTGACATGTGTTGTTTATTATCGATTTAAACCATCCAAAAAGGTGGGTCGTTACATCATAGTATGTACATCTACGTATGTATTTATTCTTTAAGTCTATTTGTGTTTCTTTAATGTTCCACTTTTAGTTTATATATTCATATCATATAAGTTTTGTTGTTAAATAACTTTCATATATCATATCACTTATATGATAGTCGTATATATAATATTTCATTAATTAAATCTTATTTAATTAATTTTAAATAGTTAACTCTTTAATTAATTTTATATTAGTATTCCTATACAACTTTTATATTGGACAAATCTACTATAACCTTTATAGTGTAACACATGTATCTTATATATGTGTATTTTTATTTAATTAATTAACCTTTAATTAATTTATTAATTAAATAATTTTAATTAAATTATATTAATTTCAAAATTTTATCTTATATACTTACATGTATGCTTATGTTATCTTAAACACATTAAAATAACATAACATATATTGACATATATAATACATGCATATAAGTATTAATTAATTAACTCATTTAATTAATTTATATTATTAATCTTATTAATAACTTAAATTTTGAAATTAATATTTACATAGTTTCAAACATTTTCAACCTTTTCATTACATTTTCAAACATTTTGCAAATTTATGTTAGATTATAACCTTTTATAATAAACATGTTTTTATTTTAAATTTAACTTTTAAACGTAAAGTCATGTCTTAATTTTCAAAACTATTTTGAAAATTAGCCCAAGGCCCAATTCAAATTGGGCGTTTTCTATTAAGGGAAACCTTTAGGTTCACATCACATTTCAAGCCAAGTAAGTAACCAGGTAGGACAGGGTACTTGATTACCCAATTCCAATCCTAGACATCACCTTTCTAGACACCGTACTAAGTGCACAAGCTTAATTAGTTAGCCCTAACATGACTAATTTAGATGGATAGGCTATTGGGCTCTGATACCATTGTTGGAACTAGGTAAGCCTACAGTGGAAGAAATGAGTGAATTTAAATTTATTTTTTACCATTTTGGATCTTTAATGGGCCTATGAAGTCTAAATATACTTAGAACTTTTCTAATTTCTTTTAAATAAAATTAGTATTTTATTCGACTTCATAAATAAAGTTACACTTTAATTTGGTGTGTATGTAAGTTAAAGTATATCAAATATACTCTTCTATATAAATTTGTATGTAACATTTATTTTTCAAATTTATCCAGAGAATGAAATATATCATTTCCTTTCTCTTAATTATTGAATTAATGAGGGGGTATAAGTTTTTTTGGAGAAAGAAACTTTTCATTTCTTTCTACTTAAATTATTCAATTAATGAGGAATCATAAATTTAGTTAGAGAAGGAAACTTTTCATTTCCTTATCCTAATTAAATTAAATAACTAATTAATAAAATAACATTAATGGCTAATCTAAATATGACATGAATGTAAATATATTCATGGTAAATATTGTGCAAGTGCAACATATAGAGAGTGTGCATAGTTAGTGGTAATTAATATGTACACATAAAATAAACAAGAACAATTTGAATGGTTATTACATAGGAACTGAAATGGAAATAAGTAAGGGATGATAATGGTGACTGATACAGTTTCTATAATGATTGGGATTTTCGACCCTCGAAAATCGACACTAATACATCCACTGTATCACATTCCGAGAAATCGAATGCCGAAAAACCCGATTGTTAGGGGAAAGAAGAAGAAGGAAGATAAGAACAAAACTCAATGACATAGAATTTCACAGTGGAACGAATAATCAATAATATATCACAAGTCTTTACACGAAAGCAAAACTGTAATATGTATATATATAAACATCAATCAGAGTATACTAACCTATTTCAGCCTGGACAGTTATAACAGTCCGTTCTGACAATTACTAAAAAAAACCAAAGAATACCGAAGGAAAATATAACCATCTACGCGAATACGTCTCTAGGCTTCCAACTCGTCTCCTGAAGCTCCAAGCATCTAAACTAATCTGTAATATACTCGGTCTGACTCGAGCATTATAATAAAATAACACCCGTGTCAGTCTGAAAAACCAGCGTGAGAAAGCACACTCCATTTGAATTTAATTATTTTCAAAAAAATTCCTTTTGAAAAACAAAGGTATCTTGTAAGACCACGCCAACATAAATACAACGGGTTTTTACCTTATGATAGCCAAACCACTTTTACATAAAAATCCTGTGATATTATAATAGTGTCTAAGTACAAATACTTATTAAAATAGCTGAAATGCTTGCATCTCATATTTCAACATAGTTAGGCACAATCAAAACCGTACGACACTTATTGAAGAATGAACTCCACACAATGACTAGGCACTGGGGTACCATCTATCATGGTACACGTGTAGAAAACGTACCGAGATCGAACCTATCGATCCCTGCCAACACAAGACCGGCCTACCACTTACTAGATAGTACCGAATATGTCATCACCCTATTTTCTTTGCAACCCGTTGGACATCTCATGCATAAACAATCCATAAATATGTAGATGTAGAGTATCTAGAAAGGTGACAACATACCCTAATGGCCGCGACCCACTTAGCCTTGCTGCATCTCCCTTGATTTTCAGTCATTCCCGGTTGATGAGGCTTGAGGCTATGATTACCTTTTGAGAACTTTACACTTAGAATACTCATTGCCTTCCATTGACAATGTGCTGATAGCATTCATCCATATAAGTTGTTCTAGGTCTGAACAAACTGAATCACTAAAATCACCATCTTCATTATCTTCACAATATGAAAATTCACAACACTTAAATCGGATCGAAGTCGTTATCGGATAATCAAATATTGTCCCAGTCTCTTCGAAACGATCAACGAAATTAGCCATTTTTGATAGTCGGTTATTCAACTATCAAATTACACACATAAATAGTCACTAAGCCCATATTATAATTTTTCAAACATTTTTTTAAAATATCGTTACAAAGATACACACACACACACATATTCAATCTCTTTCAACATTTCAATATTTGGAAACACTTTCGAATACTTATATCCATAAAGGGTATTTCCAATCCATATCAACACTTCGAAATATTTCCCAATCTAACTTGTAATTCAAACATAGAAAAGTATTTCTATATAAATCATTTCGTCACTAAAATATCTCCAAAACCTTAATTTCACTTCTTAGGAAAACTTTGTAAGCCTATTTCCCAAAATCATTTCTAATACTCATTCTTAGAAAATATTCCGTACTTATCTCATAAATCTTCGAATTTTTGAAGTTTACGTATCTAAACAATTTGGAAATTTACTTTTCTCAAATTTTCTTTAGTTCCCGAATTCCATTATAAGATTTTCACTTATAAAATCGTATCCATTAAATAAAACCTGGTTCATATGTCTCGAGAGCTTTTATAAATAAATTTCAATCACTTACTTTTAAACTATATATATAATAAATTTCAAAAACATGGTTAAATAATTATTTAAAATGTCAAGCACTTTTAAAATAAACTTCAATAACTAATTCCAATTCATTTATAAAATTTCTAATCGATTTTCAAAACCTATTTATAAAACTTAGAGTTATTCATTTCAACAAATTTAAATATTTAAATAACTAATTTTCTGAAATGTTTTAATCCAATTAATAGTTTTCAAACTACATAGTTTATAAATAAAAATCCCTTTTAAAAACAAACATCGCTTCTTGATAAAAATATATTTTAAATTCCAACATGACCAATTTCATATTTATAAATCTCTCTCGATTCGTCACAAATCGATTTACGTTTCTAATCTCATATCCCTTTTCCAAATTCCAATATAGTTAACACTATTTCTTTCTAAATCGATTACCATATCTCATTTTAAATTCTCACTGTGAATTTATATTTCCAATTTATCTAATGATCATCATATAACTTTATTTATAAACATTGTTTATAAATTTCATAATCTCATTTCCAGTTTACAACAGGTTCATATCACTAAAATCCATTTATAAATCGATTTCTAATTAAAATTCCATTTATAAATATATTTCTTAAATAATCCAAACTATATTCCCAAAACTATTCAAATCTTGATTCCGGCTTCCATTTGGTATTCCTAGAAATCCCAATTAAAAATCTACTGTTTAAAAATACTCAAATTAAAATTCTCTGTTTGAAATCATTTTACGAAATATCAAATAAATATCTAAAATCAAATTATTTATTTTATCCAAATCAATTCCTTTTTAAATAATCCCAAATTTCGATATAAATATGTTCATTTCCAAAATCGCCTTTGAATTCCCTTTTAAATTCAAAAATATTGTTTATGGTATTTATAATACCAAATTTAGGCCAGTGCTACTATATCATCCAATAAATCAATCCACATCAAACCTATCATATATCACTATATATGATATTAAAACCAACATTTTTTAGGAATCCAGTTGGATCCCTCCAACTTGTTTCTCTGCAATCACAGATGTTATAAAATCACAAAAATATAATCACCAATTTGAGGTGGGATATCGCAATAAAAAGGGTCATCCGCTATGCGGGATGCATAGTGTCTCATCTGCTCCAATCGACGGGAATGTTCAACCCAACTAACATATATACTACTATTTATAATATAACATCCAACTGATAATATTTTATCAATCCATCTAATCAACCAATAAATAATTTTTGACTATTTAAAAATAAAACCAATTATCCTAGATGAGTGAGATTTACTCATATTTGTTTCCTGTTATCGCCGAGACATTCCAATTTGGAACCCATAACCGAACGACGTCTGATTTTAGCCCAAAGTTCCATAGTCTCCAAATTCGACCAAACCAATTCCACTACGAAGCCCTCTCTATCATGATCGCAATACAAAATGTTTCGTCCTAATCGGACCTCGTATGGGAGAGTTATGAAATTTTTTTAGTTTCGATAATTAGATTTATAGTTATAATTAATAACATAATTAACCTATTTACAACATTACCTTCATCCCTTCTTCTCCCCAAATTAGAACGTGCATTAGAGACAATCAAACCCAATCAAGGCGTGCATGGCAATGAAGTGACATGGCTCAATCCTTAATGAAACTGAATTCCGTCTTCGCCATCGGTTCCCTCTCGACGAACCGCACTTGACCATCACCACTTTATTGTCTCTGCCTCATCAATGCAAAACGTGATCTGTAGGTTTCACCTGCAGCCCTTCAAATGTCTCGACACTCAATATATGATCGAACCTCTCAATTTTCTCAACTGAGGTGCTATTCTTCACGCTCAACTCCATTCCACCCACAAATCCATCAATCGATGCCTAAATCGACAGAAATTTAAAACCCTAGTTTTGCCTAAGCCATCAACCACTGTAGAACATAAATTGAACTAAACCAAATGCATATCATCTTGAAGGCCTTGATGAATCATGATTTTTAACGCTGGTTTTAGATTTTTATATTAAGTAATTGATGAGATAAATTTTTATGAAGTTTGAAGTTCCTCTTTTTTTTCCTCCGTTTAAATAAGAAGCGATAAAAGTTAATGTAGGTAAGATAAGGTGGCTGCCTAGGGTGGTTGATGTGAAAGAAAGTGGTTGTGGTCAAATCCAAATAAAAATAAATTATTTAAATATCCAAAATATTTAGCTATAAATTTCAGATCCCAGTCGAGGCGTTTCGCTTAGCGTTCCTAATGTTATACCCCTATTCTTAACGTAATGGAATAAGTTTCGAGAGCTAACTTGGTCGTAAGGAGAAGATAGCCTTTTGAACCCAATTATAATATTAATTTTCGATATTAATTTCAATGCGTTTCTCTCCCGTATGACCAAAAGGTGCATCCGATCGCTATGAAATTTGACGACGTAATATAATTCGTTATTATGGAGCCATTGACACTGGTTTCATCAAAATCCAAGACTATAACCCAGAAGGCTATTTTTACTCGTTAATTAAAACGAGTAGTTTTCAAAATCGAGAAAAATCGCTTTTGAGTCCAATTTAAAAGTTTAATTACCTTCATTCTTGTTAATAGAAATTAAATAAGCCTCTAAATATTTTTTCCGGCTTAAAATCCACAATTCAATGTTTTAAACAATTTTTTAATTATAAAATTCAACAATTAAATTATCAAATAAATCACTATATTTGAAATTAAAGTTATTTAACTAATAAAATTAACTTTTCAATATTTAAAATAAATTAAATATTGTAATTTCAAATCACTAAAATTCTGGGTTGTTACATTCTTTCCCTTTTAAGGAATTTTGTCCCTGAAATTGCCAAGGTAGGAAAAATGCGCAAACCCGTTTCTTTCCTAAAACAAGTTTGTTGAAATAATTTCCCAAATCCATTTAAGTCTTCAACATTTCAAAACCAATTTGTTGAAACCTTATTATTACATTTACTAAATTCCCAAATTCTACCATAGGTTCCAACTAATATTATCCATTCAACCATTTCAGGATATAACTCAAAATCAATTTTTAGTTAAAAAAATTCTTCAAAATTTTCTAACTCCTTAAATTTCCAAAAATTTCACCAGCGTCTCCTTTGCGCGCTGGCTAGATCAGAACAACTACAAATCGCCATTACAGGCTCAAACCAACAAAAGAAAACAAAGCCAAGTGGTCCAATCATAAAACCATCTAATTAACAATGATTAAAACATGTACCTTTTTGTCGGACAACCCAATGTTTTAATTATGAGATAAAGGGCATCAAATTAACTCTTGCTTTTATATACCAGCATTTATTTACCAATGATATCCAATCATATAGTTCATAATCATATCATTTTGCATTCTCAATTTCCAATATTTCTTTACTAAAACCGTAGGATGTACATATATCATCCATACGCAATATCCAATATGATCGCTTGCTCGATCACACAATTTCACTTTTGGACTAGTATCATTCACACGACCACTCTTGTGCGGACTCAGATCTGGTTTCTTGATTAAAAACCGTCATTCTGCTTGCATATTCATATACTACGATAGGGAATCCCAAAATCAATCAAAAATCCATATTCAGGGCTTGCCGTCGAGAATTGAGTGAAAAATCCTAACTCGAATCGACATAAATTATCTCGAAATTCTATGCTCGAATCTGGAAAAACCCATCATGTGAATAAAATAAGATACATACAATTAATGTATTTATTTCAATTGATTTTTTTAACTATAACAAATTTTGATTTTATTCACATTCATTTTATTAGCACTTATTTTATTCTCATTCAATTATTTACTTAGTATATTCCTTTAAATACTAATTTCACTCAAAAATTGTTCTATCTACTTTATATTAACACATTAGACTCTTTACTATATCCATTTATGAATTATTTCATAAAATTTAGTTAAGTCCATTATAAACATTTTATACAAAAGTTCTTATGTTTATTACCACTTCAACTTAAGTCCTTATCCATTTCTAATCAAATCCAATTTCATTTCCTAATTTCAACATTCAACTCTATCAATCAACATTCCAAACCATATCCAATTCAATAATTAATTTAATTAGCCCATTTCATTAACTTATTCATCCATAATTCATTCAAAATCAAAACCAATTCCATTTTTCCAAAATTATTTTATTTAACCTAACTTAGGCTGCTAAATTTTTTTCCATAATTCATTTTATACTTAACTTAGGTCAAGCATAATTCCATAGTTCAATTCCAAAATTACTTTCCTTAACATTCACATGCAAAAAATTTAAAGCCTTTGGTTCACTTACAAATTCCCAAATTTACAAGTATCAACTTAATTTTCTCATATTCTCATAAAATATTTAAATGAAAATCCCATAGTTTACATACCTCGTTCTTAAATATTCCAAATCATTTTTGAAATCATATACACATACAAAAATTCCATTGGTATATCAAACCATTCTTTTGAATTTTTTTTGAAATCAAACCCGGTATTACCAAACATGTAACGACCCAGAATTTTTATTAATTTAAATTTTAATATTTAATTAATTTTAAATATTTATAAGTGAAATTTATAAGTCGAATAAATTTTATTTCGAATAATTGGATTTAATTGAATAATTAAATCGATAATTTAATATGTGAAATTATAGAAATAATTGAAAATTGAGTTAAATATGATTGAAAATGATTTGTAAAATTTTATTTTATCATATTGGAGTTAGAACGATATTTTAGAACTTTTAAAATCGAATTAAAAGTTTATTTGTGAAAATTGAATATTTTAATATTTAATCGACTAGTGAAAATAGTCAATTTTTGAATAGTCTCAGAATTGGACGAAACTAGTTTCATTGGATCCGTAAGAGTTAGTTATTACCGGATTTCAATTTTCATAGCAATCGGAGTTATCGTTTGATCGTAGCAGCTCGAAACGCATCGAAATTGTTTTAATATTAATTTGGCGAGTTAAAATAGCCATTTTTCAAACAGTCTCGGATTTCGACGAAACTAGTTTCATCGGATCCGTAATGTGATATTATTGTGTGGTTTCAAATTTCGTGTCAATCGGATTTACCGTTTGTCCGGTGCAAGCTAAAACGCCTAGAAAATCGTTTAATCGGTTTAATTTTAAATCGATCGTTTAATTCCATATCTCGCACAGATGATCGAATTAGCTTCCGAAACCTGTTCCATTGTGTCCGGAACGCGGGATGAACCCTAGGAACATCAGTTACGGTGCGTAAATCGAAGTTCGGAATTCCGAAATGAATAGTGTTTCGTTCGTTTTCCTATAAATAGCCCCCCTTTACCATGAAAATAAAAAAAAAAATTCTAAACCCTAACCCTAGCCGCCGTATACAAAACTGAAGGCCAGAAACGCTCCATTCTTCTCGCCTTAATTTCTTCAAAACTAGGCATCGATTCGAGAAAGCGTCAACTACAATGTTGTAGATCTAAGAGAGACGAGTAAATCTATACGAAGATGATCATGTTTAGCGAAGCAAAGAGGGGAAAATACTGCCGCGTTCATCACACGTTCGGCCTCGAACTGCGTGCAAATGTGGTGGCCGAGCTTAGAGCTGCGTTGGGCGTGGGTAGGGGTGGAGGCGCTCTTCAACATGGCGCTATCTGATCGTCGCGAAGTTGATCGTGTTGGTGGCAAATTGAAACCCTAATTGGAATGTTTATGGGTTGCGTGCGTTTTGTATTGTCTGTAGAATGATATGCGTGAGTTTGGGAAGAAGGGGTGTGCGGTCATGATGCAGGGGATGGAGATCTAACGGTGATGATTAGAGTAGGTTTAAAATTATAAATAAAATGTTGTAATTAGTTTATATAAAATTCGTGTAATTTGTAAAATGCATAACTTTTTCATATGAGGTCGAAAACGCGCGAAACCAGTTGCGTTGGAATCGTGTGGACGAGCACTACGCGATGGAATTGGATTGGAGTCGTTTGGAGTTAGTGAGAATTTCGGGTAAAATTAAACGTCCGTTTAATTTTATTCGAAATAAATCGCTAAAACGAAATTGAAATCAAGGTGAGAACTTCTCACTCAATCGAATCGGTTTCGATTTTATTTTAAATAGTTAGATTTAAAATTTTTGAATGCATGTTTGAATGACGATTGTTATCTATTGATTGTTAAAATAGACATTATACGCCGTTAGTAAGCGGATGTTATTTATTAAAAACATATACCGCGAATATTTCATAAACAGTGAAATTGGTATTATATATAATAGCAATATATGTATATTGGCATATGTATATATTGGAGTTATTGATTTTCCGCATTGTATAGCGGATGAGACCCTATTGCGCCGTCTATTAAGCGGATAGTATTTTAAATCCCATATACCGCGATAATTCCGTACTGGAACGGAATTGGTATTGTGCTAATGTTTGTGGATGCAGGAAAACAGGTTGGAGGGATCCAACTGGATTCCTCAACAGTATTTATTTGATTTCAGATATTTTGATATTTGATGGATTATCATATCGATATATGATGTCGTTGTTGTCGTGATTGACTATTTGGTATGTAGCATCATTGGACCAAGTTTTGGAATTTTAAAATGATTTATAAAGTGATTTTTTTGAAAATATACTATATTTTTGGAATTGATCCATTTTAAATAAATAAACGATATAATTTTAATGTTATAAAAATTATGATTTTTGAGAAATATAGTTAAAGTTTAATTTTTGAAAATATGAGGCTAATGATTTTATAAAATAGTTTAATCGGGATTTTTGAATTTATTATAAAAGTTTAAATATAGGATTTATAAATTTGATTATTTTATAAATCAAAATGATGAAATTATAAAGGAGTAAAGATGTTTTAAAAGAATAATATAAATTGATTTATATAAGAGACTTACAAATGGATATTTATAAATTGAAATATTGAGATTATAAAACGAGTTTTTATAAGTGTTTGAATGAAGTGAAAATGGATTGCATAAGTGAATGGAATTTATAAAATTTTAAATGGTGAAGTTATGAATGAAATTTATAAATAGTAAGATTTATAAATTTTTTGAAGTTATTAAAGAATATATTTGGGTAAATAAATGAATCTTATAAGTTATAAGATTTATAATTATGAAGTTTAGAGGAACGATTTTGCGAACAAATAAATTCTAAGTGTTTAACTTATAACATGAACTTTTGTTATATAATTGAGTTATAAATTGAATAGGTTAATAAAGGAGATTTATAAAAAGGAAGTGGTTATAAAATAAATAGAAATGGAATTTATAAACGTTGTTTTATAAATCCACAAACGACTTATTTTGATAAGTAAATTGTTGAAACCTATTAATGGAGTTATATTCACGTTTTTGACTGTGAATAATCCTTTAAAATGAAATGAATAAAAATGATGAAATTGTTAACGTAGTATATTCACGTTTTTGAATAGTGAATAGTATGTTAAAGAAATTGTTTTGAATATGATGTTTTGAAAAGAATTAAAACGATCTAACGATGTTTTCAAAACGTGTTGAGATTCGAAATCATAGATTTCAACTTTCATTGTTGAAATAGACGTTTTCGAGAAATAGAAGGAAATGGTGGACTATAACACTGTTGTTATAGTAAATGATTTCCGAAAGGAAATGTTTTGTATAGTATTGGGATTTATATATCTATCTTAAATTCAAATCCCTATACTAGTCATTTTGGGTTGTCGTAGCGATGTTTTAGGTAACATTCGTTTTGGCCCAAATAAATATGTTTAAGAGAATGATTTCCTTAAAGAATGAAATATATACTTAATTTCGATTTAAGTATATTGAATATTTTCCAATGGTTGAAAATAAATAAATTTTGTGAATTACTTATGAATAAATAAGTATGGAAATGTTTTCCAATATAAAGTGAATATTTTGAGAATTTATCTTTTTGAAGATAAATTGAAATGAATGATTGAAATCGTATATGCATGGATATTTTGGAATGAAAATTCACAATGGAATTTATAAAAGAAAGGGGAACTTGTTTAAAAATAAATATTGATTTATTTTTGAGGTATTGAAATTTTTTATCTTGTAAAGATATTTTTGAAAAATAAATAATTTGGAAAATTATTTGGAATCTGGTGATGTGTGCATATCCATTGATAGTTCAATAACCGACTATCAATATTTCCCTTTGAATGGGTATTTGATGTGATTGGTTTGAATTTGAATGCCACACTTATTTTTAAATAAGTGCTCACTATTCGGGTTAACCGAGAAAGGACCATGGGGTCGTATAACCCATTCCGAATATGTGATACGTCGTTATGAATTGCATTTGAAGACCGGTGTTGAAGACCGGTTCTTTTTGAAAGCGAAAGGACAACTCGTCGATTGTCTTTGCACCGAGTAGCTACGGTATAGAGACTCCATATGTGATGGGAAGTCCGGACGTGATTAGAGATTATCCGGATTGCAAGGACTTCTTTGTAAGTGCCTTCGGTTCTGTTCGAGCCCGGAACAGACTTGTATGGATTGTATGTCTGACATTACAAATTGAGATATGAAGCCGATTTCTTTCAAATATATTTCTGTTGGTGGCGGAGAATTTATTCTCTTAGCTTAACACCCTTCTCTGAGACGTACGATCTCAGAGGTTATGTAGTTGAAGGTTATCAGCGATGTATTCCCAATTTGGTAATGTGACATGCTGAGTGTTGCTGTGAAATGATCATTGTGTTGATTATTTGTGATAGGATCATTTGTTTGATCGTCTATCTTGGTGATCATTTCTATGATCATTTTTCACCCAAAACACGGCTTTTGTATAAAGTGTGTTTTTGTGGACGAGACTTCGTCGAGCCTCACAAACCGGTAATGGTCGAAACAGGAATTGTGCGGCAAGGTTTTCAGGGATAGCGTCCCTAGGGTATGACCATTCCTTCTGGAAAAGGGTAGTATCATGGTATGGAGCCCAGATATTTACTCATGTTGAAACACTTATTATTATGGTGTGATGTTGGTTAGAGAGCTCTCGTTTAAAGGTCCCAAAGGACCGGAGGTGGCATATCTGAGGGTTTGTAATATCCCTTTGGAAAAGGGGTTCCCGGCCTTATTTGGCAGAGATCCAGTTGGGTTCTCGGGGCGTCCTTCCAGAGGCGTTTCCATGTGGCAATGTGAAGTTTCTTGGCCTGACCATTTTTTGGAAAATCCATTCTTCAAATATGAGCCTTGTACGGTATTAGTTGTATTACCTGCCATCTACTTATGGTGGCGCCCCACTGTTTGGATGGTAGCTATAGTAGGCATAGTTCGAAATGTCTATATTGGCTAAGATTTATATTCTACTTTCGAAATGTTTCCTACACTATGCACAAGTAATAATATCAAATGTTTCTTTTAAAATACGTATCAAGCATCTTTGACTATCATAAGGAGAAATCTCCTCCGATTCTGCATTTGTATTGTGTGTGTGTGCGGGAGGCCTTATGGTAGTCTCATTTTTAAAAGCATTGCGAATTGACTTTAAAAATATTCCTCTATTTTGATTAAAAAGATAAATAAACTGTTTTGAGTTCTCACACCAGTCACATGATTGACTCGGAGTTTATTGTTTTCCTTCCTAAACTCTGGGTGCCCACCAATTTCCACACGGGCAGTCAAGAGTTAAGGTTTATCAGGATATTCTGGAGTTGCTGGAGGCAAGCTGGATGGCATGGCGTATTACTAGTATATAGTATTTCTTTTTCCGCTGCATTGTTCGTTGTTGTTTGTGTTGTACACTCTGATGATGTAATGAAATGTGATGTAATGTAATAACCGATATAGTTCTTTGTTTAAAGATTATTCATTTATCTATTATATGTTGTTCCGCTGCGAATTGTGAGATTCTGATATTGTTCTGTTATTTCTTTCCGTTCTATTTTCTATCTTTTCCCTCTTCTTCTTCTCTTTCTTCTTTCTTAAACCCTAACATTTCGGGTTTCCGGCCTTCGATTTCTCGGCAGTCGATAAAGTGAGTATCGATGTTGAATTTTCGAAAGTCGAAAATTTTCGGGACGTTACATCTGGTATCGGAGCATATGGTTAAGCGACAACCATGGTTCTGTTGGGTATTACTCATTAGAGATAGAGTCAGTAGTACTCTAGAATGAGTTTGAGAGTAATAATAGCTATGAGAGCGTATTTGTTAGTGAATATAAAAATTGTTTTATATTGTGATGATTGGTTTATTGAGTGGCATATGAACTTTCGTCAGCGCGGTCTACAAAACTATGCCGATGGAGTTTCTAAACACTTGAATAGAACAATTCGGCACAATATTGATTTTAAAATTGGATAAAAGAAATAATTTTACCTTAATTATATTTTTATATATAAAGGAATAATTTTTCAGAATTATTAAAGTATATATAAGTAAATTGTTTGGTTGTTGAATAAGATGTTTGAATAATCTAAATCAAAGAATAATTGTATAAATAAAATGAATTATAAGAATTGAATTATAATTAAAGTGATTTATAATTGTAAAATAAACTTATACATATAAGAAGTGAAACTATACGAATATTTTATAAATATGAGTTGTGAATAAAAATGAGTTTGAAATAAATGAATAGAAATGAATTAATTTATAAGTAGGAATTTAAGTTATGTAAAACTAAGTGATGTTTATAAAATGAAGTATAACTTAAGAGAAGTTGATATTGGTGTCAAAGTAAATTATTAAAGTTAAGTGATGAATATGAACTTAAGTTATGTAAATGAAATTCAACTTTTGTAATTGAATTGAATTAATGAATTGAATGTTAATCAATTGAATGAAAATAATTGATATGAAATAATGAATGTAAGTGTTAATTCATTAAAATTTAATGTTATTGGAAGTTGAATAATTGAATGCAAATCAATTTAATTAAACCAAATTGAATGAATATAAGCAAAGGAATTTGGTTGTAATTAATACACTTTGGTTATTATATGGTTGTTAGTTGATTGTATATAACTCATTAAGTATCAATGAAATTGGAAGCTAAAGTAATTGGAATTCAATTGGAAGTTAAGTGAATCTTAAGTAAAATTCAATTTGATTTGGAAGTGAACCAACTTGAATATGAATTAGTGAATATAAACTAATTGAAAATGAATGTTAGTAAAAACATCCACTGTTAATAAATCAAATATGATTAAATTGAAAACATATTTCATTGAATATTAATGAGAATATGAATGAATACTGATTGGTTATGAATGTTAGTTGGATAATAGTTGATTGATGTTTGCATTTGTTGTTTTGTTGCATTTGCTATGTTGGCATATATAGTTATTATGTTACTATATGTTGTATATTTATACTATTGTATACATGCATGTTCTCATGTTGTTTGTTGAGTGTTTAGTAGGTGCGGATCGCGTCTGCTTCGCATTTGGAGCTCGCTTTCGCGCTATATTAGTCGTATATGCTTGCTAATAAAATATAAGGTACATATCTCGGATTAAATATCGTACTTTTACACTTTTTTCCCTTCGGGATGCCTCATTATTTGATGAGATGTATATTTGTGATATATATACTGTCATTTTTTTGGATCGAGCCGCGCAAAGGAGACTATGGCAAATTTTTTTGAAAATTTAAGGCGTTAGAAAAATTTGCGAAAATTGGAATTTTTTTGAAAACTTAGACTTTGATTTGTAGTTGAAAGTTAAACAATAGTAATTGTTTTTGAAAAGATAACTAAGTATGATTTGAAAACTTAGCAAAGTATGGTAAGAAGTTTAACTATGGATTTTGGAAAGTTAATAGATTCTATAACTTTTCTAACTTGTTAATTTCGAGGACGAAATTCTTTTAAGGGGGGAAGATTGTAACGACCCAGAATTTTTATTAATTTAAATTTGAATATTTAATTAATTTTAAATATTTGTAAGTGAAATTTATAAGTCGAATAAATTTTATTTCGAATAATTGGATTTAATTGAATAATTAAATCGATAATTTAATATGTGAAATTATAGAAATAATTGAAAATTGAGTTAAATATGATTGAAAATGATTTGTAAAATTTTATTTTAACATATTGGAGTTAGAACAATATTTTAGAACATTTAAAATCGAATTAAAAGTTTATTTGTGAAAATTGAATATTTTAATATTTAATCGACCAGTGAAAATAGTCAATTTTTGAACAGTCTCAGAATAGGACGAAACTAGTTTCATTGGATCCGTAATAGTTAGTTATTACTGGATTTCAATTTTCGTAGCAATCGGAGTTATCGTTTGATCGTAGCAGCTCGAAACGCATCGAAATTGTTTTATTATTAATTTGGCGAGTTAAAATAGCCATTTTTCAAACAGTCTCGGATTTCGACGAAATCAATTTCATTGGATCCGTAATGTGATATTATTGTATGGTTTCAAATTTCGTGTCAATCGGATTTACCGTTTGTCCGGTGCAAGCTAAAACGCCTAGAAAATCGTTTAATCGGTTTAATTTTAAATCGATCGTTTAATTCCATATCTCGCACAGATTATCGAATTAGCTTCCGAAACCTGCTCCATTGTGTCCGAAACGCGGGATAAACCCTAGGAACTTCGGTTACGGCGCGTAAATCGGAGTTCGGAATTCCGAAATGAATAGTGTTTCGTTCGTTTTCCTATAAATAGCCCCCCTTTACCATGAAAATAAAAAAAAAATTCTAAACCCTAACCCTAGCCGCCGTATACAAAACCGAAGGCCAGAAACGCTCCATTCTTCTCGCCTTAATTTCTTCAAATCTAGGCATCGATTCGAGAAAGCATCAACTACAATGTTGTAGATCTAAGAGAGACGAGTAAATCTATACGGAGATAATCATGTTTAGCGAAGCAAAGAGGGGAAAATACTGCCGCGTTCATCACACGTTCGGCCTCGAACTGCGTGCAAACGTGGAGGCCGAGCTTGGAGCTGCGTTGGGCGTGGGTAGGGGTGGAGGCGCTCTTCAACATGGCGCTATCTTATCGTCGCGAAGTTGATCGTGTTGGTGGCAAATTGAAACCCTAATTGGAATGTTTATGGGTTGCGTGCATTTTGTATTGTCTGTAGAATGATATGCGTGAGTTTGGGAAGAAGGGGTGTGCGGTCATGATGCAGGGGATGGAGATCTAACGGTGATGATTAGAGTAGGTTTAAAATTATAAATAAAATGTTGTGATTAGTTTATATAAAATTCGTGTAATTTGTAAAATGCATAACTTTTTCATATGAGGTCGAAAACGCGCGAAACCAGTTGCGTTGGAATCGTATGGACGAGCACTACGCGATGGAATTGGATTGGAGTCGTTTGGAGTTAGTGAGAATTTCGGGTAAAGTTAAACATCCGTTTAATTTTATTCGAAATAAATCGCTAAAACGAAATTGAAATCAAGGTGAGAACTTCTCACTCAATCGAATCGGTTTCGATTTTATTTTAAATAGTTATATTTAAAATTTTTGAATGCATGTTTGAATGATGATTGTTATCTATTGATTGTTAAAATAGATATTATGCGCCGTTAGTAAGCGGATGTTATTTATTAAAAACATATACCGCGAATATTTCATAAACAGTGAAATTGGTATTATATATAATAGCAATATATATATATATTGGCATATGTATATATTGGAGTTATTGATTTTCCGCATTGTATAGCGGATGAGACCCTATTGCGCCGTCTATTAAGTGGATAATATTTTAAATCCCATATACCGCGATAATTCCGTACTGGAGCGGAATTGGTATTGTGCTAATGTTTGTGGATGCAGGAAAACAGGTTGGAGGGATCCAACTGGATTCCTCAACAGTATTTATTTGATTTCAGATATTTTGATATTTGATGGATTATCATATCGATATATGATGTCGTTGTTGTCGTGATTGACTATTTGGTATGTAGCATCATTGGACCAAGTTTTGGAATTTTAAAATGATTTATAAAGTGATTTTTTTTGAAAATATACTATATTTTTGGAATTGATCCATTTTAAATAAATAAACGATATAATTTTAATGTTATAAAAATTATGATTTTTGAGAAATATAGTTAAAGATTAATTTTTGAAAATATGAGGCTAATGATTTTATAAAATAGTTTAATCGGGATTTTTGAATTTATTATAAAAGTTTAAATATAGGATTTATAAATTTGATTATTTTATAAATCAAAATGATGAAATTATAAAGGAGTAAAGATGTTTTAAAAGAATAATGTAAATTGATTTATATAAGAGACTTATAAATGGATATTTATAAATTGAAATATTGAGATTATAAAACGAGTTTTTATAAGTGTTTGAATGAAGTGAAAATGGATTGCATAAGTGAATGGAATTTATAAAATTTTAAATGGTGAAGTTATGAATGAAATTTATAAATAGTAAGATTTATAAATTTTGTGAAGTTATTAAAGAATATATTTGGGTAAATAAATGAATCTTATAAGTTATAAGATTTATAATTATGAAGTTTAGAGGAACGATTTTGCGAACAAATAAATTCTAAGTGTTTAACTTATAACAAGAACTTTTGTTATATAATCGAGTTATAAATTGAATAGGTTAATAAAGGAGATTTATAAAAAGGAAGTAGTTATAAAATAAATAGAAATGGAATTTATAAACGTTGTTTTATAAATCCGCAAACGACTTATTTTGATAAGTAAATTGTTGAAACCTATTAATGGAGTTATATTCACGTTTTTGACTGTGAATAATCCTTTAAAATGAAATGAATAAAAATGATGAAATTGTTAACGTAGTATATTCACGTTTTTGAATAGTGAATAGTATGTTAAAGAAATTGTTTTGAATGTGATGTTTTGAATATAATTAAAATGATCTAACGATGTTTTCAAAACGTGTTGAGATTCGAAATCATAGATTTCAACATTCATTGTTGAAATAGACGTTTTCGAGAAATAGAAGGAAATGGTGAATTATAACACTGTTGTTATAGTAAATGATTTCCGAAAGGAAATGTTTTGTATAGTATTGGAATTTATATATCTATCTTAAATTCAAATCCCTATACTAGTGATTTTGAGTTGTCGTAGCGATGTTTTACATAACATTCGTTTTGGCCCAAATAAATTTGTTTAAGAGAATGATTTCCTTAAAGAATGAAATATATACTTAATTTCGATTTAAGTATATTGAATATTTTCCAAAGGTTGAAAATAAATAAATTTTGTGAATTACTTATGAATAAATAAGTATGGAAATGTTTTCCAATATAAAGTGAATATTTTGAGAATTTATCTTTTTGAAGATAAATTGAAATGAATAATTGAAATCGTATATGCATGGATATTTTGGAATGAAAATTCACTATGGAATTTATAAAAGAAAGGGGAACTTGTTTAAAAATAAATATTGATTTATTTTTGAGGTATTGAAATTTTTTATCTTGTAAAGATATTTTTGGAAAATAAATAATTTGGAAAATTATTTGGAATCTGGTGATGTGTGCATATCCATTGATAGTTCAATAACCGACTATCAATATTTCCCTTTGAATGGGCATTTGATGTGATTGGTTTGAATTTGAATGCCACACTTATTTTTAAATAAGCGCTCACTATTCGGGTTAACCGTGAAAGGACCATGGGGTCGTATAACCCATTCCGAATATGTGATACGTCCTTATGAATTGCATTTGAAGACCGGTGTTGAAGACCGGATCTTTTTGAAAGCGAAAGGACAACTCGTCGATTGTCTTTGCACCGAGTAGCTACGGTATAGAGACTCCATATGTGATGGGAAGTCCGGACGTGATTAGAGATTATCCGGATTGTCAGGACTTCTTTGTAAGTGCCTTCGGTTCTGTTCGAGCCCGGAACAGACTTGTATGGATTGTATGTCTGACATTACAAATTGAGATATAAAGCCGATTTCTTTCAAATATATTTCTGTTGGTGTCGGAGAATTTATTCTCTTAGCTTAACACCCTACTCTGAGACGTACGAGCTCAGAGGTTATGTACTTGAAGGTTATCAGCGATGTATTCCCAATTTGGTAATGTGACATGCTGATTGTTGCTGTGAAATGATCATTGTGTTGATTATTTGTGATAGGATCATTTGTTTGATCGTCTATCTTGGTGATCATTTCT
The DNA here is from genome assembly GCA_030765085.1 of Allium cepa. Classification (NCBI taxonomy): domain Eukaryota; kingdom Viridiplantae; phylum Streptophyta; class Magnoliopsida; order Asparagales; family Amaryllidaceae; genus Allium; species Allium cepa. The sequence continues at coordinate 218,762,410 of CM060934.1, read as the reverse complement.
ATGATCATTTGTTGACCAAAAGCACGGCTTTTGTATAAAGTGTGTTTTTGTGGACGAGACTTCGTCGAGCCTCACAAACCGGTAATGGTCAAAACAGGAATTGTGCGGCAAGGTTTTCAGGGATAGCATCCCTAGGGTATGACCATTCCTTCTGGAAAAGGGTAGTATCATGGTATGGAGCCCAGATATTTACTCATGTTGAAACACTTATTATTATGGTGTGATGTTGGTTAGAGAGCTCTCGTTTAAAGGTCCCAAAGGACCGGGGTGGCATATCTGAAGGTTTGAAATATCCCTTGGGAAAAGGGGTTCCCGGCCTTGTTTGGCAGAGATCCAGTTGGGTTCTCGGGGCGTCCTTCCAGAGGCGTTTCCATGTGGCAATGGGAAGTTCCTTGGCCTGACCATTTGTTGGAAAATCTATTCTTCAAATACGAGCCTTGTACGGTATTAGTTGTATTACCTGCCATCTACTTATGGTGGCGCCCCACTGTTTGGATGGTAGCTATAGTAGGCATAGTTCGAAATGTCTATGTTGGATAAGATTTATATTCTACTTTCGAAATGTTTCCTACACTATGCACTAGTAATAATATCAAATGTTTCTTTTAAAATACGTATCAAGCATCTTTGACTATCATAAGGAGAAATCTCCTCCGATTCTGCGTTTGCATTGTGTGTGTGTGCGGGAGGCCTTATGGTAGTCTCATTTTTAAAAGCATTGCGAATTGACTTTAAAAATATTCCTCTATTTTGATTAAAAAGATAAATAAACTGCTTTGAGTTCTCACACCAGTCACATGACTGACTCGGAGTTTATTGTTTTCCTTCCTAAACTCTGGGTGCCCACCAATTTCCACACGGGCAGTCAAGAGTTAAGGTTTATCAGGATATTCTGGAGTTGTTGGAGGCAAGCTGGATGGCATAGCGTATTACTAGTATATAGTATTTCTTTTTCCGCTGCATTGTTCATTGTTGTTTGTGTTGTACACTCTGATGATGTAATGAAATGTGATGTAATGTAATAACTGATATAGTTCTTTGTTTAAAGATTATTCATTTATCTATTATATGTTGTTCCACTGTGAATTGTGAGATTCTGATATTGTTCTGTTATTTCTTTCCGTTCTATTTTCTATCTTTTCCCTCTTCTTCTTCTCTTTCTTCTTTCTTAAACCCTAACATTTCGGGTTTCCGGCCTTCGATTTCTCGGCAGTCGATAAAGTGAGTATCGATGTTGAATTTTCGAAAGTCGAAAATTTTCGGGACGTTACAAAACAAAACTCCAATGGTATCAATTTCTCCCTTAGGAACTCAAAAATGAACGTCGATGATGCTGCAGTCATCGTGGAATTTATTTTCCAATGACCGAAGTTAGTTCGGTGCTTTCTATTCCTTTTAACCCTTTAAAATATTTCAAAAATATTTTCCAATTAATATCCCTATTATTTCCCCAAAACCTTTTGAAAACAATTTTCATAACTAATATTATTTAAATTTCTAAATTTCCAGCCTTTAAACCCTTTAATTTATAAACAACGTTTATAAACCATATTTATAATATACTTGCAAAATTTCATTACCTTTCAATTTATAAATCACATTTATAAACTATATATAATCTCATTTTGGTTATATAAAATCACCTTTTAACTATTAATCGTGTTTTAATTATAGTATTAACCTTTATTCAATTACAAACAACAATCAACAAATGATAATCAAACATTATCATTCTTTAACATCCAAGCATACCATATAATAATAAAAAATTATTCCTTTATATATAAAAAATCAGGGTAAAATTATTTCATTTACCCAATTTCAAAACAATTCCATGTCGTATTGTTATGTTCAAGTGTTTAGAGATCCCAATCAATAACGTTATTACTCGTATTGATTAAATCCATAAGCCACTCAATAGATCAACCAACATAATATAAAATAATTTCTATATCACTAACAAATACGCGCTCATATATATACACTCAAACTCATTCGAGGGTGCTAATGACCCTATCTCTAATGAGTTACCTTACCAAAGCCAAGGCTCTCACTTAACCTTTAGCTCTGCTACCAAATGTAACGATCGGAATTTTTGACCCTCGAAAATCGACACTAATACGTCCACTTTAATACATGCCGAGAAATCGAATGCCGGAAGACCCGATTGTTAGGGGAAAGAAGAAGGAAGATAAGAAAAAACTAAATGACATAGAATCACACAGCAGAACGAATAATCTATCATATATCACAAATCTTTAGACGAAAGTAAAACTGTAATATGTATATATATATACACATCAATCAAAGTATACTAACCTATTTCAACTTGGATAGTTATAACAGTCTGTCCTCACAATTGCTGAAATACACCAATGATACAGTGGATAATATAACCATCTACGTGAATACGTCTCTGGGCTTCCAACTCATCACCTGAGGCTCCAAGCATCTGAATTAATTTGTAATATACTCGGTCCGACCTGAGCATTATAATAAAATAACACCCGAGTCAGTCTGTAAAAATAGTGTGAGAAAATACACTTGATTTGAATTTAATTATTTTTTTAAAAATCATTTGAAAAGCAAAAGTATCTCATAAAACCACGCCACACATAAATACGATGGGTTTTTAACTTACAATAGCTAAACCACTTTTACATAAAAATCCTGTGATATTATAATAGTGTCTAAGTACAAATATTTATTAAAATAGATGAAATGCTTGCATCTCACATTTCAACGTAGTTGGGCACAATCAAAACCATATGGTGCTTATTAGAGAATGGACTCCATATAATGACTAGGCGTTGGGTACCACCTATCACGGTACACGTATAGAAAATGTACCAAGATCGAACCTATCGATACCTGCCAACACAGGACCAGCCTACCCCTTACCAGATAGTACCGAACATATCATCACCCTGGTTTCTTTGCAACCCTTTTGAGATCTCATGCACAACCAATCCATAAATATGTAGATGTATGATATCTAGAAAGGTGCCAACATACTCTAATGGGTGCGACCCAATTAGTCTTGCTGCATCTCCCCTGATTTTCAGTCATTCTTGATTGATGAGGCTTGAGGCTAAGATTACCTTTCGAGAAATTTCTTAGAATGCTCATTACCTTCCAATGACAATGTGCTAATATCATTCATCCATACAAATTGTTCTAGGTCTGAACAAACGGAATCTTTAAAATCTCCATCTTCATTATCTTCACGATATCACAATTCACAACACTCAAATAGGACTGAAGTGGTTGTTGGATATTCTAATCTGATCCCGGTCTCTGCGAAACGATCAAGGAAATTGGTCAGGTTTGATAGTCGGTTATTCGACTATTAAATTACACACACAAATAGTCACTAAGCCCATATTATAAATCTTCAAACATTTATTTTAAAATATCGTTACAAAGATATATATATATATGCATAATCAATCTCTTTCAACATTTCAATATTTGAAAACACTTCCGAATACTTATATCCATAATAGGATATTCCCAATCCATATCAACACTTAGAAATATTTCCCAATCCAACTTATAATTCACTGCTTAGAAAAGTATTTCTTATAAATCATTTTGTCGCTAAAATATCTCCAAAACCTTAACTTTCACTTCTTAGGAAAATGTGACGAACCAAAATTCCAAACCCTTTGAGCCAACAATAAACCACACATGTCCGACCCAATTTGCACGAAAGCATGGATTATCAAGGGTAATAAGAAAATAAGACAGAACAGAATCTCATACGGATGGAATAATATATAATATTGAAAAATATTTTTATAGTGGAAAACTTTTAAAATACATATATCAGAGTCTAATCTAAATTCAACTTGGACAGTTATAAACAACGATCCTTACAATTGCTAACAAACAGCAAACAAACAGCTGTGGATAATAGAATACATCAATACATAGACGAATATCTTCAGCTCTTCTTTGGAAACTTCAACTGTCTTCAACTAAACCTGAAACTACTCGGATTTGACCCGAGTGTTGAAAATACCCGAATCAAGCTTGATAAACCAGTGTGATAAGAACTCAATAATAAATGACAGTGTCATATATTAGCCTTTAAATGAAATTCTTTTGAAAAGAAAGAGTATCTCATAAGACCACACCCACACATAAACATAGACGGGTTTGTACCTTACGATAACTAAAACACTTTTATATCAAAGCATTTGATATTATTTCTAATGACATTCTTTGAAAACATTTGCAAATAAACTTATTAATCTTAGCCGAAATGGTTACCCATATAGAATTTTGGGGCTATTGACTACGTCAACACAAACAAAACCGCAGGATCTTATTAGAGAATGGATTTCCATACAAATTACCAGGTATAGGGACTACCTTTCGATGGGTACACCATTAGATGGATGTCCCGAGGAGCCATCACAAAGCTCCTCTACCAACATAAGACCGGCCTACCTCTATAACTAGACAATGCTGAATATGCCATCCCCCAGTCGTTACCGACCTTTATCTGAGCGCGCTTTAGCAAACAAATCACATTAATTTACATCTCGAACATCATAGCAGGAAGAAATATATCTAGAAGGGGATGATCACGCCCTAATTAGGAATAACCCACTTAACCTTCCTGCATCTAATCCTGTTCTGGTCATTTCTGGTTGATGAGGCTCGAGGCAACGATTACTTCTTCATATAGCACATCTTCTTTCACTTTGAATGCCACATTGCCATTCCACATTCACACGACTGATTTTTACAAACGTATAACTTCGTGATCTCAGAAGTCTCGAGAAAGGCTGTTAAGCTAAGAGAAGGTGTCTTCTCCGCCTCCAAACTGATATACATTATATAGGGATCACTTGACGTGATTTAGAATGCAAGGTCACATATCCTTCCATACAAGTTCATTCTAGGGCTGAACGAAACAGAAGGTATTTTCTTCAGCCATACTAGATGAGAAGTCCTTGTGGTCTTGAGATTTTTCATAACAAAGAGACCACTGCTACAATACAGTGAATCGGGACTTTATCCCTAATTAATCAATAAGTAGTCCTTCGTTTTTATTCGTCTCAGTATCTCTATCTTCGAACATCTTCATTCTTCGAACACGTAAATTGGTTCGAAGTGGTTTTTGATAGGAATCACACATATCCGACCTTGGTTTCTTCAAAATCTAATTATTGATAAAAAGTGAATATGAGTATACATGATTTATTAAGTCAATTTTCACTTTAGTTCTTTTTGAATGATTACATAATCTCTTCTTTTTGTCTTAGATTAAGTTAATTCATTCTTTTTCTTTGGACAAAATTTCAAATTTCCTCACTTAGCTCTTGATCCAAATTCCTTAACTTTTAGGCGGGTCAAAAACAATGTTATTTAAGACATTGTTTACTTTAAACCCAAAATATCATTCTTAGCAAACACAATTGAGTAAATAGGATCACATAAATCATTCTAATTTTGCTCAGCATCAAGTTCTGGATTCACAAGTGCTATGGGAGGAATAGCGGTGAGATCACCTTTTAAATTCCACGAATAGGACGAGTTTCCGCTTCGGATTTTAATACCAAGTATAAGAAGACTATCTCTATGCAATTCAAGTTAGTTTATTCATTTTGGAGATTGCTTAAATTTTGGAAAATACTAATCGTTTTTATTTTGGAAAAACTTAATATTATCTTTTTAAAGCATCTGGGCTTTCCTTTTGATTGGTTCCACCCCTCGCCTAAGAAGTGAAAACATAGCCAAGTAAGTTCAAGGCACTGATTGCTCCATCTCTAATCATAGTTAAACACCTTGTTTTATCTTTCCAGATCTCACGGGTGTTACAAATGTATTAGTCGTTTCTACATACTCATTTATTAGATTTTATTTTGGAATTGATTACAAAAATTCTAAATTATCTTTAAACGCTAAATTTTCCTTTTAAAAACATTCACAATTGATTCTAGAAAAAAGCGATACATTTAAACTCATATTCCAAAAGTTATAAAATTTGCAGCATAAAAGTGCCTCGGAAAGTGTTATAGATGGATTATTTGATTTAATCAACTTTTAATATTTGAAAATAAATATTTTCCAATTCCTATCTCTTTTAGACTATTTAAATAGACTTATCAAATTTATTCCATATTTTTTCATAATTAAAATGTTCATTTAAATAGATTTTACGTTATGGTCACTTAATTGCATTAGCGCGATATTTCTAGAAAATTGATTTGGACATAATTCAAAATGTACTTAATAAAATCTCGATTTCTTTTTTCGCTTAGAAGATATGGATATAATAGTTAAGAATTTTCTTATCTCGAAGAATTCCGAGCTATGTTCAACTCTATACACTCATTTGAACTTTTCGACGTGAAATCGCGAACTACAGTTGCGCGACGCGCCTAGTTTAACTTATTTTTCAATACTTGAAATAATCTATTCAAATTGAATTTTATTACATATAAAATTATTACGAATCATTTTAAATCAATATTTTCACTTTATAAAGTTTTAAAATGTATTTTCACTATTCCCATATTATAATATTATTTTCTTCCTATTATTTTAATACTAAATTTTAAAATCAAATTTCAATTCATTTTATTCTAACTTCAAACTAAACTCAATTAAAATTTATATTTCAAATGTAATTTCAAATCCATCTTTTTTTCAAATCAATTCAATTTCATTTTCATTTTCAATTTCACTTTCAATTTTTAATTTCGATTTCAAATCCAACTTCACTTTTAAATTCAAATTCTATTTTACCTTAACTTTAATTTCAGTTTCACTTAAAAAGAGATTTATTTTTCCAAAGTATCTCATATCATCAAAATTGGGTCTTATTTAACAAAGGGGTTACTTAATCAATAATGATAGTAATTGATGCCCATATTAACATAAAAACCATACAACCATTCACATGTCATTAATATACGCAATAATGGGCATAATACGATAAATGTCATAACATTGAAATGGATCATCCAAACATATTCAAACAATCAACTAAACAATCATATCATCAGATAGTGGTTATCTGACACAATAATTAAACTTGATAATCAATATAATTCAAAAGGCGATGAGAATTTCTCACCTTTATATCCACTCCGTCAATCTTTTGTACCGTTAGCGTCTTCGCTTCTTTTTTGAATTTGTTCCTCGCCTTCGGAAAACCGAACTCTTTTTCCTTTCCTTTATTTTTTCTTTTTCCATTTTATTTTTATTTATTTTATGTGCGGCGTGGGTTTGGAGAGGTCGAAGGTCGTGGAAGAGAGGAAAAAGTGGATTAAGAAGTTGTTTAAGAAAAGGTTAGAGAATAACAAGTGGATTAGTGCTTAAGCACTCCACTATTTTTAACTCTTCTACCTCTCCTAAAGAGAGAAGCCATTAAAGTAGCTTAAAGGAAGAAGAAGAAGAGAATGATTTATGTGAGAATGGAAGAGGTATGCATATCTATTTATAGGTAAAAGTTTGGAATAAAATATTATTACGTAAAATTACCAAAATACCCTTTACTTATTTTTTAACCAACCTTATTTTTTCAACATTTAACATCACATTTCAAATCATGCTTTATGCCACTTTAACTTAAGGAGTAAGAAAAGTGTGCGGAACCGCAAATCCGTACCCCTTTGCACTGACAATATTCCACATCAATTCAACTCAAAGTGGAACAGAAATACGAGTCTTCAGAGTTAAAGAAGAAAGAGGTAGAAGAAGAAGATAAAACAACATCGTAGTCTCACAATCGCAAGGGAACAAAATACAATATATAATAACAGCTTTTAAATATAAAGAAGTCTTTATTATTATATATACATACCATTATTAGAGTACAACAAACATCCATCACTTGGACAACTTAATACTTGTCCTTACATAAGGGAAATAATAGTCAAGTACGGAGATACGTCTCTATCCTCTAGCTCGTCTCTTGAGCTCCTTAGCCTTTTAACCTGAATCTGTACAACTTGGTCTGACCCGAGCATCATAATAAAACAACACCTGAGTCAGTCTGGAAAACCAGCGTGAGAAAATCACACTCATTTGGATTATTATTTCTTTGAAAATCCTTTGAATACAAAGGTATTTCGTAAGACCATGCCACAAACAAACATGCTAGGTTTTTACCTGACGATAACCAAAACATTTTTATCAAATTCATCTGATATTATAATCATGTCTATAGAAAGTAAAATAGAATCTAGCTGAAATGCTTACATCTCACGTTCCATACTTATAAAATATAAACACTCGAGTCATGACATACATACTTATAAAATGTAAACCAACTCAAGTGATCTGTAATAAATTGTACAAGTAACTTAAAGGATTCTCGGGACCGCCATCCTTTAAGGATCCATTGAACTATTTACTATGTAGTAATATTTCTCTATTATAATAGTGTCTAATAGTAAAATAAACTTAGTTTAAAATAGCGTTAAGGCTTTACATTTTCTACCTTAACACATAAATAATGCCAATAGTCTATACAGTACCCGCATACCTCCAGATCGGGAGGCTACGAGAAGATACTCTATACGTACGACATAAGTCAAACTCGTACAACGCTCGCTATTGTAGGTGACACGGCACAACTAGGCAATACCGGAGTAGATACACCAATTACTATTCGGAGTGGTGGTAACGCATAGCAGCCACAACCACTCACCTCGGAACACACTCCCAAAATCAAAGGTGCACCTAAGCAATCACAAAGTAATAGAATGGTATCGAAGAAATGAGTCCGATCAGAAGAGCTACCTCATTGGCCCGGAGTCGCTCCTGTTGTAGCCACCTTATGCCAACTCACGGGAGTTGGGTCCACGTTCATACCTCAATGGGATTCATTGCCACCATCCTACTTCATTCTGGAATCTACGCCGCATACACGGTTGTCAAAGTGGTTTTCGGTATCGGCAAAGAGTATGCCCATTTCCGATCCTGATCTCTTTGCCAACCAATCGTTATTATAACCCATGGTTATTGCGTTTTCAAATGCTTGGTATTTCATATCAAACATATTCATTTCAAAACCATATAAACCCGATATCATTTTTCTTTAGATAAGTAATATTCATTTTCAAATTTGTAACACTCCCAAATTTATACATTCAATTATAACACATTAGAATCATAACAATTTAGAAACCATAGCTCTTTAAAAATGTAACCTCTATAATCATAGTATCTCGAAAACATTACATTTTAGAAATAATAGCATTTCGAAAACATAACCTTAAGACATCATAGCATTTTGGAAAAGTAATATTTAAGAAAATCATAGCATTTTTGGAATGTAATACTTTCCACTTTAACACTTTTATATAATCAACGTATTTATATACTTACAAATTTTAACATGGTCATTTTATCATAGCCTTATAGTTAAATAAACTTTGTTACTATAATATCCAAATTAAAGCTGAAATTCTTATGTTAAGTTAAAAGTACATTATTAACTTACATTTATTATTACAATAAATAAACTCTATTATTTTAATCATTTAAAATATGCCATTACATTAATTAAAACATACATATAAAATGTACATTATCAACTTACATTTTTTTCAGTAAGGAACATTTATCATTTTAATCAACTTAAAATGCACAATTACATTAATTAAAACTTGCATGTCAAAGGTACGGTTTAACTTACATTTACTACATTAAAGAGCATTTATCATTTTAATCAATATTACACTAATTAAATTAATTAAAACTTACATGTCAAAGGTATGTTTTAACTTACATTTATTACAATAAAGAGCATTTATCATTTTAATCAATATTACACTAATTGAAATTTACATTATCAAATGTGCATTTTAATTTACATTTTTATCGTAGTAAAGAGCATTTATTATTTTAATCAATATTACATTAATTAAAACTTTACATGTTTCATTCATTATTAAAACTTTACATGCTTCTTTCGTTAATTGGAATTTTACTCGTTTCTTTCATTAATTAAAACTTTACATAGTTCTTTCATTAATTAAAACTTCATATGTTTCTTGCATTAATTAAAACTTATAAATTTTAACTTACAAAAAAGCCAATATACCTTTATAATTTAAAGCATTAAATCAAATTTTAAGTTAAACTTTCATATATTTATAAACTCAAAATTACTTAATAATCTTTTAGGAAAATATTATTTAAAAATACTTAATAAATTGTTAGGAAATATTATTTAAAAATATAACCATGGGCCTGTATAATATTTTCTAACCTAGGTCAAGTGATACGGATATATATCATTTCAATCCGTAAGTTAAAAAGAAATTCCAGGGTCTATCATTTCAAAGCCGCAATCCCAAGTAAAATAAGTACAACAAAAATCACTCGAGCCTATCATTTCAGCCCATAGTGATTTTCCTTATTCTAAAGTCCGTTTGGGTATATATCATTTCAACCCATAGTGATAGAAAACCTGCAGTGTGATAAACAAGAAATAAAAAAACAGTAAAGCACATAATATCATATCTGATGATGTAACGGCAGCATTTAACATTATATAAATATATCACAGGCATGAACATAGCATTATACAATTCACTTGTCATCATTTCATAGTTATAAAAGTACGTATGTCGAGAGTGATAAACTCACCTTTTAAAAGCTAGAATTGAAATTCAAACCCAAATCTAAACTCCGCAAAGCACGAAAAGGCACGACAAAGCACGACTATATTTTTGAGTGAATGAGGAGTCAGATCCAAATCTCGTATGCAAACAAATACAACATATATAAGAATATATTCCAATACAAAAGAATAGAAATTAAAACAATGGGAAATATGAGATAAACATGACATAACCTTTGCTTCAACCACTAAGTGGGCTCAACCTTGGTTTTGTTTGGATCAAGTGCATCTCTAGTCACAGCAAGGAGGTGATAAGATCATGGAAAAACAAGGCACGGGCAAGGTGGAGCCGAGCATAGCAAGAGAAAAATCAAAGAGAAAAATAAAAGAAAAATGGAAAGAAAGAAGAAGGAGAAGCCACGAATTTAGAGATTGTATTTTTTTTCTTTCAAGCAAATGAATAAAATGAGGAGATGAGAAACTTGTGCGATTTGTAAAATGATATGGCGGCTAGGGTTTTGAATACACGGCTACAGTTTAGGAATAGTTATGGTAGGAGATAAAAATGGTGGGCAATATAAAGGCAGGAAATAAACAATGAAACGTATGCCCAAATTTAAAAAAAGTAATGTATCTTAATTGATTTGTTTCCTATCATTGAATAAAGATATATATAAAATAAATCTTCATTAAATAAATAAAGTTTATACAACACCATATGAGTAAATAAGAAGATGGGTATAGAAATTTATAAAATGAAACGTAGAAATTTATTGCATTTTAAAACGTTGTATCTTACCCAATTTAGAAAGTATAGATCAGAATTACATGAAACAAAACAGAATGGATGTTATAAATATCTATAGTTTTAAATAGAAGATTAGAATTTTAAATTTTAAATTTTTTTAAATTTCAAACAGAGTCAAAGTTTGACCCAAAATCAAAAATCCAGAAATTGTTTATAATTTTTATATTTGGGCAAATAGTTTATAACAAATTCCATCTTCATTCACTCAAATAATACTCAATTTGTATGCATATAAATTTTTATCTACGCGCAATTAAAAGAATTATACTTACCTTAAAAATGAAAACTTCAATTCTTTTATTTCCATTAAAGCACCATTTCTGTTTAACACAAAACGTGCGTTTCTTTTAATAAATCTATTAATTGCAATCAACGTTTTCTTTCCTTTTAATCGACATATTTCCATTACATTAACGCAATTAATAACAAATTTAAATTTCAAAATAGATAACCCAAATGGATGAGAAATAGAACAATTGTTTCCTTATGTCATTTAACCATGTTTATAAATTTGTTGTTTATACACCACAGTAATAAATAACTTACTTAAATTATATTCCTATTCTTATAATCAATCGGTATGCTAAAACAGCGTTCAAATAAATATATACTTTTTTTTAACAAATCATTCTATTCTTTACTCTAATGAAATTAAATCTACATTCATTTTATTTGATATAAACGTTCTTCTTTTCATTAAATCAAACTTTTCTTAAATTTTCACAAAACATAAGCTACGTTTAATTACACTTATGAACATACAATTTAATGTTCTCTCTCTTATAAATTGAAATTATTCAATTGCAATAATTTCAATTGATTACAGGTAATATCAAAATGGACTAAATAAATGTAATGAGAAATAAAACAATTATTCCCTATCAAATAGTGACTTATGATGATTGTTACCATAACTTTAAATTTACGCTTAAGTTTATTATTTTCAACTAATTATTATAATTAATTACATAATGAATTCATGCAATTACCATAAATTATTCTAATTCATTCACTGTTCACAACAAATGTTACCATTCTTATATACTCAATCTTTATTCAAGAGTCATTTGCTTCATATTATTCCTTTTATAAATTTTAATGTTTGCATTAGTTTTCTTACATTAATTTATAACCAAGTACACCAATTTTCATTACTTCACTAAATTGTAATTTCATTTCAATTGTTACTAATTAGTTCTAATTACCATTGTTCAATTATTAATTAATAAAGTCCTTTTTTTCTTTTTTTCTCTTCTTTCTTTTCCATATTAAATTACCAAACTTAATAACTTAACAAATTTAATTATTGAAAATTTTTTGGGTCGTTACACTCTCCGCCACTCAAAACTTTTCGTCCCCGAAAAGGAAGAAGGTAGGAGAATAGAAACACCCTGAAAGAAAACTAAATTGAAACTCAAAATAGAATCATTGATTTAAACCATATAAATTCAATTTAAATTAATTAATATTAATTAATTGATTTAATCCATTTGATTATTTTTTACTGAAGTTAAATCAGTCTTAATTATTTCCAAATAGATTATCTTATTATCTAATTATTTTGTGTTAATAATTTTTAAAATCATAAATTTGCATAGTCATTTATATTAATCATATTTCATTCAACAAATTTAATTCTTCTTTATTCCAAATTATTATTAAATATATTCTACTTAATATATCTTATCACACATATTAAGTAGATTACCTTTTTATAATTATTCCAATTTATTTATAAATTTCTTTTAACACCATTTGATATTGTAAATTATTCAATTATCATTTTATTCTATTTACCTCTATTTATCTTTTTATAACTAAAATTTAAGTGTATAACATTCATTATAACCACTCAAATTTTATTTATAAAATCCTTTTATATTGTGTATTATGTAGTTTTATAGTTAACTTCAAATAATTTAGGTAAGTAATGTTGGAATGCAATTGAATATTATACAAATAAAAATTTTCTAATTCAATTACCTCTAGTTAGAACATTTATTCAAAAATCTTGAATTCCGTTTGTAATTGAAACTATCCTTTAAGATAAAATTTAAGAATTAAATTTCGATTAACTTCAAGTAGTTCTTAAAATAATTATATATACAATATATATCAAATAAATTTTAAATCATATATCAATATATATCTTATAAATCAAGTCATATTTATAAATTCAAATCAATTTAATTTTCAAAGCAAAACAGTAGCAAAGCTACAGAATAGTCTCTTCACTTCGAAACTCAAAAATGAACTTCGATGGTGCTGCAGTCATCATCGAAATTATTTTCCAGCGACAAAGAGAAGAGCACTGATTTAAACATTTAAAATTCTTTAAAACAATTTCTACTTGAAGTGCTTTAAATAATATACCTTTTTTAAAACTTTAAAACCAAAGTTCAAAATCATCGAAAATTAAATTCTCAAATTCTTGATTTAATTTTCATTTAAATTTCGAAATTAATTAATAACTATGTTTATAATCCAATTACTTATACATAAAACAGAACCAATGGTTACAAGATATATACAAAGCCAAATATTATTTCTTAACATCAAATTCAAATTACCATCAAAATTAAGAAAATTGTACTTATATATAATATAATTATACAAAATTCATCCAGTTACTAAATTTGAAAGCAATATGGTGTCAGTTTGCTTTATTCAAGTGTTTTGGAAATCCTATCGATAGCGTTGATCAGACGAATCGATCGGAAACCCAAGTCAACATCAACAACTTAAACAAAACCATATATAAAACCTTTAGATATTAGATTTACAAATACAGAAATAAATTTTCAAAATAAGGATAGGGATTCAAATTTGATTGACTCAAATCAAAGAGAATTCTGATTTGAAGATAAGTTGGAGACAACAGATAACATGATTAAATAATAGAATATGAAGATGGATAAGCTTATATAATTCGCGGGCAACCTTAACCGGGTCAACAATGACTTAAATAATAAGATCAATGTGGATTTTCTGGGGTAAATCTACATTCGATCTCAAGGGATATAATTTAGAATAATAAGAGATACTAGCATCTAAACCGAGGATATATATAAATCTTCGGTGAATCAATGCCATTGTAAAGGAGTTTCACCCCTTTACAAATCATTGGAATATTGGCGGGATCGCCAATTCATTAGAAAGATTATTCGAAATGGAGTTATGGGATACTCTACAATCGAAGGAAGACAAATAGTGAGGGACAAGAATAAATTTGGAACCGCGGGGAACGTTCCAAAATTCAAAGGAAACCGAGTCAAAAGGAAGAGATTCAAACTCGAATGAAAGTGATTCTGTAAATACATTTACCATATATGTTGAGTTTGCCTAGAGCCAAAGCTCTGATATCAGACGACCCAGTATTTTCAACCATTCACATCTGCACATGTCGAACTTGAATTGCTCACAATGCCGAACAGTAAAAAATAAACTTGGCAATACTCAGCATAAACAGTAAATAAATAATCACAGGTCACAGACACAGAGTATTTTACAATGTAGCGGAAGCAAAGAAATAGTAGTTCATGAAGCTACTATATAAATACATCAGAGTCAAACAAGATACAACAGAAGTAAAAGTATGATAAACAAGTACAAAGCTGAATCCATCACTGAAATCAATTGGACAACTAAAAGTGGATAAATAGCTGGATCTTCAAGCAAAGCTCTAACTCCGATGGTGAGTCTTGAATGTTGTATCACTCAAGCTGACCCGAGCGCAACACTCGAGTCAGGACATACATACTTATAAAATGTAAACCAACTCAGGTGAACTGTAATAAATTGTACAAGTAACTTAAAGGATGCTTGGGACCTCCCATCCTTTAAGGATCCATTAAACTATTTACTATGTAGTAATATTTCGCTATTATAATAGTGTCTAATAGTAAAATAAACCTACTTTAAAATAGCATTAAGGCTTTACATTTTCCACCTTAACACATAAATAGTGCCAATAGTCTATACAGTACCTGCATAACTCCAGATCGAGAGGCTATGAGAAGATACTCCATAGGTACGACACAAATCAAACTCGTACAAGGCTCGCTATGGTAGGTGACACGGCACAACTAGGCATTGCCAGTGTAGATATACCAATTACTATCCGGACTGGCGGTAACGCATAGTAGCCACTACCGCCCACCTCGGAACACACTCCCAAAATCAAAGGTGCATCCAAACAATCACAAAGTAATAAAATGGTATCGAAGAAATGCGTCCGATCAGAGGAGCTACCTCATTGGCCCGGAGTCGCTCCCGTTTTAGCCATCTTATGCCAACTCACGGGAGTCGGGTCCATGTTCATACCTCAATGGGATTCGTCGCCACCATCCTACTTCATTCTGGAATCTCCACCTCGTACACGGTTGTCAAAGTGGTTTTCGGTATCGACAGAGAGTATGCCCATATCTGATCCCGGTCACTTTGCTAACCAATCGTTATTATAACCCATGGTTATTGCATTTTCAAATGGTTTGTATTTCATATCAAACATATTCATTTCAAAACCATATAAAACCAGTATCATTATTCTTTAGAGAAGTAATATTCATTTTCAAAGTTGTAACACTCCCAAAATTTATACATTCAATTATAACACATTAGAATCATAATAATTTAGAAACCATAGCACTTTAAAAATGTAGCCTCTATAAACATAGCATTTCGAAAACATTACATTTTAGAAATAATAACATTTTGAAAACATAACCTTAAGACATCATAGCATTTTGAAAAAGTAATATTTAAGAAAATCATAGCATTTTTGGAATGTAATACTTTCCACTTTAACATTTTTATATAATCAAAGTATTTATATACTTACAAATTTTAACATGGTCATTTTATCATAGCCTTATAGTTAAATAAACTCTGTTACTATAATATCCAAACTAAAGCTGAAATTCTTTTTTTTTTTAGCAAAGCTAGCCGGCTTACATTTTTTTTAGCAAAACTTTATTAACTTACATTTATTATTACAATAAAGAATCTCTACTATTTTAATCATTTAAAATATTCCATTTACATTAATTAAAACATACATATCAAATGTACATTATCAACTTACATTTTTTTCCAGTAAGGAACATTTATCATTTTAATAAATTTAAAATGCACAATTACATTAATTAAAACTTACATGTCAAAGGTACGTTTTAACTTACATTTATTACAATAAAGAGCATTTATCATTTTAATCAATATTACACTAATTAAAACTTACATGTCAATGGTATGTTTTAACTTACATTTATTATAATAAAGAGCATTTATCATTTTAATCAATATTACAATAATTAAAACTTACATTATCAAATGTACGTTTTAATTTACATTTTTATCGTAGTAAATAGCATTTATTATTTTAATCAATATTACATTAATTAAAACATTACATGTTTCTTTCATTAATTAGAACTTTACACATTTCTTTCATTAATTAAAACTTTATATGTTTCTTTCATTAATTAAAAATTTACATGTTACTTTCATTAATTAAAACTTATAAATTTTAACTTACAGAAAAGCCAATATACCTTTATAATTTAAAGCATTAAATCAAATTTTAAGTTAAACTTTCATATATTTATAAACTCAAAATTACTTAATAGTCTTTTAGGAAAATATTATTTAAAAATATAACCATGGGCCTGTATAATATTTTCTAACCTAGGTCAAGTGATACGGATATATATCATTTCAATCAGTAATTTAAAAAGAAAATCTGGGTTCTATCATTTCAACCCCGCAATCCCAAGTAAAATAAATACAACAAAAATCAATAAAAATCAATCGAGCTGGCTATCATTTTAGCCCATGGTGATTTTCCTTATCCTAAAGTCCGTTTGGGTATGTATAATTTCAACCCATAGTGATAGGAAACTTGCAATGTGATAAACAAGAAATAAAAAACACTAAAGCACATAATATCATATCAGATGATGTAACGGCATAAAAACATCATTTAACATTATATAAATATATCACAGGCTGGTATGAACATAGCATATAAATTTGTACAATTCACTTGTCATTATTTCATAATTATAAAAGTACGTATGTCGAGAGTGATAAACTCACCTTTTTAAAGCTAGAATTGAAATTCGAATCCAAATCTAAACTTCGCAAAACACGAAAAGGCATGACAAAGCACGACTATATTTTGAGTGAATGAAGAATCAGATCTAAATCTCATATGCAAACAAATACGACATACATAAGAATATATTTCAATACAAAAGAATAGAAATTAAAACAATGGGAAATATGAGATAAACATGACATAACATTTGCTTCAACCACCAAGTGGGCTCAGCCTTGGTTTTGTTGGATCAAGTGCATCTTTAGCCACGACAAGGAAGTGATAAGATCATGGAAAAACAAGGCATGGGCAAGGTGGAGCCGAGCATAGCTAAAGAAAAATCAAAGAGAAAAATAAAAGAAAAACGGAAAGAAGGAAGAAAGAGAAGCCATGAATTTAGAGCTTGTATTTTTTTTCTTTCACGCAAATGAATAAAATGAGGAGATGATAAACTTTGAATGATCTGTAAAATGATATGGTGGCTAGGGTTTTGAATACATAGCTACAATTTAGGAATAGTTATGCTAGGAGATAAGAAGGGTGGGTAATATAAAGGCAGGAAATAAACAATGAAACGTATGCCCAAATTTAAAACAAGTAACGTTTCTTAATTGATTTGTTTCCAATCATTGAATAAAGATATATATATATATATATATATATATATATATATATATGTATGTATATATATATAAAGGAAACCTTCACTAAAAAAATAAAGTTTATACAACACCATAGGAATAAATAAGAATATGGGTATAGAAATTTATAAAATGAAACGCATAAATTAATTGCTTTTTAAAACTTTTGTTACCCAATTTACAAAATATAGATCATAATTACATGAAACAAAACAGAATGGATATTATAAATATCTACAGTTTTAAATAGAAGATTAGAATTTTTTTTTTATAATTTCAAATAAAGTCAAAGTTTGACCCAAAATCAAAATGCCAGAAATTGTTTATAATTTTTATATTTGAGCAAATAGTTTATAACAAACTCCATCTTCATTCACTCAGATAATACTCAATTTGTACACATATAAATTTTTATCTACGCATAATTAATAGAATTATACTTACCTTAAAAATGAAAACGTTCAATTCTTTTATTTCCATTAAAGCACCAATTTTGTTTAACACAAAACGTGCATTTCTTTTATTAAATCTATTAATTGCAATCGACGTTTTCTTTCCTATTAATCGCAATATTTCCATTAAATTAATTGCAATTAATAACAAAGTTAAATTTAAAAATAGATAACCAAAATAAATGAGAAATAGAACAATTGTTTCCTTAAGTCATCTAAACATGTTTATAAATTTGTTGTTTATACACCACAGTAATAAATAACTTAAAATATATTCCTATTCTTGTAATCAATCTGTATGCTAAAACAGCGTTCAAATAAATATATATTTCTTTTTTTTATCAAATCATTCTATTCTTTACTCTAATGAAATTAAATCTACATTCACAAATGAAACATTCATTTTATTTGATATAAATGTTCTTCTTTTCATTAAATCAAACTTTTTTTTTCATTTTCACAAAATATAAGCTACGTTAAATTACACTTATGAACTTACAATTTAATGTTCTCTCTCTTATAAATTGAAATTATTCAATTACATTAGTTTCAATTGATTACAAAGGTGAATATCAAAATGGACTAAATAAATGTAATGAGAAATAAAACAATTATTCCCCATCAAAAAGTGATTTATGATGATTGTTACCGTAACTTTAAATTTACACTTAAGTTTATTATTTTCAACTAATTATTATAGTTACTTACATAATGAAGTCATGCAATTACCATAAATTATTCTAATTCATTCACTTTTTATAACAAAAGTTACCATTCTTATATACCCAATCCTTATTCAAGAGTCATTTGTTTCATATTATTCCTTTTATAAATTTTAATGTTTGCATTAGTTTTCTTACATTAGTTTATAGCCAAGCACACAAATTTTCATTACTTCACTAAATTGTAATTTCATTTCAATTGTTATTTGTAACAACCCGCATATTTATCGGTTGAATATTTAAATATTTTATTTAAATATAACATCATTTGTCGGATTATGGTCCGAAAAGTTACTTTCTGCAAACGGTCGAATTGGGTCTCAAGACCACTTCCATTGAGTTCAAAACATTTTTTGCGATCCTTTTGAGTATAAGCTTCGATATGTTTGGAGTAAGTTGAAATTGGCTACTTTTTCTATTGGGTTTTGGGTTTGGGTTCAACCCACTGGCTTAACTTATACCCTAGCTCAGCACATCTCCTCTCCATTCTCTCATTCCACTCTTCTAAACTCAACCTAAAACTGAAAATGGTGGAAGGGAAGAGAAAATAGAAATTGCAAGCCCTAGTTCTTCTTGCTAGCTCAAATTCTTGCTTTAAAATCAAAGAGAAGCCATTGGTAAGCCTCCTCTTCATCTTCTCTATCTCTTTCTCTCTTCAATCTCAGAAATTCCTAAACCTAAATTTAGGAAATACTTGTTTTGATCTTAGATTGAAGCTAGTTGAGTTGAAGTGGAGATTGGTTGGTCTTCTCCTTGCAAATTGAACTCCTTCTTCTTTGTTTTTGGGTTAGAGGTGAGATTTTTATCTCACATCTATGACTATAAGTATCTTGGGTTGTTAGGTATGAATTCCTAACAATTATTCATGTGCAATTGCTTATGATTTGGATTGGTTTTATGAACATTGCAAATTTTGGTGCTTTGGAAGTATAAAACTTTGAAGATCCTAACTTTGATATTTGAACATGTTTTTGGTGGCGAATCGGAGAGCTACTGGAGCTGGGGTATCTATTGGCTAAGGCTCCTTAGGTCCATTGCTCGAACGGTCGCGTTTTGGAAGAATTTGCATTTCATTGAAAAAGGGCAGGAACTGCAGAAATTTGCAGTTCGGCTGACCGAGCCCTGTAGCCGGTCGACCGACCTGATACCCCGAGCTTTTTTTTATTTTCTGCATCTGGGCAGCCGACCGAGCCCTGTAGCCGGTCGACCGACATGCTCCTGTTTTTCCTAATTTTGCATATTTTGATTGGTTTTCCAAATTTTATCGATTCAAGTTGCTTTTTAGTAGTTGTTATTGCATCTTTGACTTTGATAACTTATTCTTGACTTCATCCATGGGTTTTTATAAATGATCCCTTCAAATCGTATTAAAAGCTCGTTTCTCCAGTTTACAAATTCTATTTAAAACACACACTTTTGCACTTCGAGCGAAGTGGAAGGGTGATTAAATGGTTGGTCAAAACACGGACCATGAATCTGTGCGTTTATCCTTTCGATTAATCCCCGACCTATTCGATTGATCGTTTTGACCTTCGGGTTTGGTTTATCGATGATATGAGGTAAACTTTGTACTGCTTTGAGTGTGAAAGTGACTGACGGATAGTAAACCGTTTAGTGCGAACGAGTGGTTATGGGACGCACGTTAACACTTTTCGGATTCCTTTTCGAGAGTTGTGACACAATCCGCCAGTTAGTGGTGTCCTGTACTGGGTCTTCGACCTTCACCACTACGGCTTGTCGCCCTATAGTATCGCTTTTGGAGTTGGTCCTTCGCCCCGGCTCGAGTGATATCGGGTTTGTGCCTTCGGGTTTGTAGCCCTATAGTATCGCTTTCTATGTTGGTCGTTATGAGCCGCATGGGTGATATTGGGTATGGAGTCTTCGGGCTCACGGATCCTTGTTTATAAAGTACTTAGCTCAAGCAATTTTATGATGTTTCATTGATATGTATATTCCCTTGGTATCGCCCTTCGGTGTTGGTCTTTTTGAGCCGCATGAAGTATATCGATTACCTTGTGGAACTTGTATACCTTATGGGTATTTGTTATTTGCCTTTTGGCTTGTTTTGGGATATTCATATCCTTTGTTTATTTAAGTTGCCGATGATATGAGGCTTGTTCTATTATGATTCATCTTTTGTTGATGATTGTGTTATCTCCTTTAGAGATATTTATTATACTTTGTAACCTTGCAGGTTTATTGTTGTTCAGTTTATGTAACTGATTTGTTTAGATAGACTGACCCGGGTATTTTATACTCAGGTCAGACCGAGATGTTTCAAGTTAGGTGCTTTGGACTTAGCCTCTTTTGCTTCCGCATGGACTATTCCGCTGACTCCTTTTTTGTCTTAGCTTTTTGTGTAGTCCTTTCTGTTATAACTCTGATATGTATTCTTATGAACTCATTTGTATATTATGGCTATCTATACCACTTGACATGTATTATTTTGTATACTCTGTTATGTATCAGTATATGTGTATATGATGGTTTACTGTACTGTGATGTATATTACATTTGAGTTATTATATTCTGTTCTGATAGATCCTCCAGCCACCTATGGTTTTAAATTAAGTATTTATTGGATATGTCGATTCGCTTGATATGGTAATTATCGATGCATTCAATAGATAGTTAAGGAAAAACTATAGATGGTCGCTCCTATCCAGCCTTATTCTCCGTATTAGCAGACAGTATTATCTAATAATACTCTTTGCTAATGTGGGTATAGAGGTGGGGCGTCACATTATTAATTAGTTCTAATTACCATTGTTCAATTATTAATTTATAAAGTCCTTTTTTTTTCTTTTTTTCTTCTTTCTTTTCCATATTAAATTACCAAACTTAATAACTTAACAAATTTAATTGTTGAAAATTTTTCGGGTTGTTACACGCTTATTGGAGATTGGATTCCATACAATGGCATGGCTACTGGGGTACCGCCCGTCACAGTACCTGGTCTACATCAGAGTACCAAGGACCACTCTCAATCTCATACAACACAAGATCGGAGCTACCCCTTACTGGATAGTCCGAATAAGATCACCTCACGGCTGGAGCTAATAACTGCCCACAAAGCTGAAATAAAGGGACACCTAGATAGTGGAAATCTTACCCTAATTGGGTGCTACCCGCTTAGCCTTGCTGCACCTTCTCTGTTTTAGCCATTCCCAGTTGATGAGGCTTGAGGCTATGTAACAACCCGATATTTTCAACCATTCGCATCCATTATAAGTGTATAGGTAGACACTCATGCCGGAATTGAATTGCTCAAAATACCGCGTTGTAAATAAAAATTTGGCAAATCCCAGAATATACAGTAAATAAAAATTACAGATCACAGACACAGAGTAATAAAGATGCAGCGGAAGTAAAAGAAATAGTAGTTCATGAAGCTACTATATAAATATATCAGAGTTAAATAAAATACAACAGAAGAAATAAAGTACAAAGGAAGTCTCACTACATAGAAGTCTACTAATACAAGAGCTGAAAGGAACAACAGACTGCAAAAGATAAAACTTGACAAGTATATAATCTCCAGCGATTCCAATCTCCAGAAAGTGGAAATCCAAATCTGTGAATAACTCAGGCTGACCCGAGCGTAAATAAAAATACAAACACTCGAGTCAGGACATACATACTTATGCAATGTAAACCAACTCAAGTGAATTGTAGCAAAGGTACAAATAACTTAGAAGATACTTGGGACCGCCCATCCTCTAAGGATCCATTAAACTATTTACTATGTAGTAATATATGCTATATACAATAGTGTCTAATCAGTAAAGTATAATCATATAGAAAATAGCGTTAAGGGGATGGTGAACCTTAACGCGGTCGGATCTTTAAAACCAAAATCGTAGTGGGCTCGCTATAAGGATATGACACGGCACGCGAGGCAATGCCAGGGTGGATACACCGTTTGCACTCCCGGACCGGTGGTGACGGCAAGCCAGCAGCTTCCGCCCACCTCAAATAATACCCCCGAATAAAAGTGGCGCCGCCGAATCGAATAACAAAAATAATAGAATGGTTTCCGATGGAGCATGCTCGATGAAAGGGTGCGACCCTTTGTGTAGCCCGGTATAGCTCCTGTTTTAGTCATATATGCCAACTCACGGGAGTTGGGTCCACGTAATATACCTCGAGAACGTCGCCACCATCCTACTTCATTCTGGAATCTCCACTGCGTACACAGTTGTTAAAGTGGTTTTCGGTATTGGCCGGCTATAAGACAATATCCGATCCCGGTCTCTTTAACAACCAATCGTTATTATGACCCATGGATATTTATTTAAAATAATTTATACTTTCAAAACCAAAATATCATACTCATTTCAAAACCATATCACAATAGTATCATTTCCATTTCAAAAATAATTCAATAATATATCATTTAAATAAAACCCAAATTTCCAAAACATTGAATATTTCTTTCAATTTATTAAACTTGAAATGTTCCTTTAAATTATCATAGCATTTTGGAAATGTTATCTTAAGGAATCATGGCATTTTTGGAATGTAATACTTTCCACATTAACATTTTATATAATCAAAGTATTTATAAGCTTACAATTTTAACATGGTCAATTTATCATAGCCTTATAGTTAAATAAACTTACTTACTGTAATATCCAATTTAAAACCGAAATTCTTATGTTAAGTTAAAAGTACCTTATTAACTTACATTATTATTACAATAAAGAAACTTTATTATTTTAATCATTTAAAGTATGTCATTTACATAAATTAAAACTTGCTTATCAAATGTACGTTATCAACTTACATTTTATTATTACAGTAAGTAACATTTATCATTTTAATCAATTTAAAATACACCATTACATTGATTAAAATCTACATGTCAAATGTACGTTTTAACTTACATTTATTATAATAAAGAGCATTTAACATTTTTCAATATTACACTAATTAAAACTTGCATTATCAAATGTACGTTTTAAATTTACATTCCTATTACAGTAATGAGCATTTATTAATTTAATCAATACCACACTACTTAAAACTTTACATGTTTCTTTCCTTAATTAAAACTTTACACGTTTCTTGCATTAATTAAAAACTTTCATGTTCTCTCATTAATTAGGACTTTACACGTTTCTTTCATTAATTAAAAACTTATACCTTTCTTTCATTAATTAAAACTTACACTTTTCTTTCATAAATTAGGAATTTACATGTTTCTGTCATTAATTAGAACACCATACGTTTCTTTCATTAATTAAAACTTATACGTTTCTTTCATTAATTAAAACTTATACGTTTCTTTCATTAATTGAAACTTACACTTTTCTTTCATAAATTAAAACTTGCACTATTTCTTGCATTAATTAAAAACTTGCAGGTTTCTTTCATTAATTAAAACTTACACTTTTCTTTCATTACTGTTATTACAATAAAGAACATTTATTATATTAACCAATTAAAATATTAATTAAACTTACATCTCACATTTGTGTTTAACTTACATTTTCCATTTCAAAGTCATAGCTTTTTATCTTACAAAACATAACATTTTACAAAAGAATATTTTATCATAGTTAAAACAATCAAATTCTTTACAAATTTTATTCCTTAGACATCAATTCCACTATGATTCCAAAACTTATTACAAGATGTCACATATAAGTGTATTTCATTTTATTTATTCAAAAATACATTGTTTATTTTACAAAATATGTCCATCGTGGGAAACAACCTTTATTACAATTACTAGGCTAGATTTAAGATTCCAAATTTAATCAAACTTAATTATTAAGTTATTTATCATAAATAAGACTCTTTAAATTCCATTCAAAACCAATTAACTTATAAAAATTTTAACTTATATAAAAACAATATTTCATTACACTTTAAAGCATTAAATCAAATTAAGTTAAAATTTTCATATATTTATAATTCAAAATACTTAATAATTTTCTGAAATATTTAAAGTACTTACTAAATTTTTAGGAAAATATAATTTAAAAATATAACCATGGGCCTGTATGATATTTACTAACCTAGGTCAAATGATACGGATAATATGTCATTTCAATCCGTGATTTTAGAAGAAAATCCGGGTTCTATCATTTCAAACCCGCAATCCCAAGTAAAATAAATACAATAAAATCATTCGAGCCTATCATTTCAGCCCATAGTGATAGGGAATTTGCAGTGTGATAAACAGGAAATAAATAATAGTATAACAAATAAAATCATAACAGATGATGTAACTGGGATATAGCAATATTTAACATCATATAGATTTATCACAGGCATATATGAACATAATGACATAACATATTAATTTATACAATTCACATGTCATCGTTTCACAAATTAAAAGTACGTATGTCTAGAGAGATAAAACTCACCTTTTTAAAGCTAGAAATCAAATTCAAGACACAAATCTAAACTCTGAAAAGCATGACAAGGCACGACAAAGCACGACTATACTGGAGTGATGGAGAGTCAAGATCCAATCTTGTACATAAACAAATGCACAAATTATAAGGATATAATTCAACACAAGATTGTAAATCAAAAAAAATGAAAAGAATATGGATCAAATGGCATAACCTTGACCTTAAACATCATGGGTCTTAGCCATGATAGTTTTGGTGGCATGCGGGACCGGTTATGGAGGTGGTGGAGAGAGGATGAGGTCGGAATTATGGTGAAGAGGTGAACAAGGTGGTGGCTGAACTAGCATGAAGAAAACAAAAGGAAAACAAAATGAAAAAGAGGAGAAAGAGAAGGAAGAAGAAGAGGAGGCCATGGAATTGAGAACTTGAATATAATTTTTTTTTCACGCAAAAAGGAAATGAGATGCTAATTTGTACGTGAATCTCAAAGTGGCGGCTAGGGTTTCCTAAAGGATTTGAATGGCTAAAGGAAGGGAATGACAAGGGAAATTAAATGGAAAGTTTAGAAAATAAAGAGGCAAAGAGGAATGAAATGTTAGGGAATTATTTTATACGTGATTTGTGGAATGAATACATGGCTAGAAATTTAGTAAGGATATAGGAAATAAAAGATAGGCAAATAAAGAAGCAGGAAATAAAACAATGTAACGTATGCCAATTAAAGCAAAGTAACGTACGCCTAATTAATTTATTTCCTTGCCATTAAAATAGATAAATCAAATAAATAAAATCTAAGTTTATACAATTAAAATAAAAATAAAAATAAAAATTAAAGAAACAAACATAGGGATATATATATATATATATATATATATATATATATATATATAAAATGAAAACACATAAATTTATTACGCGTAAAATGCTGTATTTTAAATTTAAAAGTATAAGTTTTAAGTTCCCAATAAACCCATATAAACATTGGTTTAGATACTAATTTATATCCTCCTAATGCACCCAAATCTTCAATTGGAAAAGTAATTAATTCCATTCTCTTACCATAATTCTATTTGTTCTGAATTGAATTCACATTTAATTAAATTTCCAATAATTGCCTTGCTTCAATTCTTTTCTTTTTATAAATCTATTATCACTCTATAAACCTAGCTATTATTTGTTTATCATTCATTACATAAATATATATTCAAATTTTCATCTTTCTATTATAATAACTGTTATTTTCAATTATATTGAGTTTGCTAAACATATACGTTTATTATAATTAAAACCTCAATCCATTTATCCAACTTGGTTTCATTCCTTTATTCATCTTATGGATAAAATATACGTTTCATAAAATATACATTCCCATTTATATCATTACATTCACACTTTACAATTACTGTCCTATCTCATATAAATGAAACTTTACTTACATTTAAGTGTAATTGATTTCCTACTTTAAATTTAGCAGCCTAAATAAATGTAACTTGCAATAAATGTTATCCTTGTCTTTATAGTACACTCAA
Organism: Allium cepa; assembly: GCA_030765085.1. Lineage (NCBI taxonomy): Eukaryota > Viridiplantae > Streptophyta > Magnoliopsida > Asparagales > Amaryllidaceae > Allium > Allium cepa. Next base: position 218,735,202 of record CM060934.1, on the reverse strand, counting down.
GTTTATCATGTCCACTAATTATCATAATTGCTTACATAATGTTTAATTCATTTAATTACCATAAATTATACGCTAATTCATTTACCCACACAACTTACATTTATTTACTTATATCCATTTTTACACCTAAATGTAACATTTACAACTAGATTAATAGACCCATTAAATAGTAACTTACAACTGTTACTTTAACTTTTAATCAAACCTTTGAATTCACTGTTCATAAACATACGTTACCATTCTTATATACCAAATCTTTATTCAATGGTCATTTTTCATACTAAATCATTTATAAATTTTAATGTTTGCATTTTTTTTCTTACATAAATTTATAGCCAAGTATAACAATTTACATTACTTCAATAAACTGTAATTTCATTTCAATTTTTAATAATTAGTTTTTTTTTTAAGTACAAACTTACATCTCATTTTGGCATTCATTTCATTATTAAATTACAAATTTTTTTTTTATTTCTTCCAAAATATTTATCAAAATCTTATTAAATTGACAGCTTTGATTATTGAAAATTTACGGGTCGTTACACTCTCCCCCACTCAAAACTTTTCGTCCCCGAAAAGGAAGAGGTAGGAGAATAGAACAACCTAACAGAAAAAAGATTGGACAGCAAAGAAGATAATAAAATTTAAATCAATGGAAACTTCAACTTAAATTAATAATTGATTTCATTCATTTGATTTCACTTAAGTTAAATAATTCTTAACTATTGCAAATTTTATTTTCTTAAGTTAACAATTTTCCAAAGTCATGAATTTGAAAATCATTTATTATACTCATAATTTATTCAATAAATTTAATTCTTCTTTATTCCATAATTATTATTAAATTTATTCCACTTAATATATCTAATCATATATATTAAGTTTATTTACACTTATTATATCTGCTCCAATTTATTTATAAATTCCTTTATCACCATTATATTGTAAATTATTCAATTAACTTTTATTCTGTTTACCCCTTATTAATCTTTTATAACTAAAATTTAAGTGTATAACATTTATTATAACTACTTAAATTTTATTTATAAAAATCCTTTTTATATTGTATTTTATCCAATTAAATATTCAACTTCTGAATAATTTAGGTAAGTTATATTACAATGTAATTGAGTATTATACAAATAAACCTTCTAATTCAATTATTCAAGCTTAAGTATTTATTCAAAATTTTGATCATTTAAAATTTTAAATCATCCTTTAAGATAAAATTCAAGAATTCATTTTTCGATTAACATCAAACAATTTTTTAGAGGTAAATAACTAAATATATACATACACAATATATACATATCAAATAAAATTTACATCATATATCAATATATAGTATAAGTCAAGTCATACTTTAGAAATCCAAATCAATTTAATTCTCCAAAGAAAGACTGTAGCAAAACTACAGAATGGTCTCTTCACTTCGAAACTCGAAAATGAATGATGATGATGCTGCAGTCATCACCGAAACTATTCTCCAGCGACAAAGAGAAGAATACTGATTTAAAACTTGAAAATTCTTTAAAAACTATTTCTAATCGGAAAATACTTCAAATAATATATCTTTTAAAACTTTAAACCAAAGTTCGAAATCATCAGAAATTAAATTCTCAAATTCTTGATTTTAAATTCATCTAAATTTCCAAATTAATTTAAAACCATGTTTTATAGTTCAATTATTCATATATGAAACAAAAGTTAATGGTTACAAGTTATATATAAAGTCAAATATTATTTCTTAGTACCCTATTCAATTAATTATCAGAATTTAAAAAATGAAAGTCATACATAATATAATTATACAAAATTTATCATTTACTAAATTTGAAATCAATATGGTGTCATTTTGCTCTGTTCAAGTGTTTTGGAAATACTATCGATAGCATTGATCAGACGAATCGATCGAAAACCCAAATCAACATCAACAATTCAAACAACACAATATATAAAACATTTTAAATATAGGTTTACAAAGCAAGAATAGGGATTCAAATTTGATTGACTCAAATCAAGAGAATTCTTATTCGAAGATAAGTTGGAAACAAAAGATAAGATGATTAAATTGACAGAATAAGGAATGGATAAGCTTACATAAATCGCGGGCAACCTTAACTGCGTCAACCGCGACTTCAAGAATAAGATCGATGTAGAGTTCTGGGGAAAATCTACATCCGATCTCAAGAGATAGTATTCAGGATAACAAGAGATACTAGCATCTAAACCGAGGATATATAAATCTCCGGTGAATGGATGTCTATGGTAAAGGAGTTCCACCCCTTTACAAGTCATTCAAAGATTGGCGAGACCGCCGACTCAATCTAATGATCATTCGAAGTGGATTTATGGGACACTCCAGAATCAAAAGAAGATGAATAGTGGGGATAAGAATGTATTTTGGAACCGCAGAGAACGTTCCAAAATTCAAAAGGAATTGAGTCAAAAGTAAGAGATTCACACTCGAATGAAAGTGATTCTGTAAATAAATTTACCATATACGCTAAGTATTGCCTAGAGCCAAAGCTCTGATACCAACTGTAACAACCCGATATTTTCAACCATTCGCATCCATTATAAGTGTATAAGTAAACACTCATGCCGGAATTGAATTGCTCAAAATACCGCGTTGTAAATAAAAATTTGGCAAATCTCAGAATATACAGAAAATAAAAATTACAGTTCACAGACACAGAGTAATAAAGATGCAGCGGAAGTAAAAGAAATAGTAGTTCATGAAGCTACTATATAAATATATCAGAGTTAAATAAAATACTGCAGAAGAAATAAAGTACAAAGGAAGTCTCACTACATAGAAGTCTACTAATACAAGAGCTGAAAGGAACAACAGACTGCAAAAGATAAAACTTGACAAGTAGATAATCTCCAGCGATTCCAATCTCCAGAAAGTGGAAATCCAAATCTGTGAATAACTCAGGCTGACCCGAGCGTAAATAAAAATACAAACACTCGAGTCAGGACATACATACTTATGCAATGTAAACCAACTCAAGTGAACTGTAGCAAAGGTACAAATAACTTAGAAGATGCTTGGGACCGCCTATCCTCTGAGGATCCATTAAACTATTTACTATGTAGTAATATACGCTATATACAATAGTGTCTAATCAGCAAAGTATAATCATATAGAAAATAGTGTTAAGGGGATGGTGAACCTTAACGCGGTCGGATCTTTAAAACCAAAATCGTAGTGGTCTCGCTATAAGGATATGACACGGCACGCAAGGCAATGCCAGGGTGGATACACCGTTTGCACTCCCGGACCGGTGGTGACGGCAAGCCAGCAGCTTCCGCCCACCTCGAACAATATCCACGAATCAAAGTGGCGCAACCGAATCGAATCACAAAAATAATAGAATGGTTTCCGATGGAACATGCTGGATGAAAGGGTGCGACCCTTTGTGTAGCCCGGTATAGCTCCTGTTTTAGTCATATATGCCAACTCACGGGAGTTGGGTCCACGTAATATACCTCGAGAACGTCGCCATCATCCTACTTCATTCTGGAATCTCCACCACGTACACAGTTGTTAAAGTGGTTTTCGGTATTGGCCGGCTATAAGACAATATCCGATCCCAGTCTCTTTAACAACCAATCGTTATTATAACCCATGGATATTTATTTCAAATAATTTATACTTTCAAAACTAAAATATCATACTCATTTCAAAACCATATCACAATAGTATCATTTCCATTTCAAAAATAATTCAATAATATATCATTTAAATAAAACCCAAATTTCCAAATCATTGAATATTTCTTTCAATTTATTAAACTTGAAATATTCCTTTAAATTATCATAGCATTTTGGAAATGTTACCTTAAGGAATCATGGCATTTTTGGAATGTAATACTTTCCACATTAACATTTTATATAATCAAAGTATTTATAAGCTTACAATTTTAACATGGTCAATTTATCATAGCCTTATAGTTAAATAAACTTTCTTACTGTAATATCCAATTTAAAACCGAAATTCTTAAGTTAAGTTAAAAGTACCTTATTAACTTACATTATTATTAAAATAAAGAAACTTTATTATTTTAATCATTTATAGTATGCCATTTACATAATTTAAAACTTGCTTATCAAATGTACGTTATCAACTTACATTTTATTATTACAGTAAGTAACATTTATCATTTTAATCAATTTAAAATACACCATTACATTGATTAAAATCTACATGTCAAATGTACGTTTTAACTTACATTTATTATAATAAAGAGCATTTATCATTTTTCAATATTACACTAATTAAAACTTGCATTATCAAATGTACGTTTTAAATTTACATTCCTATTACAGTAATGAGCATTTATTAATTTAATCAATACCACACTACTTAAAACTTTACATGTTTCTTTCCTTAATTAAAACTTTACACGTTTCTTCCATTAATTAAAAACTTTCATGTTCTCTCATTAATTAGGACTTTGCACGTTTCTTTCATTAATTAAAAACTTATACCTTTCTTCCATTAATTAAAACTTACACTTTTCTTTCATAAATTAGGAATTTACATGTTTCTGTCATTAATTAGAACACCGTACGTTTCTTTCATTAATTAAAACTTATACGTTTCTTTCATTAATTAAAACTTATACGTTTCTTTCATTAATTGAAACTTACACTTTTCTTTCATAAATTAAAACTTGCACTATTTCTTGCATTAATTAAAAACTTGCAGGTTTCTTTCATTAATTAAAACTTACACTTTTCTTTCATTACTGTTATTACAATAAAGAACATTTATTATATTAACCAATTAAAATATTAATTAAACTTACATCTCACATTTGTGTTTAACTTACATTTTCCATTTCAAAGTCATTGCTATTTATCTTACAAAACATAACATTTTACAAAAGAATATTTTATCATAGTTAAAACAATCAAATTCTTTACAAATTTTATTCCTTTAGACATCAATTCCACTATGATTCCAAAACTTATTACAAGATGTCACATATAAGTGTATTTCATTTTATTTATTCAAAAATACATTGTTTATTTTACAAAATATGTCCATCGTGGGAAACAACCTTTATTACAATTACTAGGCTAGATTTAAGATTCCAAATTTAATCAAACTTAATTATTAAGTTATTTATCATAAATAAGACTCTTTAAATTCCATTCAAAACCAATTAACTTATAAAAATTTTAACTTATATAAAAACAATATTTCTTTACACTTTAAAGCATTAAATCAAATTAAGTTAAAATTTTCATACATTTATAATTCAAAATACTTAATAATTTTCTGAAATATTTAAAGTACTTACTAAATTTTTAGGAAAATATCATTTAAAAATATAACCATGGGCCTGTATGATATTTTCTAACCTAGGCCAAATGATACGGATAATATGTCATTTCAATCCGTGATTTAAGAAGAAAATCGGGGTTCTACCATTTCAAACCCGCAATCCCAAGTAAAATAAATACAATAAAATCACTCGATCCTATCATTTCAGCCCATGGTGATAGGGAACTTGCAGTGTGATAAACAGGAAATGAATAACAATATAACAAATAAAATCATAACAGATGATGTAACAGGGATATAGAAATATTTAACATCATATAGATTTATCACAGGCATATATGAACATAATGACATAACATATTAATTTATACAATTCACATGTCATCGTTTCACAAATTAAAAGTACGTAGGTCTAGAGAGATAAAACTCACCTTTTTAAAGCTAGAAATCAAATTCAAGACACAAATCTAAACTCTGCAAAGCACGACAAGGCATGACAAAGCACGACTATACTTGAGTGATGGAGAGTCAAGATCCAATCGTGTACATAAACAAATACACAAATTATAAGGATATAATTCAACACAAGATTGTAAATCAAAAAAAATGAAAAGAATATGGATCAAATGGCATAACCTTGACCTTAAACATCATGGGTCTTAGCCATGATAGTTTTGGTGGCATGCAGGATCGGTTATGGAGGTGGTGGAGAGAGGATGAGGTCGGAATTATGGTGAAGAGGTGAACAAGGTGGTGGCTGAACTAGCATGAAGAAAACAAAAGGAAAACAAAATGAAAAAGAGGAGAAAGAGAAGGAAGAAGAAGAGGAGGCCATGGAATTGAGAACTTGAATATAATTTTTTTTCACGCAAAAAGGAAATGAGATGCTAATTTGTACGTGAATATCAAAGTAGCGGCTAGGGTTTCCCAAAGGATTTGAATGGCTAAAGGAAGGGAATGACAAGGGAAATTAAATGGAAAGTTTAGAAAATAAAGAGGCAAAAAGGAATGAAATGTTAGGGAATTATTTTGTACGTGATTTGTGGAATGAATACATGGCTTGAAATTTATTAAGGAGATAGGAAATAAAAGATAGGCAAATAAAGAGGCAAGAAATAAAACAATGTAACGTATGCCAATTAAAGCAAAGTAACGTACGCCTAATTAATTTGTTTCCTTGCTATTAAAATAGATAAATCAAATAAATAAAATCTAAGTTTATACAATTAAAATGAAAATAAAAATAAAAATTAAAGAAACAAACATAGGGAAATATATATATATATATATATATATATATATATATATATATATATATATATAATGAAAACACATAAATTTATTGCGCGTAAAACGCTGTATTTTAAATTTAAAAGTATAAGTTTTAAGTTCCCAATAAACCCATATAAACATTGGTTTAGATACTAATTTATATCCTCCTAATGCACCCAAATCTTCAATTGGAAAAGAAATTAATTACATTCTCTTACCATAATTCTATTTGTTATGAATTGAATTCACATTTAATTAAATTTTCAATAATTGCCTTGCTTCAATTCTTTTCTTTTTATAAATCTATTATCACTCTATAAACCTAGCTATTATTTGTTTATCATTCATTACATAAATATGTATTCAAATTTTCATCCTTCTATTATAATAACTGTTATTTTCAATTATATTGAGTTTGCTAAATATATACGTTTATTATAATTAAAACCTTAATCCATTTATCCAACTTGGTTTCATTCCTTTATTTCATCTTATGGATAAAATATACGTTTCATAAAATATACATTCCCATTTATATCATTACATTCACACTTTACAATTACTGTCCTATCTCATATAAATGAAAATTTACTTACATTGAAGTGTAATTGATTTCCTACTTTAAATTTAGCAGCCTAAATAAATGTAACTTGCAATAAATGTTATCCTTATCTTTATATTACACTCAAGTTTATCATGTCCACTAATTATCATAATTGCTTACATAATGTTTAATTCATTTAATTACCATAAATTATACACTAATTCATTTACCCACACAACTTACATTTATTTACTTATATCCATTTTTACACCTAAATGTAACATTTACAACTAGATTAATAGACCCATTAAATAGTAACTTACAACCGTTACTATAACTTTTAATCACACCTTTGAATTCACTGTTCACAAACATACGTTACCATTCTTATATACCAAATCTTTATTCAATGGTCATTTTTCATACTAAATCATTTATAAATTTTAATGTTTGCATTTTTTTTCTTACATAAATTTATAGCCAAGTATAACAATTTACATTACTTCAATAAACTGTAATTTCATTTCAGTTTTTAATAATTAGTTGTTTTTTTAAGTACAAACTTACACCTCATTTTGGCATTCATTTCATTATTAAATTACAATTTTATTTTTTATTTCTTCCAAAATATTTATCAAAATCTTATTATATTGACAGCTTTGATTATTGAAAATTTACGGGTCGTTACAGGCTATGCGTTACCTTTTTAAGAACGAGTCTCACTTAAAATGCTCATCGTCCTCCGGACGATGTTCTGATAGCATTCATCCATACAAGTTGCCCTGGGTCTGGACAAACCGAATCACCGTCTTCGTCGTCTTCACGATCTTCATTCGCTAACGTTCAAACTGGATCGAACTGGTTTTTGGATAATAAATCCGATCCCGGTCTCTTCGAAACGATCAGCGCATTGGCCAATATTGATAGTTGGTTATTTAACTATTAAACAACATTCACAGGCAACCATCAGGCCTTAAATAATTTTCCAAATTATTTATCTCAAAAATATCTTCACAATATATTATTTCCATATTTCAACACTTTGAAAATAGTTTTCAGACCCCTTTTATTCACACGGAATAAATTTATATCTTTTCCCATACTTAGAATATTTTCCCACTTCGTTTAATATTCAACACTTGAAAACCCTTTATTTTATTCCCTGTTTCTTTTCTCAAAAATATTTTACAACTTTATTTGTAAATTCCAAACTCATCTCACACTAATTCTATAAATCCCAGAATTCCTTAGTTAAATTCCTTTACATTTCCAAAGTCGTTTATGCTTATTTAATATTCCAGTTTCACCTCTACTTCTTTTGTAAATTTTATTTCACCTTTTCGAAGTTCGCTCGTCTTATTCTTTAGAAATTTGTTTAAAATTTCCATAATACCATTATAAGATCATTCCCATAAAATTTTATTCAATTAAAATAACTTTGCTTCACAACTCGAGAGGGTTCGTAATTGAGGTTAAAACATTTAAAATTATATATAAAATAAGAATAATGGTTTAGTTGTAAAATATGGTTTTTGGCAATTAAAATATCAACTTCTTTAAAGCATTAAAATTTCATATTTAGTTATTAATCTATTTATAGAATTGATTACAAAGTTAGAATTTATTTCGATAAATACCAAGTATATAATGGCTAACTTGGGGATATTCCAAATCCAAAAATACTTTAAAGGTTAAATAGTATAGTAATTTAGATTCCCACTTTAAAACAATTCCAGTTTACTTAACAAAAAGTATATTTTTAGAAAATCCAATATTCACCAATTCAATTCATAAATTCCTCTTGATTCGTATCACCTTTACTGTATCACCCTTTCTCACATTCGAAATATATAACACTATTTCTTTTCAAAAAAAATTTCATAACACGGTATAAGTTCACTCCTTTAACTTATATTTTTATCATATCCACTGATATCACTTTATCTTATTTTATAAACCCTGTTTATAAATTTATAAACTCCTTTGAGTTTTTCATTTATTTATAAAATAAAATCTATTAATAATTCCATTTTATAATCTTCCTTTAATAAAATTCCATTTTTATTTCAAATCTCTACTTAAACCAATTTCCAAATAGTCAAGTATAACCCCAGTCAGTTAATATATTTTTATTTCACTTAATTCCCTTTAGAATAATTCCAATTTTCTATATAAATAATTTCTTTCAAGTTTCCTTTAATTTCCTTCAATTTAATTATTTCAGGTATTTAAAATGCCCATTTTCAATTCCAATGGCATTTAACATTTAATAATTCAATTCACACAAACCATATCAATTTATCCGTCATATCATATATATATAAACAATAAATATTTTTGAGGAATCCTGTTGGATCCCTCCAACATATTTCTTTCCTGCATCCATAGATGTTAGTCAACAAATAAAATACCAAATACCACTTCGAGGAGGATATCGCGGTATATAGGGTCATCCGCTATTACACGGGGCACATAGGATCTCATCCGCTATGTAATACGAGAATATCAATCACTCCAATATATATACTACTATATAAATAATATCATCCAACAGATAAATTTATAAATTTATCAAATCAAATCAGGCATTCAATAATTTAAATTTAACATTTGAATTTAAATAAGCTTACCCGAATGAGTGAGTAAATCTCACCTTTCTTTTTCGTTTGCAGTCCACTTCAATCTCAACTCGGTTTCACGGTTTTTCCAACCTTATATAAACATTAGATGATTTACTAATATTCGAACTAATGGAACAATTAATTACCATTTAATAAATTTATTTAATCTAATAATTTAAATTTAAACTAATATTTTTCTTTAAAAATCCTTTAGTAACTAAAATAGTTAAATAGGTTAATAAAACAAATTAATCACCAAAGTACATTGTTTTAAATAAGCTAGTAGATTTTAAAAATGTGTATATGTATATTTTATTTTATTTTCAAAATAATCTACATAGGTTTTAAAAATCTATTTTTTATATAAACTCTTATATTTCAAAATCTTATGTATATTTTTACTGTTTTACCGCATGTGTGTGTGTGTATATATATATTTACATATAAATCTTAATTTGAAGAATAAATGGCATACATGCCTTACTGTAAGTTTATATACATATACATATACATATACATATACATATACATATACATATACATATACATATACATATACATATACATATACATATACATATACATATACATATACATATACATATACATATACATATACATATACATATACATATACATATATATTATGAAAAGTATACCATACTTTACTGTCATCATTTTTTTCTTTTCTTTGTGTGTGTCTATATATATACAGATATGTAAATTTTAAATTAAAAAAAGCAAATACCTCACCCTCGTTCGCTCAACTAGCCTCATGCGCCACCAGGCGACGACCATCACCTGGCCAGATCCTATGTGCGCGAACACCTCATAGCGCCGTTGACAAGAACCTCGCCTCGCCTGCCACCATGCTGCCGGACTCGACCCCCACTTCGCCACTGCGCATGCTACTTCTCCAGACTTGCGACCTCGTGCTCGAATCTCGTACGATCCCTACTGTCATCTCCTCCCCGTCGCTTTTCTTCCATGGCGCCACCTCGCGGGCTCACCACCCTGCTCCTCTGCGTGAACTCTAGATTTCATTTTCATTGCTTTCCTACTTTTTTTTGGATTCGATTTGATTTCAAAAAAGAGGTGGTCATTTTTTCTACGAGTTTGATTTTATTTTCAAATAAAGCATCATGATTTTTTCTCGGATTTGAATTCGATCAAGAAGAGGGAAATAGAGGCCGCGAATTCGAATTTGAGACGGGGACGAAAGTGAAGTATACTGGCGATTTTAAATTTCAAAGCTCGGCCTTTTTTTCCGAGAATATGAAAGCTCCGCTAGGATTTTTAAAATAATGGAGGGGGACAAGAATTGATGTTCGCTTGTGAAAATGTCCTTACGTGTTCGAATATACTTGCTACGGTAATTCGAAGGAGAAATGAAAAAGTGCCGATGTGAAGGAATTTCAGCTGATGGCGTGCCGCCAGTCATTTATAACGTTATACCCTTATTCCGAACACGATGGAAAAGATTTCGAGTCCTAATTCGATCGTATGGATGTGACGATCCGGGATTTTTGAGCATTTGAAAATGAAATATTTAATTGATCTTAAATATTTAAAAGTTAGTTTTTAACTTGAATTCAAATATCATTATTTATTAGGTAATTTAATTATTAAATTAAATAATTTGAAATTTGGTAAAATGTTGAATCTGAAGTTTTAAGCCGGTTAAAAATAATGTGAAGGCTTGTAAAATCTATATTGGTAGTACCGAAGATAGAAAAAGTGTTAAAATTGAAATTGAAAGTGTTCTGTTTAGTTTTAATTTTATACCGTTTAAATTGAATTTAAAAATAGCCTTCCGAGGTATAGTCTCGGATTTCGACTAAACTAGTTCCATTAGATCCGTAATATTGAATTACTATCGGGTTTCAATTTTCGTAGTAATTTGAGTTGTTGTGCGAGCGTACGATATACAAACGTGCTGAAATTTATATCGATAATTCAATATAATAATTGGGTTCAAAAAGCTATCTTCTCCATACAATCGAGTTAGGCCTCGAAACCTGAAATTGATATTGTCAGTTAAAAAGATTTTAAATCACAATTTAGAAATAAAACCTGATGTTAATGGATTTTGAAATTAATGAGTAAGTAAAAGAATTTATTTCAAATGGAGTAATTTGGAAATCAATTTAAAATTTATTTAAGTGCTTTTAAAAATTGGAATTTTAAAGGGAAAAGGAGATTATGAAGTTTATACATTGGGTTTATAAAGGCAAAGGAATATATCAGTGGATATTTTGGAAAGAATAAATTCAAGGTGGGAATTTATTAAGAATGGTAAAATTGTTTTAAAATTAAATAGTGATATTTTTAGGAGGGGAAGAGAAGATATTTCCCTGGAAAGCCAAGTACGTTTCAAAGCAAATTTTTACGTATAAGTTTAAAGTTAATTTTTTTTAAAAGTATGTGTTGGATAATTTATTATTTGTATATATTTAAATCTAAAGAAAATATTTTTATTAAAAGTAATTTAAAATTTTGGTTTTAAACATAAAGTTTAGGTTTAAATCTTACAGGTAGCTTTATTTAAACTATTCTTAAAGTACATATTTTTGAATAGATATTAAAGTAATTTTAATTTACATGTCTCTAAGTATAATTTATAATAAAGTATTTTTAAATTATATTAAATCTAAAATATTGGTACTTGGATGTTTCCAGAGGAAATAAAAGTTTGGGTATCTATTACATGAGAATAGTTGGGTTTTGAAAATTGTTTCCAAAGGGGGTTGAAAATGGAAATATATCTTGTGAAGATATTTTGAGAAAATAAATAATTTGGGAAAATTATTTATTGTTTGATGGATGCTTGTGAATATTAATTGATAGTTAAATAACCGACTATCAATATTGGCCAAATGCGCTGATCGTTTCGAAGAGATCGAGATCGAGATTAATTTCTCGAAAACCACTTCGATCCGGTTTGTACGTTTCGTGTGGAAACAAGTGTTGGAATCGATGATGGAGCAGTGAAGTGCAAGGGCTTGTCGCTCCTAATCCTGAGGATATTTCTAAAGTGGATGTAGTAGGAGTAGCGCCTTCCGTTCGGTTCGAACCCGAGACGGACTTGTATGGATGAATTCTTTCGGAACATCGTCGGTGGACGATGGGCATTCTAAGTGAAATGATCTAAAATGGTAACGCTTAGCCTCAAGCCTAATCAACCAAGAATGACTGAAAATCAGGGGATATGCAGCAAGGCTTCGTGGGTAGCCCCCATTTGAGAGTAAGGTCATCCCTGTCTAGATGTCCTTTTTGATTTCGGCTTAGTGGTGCGGTTGCTGATCACAACCAGTGGTGATTTTACTCGAAATTATCCAGTAAGGGGTAGTTTCGGCCTTTTGTTGCAGGGGATTGGGCGTAATCCTCGGTACACTAAGCTAGACCAGGTATTGTTACAGGTAGTACCCCAGTGCCTAGTCATTAGTTGGAAATCCATTCTCCCTACGTGCCTTTACGGTTTTATTTGTATAACTCACGATTGTGGCTAGTATGCTGGAATTTAATGAATGTAACAATTTCGTCTATTTTAATAAGTATTTGTATATAGACACTATTATAATATCAGAGGATTTTTATAAAAAGTGTTTTAGCTATTATAAGGTAATAACCCGACATGTTTATTTGTGGCGTGGTCTTACGAGATGATTTTGATTTCAAAGGATTTTTAACTTTAATAATCAATTTGAGTGTGATTTTCTCACGCTGGTATCCCAGACTGACTCGGGTGTTATTTTATTATAATGCTCAGGTCAGACCGAGTATTATAGATACAGGATAGGATGTTGTGGAGCTCAGGAGGCGAGCTGGATGGTGAGACGTATGACTCGTACTTGGTATATATTCAGCTGTGTTGTGTATACTGTGTATTCTATTTCTGGACAAGTTAATATAGCTGTCCAGTGTTTGATTCTGATTGTGTTGTACTCTGATGATATAATGTATAAACAGATATATTTTCTTTTGTGTAAAGATCGTTTACTATCTATTATATTTTATTCTGCTGCGATGGTTAGATTATGATAGTGTTTTCTATTTTCTTCTTCTACCTCTTTCTTCTTAAATCCTAATGGTTCGTATTTCCGTTCACTTTGAGTTGAGATGTTGAAGAATAGTGTCGACTTAAGGGGTACGGAACTACGGGCTGTTACATTTGGTATCAGAGCTTACGTTGACGACAGCCTAGGCTTTGGTGGGGAAAATTACTCATTAGAGATAGAGTCAGAAGTACTCTAGAATGAGTTTGAGTGTATTAATAGTATGAGCGTGTATTTGTTAGTGGATATAAAAATGGATTTATATTGTGTTAATTGATTTATTGAGTGGCATATGAACCTTCATCGGCACAGTCTGGACAACTGTAGCGAAGGGGTTTCTAAACACTGGAATAGAACAATTTGATACAATATTGTTTTAAAAGGGGGTAAATGAAATAATGTTACCCAAACTATATTTTCGATATAAAAGAAATATTTCCTTAGATTATTATATAACTTGGATGTTTGGATGATCATATTTCAAACAAATAAAATTATAAAAATTGGTATGACTTGTATAATCAAATGGAAATTTGTACGGGCATAAATTATACAAATGGATTATAGTTAAAATTTAATTTAAGTCCAAATCTGTAAATTTAAGACCCCGGAGATTTTGGAAGTATTTTTCGAAATGTTTTGAAGACAAATAATAACATTATTAATTTTGGAAGTATTTCTGAAAGGAAATTGTTTCAAATAAATTTTGGGAAGGAATATAGCATTTCACTCATTTCAGTCGCTAGAAAATAACTTCGGTGATGACTGCAGCATCATCGATGTTCATTTTCGAGTTTCTAAAGTGACGAATTGCTGCCAAATTGATTTGTTCAGAAGAACTAGTTTGTTTTTGAAACTTCAAAGGAAATTGTTGGGGTTAAAACCCGGATTGGGTTAAATTTGAGAGATGTGATTTTGGAATAATGGTGATTCCAAAATGATTTGAAAACCAAAAGCCAGGTGTTTGACAATGAAATTCTTATGTAAATAATTTAGAGATCATTAGGAGATAAGTTATAAACTTACAAATGGTAAATGATCTTGAAGATAATATAGGAGTGGATTTTGAAATTAAAATAAGAGGGTGGAAGAGTTAAAATGAAATTTAACTTGGAATAGAGTGAAGAAATAGAAATTTGAAACTTTAATAGATTGTGATTGAATGGGAAAATAAAATTTAAGTTGAAATTGAATTGAGATTAACTTAAACCAAATGAAAATAAAATCTAGATGAATAAAAATTGAAATGGAAGTGAATTGAATAAAATTAATTAGAATTAAATTAACTCAAGCAAAGTTAATAATAATGAGTTGGATTTGAAGTAAATTGAAAGGAATTGAAATGAAATTAAGGTGAATTGTGTGGGATGAAAATAAATGAAATTAAGTCCTTGCTTAATAAAATTCAAAGGAATGTTATGCAGCTAGATTTAGTTGGAGTTGAGTTAAATAAATTGTATTGAAATAAATTCGGTTAAGTTACAGATAATATTGAATGGAATAAAAGTCTTACTTAAATAAACAAGTGTAAATTAAGTAAGTAGTGAATTGACATAAATAAGCTTAGGAAGCTTATAAAAGAATTGAAAAGCATTAAAATAAAAGTATAATCCGTAGTTAAAAGTAAAGTAAAGTTAAATGTGATTGACCGTAAATGGATGGAGAAGTATGAATATTAATAAGTGAGTAGCTTATAAAAATTTAAAAAGGGAATGAATAAGCCGAAATAAAATAGCTTGATATTTGGAAAATGGGAGAAAATCCAAACTGGAATTATATTGTTTAAATTGAAATCAAGAAAATTTAATGAAGTAATGTTTAAAATAGAATCAAATATTGATTTAAGTTTGAAATAAGCTAATTAGCTTAATAAATTATTTGATAGAGTCTGTTAATAAAATTTAACTCGGTTAAATAAAATGGATTGTAAGTTAATAATGAAGTTTGGAAATAAACTTGAATTATAAATGGAATTTGAATGGGATTGATAATGAACGAAAAATGAGTGGAGATATATATATATATATATATATATATAATAAAAATAAAAATAGAAAATAGAAAATGAAATTGGATTAAAGTGGTAGCGGTTTGAATGTAAATAAAATGCAAGAGGATAGAAATAAAATTGAAATAGTTTTATTATTAATAAAATAAGTTCGGAAGTGAATTAAAAATGTGAAATAAGTTTAAAATGGTTTTGAATGAAACTAAGTTGGTTAATAAAATGAAATGCAAGTGTATGGAATCAAATTTAAAGCTGTAATGGAAATGAGAATGTATGGAATGGAATTTATATAAATTGAGTTGGAATCAATTTAAATTGGTTATGAACTAAAGTAATGGTTTATTTGAATGAATATTGTCGAATTGCGTAAAAAAATGGGTCGTTCGACATTAATGAAAGTAATTAAAATTTTATGAGTTGATGGACGTTAAATAAATTGATTTTGAGATCAACCGCATTAAATATGAGTTAGTTTTGCTTAAATAATTGATTGTAAGGAACTGTATTGTAAACCATTTAAAATTGATTGAATCGGCGTATGAATTGGTTGAAAACAAGTGCATGAGTGTTAAAACCATATAAGTTGCTTATAAACATTGTTTAGTTACATTGCTTTTAATATCAGTGTGTTATAGTTGTTTAAAAAGAGTGAAATGTTAATAAACTTCATATTTGTGGCACTTACATGTTTAAATTGAGCAAGTACAGGTATAGGAGGCCGTGTGGCTGGATTTGGTTGCGCTAATAGCTATATAAATACGCCGCTTGCTTAAAAATGCTAAATAAGGTACGCCTACGCCATAAAAATAGGTAAAATGAATAGTTTTTCTGTTTTCCGACCGTGTGAGTCGATGTATACATATTTATATCTCTTGTCAAATTTCCAAAGCTCCTCCGTACAAAAGAGACTCTGCCAAAAAAATTCGAAAATTTTGGGAGTTAGAAATTTTTTGAAAATTCTGGAAAATATTTTTGTTAACGACAGAGCGATTTCAAACTTAAGTTGGAATAAAGGATTTTGAAATCAGAATTGAAACCAGTCATTTGGGAAAAGTGAAAGGAATAGTGAAGTGAATGATGAGTTTTCACTAAGTATGTTCAATAAGTTAGTGGTTCGGAATATTCTTCTGTCTTAGCAATTTCGAGGATGAAATTCTTTTAAGTGGGGAGGAATGTGACGACCCAGGATTTTTGAGCATTTGAAAATGGAATATTTAATTGATTTTAAATATTTAAAAGTTAATTTTTAACTTGAATTCAAATATCACTATTTATTAGGTAATTTAATTTTAAATAATTTGAAATTTGGTAAAATGTTGAATCTGAAGTTTTAAGCCGGTTAAAAATAATTTGAAGGCTTGTAAAATCTATATTAGTAGTATTGAAGATAGTAAAAGTATTAAAATTGAAATTGGAAGTGTTTTGTCCAGTTTTAAATTTATATCGTTTAAATCGAATTTAAAAATAGCCTTCCGAGGTACAGTCTCGGATTTTGACGAAACCAGTTCCATTAGATCCGTAATATTGAATTATCATTGGATTTCAGTTTTCGTAGTAATTGGAGTTGCTCTGTGAGCGTATGATATACAAACGCGCTGAAATTTATATCAATAATTCAATATAATAATTGGGTTCAAAAAGCTATCTTCTCCATACAATCGAGTTATGCCTCGAAACCTTCTACATCGTGTTCGTAATTGAGGTATAACATTATAAACGCCTAGCGACACGCCTCGATAGGAATTCGAAATTTGTAAGTTGCATTTTCGAGACGATTTGAATTTGAATTTAAATTTAAACATATATATAATTGTTGACTGGTTAAAACTTATCGCATCAGAACTTTTTCAATATTTCAAATCACTGTACACAAATCTCAGCCGACACGTAAAACATCTTTTCCCTTTTCACTTTATTCCATAGCCGAGCCTTCTCTTCTTTCTTCTCAAAACAAAATCGTTTTCAAAAAAAGAATGGCCGAGCTTAGGGAAACTCGCTCGAGATTCAAAAATTTGCGAACCTATCTCCCCTTCATTTCTAATCCGAACTCAACCCAGTCTCAAGATCCCATTCCTCTTCAAAATTGAATAGCATTTCCCTTCTGCCCCACTTTTCTGTTCGATTCAATTTATATACAGATAAAGAAAATAAAGCAGCGGATAATAAACAAGCGAGAAGGAATTCACGTCGAAAGTAGGGGATTCATGCAATAGAATTACGCTCGACCTAGAAGCGTGAGCCACCGAATGGAATGCCGCGTCCACGGCAGGCGATGGTAGAGGAGCAAAGTCAGCACGAGATGATGACCGCGATTGGATGTGATGCTCGCGACCTGGTGTTGCGTTATGAGGGAATTTGGGCCACATGCGCGAACTGGGTGGAGGTAGAGGCAGAGGCGCACAAGCTGTCGAACTCGACGGCGAAGTGTAAGGGAGATGGGCAATCGACTGCATCAGCGTTGTGTGAGGTGTCTAGGGTTTCGCAGTTTGTGTGGAGGTCGAGGACAGGGACGTGCGTGGGTACGCGTGTAGGCAATGAGCAGAGTGGTTGTCGTGCGACTACCTGGAATCGATTGATATAGGTATAATAATTTTATATTTGATTTCATTTTTATATATCAATATATATATATATATATATATGTAGATTGGGAAAAAAATTTATAAAGTATGAAAACGTATATTTATATATAGGTTGGGAGAAGTAAAATTACAGTATTGATTTTATTGAAAATATAAAATTTCTATTTTAATTTAAATGTAATAAATAGGTATATAAACAGAAATATTTATTTATAAAGGTCTTGAAAAGGAAAATAGGAGGTTCAAAGGTTGAAAGAATTTATATAAATTGGATTTTTTTTATGAAATCTATATAGTTTATTCTTATAAAATATATCTGTAGTTCACAAGTGAAATGGAATAAAGATAAATATTTTCAATCACAAGTCTATTTTATAATAATGGATTATGGAAATTAACCTAGTTACTTATTTTCCTTCTAAAAATTTTGTTTTTTTACTATAAGAAAATCAGTTTGAACTAAATCATTAATTAAGCAATTTATAAAATGAGATTAATTTTTTGATTTGTTCGAATAGTAATAAAATCATCTAATATTTATTCAAGGTCAAAATCAAAAAATGGACAAGTCTAGATGGGATTGGATTGCAAGTTAAAAATTACAGGTGAGTAAATCTCACTCATCTAGATTGTTATAGTTAAATTTAAATAATTGGTTGAATTGCTTGGATGATGATGATGTTATTATTTAAACTAAATAGACCGTATACCCCGCGTAATAGTGGATGTTAGTATATTACACCCATATACCGTGATATTCCACCCCGAAGTGGAATTGGTATTATATATATATTTGGAGTTGATTTCCCATATTTTATAGCGAATAAGACCCTATATGCTGCATAATAGCGGATGATATTATTTAATCCCATATACCGCGATATTTCACCTAGAAGTGAAATTGGTATTTTATATTGTGCTAACATTTGTGGATGCAGGGAAACAGGTTGGAGGGATCCAACTGGATTCCTCAAATTATTTTGATTGTTTGAATATTCTATGAAATGATTATTTGATTTCCTGTGATGAATTATGTTGATAATTGGGATATTGTATGTTACGGTTGATTTAGTATACTTGGGGAAAATTGAGTTACCAAGAATATATTAATTGGATCTTTATTTAAAAGGAAAAGAAAGAAGGAAATTTGTAAGTGTAATAATTATAGGGGATTTTAATAAATTTAAAAATACATTGGAAAGATTAAAAGGAATTTTAAAATTTTAATAAATAAAATCCAAGTATAGAAGGAAATTTGAATAACAAAGAAATAGTGAATTTTAAAACTTACGTAATATCATCTAAAGAAATAAAGAATTTATTTTAAAAATTTATGGTTTAAATTTATTTTAAAGTGATAAGAAAGGATTTAGGAAAAACCTAAAATTGATATTGTCAGTTAAAAAGATTTTAAATCACAATTTAGAAATAAAACATGATGTTAATGGATTTTGAAATAAATGAGTAAGTAAAAGAATTTATTTCAAATAGAGTAATTTGGAAATCAATTTAAAATTTATTTAAGTGCTTTTAAAAATTGGAATTTTAAAGGGAAAAGGAGACTATGAAGTTTATAAATTGGGTTTATAAAGGTAAAGGAATATATCAGTTGATATTTTGGAAAGAATAAATTCAAGGTGGGAATTTATTAAGAATGGTAAAATTGTTTTAAAAATAAATAGTAATATTTTTAGGAGGGGAAGAGAAGATATTTCCGTGGAAAGCCAAGTACGTTTCAAAGCAAATTTTTATGTATAAGTTTAAAGTTATTTTTTTTAATGTATGTTTTGGAAAATTTATTATTTGTATATATTTAAATCTAAAGAAAGTACTTTTATTAAAAGTAATTTAGAATTTTGTTTTTAAAGATAAAGTTTAGGTTTATATCTTACAAGTAGCTTTATTTAAACTATTCTTAAAGTACAAATTTTTGAATAGATATTAAAGTAGTTTTAATTTACATATCTCGAAGTATAATTTATAATAAAGTATTTTTAAATTATATTAAATCTAAAATATTGGTACTTGGATGTTTCCAGAGGAAATAAAAGTTTGGGAATCTATTCCATGAAAATAGTTGGGTTTTGAAAATTGTTTCCAAAGGGGGTTGAAAATGGAAATATATCTTGTGAAGATATTTTGAGAAAATAAATAATTTGGGAAAATTATTTATTGTTTGATGGATGCTTGTGAATATTAATTGATAGTTAAATAACCGACTATCAATATTGGTCAAATGCGCTGATCGTTTCGAAGAGACCGGGATCAGGATTAATTTCTTGAAAACCACTTCGATCCGGTTTGTACATTTCGTGTGGAAACAAGTGTTGGAATCGAAGATGGAGCAGTGAAGTGCAAGGGCTAGTCGCTACTAATCCTGAGCATATTTCCAAAATGGATGTAGTAGGAGCAGTGCCTTCGGTTCCGTTCGAACCCGGGACAGACTTGTATGGATGAAAGCTTTCGGAACATCGTCAGGTGGATGATGGGCATACTAAGTGAAATGATCTAAAAAGGTAACGCTTAGCCTCAAGCCTCATCAACCGAGAATGACTGAAAATCAGGGGATATGCCGCAAGGCTTCATGGGTAGGCCCATTTGAGAGTAAGGTCATCCTTGTCTAGATGTCCCTTTTGATTTCGGCTTAGTGGTGCGGTTGCTGATCACAACCGTGTGGTGATTTTACTCGGAGTTATTTAGTAAGGGGTAGTTCCAGCCTTGTTTTGCAGAGGATTGGGCGTAATCCTCGGTATACTAATGTAGACCATGTACTGTGACAGGTGGTACCCCAGTGCCTAGTCATTAGTTGGAAATCCATTCTCCCTACGTGCCTTTACGGTTTTGTTAGTATAACCCACGATTGCTGGAATTTAATGAATATAACAATTTAGGCTATTTTAATAAGTATTTGTATATAGACACTATTATAATATCAGAGGATTTTTATAAAAAGTATTTTAGCTATAGTTAGGTAAAAACTCGACATGTTTATTTGTGGCGTGGCCTTACGAGATGCTTTTGATTTCAAAGGATTTTTAAACTTTAATAATCAATTTGAGTGTGTTTTTCTCACGCTGGTATCCCAGACTGACTCGGGTGTTATTTTATTATAATGCTCGGGTTAGACCGAGTATTACAGATACAGGATAGGATGCTGTGGAGCTCAGGAGGCGAGCTGGATGGCGAGACGTATGACTCGTACTTGGTATATATTCCTCTGTGTTGTGTATACTGTGTATTCTGTTTGTGGACAAGTTAATATAGTTGTCCAATGTTTGATTCTGATTGTGTTGTACTCTGATGATGTAATGTATAAACAGATATATTTTCTTTTGTGTAAAGATCATTTACTATCTATTATACTTTATTCCGCTGCGATGGTTAGATTCTGATGGTGTTTTCTATTTTCTTCTTCTACCTCTTTCTTCTTAAATCCTAATGGTTTGTATTTCCGTTCACTTTGAGTTGAGATGTTGAAGAATAGTGTCGACTTAAGGGGTATGGAACTGTGGGCTGTTACAATGGAGAAGATAGCTTTTTGGATCGACTATTTAAATTAAATCGATTAATTATTTCTAGGCGTTTATATCCCATATGATCAAACGATAACTCAAAATGCTACGAAACTTAGAATTCGATAATAATAATCTATTACGGATCCAATGGAACAGGTTTCGTTGAAATCCAAAACTATGCCTTTTTAAATGTCAATTTAAACGATATATTTTTAAAATTGAACAAACCACTATTAAATTTAATTTTAACACATTTATTATCTTCAGTATTATCAATATAAATTTTATAGGCCTTTGAAATATTTTTAACAAGCTTGAAACTCCAGACTCAATAATTTACCCAATTGCCAATTTATTAAATTTAATAATTTAATTACCCAATAAATATTTGAAATTCAAGTTAAAAATTAACACCTTAAAATTTAAAATCAATTAAATATTCCAATTTCAAATATCCAAAATTTCGGGTCGTTGTAAAAAGTAAAGTAATAATTATATTTGGTTTGATTTGACACGTTTTGGAATTTTGTGCTTACATTTTCTTAACGAAATTCTAGAATTTTCCAAGTATGTTTAGTAAAAATAAACTTGATTAGTAAATTAATTAATACTTATACTACTTGAATATATATTCCTATATAAGAAAATAAAGGTGTGACAACGTTGCGACAACTTTTAGACGACAAAATGTTGATTTTCGACAAAATATATTACGGTCATATTTTGACATTTTAATTAACTATTTATTTATGTAAACCAAATTTAAAAATAAATTTTTTTTTTGCTATTTAAAAATATAAATATTCATAAATTAACTAAAATAATGTATTTAACCATTGAAGCTTATTTTTGTGAAATCAGCATTCAATCACTTTTGTCGATATAGGAAAATGTTACTATTTTTGTATTTACATGATAATCTAAAGAGTGCATAGTTTTTATAATTTGTAAATATGTAACACACATGTTATAAATTGCATATGTTCATACAACTTTGCGACGACTTGTTACAGTTTTAAACAACGTTGTTATTGACAAATTTTACAGTCAAAATTAGACATTTTTGTTAAACTACATATTAAAGTAAACCAAACTTGAAATGAACCTTTTTACTTCTCTAAATAAATTGAAACATGTCTATTCATATTTTAAAATCATATTTAAATAACATCAAATTTTCAATTTTTACAGTGTATGTAAAACTGACAAAATGCGACAAAATTTGCATTTTTGTTAAACGATTATAAACATATTTTTAAATCCATTAATATACTTCTATTATCTTTATTAAGTGATTTTAATATAATTTAACTTTTCAAACAAATATTTAAACCAGTTTATTTAAGCATTTATTTATTTTTAACAAAACTTTAACTTTTGCTGATTTGAGGAAAAATCCAAATTTATACTTTTTAAATTATTAACTATAAGAATAAATAATTTCTTCATTATTATTTATTACTTATAACTTATTTATTTAAGTTTATAAACCCTTTTAAATTTTAAAATAAACAAAATCTCTCATTTTTGAAATAGCGAAATTATAGGTCGTTGTAGAAAACATTATAAGTCTATTTCTCAAAATTATTTTAACTTACTTATTTAAGTTTATAAACCCTTTTAAATTTTAAAATAAACAAAATCTCTCATTTTTGAAATAGCGAAATTATAGGTCGTTGTAGAAAACATTATAAGTCTATTTCTCAAAATTATTTCTAATACCCGTACTTAAGAAATATTCTGTACTTATCTCATAAATCTTCGGAAATTTTTGTTAATTTTCTTTAAAATTTCCAAAAATTATCAATTATACTTATTTATAGACCAACTAACAATTTATAACTCTTTAATGAATTGAGATTCGTATTCGAAGTGCCCGTATCTAAATAATTTGGAAATTTCTTTTTCTCTAATTTTCTTAAGTTTCTAAATTTCATTATAAGATTTTCACTTGTAAATTCATATCCATTAAATAAAACCCGATTCATAAATCTCAAGAGCCTTTATAAGTAAATTTCAATTGCTTACTTTTAAACTATATACTAGCGCGAACCCGTGCTTCGCATACGGCTTGTAGCTATATTTTGTTTTTTAATTATCAATGTATCTTCGTTTGTTTTCTTCTAGAGTTAAAATTGTGGTGCTAATTAAGTGGTACATTTCAATTGATTTTTCTAATAATATGTTTAAATTTAAATTGGTAGATAAAATACACTTTGGAGAATAAAAAATGTTAAACCTTTGAGTTTTCAGGGTGACATAATCACATTGATCTATTTTTAGATCGAATTTTCTAACTTTGATAATTTTCATAGCTAAACTTGAAGCCAAAAAAATTATCCTAAGTATCGAATTTTTCTTATATTCAAAACAGAATATTTTACCCATGCTTTACAATGCCTCGTTATTAAGGTCAAACTTAATTCTCATGCTCAAGCTTAAATTATTATTCTAAACATATTTGTAGACTTCAATTATAATTATTTGTGCAACAATCAGCGTGCACATCTAAATGGATCCATACACGCAACGTATAAATAAAAGAATCCATCTTAATGTAGTCGTTCAAGCAGTAGCTCTCAATATACATTTAACAAACATAAGGCGGTGAAAGTTGACTGTAAGAACTGCAATTTTATTTTTATCCTTCACAATTACATTAAGTTTTCATTGCATCTATTATAGACATATGACAACAACAATAACAATAATTTTATAAAAAGGAATACCTATGCACCGAATTATAAATGATGCCTAAAAAAAATTTATTCGAAGACAAATCTTTGACATAGAATGTGCAATTTCAGCCGAAGGGAAAAAGTTAAACAACTAAAGTAATTATTTGCGTCTCTGTGTATTTTTATTTATGTATATATTAGATGCACATTGGCAACTTAATGTCTTTATCCCCAAGTAATGATGATGACAAACCACTCTGTCTTCCTGCAAAAATAAGAAATGAAAGCAGATGTAATCATATTAAACACAAACAACGTTGAGTAGCATACAAACATATATATGAAACTATTATAGCTATAGTTTGCTAGAGTCCTCCATGACTTAGGATACATCAAAGTAATATGTAGGGTTTGAAGTACACATGCTTATTCACTAAATAAAATAAGTCACTATAGAAAAGACAACCACATTAGTGAGACTGAAAGCAGGTTATCCAAAGCGAGGAAACTCTCTAGAGGCCAATGAATTTTAGTGAATGTTCTGTGTCAATAGAAATAGAGGCTATTGTACCTTAAATAAGTGTTGTATTAATGGAAATAAATTATGATTTTACATAACCACAAGATAAAGCTTTCCTCATGGTGGATGACTATGTCCTGTGGGTATAAGTTTGTTGAATGTTTCATTACCTAATTTATGAATTTTTAGCATATGTTTATCCGTTTTTATTTTTGCACAGTACTATCTCATGCATATTGATTATATTTTACGTATAAAATATCAAACAAAAGCACATCCTTTTTGTTGTTTTTCAGATAGAAAAATCTACTTGTTCAATTTACATGAATGATTGTTGCCGTAACTCCTCATTTGAGGTTCTGAGTAGATCTTGTATCAACATCGTTGTTCGAAAATAACAATATAAAATCCCATTAAACAATACATCATCATGTCCAATTTTTGTTAAAGGACTGTATGCATATAACTATAAAAACAGAAAAAAGAGGTTTGTGCCTCTACTGAACTAAGCTTGAATGTTAGGCAACTTACCAATTTTTATTATCTTGTCTAAAATATGATATTAGTTTTAATGAAATCGGATCCTTTCTATCTAGGGGAATTTTTCCATACATCCTTATAATTATAAAAACTAAACTTTAAGTCCCTACCAATTTCCTTTTATAAAATACATTAGTATTTCAAAAAAATAAGTGTCATTCAAGAGGTGTTTGGGTAATCTTACTAATCTCTTTGTTAGGAATATTAAATAGTTTAATTTGGATATGTTTTTAGACACATGCATTTTATATGGAATCGCAACTCCAGTTAAGGAAACCTGTGTCGATCCAATTACTTTTTATGAGTAAAGCAATATAGTGTTAAAAGGTATTATAAAAAAACTCTCAGATATTATCAAAACAAAAAGTATATAGCAAATGTTATGCTAAGGTTTAATAAATTATCTAATTCAAATATAGTTCTTCTTAATTTATTCTATTTTTTATCTTCAAATTAATTGCCTTTTCACTATCTAAAAACATAATTTCCTAAATTGTTCGATTATACCGTTAATGATGGAGCGAGAGGAAAAATTCTCGAAAACCAAGAAAGGAAAAAACAAAAATACATACCTTATGTATTTATTCTATTTCTAAGGATATCATTTGGAAATATGTCAAAGATATAAAATTAGAAGATGAAATAGTTAACAAATATATCATCATACTAATAGATTATAGCATCTTTTATGCTAAAGCTTAGAATTTTACCCTATTCAAATAGCTGATTTGACATGCAATGCATCATTACATACAGCTCCTTGTCAACATTTTTGAAAACCTTGTCTCCCTATTTTGTTTCCATTAAATCATCCCTATATACATGTTCTAAGCAAATTACAATATTTTATAAACAAAAACCCAAGTAAAAGAAGCTCACAAATAACATCACAACAAAGGGATTATAGCATCTTTTATGCTAAGGATTAATAATATGCCTTATTCAGTAGAGATGATTTGTGTGTGTATGCAAATATTGGTTCCTTAACTTAATCGATTTTAAATCTTCAAATTAAATACTCTATTCACTACTTAAAAACATACTTTCCTAAAGTGTTCTAGTATACATTAATGGTGGAGCAAGTGGAAACTTTCTCGAAAATCGAGGAAGAAAAGATAAAAACTTATAACAAAGCAACATACAAATTCGAATTCTTCTGGAAATCAGCCTTGCCTGTTTATTTTGTTTCCAAGATATCATTCATATATAGTTTGATTTTGGGTATTTGTAAACACATCACTGTTTTCTGAATAGGGAATGTATGTTTTAGACATATGCATTTTATACGAAATTGCAAGTCCAGTTAAGGAAAACCATGTAGACCCAATTATCCAATTATATTTGTGAATAAATCAAGACATTGTTAAAAGGTAATATTATAAGGAATTTGTATTTGAGACGAAAAGAAAATGTGCAGCACTTTATTTTTCACTTTTCACTTGTACAAAAACAGATACACTATAGTCTGTATTTATATTGATATTACAAACTATAATATGCTACTGGGCTATATATGTAACGACCCGTATTTTACGTGTCGATAAATCGTAGAATTTACAGGTCGTTAGTATTGTTTATGTTGTCTCTAGCATGAGTCGAATGGGAAGTTAACTCATGTGTAGTGTTGAGTCGTGACCGACTTATAGGCTTAGCCGAGTTAAGGGGTAGACGACCTAAAGCTTGGGTCGTGATGGCCGGGTTAGTAAAGCTAACGTATTACCGAGTTAAGGGGTCACCGAGATAAGGTAGTGACCGACCTATAGTGCTTGACCGACTTAAGGAGGTTAGTGGTTTAAAGGATTGGCCGGCTCATAAGGGAGACCGACTTAACAGTGTTGCCGACTTAACGGGATAAGTGGTTTAGGGGTTTGGGCAACCTTAAGAAGCGAGCGAGTTAAAGTTTGGCCGAGTTAAGAACTGACCGACCTAAGGAAGTTACTGGTCTAACATGTAGCGACCTAGTGGTTACCCCTGTATGTGGTTAGGCCGTGTTATAACTAAGTCGTGAGGCCTCGTGTCTTTTGTTAAGTCGCAGAACGACTTAGTGTTAGGTCGGCCATGTGGTATCTCTGTTAGGTCGCTAAGTCGTGTACCTGTTGAGTCCTGGAGTGGTTTAAGTGTTAGGTCGGCAGAGTGTTGGGTCGGCAAGGTTAGGTCGGCGAGGTTAGGTCGGCGGCGACTTAGGGACGGCCGAGATAAGGGTTTTTCCAGCCTATAAATAGAGGGGTTCGGCTCACTTTTTGGCACCGGTTTTTGAAGCAACGAAGTGCTGCCATTTTGAAGACTCGACTACAACATTTCTTCATCTTCTTTTCTCCATTCCAATCTAATTCTAACACCCATCCAAGATCGAAGATCGAGATTGAAGATCCAAGAGACAAAGTTGAAGATCTTCATCCAACGAAGCTAGATTTCATCGTTTTAAGCGAGATTTCGCCGGATCAAGCCTTGATCTTCGCTGTCCAGATCTGAAGTGTTTAGTTTTTGAGGTGTTTAGGTGATTTGGTGAGTGGTAGTTATCTCTCACGCGGACCCAAAGGAGTATATTGGATTAGTGGTTTGTTGGAGTGTTGTAGATAGCGATTTTTGTGCATTTTCCTTAGATCCAAGTATAGATCCATTGTTTGTAAAGATGTTTACCTATGCAAGCTCATTTATTAAGTTATAGAAACAAAACCCATGTTTTGTATTTGTTAGTTCTATGCTCATTTATTTACAAAATTGCCATTGTAGTTATGAATGCCTAATTAGATCTTGATTGAATACTTATTTGTTTGGATTAATGTTTGCCTTGATTGATTGTTGTGAATGATCTATCTAGTTGATAGATTTGGACAAGTATGGTCAAAGGTGATTCAAAAGCTACAGGAGAGGCTCTTGAATGGTGAAGCTGCTAAAAGCATATGTGGCGGATGTGGAAGCTCATATGTATGGATTGAATGATGTTGAGATGGAACTTTGCCATGATGCGATGAGGCAAACCATGTTGTTGAGTTGAGACTTTGCGATGATGTAATAAAGCGAAGTATGATGTGATGTAGACTTGGCGTAATCCAGGCAGGGATCATTCCAAGCATGTTGATAACTCGAGGGATGGTTCGAGTTGGTTGATAATGGATTGCTCGAGAGGTAGCTTGAGCTAGTATGAGGTTAGTCGTCAAGGAGGATGACTAGGAGGCTTGGATCTCATCGTTGTTGAAGGTTCTAGCATGCTCAAGAGCAAGAGTACATGGGGTGCCCATAACGACTACAGGTAGGTAGTCGGGACAACCAAAAGACTACAGGTAGGTAGTCGAGTACTCTGGGCAAAGTAGATAAGTCCTAGGCACAAGGCAGTGTGCGGAATTATGTCTGGAACCGGGGTTACCATTAGCCCTTGACGGATGGTCATTTAATCAACGGTGAAATCGAAGCAAGGATAACAGTGATAGCTAGAGTCATGGATGTTTGGACGTTTGGTTGTATCATCATTCGGTCTCAAGAGCGGTATTTTCTAGGTGCTTATCTGATCTTGGTTTAGGCCTTGGGGGTTTTTATTTGGAAAACATCGCCCTTGACTCGAGTGATCATTGCTTTACCTTAATTATCTGCTATGTTATGCTTACTTCTCCTTGGTGTGTGTCTGGGGGCTATCACTGTAGAAAGAGGTGGAGTGGGATGGTTTGGTTCCTATTCCTTTTATCCTTTATGCTCTTTTGGTATGTTTGATAGTTGATTTACTGCTCACTAAGACTTTGTCTGACTCAAGGTTTTATGTCTCCTCTTATTACCTTGGGCTGTTCATCCATGTTGGGATGGGCAGACTAGGTAGCAGGTGACAGGTGCTGTTCTTAGAGATCTACGCTGATGATGACGAAGACGAGCAGGAGGCTTTGCATGCTAGTTTTCTTACTATATGTACTGGGTGTTCCGCTGTTATATCTGATTGAGTGTTGTAGTGAGGCTTTGATGTATGGATGATTCATGTTTGTATAAATCTACTTACGATGCTTATATGATGATTTTTCTGTTATGGAGTTTCACTATATATTTCTCTATTGTATTTTATCCAAGCGCTGTGAGTTGTACGATAGAGGTTGCTGTTTTATTTTACCCTGACTATCGTCCATGACTACCTGGCACGCCTTTCAGCGCACTATTCCATTGTTTTGGTGCGGGAGTCATGGGCGGTCGTCACATTTGGTATCAGAGCTTTGGTTAATCGATTTTAGCCAACGCTCGCTGACGTAACTACGTATGAGAGACGTAATTGTATTTTGATGGATGATTACTATATATAATATAGTAGCCTAGTAGGATTTTAACTCCTTATGCAGTTGTTTCTTAAGGTGTTCTAATCATCCTTATTACAGATATTAAGGATGAGTCGAAGAGCGAGACCAACTGCAAGGGAAGGCCGTGCTACTGAAGGAGCGGTTGATTATGGAACTATGTTCGAAGCGATGATGACTTCGATCATGAGAAGGATACCAGCTCCAGGGCCATCAGTAGATGTGGGAGTTCAAGTCCAAGCTCCAAGACCGGTGGATTTTGCCAAGCTTTGCAAGGATTATACTTCTCTTGGAGGAAAAGCTTTCTTGGGGACAGAGTCGACTATTGAGGTGCAGAGATGGATTGATGCATGTCGAAGGATCTTTGGTGACTTAGGGATTGAGGATGCAACTAAGAGGAAGCTTGCATCGAGACAGCTTCAGGGAAGAGCTGCTGATTGGTGGAATTCTATCACCATCGATACTCCAGAAGAAGAGATTACTTGGGAGCAATTCCAAGTCAGATTTGAAGCTAAGTTTATCTCTACGGCTCAGAAATCTGTCTTGTTTAAGAGGTTTGTAGAGCTCAAGCAAGGTGGGAGACCAGTTCTTGAGTATATTTCTGAGTTTGAAGCTTTGTCCAAGTATGCTAGATCGTATATTGATTCTCCTTATCAGAAGAATGAGAAGTTTGTGACTGGTTTGGATGCTTATCTTGGGAGGCAGTTGGTGGATCATCTGGATGATCCATTTGAGAAGCTTGTGGAGAAAGCCCTTAGGCATGAGAGTTTGTTTCCTAAGGAAAGTTCTGTTGTTGCTGTAACCAGGGAAGGATCTAAACCACACCAGAATGGCAATAAGAGGAGGAAGCAGCAGCAGCAGAAGGGTAAGGATGGCCAGAAGAAGCCGAAAGGCGAAGTGACTTGTTATAACTGCCAACAGAAGGGCCATCTTTACAAAGATTGTAAGAATCCCAAGGTGCCGGGAAAGTGTTATAACTGTGATAAGCTGGGACATATCAAGAAGGATTGCCCAGAGCCGAGGAAAGATAGGCAAATTGTGCAAGCTTATGCTTTGGGAGTTGTGCCGTCATCTTCAAAAGCTCCTACTGCTGAAGAGAAGGGGAAGAGTGTGGTGGTTCAAGGTACTCTTTCTATCTGTGGTGTTCCAGTTAGAGTGTTGTTTGATACTGGAGCGTCGCATTCTTTTGTTTGTAATGATTTGGTAGGCCGGTTAGGTTTGAAACCGGATATTGTTGATAGGCCATTGGTTGTGACTAATCCGGTTGGGGGTTCGTCATGTTTGTGTATGATATGCCGTGGTCTAGTTGTGTCGAGTCTTGATTGCTCGTTTGATTGTGATTGCTTTGTTCTGAACTTTGCGGGGTTCGGAATTATTTTGGGTATGGACTGGCTCAAGAAGTATGCGGCAAGGATTGATTGTGAGAGGCTTGAGGTGACAGTCGGGAATGTGGAAGGGCGAAAGGTTGTGATACGATGTAAGCATGAGGAAGGCGTCTTCATGAGCTTCATGTATTCGCTGGTTGTTCCACGGGATGGACTGTCATCAGTGCCTATTGTGAATGGATTCGAGGATGTCTTTGACGAAGTCAAAGGGTTGCCGCCGCATAGGGAGATCGAGTTTCGTATCGATCTAGTTGAGGGAGCCAGACCTGTTGTGGTGCCTCTTAGGCGGATGGCGCCTAGGGAGCAGCAAGAGTTGAGGGTGCAGGTTGAAGACCTTTTGCAGAAAGGATTCATTCGGAGAAGTGTGTCCGAATGGGGTGCACCAGTTGTGTTCGCAACCAAAGCGGATGGATCGTTGAGGTTGTGTGTGGATTATCGTGAGCTGAATAAGTTGACTAGGAAGAACAAGTATCCATTGCCGAGAATAGATGACTTGTTTGATCAGCTTCACGAGGCTAAGGTGTTTTCTCAGATGGATTTGGCAACGGGATTTCACCAGTTGAGAGTGGCAAAGGATAGTGTGCCAAAGACTGCTTTCAGGACACCATCCGGTTTTTATGAGTGGCTGGTAATGCCGTTTGGATTGACTAACGCGCCCGCGTATTTTGTGGATCTTATGAATAGGGTGTTCAGAGATCAGTTGAATAAGTTCGTGCTTGTGTTCGTGGATGATATTTTGGTTTACTCCGGAACTGAAGAAGAGCACAAGACGCACTTAAGGATTGTTTTGGAAATCTTGCGGAAACATCAGCTGAAGGCTAAGTTTTCGAAGTGTCACTTCTGGAAGAGTGAAGTGAGGTTCTTAGGCCATGTTATCTCTGGAAATGGAATAGCGGTTGATCCCGCTAAGGTGGCAGCAATCCAGGATTGGGTTAGACCTAAGAATGCATCTGATGTGAGGAGTTTTCTTGGATTAGCAGGATATTATCGTCGGTTTATCAAAGACTTTTCCAAGATAGCTGCACCGTTGACAAGATTGACGAAGAAGAACCAAGTGTTCAGATGGGATGACAAGTGTGAGCAAGCTTTCGTAATCCTGAGAGAGCGACTGACAAGTGCTCCTGTTTTGACTATTCCAAGTGGGAATGAAGAGATGGTGGTTTACACCGATGCATGTGGCACTGGACTTGGAGCAGTGCTAATGCAGAAGGATAAAGTTGTTGCGTATGCAAGTCGACAACTGAAGCCGCATGAATGGAATTATCCGACTCATGATTTGGAGTTAGCGGCAATTGTGTTTGCTTTGAAGATGTGGAGACATTATCTATTGGGAGTTAGATTCGAGTTGTTTACAGATCATAAGTCGTTGAAGTATCTGTTCTCCCAAAAGGATTTGAATCTTCGACAGCAACGGTGGCTGGAGTTTCTAGCATCATATGATTTTGGTATAGCCTATACTCCGGGAAAAGGAAACGCAGTGGCAGATGCGTTAAGTCGAAGACATGCAGGATTGGGAGCCATGTTTTCGGAGTGGAAGAGCCTCGAGTATTTGGCTGAGTTTGACTTCAGGCCTAGATGTGAATTGGAACCTGAGATGTTGGCAAACTTATCGATAAGACCTACTCTTGTGGAAAGGATTGGCGAGAGCCAAAAGCAAGACGATAAGCTTGTCAGGATTATCCGTGGTTTGGAATCTGGATTGGAACCAGAGAAGGATAAAGGATTCGAGATCGATCGAGAGGGTCGGCTTCGAAAGCAAGGACGACTGGTTGTTCCCGATATTGATGGATTGAAAGATGAAGTTCTAAGGGAAAGTCATCACTCGAAGTTGACAATTCATCCAGGTGGAAATAAGATGTATCGGGATATGAAGAGAGCTTACTACTGGGAAGGTATGAAGAAGGATGTTGGAAATTTTATTTCCAAGTGTATGAACTGCCAGTTGGTGAAAGCTGAGCAGAAGAAGCCCAGTGGATTGCTTCAGCCATTAGAAGTTCCTACATGGAAGTGGGAGCAAGTGTCAATGGATTTTATCGATGGTCTACCTAGGACAAGAGCAGGAAATGAAGGGATTTGGGTCATAGTAGATCGTTTGACAAAGAGTGCAAGGTTCATTCCTGTTCGATCAACTAGGACTGCATCGAAGTTGGCTGAGTTGTATGTTAAGTGGATAGTTCGATTCCATGGTATTCCGAAGAGTATAGTGAGCGATCGAGACCCATTGTTCACTAGTGGATTTTGGAAGAGCTTCCAGGAAGTTTTGGGAACTGAGTTATGTTTGAGTACAGCTTATCACCCTCAAACAGATGGTCAGACTGAGAGAGTTAACCGAGTTTTGGAAGATCTTCTCAGAGCTTGTGTTTTGGACTTCGGAGGATCATGGGAAGATCACCTTCATTTAGTGGAATTTGCATATAACAACAGTTATCAGTCGAGCATTGGTATGGCACCATATGAGGCATTATATGGAAGACCGTGTAACTCTCCGACATGTTGGTTGGAAACTGGAGAAAAGCTGATACTTGGGCCAGAGATGATTCGACAGACTTCGGATTGTATAGAGATCATTCGGCAACGAATGAAAGCAGCCCAAGATCGTCAGAAAAGTTATGCCGATAATCGTCGTAAGGATTTGGAATTCGACGTAGGTGAGATGGTTTTTGTGAAGATTTCTCCATTAAAGAGTGCTATTAGATTCGGAAAGAAAGGAAAGTTAACTCCAAGATTTGTTGGACCATTCCCAATTATAGAGCGAATTGGAAGGCTCGCTTATAGATTAAAGTTACCGGAAAAGATGGCGGGTGTGCACAATGTTTTTCATGTATCTTATCTACGGAAGTATGTGCATGATCCAACTACAGTGGTTTCTGCTGATAACTGTGAAAATTTGGAGGTTGATCCAGTGGGTACGAAACCTCGTAAGCCGCTTCGTATTGTTGAAACCGATACGAAACAGCTTAGGAGGAAGACGATTTCGTTGCTCAAGGTACAATGGAGTGAGGATGTTAACGACTGTACGTGGGAGGAGGAAGAGAGGATGAAGGCAGCTCATCCCGGACTCTTCGAGGTATGGCCCTAAAGTGTCGTGACATCTCATGAATTTGTAGCTTGTTCTAAGTCTTAGAATTCTGCATGCTAGGCTAGAATTGGATGCATGGTTTGTTGATTGCTATGGTTGGTAGGCATGCAGAATATTTTTGATTGCTGATGTTTGCTTGGAATTTCGGGGGCGAAATTCCTAAGGGGGAGAGAATGTAACGACCCGTATTTTACGTGTCGATAAATCGTAGAATTTACAGGTCGTTAGTATTGTTTATGTTGTCTCTAGCATGAGTCGAATGGGAAGTTAACTCATGTGTAGTGTTGAGTCGTGACCGACTTATAGGCTTAGCCGAGTTAAGCGGTAGACGACCTAAAGCTTGGGTCGTGATGGCCGGGTCAGTAAAGCTAACGTATTACCGAGTTAAGGGGTCACCGAGATAAGGTAGTGACCGACCTATAGTGCTTGACCGACTTAAGGAGGTTAGTGGTTTAAAGGATTGGCCGGCTCATAAGGGAGACCGACTTAACAGTGTTGCCGACTTAACGGGATAAGTGGTTTAGGGGTTTGGGCAACCTTAAGAAGCGAGCGAGTTAAAGTTTGGCCGAGTTAAGAACTGACCGACCTAAGGAAGTTACTGGTCTAACATGTAGCGACCTAGTGGTTACCCCTGTATGTGGTTAGGCCGTGTTATAACTAAGTCGTGAGGCCTCGTGTCTTTTGTTAAGTCGCAGAACGACTTAGTGTTAGGTCGGCCATGTGGTATCTCTGTTAGGTCGCTAAGTCATGTACCTGTTGAGTCCTGGAGTGGTTTAAGTGTTAGGTCGGCAGAGTGTTGGGTCGGCAAGGTTAGGTCGGCGAGGTTAGGTCGGCGGCGACTTAGGGACGGCCGAGATAAGGGTTTTTCCAGCCTATAAATAGAGGGGTTCGGCTCACTTTTTGGCACCGGTTTTTGAAGCAACGAAGTGCTGCCATTTTGAAGACTCGACTACAACATTTCTTCATCTTCTTTTCTCCATTCCAATCTAATTCTAACACCCATCCAAGATCGAAGATCGAGATTGAAGATCCAAGAGACAAAGTTGAAGATCTTCATCCAACGAAGCTAGATTTCATCGTTTTAAGCGAGATTTCGCCGGATCAAGCCTTGATCTTCGCTGTCCAGATCTGAAGTGTTTAGTTTTTGAGGTGTTTAGGTGATTTGGTGAGTGGTAGTTATCTCTCACGCGGACCCAAAGGAGTATATTGGATTAGTGGTTTGTTGGAGTGTTGTAGATAGCGATTTTTGTGCATTTTCCTTAGATCCAAGTATAGATCCATTGTTTGTAAAGATGTTTACCTATGCAAGCTCATTTATTAAGTTATAGAAACAAAACCCATGTTTTGTATTTGTTAGTTCTATGCTCATTTATTTACGAAATTGCCATTGTAGTTATGAATGCCTAATTAGATCTTGATTGAATACTTATTTGTTTGGATTAATGTTTGCCTTGATTGATTGTTGTGAATGATCTATCTAGTTGATAGATTTGGACAAGTATGGTCAAAGGTGATTCAAAAGCTACAGGAGAGGCTCTTGAATGGTGAAAGCTGCTAAAAGCATATGTGGCGGATGTGGAAGCTCATATGTATGGATTGAATGATGTTGAGATGGAACTTTGCCATGATGCGATGAGGCAAACCATGTTGTTGAGTTGAGACTTTGCTATGATGTAATAAAGCGAAGTATGATGTGATGTAGACTTGGCGTAATCCAGGCAGGGATCATTCCAAGCATGTTGATAACTCGAGGGATGGTTCGAGTTGGTTGATAATGGATTGCTCGAGAGGTAGCTTGAGCTAGTATGAGGTTAGTCGTCAAGGAGGATGACTAGGAGGCTTGGATCTCATCGTTGTTGAAGGTTCTAGCATGCTCAAGAGCAAGAGTACATGGGGTGCCCATAACGACTACAGGTAGGTAGTCGAGACAACCAAAAGACTACAGGTAGGTAGTCGAGTACTCTGGGCAAAGTAGATAAGTCCTAGGCACAAGGAAGTGTGCGGAATTATGTCTGGAACCGGGGTTACCATTAGCCCTTGACGGATGGTCATTTAATCAACGGTGAAATCGAAGCAAGGATAACAGTGATAGCTAGAGTCATGGATGTTTGGACGTTTGGTTGTATCATCATTCGGTCTCAAGAGCGGTATTTTCTAGGTGCTTATCTGATCTTGGTTTAGGCCTTGGGGGTTTTTATTTGGAAAACATCGCCCTTGACTCGAGTGATCATTGCTTTACCTTAATTATCTGCTATGTTATGCTTACTTCTCCTTGGTGTGTGTCTGGGGGCTATCACTGTAGAAAGAGGTGGAGTGGGATGGTTTGGTTCCTATTCCTTTTATCCTTTATGCTCTTTTGGTATGTTTGATAGTTGATTTACTGCTCACTAAGACTTTGTCTGACTCAAGGTTTTATGTCTCCTCTTATTACCTTGGGCTGTTCATCCATGTTGGGATGGGCAGACTAGGTAGCAGGTGACAGGTGCTGTTCTTAGAGATCTACGCTGATGATGACGAAGACGAGCAGGAGGCTTTGCATGCTAGTTTTCTTACTATATGTACTGGGTGTTCCGCTGTTATATCTGATTGAGTGTTGTAGTGAGGCTTTGATGTATGGATGATTCATGTTTGTATAAATCTACTTACGATGCTTATATGATGATTTTTCTGTTATGGAGTTTCACTATATATTTCTCTATTGTATTTTATCCAAGCGCTGTGAGTTGTACGATAGAGGTTGCTGTTTTATTTTACCCTGACTATCGTCCATGACTACCTGGCACGCCTTTCAGCGCACTATTCCATTGTTTTGGTGCGGGAGTCATGGGCGGTCGTCACAATATACTTCAGCCCAAGCCCATTACTACAGAATACAATAGTTATATTTTGTGCTGAGATATCGTTCATTTCATAATTTGCTCTTCAATTAGATCTAGGGTTTCTCTTTCTCGTTCCTTTCTGCGCCGCCACTTTTAACTTTGAGCTCCTCTTTCAATCTCATGAAATTTGTAGCCGATAATGGCTTTGTGAGAATATCTGCTTCTTGGTAGAAGGCTGGAATATGATTGACTTTCAGTTTCTGGTTTATCACTTTCTCTCAAACAAAATAGAGATCTATTTCAATGCGTTTCGTTCGAGAGTGTAAGATTGGGTTTGCTGTGAGAGAGACCGAACTAAGATTGTTGCACCAAATAATTGGTGTGCTGTTGAGATCAGCCTTGATCTCTTGCAGAAGAGATTCTATCCATGTAATTTCTACAGTGGTGTTTGCTATGGATCTGTACTCAGACTCCGTACTTGATCGTGAAACCGTAGCTTGCTTCTTCGAGCTCCATGAGATTGGGTTGCCTCCCAGGTAAACACAGTACCCTGATGTTGATCTTCGATCATCAGGATCTGAAGCCCAATCGGCATCTGAGTAAGCCTGTATCCTTAGTTGTTTTGTGCTATTGAGGGTTAGACCATGGCTCAGAGTTCCCTTCAGGTATCTCAAAATTCGTTTAACTGCCTTCCAGTGTTCGCTGAGAGGTTTGTGCATATATTGACATACTTTGTTCACACTGTAGCATATGTCAGGTCTAGTAATTGTAATATATTGTAATGCTCCCACTATACTCCTGCATTGCTTTTCATTATCAATTGCTTCACCTCTGTCTTTTGAGAGGCGCAAGTTACTGATCATAGGAGTAGGTAATGGTTTTGCATTATCCAAGTTTGCTCGCTTTTGAACATCAAGAATGTATTTTTTCTGACATAAGAACAGTTCTGCACTTGATCTCTGTGTTACTTCTATACCAAGAAAATACTTTAATTCACCCAGATCTTTTGTCACGATCCAAATTCCAGCGTTCGAAAATCGACATCCGTACTCCACTGTACTTGAATGCCGCAGATTCAAACGTCGAAATTCGAGTCATGCCGGAGCTTATAGCACATTAAGTAAATAACACAGCGGAAGAAAAGAATAGCAATATCAATATACAACATTTGATACAATATCAGATATCATATGATACAACAGATGATACAATAGATATCAACATACATCAGAGATACAAAGAATAGCAGCGGAAATAAAAAGATAACACAGCAGCGGAACAAAATCTCCAGTATGGTCTTCAAGAAAGAACTCCAGTATCAGTAATCTCCATCTCCAAAGCACCAATCCAGAAATAGCTCAAACTCCAAATCAAGATGAAGAGAAGCAACTCGATCCAAAATGCGATTGCCAAATCCTAAGGCTGAAAGCTATCGAATCTACACCTACCATAGATTATCTGAAAACCCAACTCTAGACTGCCCGTGTGGGAAAATAGTGGGCACCCAGAGTTTAGGAAAGGAACAATAAACTCCAGGTCAGTCGTGGGACTGGTATGAGCAAACAAAAACATTTGGTCTTTGAAACAAACAAGAGAATTTAAATTTGAAATCCGCAATGCTTTTTGAAAAATGAAACTACCATAAGGCCTCCCGGCACACACACAATGCAAACGCACACATGGGGGAGATTTCTCCTTATGATAGTCAAACATGCTTTCTACGAGAAAAAGTTCTTTGATATTATTACT
This sequence comes from Allium cepa, assembly GCA_030765085.1. Lineage (NCBI taxonomy): Eukaryota > Viridiplantae > Streptophyta > Magnoliopsida > Asparagales > Amaryllidaceae > Allium > Allium cepa. The sequence goes on along the minus strand of CM060934.1, from coordinate 218,696,265 downwards.
AGTGCATAGTGGAAAATCTTTCGAAAGTATAATATAAACCCTAGCCAGCATAGGTACCATGATGCTATGCCTACTATAGCTGCCATGTTAAATGGCAGGTTCTACAACTAAAACAGTACAAAGCACGTATTGGATGAATGGATTTCCAACAAATGGTCAGGCTAAGGAACTTCCTACTGCCACATGGGATCGCCTCTGGCGGGACGTCCCGAGAACTAACGTTACGGTTAGAACTCTGCCAACACAAGGCCGGGTTACCTCTGTAACTAGGTAACTACTACACGAATATGTCATCCCCCGGTCCTTTGGGACCTTTACCCGAGCGCTCGCAACAACAACCACAAAGTATCACAAAGTAATAGATCTGCAGTATCCACATAGGTAAGTATCTGGGCTCCATACCATGATACCACCCTTTACCAGAAGGGAATGACACACCCTAAAGGGAGCGACCCTCATAACCTTGCCGCATCTTTCCTGTTTCGACCATTTCCGGGGTGTGAGGTCCTGATGCAGTCTCGTCCACAAAGCTACGCTTTGTGCAACAAAGCCATGTTTTGGGTCAACAGATGACCAAAGCAATTATCACAAAGATAAATGATCAAACAAATGATCATATTTCAAATGATTAACCAATGATCATCAACAGCAGCACTCAGCATGCCACATTACCAAATTGGGAATATCACTGATAAATATCAACTACATAACCTCTGAGCTCGTACGTCTCAGAGAAGGGTGTTAAACTAAGAGAATAAATTCTCCGCCACCAAGCAGAAATGTATTTGATAGAGATCAGTTAACATCTCAAAGTGTAATGTCGGACATACAACCATACAAGTCTGTTCCGGGTTCGAACAGAACCGAAGGCACTTCCGAAGAAGCCCTTGCAAATCCGGGTATCCACAATCCCGATCGGACTTCCCATCACTTAGGGAGAACTCTATACCGGAGCAACTCAGTGCAGAGTCAATCGACAGGTTATCCTATCGTTCTCACAAATACCCGGTCTTCACCACCGGTCTTCAAATGCTATCCATAACGTCGTATCACTATTCGGAATGGGCTATATGACACAAGGTCCTCTCCCGGCTAAACCGAATAATGAGCGCAATATTTTAAAAAAATATGGATATGGGATTTTAGCTAAGTCACAACTTATAAAATCCAAAACTTTTCTTTGAAATAGTTAAACAAATTACCATTTTTAAATCTTTAAACCAAAAAGATTTATTTCACAAAGTTTCACCCAGTTTCACAAAGATCTATTCATAGATTTCGAAACAATTCCCATTTCAATTGGATTAACCCAATTAAATCTTTAAAGTTAAAGATTTATAGCTTTCAAACCCATTTCCAAAGATTTATCTATAATTTGGAAACCATTTCATTTTAGACTTGAAGTCCTTTTAACACCAATTGGAAATTCATTTCTTTTGTGAAAGCTCACAAACAGTTTCCGTTTTTAGAAAGAATCCAAATATATACCAGTTTAAATCTTGGGTTAAACTAAAATTTCAAAACATCACCTTTAAAAATGGTTTTAAAAACCCATATAAACCCATTTATAAGTTGAATAACTTTTTTAACCCTAGATCCCAAATCATCGAATTCAATTTCAAACATTGAATTCAAATTTAAATTAATTCATTTAAATTCCAAGATTCGATTAAGTTTTTAAAATAACTATCATTTTTGAAAAATCATTTTCAAAAGCTTCAATTCCAATTCCAAAACTAATTTGGATTCGAAAATCAAATTTTTAAAAACAATTTCAAAAATCTGTGACTTAACAAATTTCCACGTGCAACCCATATTAGTGTGTGTATAAGTGTGGTCGGGGGGTTTTACACAATAGAAGTGCAACATCATCAATCAGCACAGATTAAATCATTACAATTCGATGTGGGATTCGGATAACCAAATGGAATCCGACTCCCTGTCGCATCGAAACTCAAATGTCGTTTTACGGGTCAAAGGGTTTGCATAACAATATATATATATGTCACAGATATGACAGCTTAGCACAAAACATCACATAGCATCACATCACATATCAAATATATCAATCCATCACAGAACATTCATTAACAATCAAACATCTTTAATTAAGATGAATAAACCGTGTGGTTATAAATTTATTCCCCACATAATTACCTCTATTTGAAACCTTTAAATGATTAATTATCATTAACTATAATTAATTAAGTCTTAACCATCTTCATTTATTAATCATTTATTAAATTAATTATCTTAATTAATTATCCTTTAATTGTAATTAGTTAATCTTACTTATTCCTCAATTAATTACTTGAAATAATAAACTTTTAATTATTGATTTATTTAAATCTTAGTTAAAATTAATTGTCCTTAATAAATAGATTTATTATTCCTTAATTAATTTTCAACAATTAAGTATTCCTTAATTAATAATAATTTCTTAGTCACTTTAAGTTAATTAATCTTAATCAATTTAGTTATCTTAATTAATTAACCACATTAATTAATTTTTCTTTAAAGTAATTAACCTCAAATATTTGATTAATCAACCCTTAATCTTTAATTATCTTCTCTTAATTACTTTTACTAAGTAATTACTACTTTCATTTGATTATTTATTAATTACCTGATAAATTAACCTAATAATTTAATGAATCCAAAACATTAAATTCTATTTATTTAAGATAAAACATCTCTTACTTAAATAAAGCATTTAAAAATAATTTGCTTTCAAATTTAACTTAAATTTCATTTTAAATTTAAGATTTAAAATGGATACAAATTTAACTTAAACAAAAATTTTAAAATATATTTCAAACCCTTTCTATTCTACTTAAAAACATTTCTGTTCAATATTTAAAACTTCAACTTGATTTGAATTCAAATTGTTACAAAGTAAAAACTGAGATCATATTTGATTTGATTTCAAAACCAAATTTAGATCTGTCTTACAAAAGGTTTCATTTTAAACTTTGAATTCAAACTTAAAACCAATTTAAATCTTCACTTAAATTTAAATCCTGTTTTAAATATTGAATTCTCTTTTAAAAAAGAACAAAACTATTTTAATATGAAAACCTGGATTTAAAAAAAAAACCTGAACTATATTTACATAGTTTCCAAATTTGAATTTAAACCTTGAATTAAATTTAAATTTATCATTTTAAACTTTTGAGTTCATAAGCTCAATTGAAATTAATTCAAACCTATACTTAAATTTGAATCATAGTTTTTAGAAGAACAAAACAGTTTTTTAAACAAAAATCTGGATTCAAACCTGAAACTATATCTTACTGTTTCCAGATTTAAATTTAAAACTAACTTGAATTAAAATTCATCATTTAAACTTTTTGAATTCATAGACTTATTTGAATTCAATTCAAACTATTCTTAAATTTTTACTCATAGCTTTTAAACATATGGGTTTTCCAGATTTTTAAAAAAAAACAAAACTCAGGCTATACCCTGCACAACTAACCCGAGACCATGACTAAAGTACTTCGGGTTAAAACCTCTCCCACTTCGAGTCAAAATCAAAACTGCACGGGAGCATCTCCGAGTCACCAAACCTGCACCACCAAAACTTGCACCAGAGTCAACAAAACCTGTCATCCATCATCACAACTCACTCTGGTCATCTTATGGCCTCCAACTCCGGCCACTGCTCCTCATATACACCCACTGCAAAACCCCAAAATCCCATGCTACTCGAATCACCACAAAGATCAGAGACTTACAAAATCTCTGCTACATTAAAACTGGGAATTCAAACTTGGGAAAAACTATTCTTGCCATCTCCACTACTCTCTGACCACCTGCCCCTAATTTTCCCACTCTCTTCATAACTTTCCCTTATTCTCCAAGTTCCAGAATTTACAAAATAGTCATATATACCCAAAATCCCAAAATCCATTTTATAATTAGTATCCTCAGAATACTGCACAGTCTAATTACTTACCCACAGAAGCTTTTAAAACTGATGCTTGTGTTTAATAATCATGTTTTAATATCTATGTTTAAACATGCATTAAAGTTTTGAACCTGTTTTGAATAATTTTAAGATGTTTGATAAATTTTACTTTTGAACTATTGTCTGTTGTTATTTGATTTCAGCAGTACAGATTTTTAATTTTTTTTCTAAATTAAATTTTACAGGCCCTAATCTATGTTAAACACAATTTATTCACACCATACTTCCTAACTAAGATTCATACATAAACAAATGAATTTGTTTTTAAAATCCTAATAAAAACAGTAGCAAGTCTGTAGGAATTCTCATCACAACTATTTGCATATACAAAAATGTATGCAGGCAAAATCTCACAATATTCACATCATACTTCTCTGCATACTCAAGCATAATCACACATCAATCAAGCATGTACTCAAACTCATGCACAAATAAAATTTCAACAACTTATAGAATTTGAGATTACTTACTAAAGAGAAGTACAAACAGTCTTAATTTCTTCTGTTCAATTTGCTTGTTTAAAAGGCATTGTGTATTAAACATTAAATTTCTGCCAATTTCTTGATAACTTGGGTTTTTTTTTTAATAGTAGTAACTTTTTTTAAAACATTAATTTACTCACATATCAAAGCATAAGAATGTGTTCAAGTGTGTTTGCTCACAGACATGAAAACAAAGAAGCAACTAACATCAGAGTTTTATATATGCATCAGATAAAAGAGGGTGAAGGATTGCTCACATATTTTCCAGAAGACAGGAATTTTTTTTTCCTGACAGTTGCCAAAGAAATGAAGGCCTGTGTCTTTTCCTTCCTTTCCTACTTTTTTAGAATTTTGAGTTTAGATCTGCAATGTTTTGAATTTTGCTTAAAGCTTCAAACAGACTATAGACTTCAATTCTCACTTGCTTTGAATTTCCCTCTGTAACTGATTGATAATATTGCTTAAATCTTTTGTTTTGTTTACTGATTACAAGATTAAATCCAAAAAAAAAATTTAAAAAAAAAAAATTTCACTTGCCTTTACTCATTTATTTCTAGAGAAAACTGCTCATTGGAAAACTGAAGCTCTACCTACCTTTTTCTTTTTTTTTTTATAAAACACATCTGCAATTTTTTTTTTGAATTTATTTTATGTTAAAACTTGTTTTTGAAATCAAAAACTTATTAAACTATGAAGTTAAAAACTTGCCTGAGAGACTTGAACAAAGCACAAAATATTGAGCCTGAACTTGCATGCTTTTCAGGTTGTTTGATCCTTGCTTTTGATTCAACTCGTTTCTGTTTTGACATTTAGTTTGCTGGTTTGAAAACTTGATCATATTTGAACATTGAAATTTGGTTTTGAAGATGATCTGTTGTTGCCTTTGGGTTTCCAGATTTCTATTTTGAATTTGCTTTTGTTTTGCTTAGCTTGCCTGACCTTAAACTCAGTTGAAATCCCTGAGTACTTGAAGCTGTTCAATCTCTACTTTCATTTTGATTTCTTGTTTGATTTTCTCCTCTGATTTTTCTGTTTTGAAGACTGAACTGAAGAGAAGAAAAGTTGACAATTTTTCTTTCTTTTGGTTTGAACTGAGCTGTTTTGTTTCTTTCCCTTTTTTCTTTTGTTGAGATTTGAAATGCAAAATCTTTTATTACTTTGTTTGTTCAGATTTTCTGAGATGTTTAATATGACTGCATTTTGGGGAAATGAAAAGTTTCTATAAATTTTTTAATCTTATTATTTTATTTTATTAGATATGGTGAATGCCATTTGTATAAAATCATTATAACCTTTTGATTTTGTTAACTCTTACACTCCATCTCTCATGTGCATATGTTTACATTTGTATACATGTTTTCTTTGTTTTAACCTTTGTTTTAAGTTAAATACTTATGTTCATCTTTAAACAATTTAAATAGTTTTAAACATAACTTTATATTGTATTTATTTTCAAGTAAAAAAAAGAAAAAGAAAAAGCAATTTGAATTTTTGATTTATGAAACATGATTTATGCTTTTAGCCCTTTATCAATTTATTTACAAGTTACTTACATACACTTGTATTCATTTTATTTTTACAACTTTTGAAATCCATCACATCCTACAACCATAGTAAAAATGATTCTTATTTATTAACATATCTTTATTTATTCATACATTAATATTTAAACATACTCAATCACATTTGTGTTTAGATCCTCAGTTCAATAAATTTTAATTTATACATTTTGTTTTTAAACCTTGTTTGATTTTAATTTACAAGATATATCTATCCATTTTATCCCCTTATGTATATATTTATACTTATACAAATTAAAGTAAAATAGTTTGAAATTAAATTATACATTTATTTATTTATTTTGTTTGTTCAACTTGTTAAAGTTTTTAATCTCTAATTTATTTTTAATACATTTTATTTTGAAATTCTATAAATCCCAAATTATATTCTGTGATTCATTTATATAAATATACATCTTATTTTTCCTAAATCCAATATTTATTTTTAAGCTACTTATACTTAATTTTCTTATTAAATTTCTGTTTATAATCAAAATTATTTATCTATTCCAAGTATTTTCTAATTAATTCAAAATTTTATTTTCAGAAGTAAATTTAATTGCCAATTTAAACTTAGATAAATTTTTAGGAATGTTACATATTTCCCCCCTTAAAAGAATTTCGTCCTCGAAATTGCAAAGAAGACAACAAAGAAAGGATAAAAGATATAGAGATATCTTTCCGAATCAAACCGGATATCAAGTCTGTATTTGGCTTATCAAATAAGAATATTGATAATATGAGAACAAACTCATATAATATTACACAAGGTATTTGGGTCCACCGGTCTACGAATATACAAGGGCATTGATTAGTTCGAAGGGATAACTAATCGTTCGTAGACTATATCGGATCCCAGAGAATAAATAGATAGATTAAATCTTCATATTAGTTAACCAGTTTACTTAATTTAAAATTTCCAATTTATTTAATTTTTCAATTTCAAATTCATTAGAGTTTAGATCGAAAAGCTGATAAGAAATCGATGAAGATACAAAGTAAGGATTTTCTACAACGATTCGTAGGGCCACCACCACACCGAACTTCTTTCTGGAGCTGCTACGAAGCAATCAAAAAGAATTCGAAATCGAATCAAAGGAGATTGATAGAGAAAAGATATTTCCACTGTTGCAGGGTATTGACCATTTATAGTGGTACTCCCCTATCCCCTATCTCGTCCTCTTCTCACACTCATACTCACTATCGGTGAATAGTAAGAGAATTCACTGAGGCATTCGAACGGATATCTTAAGGATATACTCATTCTAGGGTTTACTTCACCCTATCTCTAATGAGTTACTTAATGTGTTATACTCCTGAGCTAAGGTTTTAACCATCAGCTCTGATACCAAAATGTCACGATCCAAATTCCAGCGTTCGAAAATTGACATCCGTACTCCACTGTACTTGAATGCCGCAGATTCAAACGTCGAAATTCGAGTCATGCCGGAGCTTATAGCACATTAAGTAAATGTGACAGCCCTAGTTTTCAACTATTTATTTTATTTTAAATTATTTAATTTTGAAATAATATTTTATATAAATTGTGTTTAACAATATAGTTAATTACTTAATTTGAAGATATATTTTATAAAATTTTATTATGTCAATAAAATTTAATAATAATTGTAGAAATTTAAGCTAAGTTTGAACGGTTAAATTTCGCGTTCAAAAGACGCGTCAATTATAGGGTATAAAGCAGCATAACAAGACGTGTGTTTTTAAAATGTTATTTTTCCAGAAATTTTTGATGTTTTGGACTGCGTCTGTTTAACGTAGTGTAAAAATAATATTTTCAAACCTTTTTGAAGAAAAATACAGTCAGTTAATTTCTACCCAACATTACTTGGTTAACTAACAGTTTGATTTCAAATATATTTGTATATGTTTTCTTTCCTAAAGCTATGCATGAATTCTTGCCTTTTTCATTTATTGTTTTCAAACCAAAAATCAAAATGCATAAAAATAAAAATATTCAACAAGTAGTAACGTACAATATTTAAAGCTAGACGTGTGAACATAAATACCTCTTTAGAAATCAACATACACATCATACTCCTTTTCTATTCCTCTGTCTCATCAGCTATACAAACAACTATTCTTGTGCCTTATCCTCCAAGAATCACGCATGTCAAAACTTTTGTAATTGATCTTTATATCCAGCTGATTACATTTTCTCTTCCCCTCTGATTTAACTCGACAGTTTTGTTCAAAGCCTATATATTTATTCCATAGCTTTAACCACGTGAGAACACATTAGCATAAGAAACTGATGCTTTTACCTCTCTTTTGAATTCACCACAAATTGCTCTGAAGTTTCTTAGACTAAAGGAGCATTGCATTTAATCAATATTGCCATTATGTTGCCTATAAACCAAAATGTATAAACTGGCAGCAGTTTTGAATCACGCCTTAATAAATAAGAAATGGGAAATCAAATAATTCCTAAAACTGACATTATGGAATCACTAGGTTGTGCTTCTTTTCCTTGATCTTGCCACAGATCGCACCTTCAACATTTGCAACGTTCGATCCTATTTATTTCTTTGCAATCTGATTTGTATATCACATTTATACTTTGTGTAACTGATACGTTCTCTCTTTCTCTTCCTCTGTAAATTTCGAAAGCCTTGCCTATAAAAATCCATTATTCCTTGCACCTATTTGCTCGGTCTTCATCATCTTCTTCTGCTCAGATCCTATCAGGTATGGTTATTTGGTTTTCCTTGTTCTTCCAATCTTCCTTAGTGTTCTCTGATCTGACTTGCTCGGCCCTCTCCCATCTCCTCACCTTGATTTTCAGTTGTATCTTATTTGAATGTAGTCTGTCTGCATATATATGAGATAAACCAGTGGTGTCTTGGGTATGAGTGGGTAGGGGTGTTCAGTTAAATGATTAAAGTATAGGCAGTGAGCTTACAATGCATTGAAAATGTGACCTTAGCAGTGAGTTTCAGTTGTTTTTTTTTTACATATAGTCTAATGTATGAGAATTTGTAGCCTGGACATGCCTTGGCATTACTAGGTGTATGTATACAAATAGTGGAGTTTGTTTAGGCTGGGGTAATGGTAAGCTTTCAGTTGTGAATGTTTATAAAGGCAGAAGCTCAGGAAGAATAGGATGCAAAGCATGAGGGTGGGATGACATAGCCAAGCCCTGATGCACATGAATGCATACATTTGGACTGACCACTTTATCACTACCTGACATGCATTTAGGAAGGTAGAAATTGCATCAGTGGATACCATAGTGTTGCCCAGGATTTTGGTAGCAATAGAACTAAAATTGCCTCGAGTTTTACAGATATGTGAGAGGTTGTTTGCATAAGAAAATGATAGGCTTGTTGACAGGGGCAGAGGACTTGGAGCATGTGTGTGTATAGTAGAAGGTAGGAACTGTTAAGTAGATAACAGTATCTTGTTCCAAGTTCTGTGTGCATGTAGACTGACCGGAGGGTGGTAGTATAAATGAAGTGGTTGATGATGAATAGAAGTGTTGAAATTTTATGCTGAGGAGTAGTGCACTCATATTTCAACACAGAGCATAGGCTGTACATGTTGCCATCCAACTATGCATGTTCAAGCTGACCTGAGTAGATTTGTAGAGTAACTAGAATTGTTGATACTAGTGATAGTTGTAGATGGTTAAATGTCTGATTCATAGTTCAGTTAGTTGTTTAAGGATTAGTAGTAATTCTGGTAGCTGATGTAGATCTTAGTTCAGTGGCTTCAAGATGTTGGACAGAGAGAAATAGGTGAGTCTTCACAATGTTGTACACAGGCAACTCGAAGCAGAGGCACATGTGACCCGAAGATCTTGAAAAATTTGCTCGAAGCAAATAGGTGGTGGCTCGGGTAGTAGAAGAGACTCTGCATATTTTGTCATCTACATACCTTTAGCATCTGCATTGATCAGTTGAATCTGGAGTAGCTTTAGGAAAAAAAAAAAGAAAATATTATAAACCAGTGAAAAAAAAAATAATAAGTTAAAACCCAAGCTTGGAAAAAGAAAACTAATATGGTCAGCATATAGGAAAGTGAAGTCTGTGCATGAACATATCAGTTGTGCACCTGTGCATTTTAATAGTTGGATATATCTTGAGTTGCTGGGGTGATTTGCTTTGGAACCGGACTTGGAAAAAGGCATAAGGTTGGTTGAAGTGGGTAGGCTGGCAGGAGGGTGATGATGTGAAGTCTGGAAAGCAGATTGGTGAGAGAAAGCATGATATAGTAGGGTAGTGTTTTCTGGAAAAGTAAGTGAAGAAGAAAAATGTAGAGTATGATTTAAAACTAGAAAAAAAAAAAAAAAAAAACATTACAAAGAGATTTCTTTATTTCAAGCCTGGGAAGTACAAATCAGAAGTGGTGCATGCGTGCATATGTTTTAACTTGGCCTCTGCATGTTCAGTTTGAAGACTGGGAAGAGCTTTAGACTGATAAGAACAGGGTAATGTACAAGTGTAGCTTGTATATGTATATATGCTGGTGCGGATAGAGGAAGTAGGAGGGGCTGTTGCATTGAAAAGCAGATGAAGTAAAGAGTAGAGCTGAGGCCAGGTTGTAAAACTGATTTGATAGTAGGATAAATGTGGGCAGTAAAAGGTGATGATTATATTTGGCGTGTGTACGTGTGCATGAGCAAAAGAATTAGTCGTGCACGTGCACACGTGTATATGTCCCGACCCATAATAGGAGACCTCGCCATTTGCCTTGTTTCGTCTTTTAGGAAATTTTGCCGTAGTTTTAGTGATAGCCCGGTTCACCCATTGAGTATGTTTTGGTCGTTGTACACGGTGAAGTGGTCGAGCAAGTCAAATCAATTTCCGTTCTATTTTAATCTTTTCTTGACCATAAATTCTAAAGTCGCGTTTCAAAATATTTGAATTTGTTCTAGATTTGAATCTAGGCGACATCAGAAGAAATTTGATCGTTATTTTCTGTCATTCTTTACTGGTGAAACGTCGTTTCGAAATTTAATTTTCTGCAACTCTCAGGTGAGTATTTCTCACCAGACATACGTATTTATATTTTAGTAAATTATTGCAAGTGTATGTGTAAAATTGTATTTCACTATTATCTGTCTGTAGTGTAATATAGCATGATGGACCCCATTTAAATTGACACCTCATCAGTTATTTATCTGTTGTATTATATCTGCAGTTATATTATGTTATTGTTTATTTACTGCTTAAATCACACTGCAAGTTCCCTGTTATATATACTGTTATGGGCTGAAATGATAGGCCTAAATGATTACTGATAATTTATGCTGTTAACTGATAACTTGGGATTGCGGGTTTGAAATGATAGAGCCCGGGGTTTTGTAAATTACGGGTTGAAATGATATAAATCCGTATCACTTGACCTAGGCTAGAAAACTATATACAGGCCCGTGGTCCTTATAATATTTTCTGAAATATTTAAAAATTATTTTGGAAGTTAAATATTTGATTTATATCTTTAAAGGAATTGAGATTGATTTTTAATAAGTTATAAATAAAAATAAATAAATATTTGAATAAAATTTAGAATATAACTTATTTGGTAAATCGGGATTTTGAAAGAATAAGATTTCAGTTAATAAATAAATAAATAAGTTATATTTGGAAATATTTATTAAGTTAAACAATCTACTACAACATTTAAATGCTATCTTTTGAAATTGGACTAGTTTTACCCATAACTTTAGGTAGCATTTCCTAAGTGCTATGGAATCTAGAATTTGATTGCTCTAAAATTTATGGAATTTGATAAATTTTATTTTATATTTAAGTTTGGAAAATCTTAAGATAGGATATTTATAATTAGATTTTCCTTAATAAATTTAAGATGAATATTCTGGTATTAAGTAAGTTTTGAAATTTTTAAATAGCTAAAATTGGAGTTTTATTTATGGAAATTATGGGAATATTCAAGACTAAATAATAAAACATTGATTTGTGAAAGAATAAAACCCAAACTTAGTTTTGAATAATTAAATACTCCAATTTAATGGGAATTAAAATGTTTTGGGAACATAAATGATGTCTAATTTATGGTTTAAAACTTTAAATAGAGAAATTATTTGTAAAGCTATGAAAATTCTCTTCTTTACAAAGTAACCATAAAGTTAACCCATTTATTCTATATACCGTGAATATCCAAACCATTGTGTTTGGGAGTTATGGATTTTAAAGTAAAATTTCCAAAATGTTATGCTTTGAAGGTATAATTCAAATATTTGTTTCCATATATTATAAATTTTAAACAGTATGGTTTGGAAAAGAATTATATTTGAATATAACGATATCATATTGTTTTGGGTTTTTAAAAATGATATTGTATCTATAGTTTTGAAATGGAAATGATTATTCTGGTTTAAAGTATAAACTGCTTTTAAATGGCCACGGGTTATAATAACGTTGGTTGGCAAAGAGACCGGGATCGGATATGGACATACTCTCTGTCGATACCGAAAACCACTTTGACTAACCGTGTACGCGGTGGAGATTCCAGAATGAAGTGGGTTGGTGGTGACGGTTTCTTGAAAGGTATATACGTGGACCCGACTCCCGTGAGTTGGCTTAAGGTGGCTAAAACAGGAGCGATTCTCGGATTAATGAGGTAGCTCCTCTGATCGAACGCACTTCTTCGTATACCATTCTATTGCTTATGTGATTGTCTGGGTGCACCCTTGATTTGGGAGTGTTGTTCGAGGTGGGCGGTTGCTGCGGCTTCGCGTTACCACCGGTCCGGATAGCAATTGGTATATCTACCCTGGCATTGCCTAGTTGTGCCGTGTCACCTACCATATCGAGCCTTGTACGAGTTTGGTTTTCTCCCGTAGCCCGTGTGGTATCCTCTAGTTGCTTCCCGAGTAGGAGGAGCTATGATATTGGATGGACTACTGGGACTATTACGTGTTAAGGTGGAAAATGTAAAGCCTTAACGCTATTTAAAAGTATGTTTATTTTAGTATAGACACTATTATAATAGCGCAATATACTACATAGTAAATAGTTTAACGGATCCTTAGAGGATGGGCGGTCCCAAGCATCCTTTAAGTTACTTGCTATATATTACAGTACACTTGATTTAGTTTACATTATATAAGTATGTATGTCCTGACTCGAGTGTTTTGTTTTATTGTACGCTCGGGTCAGCCTGAGTTGCAGCTTCAGTTTCTTCTCCGTAGCTAGGACACTCAGTAGATCATTCGTGCTGTTGGAAGTTGTTTCAGCCTTTATCTTTTCTGGAATTCAAGACTTTGAAGACTCTATCTCTATTTATGTTTTAAATTTTGTAATGAGTATTATAGACAATGTAAGTTCTGTTTTGTAAAGTTGTATCAGTGGCTTCATGAACCACTAAATTTTAATTTCCGCTGCGAGATTCTGATATCTGTGTATGTGATTCTGTGATTTATTTATTGTATATCTTGAGTTTTGCCAAATTTATTTTACAACGCAGTATTCTGAACGATTCAAGTCCGACATGTGCGGATGCGAGTGGTTGAAAATACTGGGTCGTTACAGCTGGTATCAGAGCTTTGGCTCTAGGCAAAACTTAGAATGTATGGTAAATTTGATTTACAGAATCACCTCCATTTGAGATTTAATCTCTTCCTTTTCGAATTTGGAACATTCCCTGTGGTTCCAAAGTTCATTCGTGTCCCTCACTTTTCGTCTTCTTTAGATTCTGGAGTATCCCATAACTCCACTTCGGATGATCTTTGTAGTGAATTGGCGGTCTCGCCATTATTCTAATAAAGGGTGAAACTCCTTTACCATTAGCATTAATTCACCGGAGATTTATGTTTATCCTCAGTTTATATGATAGTATCTTTGATTATTTCGAACTCTATCTCTTCAAATCAAATGTGGATTTACCCAACCATATCAATCTGGCTCTTTAAGCCACGGTTGACCCGGTCAAGGTTGCCCGCGATCTATATAAACTCACCCAGTTCCTTATTCCGATTTTTTATCATCGGATCTTCGGATTTCAACTTATCTTGAATACTATTTGATTTGAGTTCATCAAATTTGAGAGTCTACCCTTGTTTTGGAAAATTTATGCCTATATTTAAAAATACATCTAATGTTATATATATGAGTGTAATTTTCAGAATTTTATAATTAATTTAACTAGTTGTCAAAAAGATAATAGTTTTGATTTTATTTATGGTTTTGTAAGCTAGGTATTTTGTGTAGAATAAATAATTGAATATAAACAATGGTTATGAATTAATTTAGAAGCGGAAATGAATTTAAAACAAGCACTTGAGAATTCAATTTCTGATGATTTCAAACCTTGTGTTTAAATTTTAAAGGGATGTAATAAGTATTTGTTTCCAAAAATTTTAAAATTTAGTGCTTTTCTCCTTGTCGCTGGAAAATAATTTCGGTGATGACTGCAGCATCATCGACCTTCATTTTCGAGTTTCGAAGTGAAAAGACCATTCTGTAGTCTGGCTACAGTGTTTCCTTGAGATTTTATTTGATTTGAATTTCTAAAATATGACTTAATATATATATATATATATAGATATATAATTTAATTTTGATTGGACATATTATGTATATATATGTTTATCTATCTCTAAATGGTTTGAAGGAAATCAGAAATTTAATTCTTAAAATTCTATCTTAAGAAATTTCAATAAAGGGAAAATAAAATTTTGATTAAGAAATTCCTATTGGAGATAATTGAATTTGAAAATTTTAGTTGTATACTCCTAAATTTCATTTCAACATAACTTACCTCGATCTTCCAAAGTTAAAAATGAATTTGGATAATATACAATATAAAAAGGATTTTATGAATAAAAAGTTGAGTGGTTATAATAAATATTATACACTTAAATTTTAGTTATAAAAAGATTAATAAAGGTAATATAGAGATAAGGAAAATATATTTGGAAGGAATATTTTGTAATAAGGATTGTTTATCTTAAAATCATAGTTAATTAATGTCTAAGGGAAATATTATGTACAGAAATTTGATTTTATATTTGCTATAATAAATATTTTATTTATGAAATAGACATGTCTTGAAAATGGATAATTATGATTTAAATAGTTAAGACATATTTCAATATCACTAAATTTTGATAATTGAGAATTGGTTTTCCATTGGAAGTTTCCAGTGTAACTTTTGAAAGAATATCTTATTAGGTATTTTAAATGAAGAGTTAGGTTATTGGTTAAATTAAGAGTTAAATACAATAATAAACTGATTAGGAATGCTATCATATCTACTATAGCATATTATAAGTGTTGCTGTCCCTAACAATAAATTGTTTTGAAAATTCTTATAATTGGATAAATGAACTCAGGAATATTTCAACTTTGATATAAATATTATTTGGCATTGAAGCTAAAAGATATAAATGAGGATTATTTTGAAAGTAATATGATTTTAGTAGTATGATTTCCAAATGATAATATCTATAAATCTTAATGATTTTCAAAGTATTATGATCCCAAATTTAGTATCTTATTTTGTTTTGAACTATCTTTAATATACTTAGTTCCCTATCTGCTACGGATCGGGGAGGCTATTGCTTATAGCAGTCTATTTAGAAATCTTTCTATAATCTTTGGAAATCTTTGTTACTCATTGAGACCTGAGCACCGTTATCACCCATAGACTAACGGTCAAATTGAAAGGGAAACCCAATTCTAGTGGATCTTTTTCGTGCTTCAAATTCGGAACTATCCGTTTAAGATTATTGTTTATCTTGCTGGTCTTCTTTTGTTTCTCTTCTTCGTTCCTTTTCGAGGACGAAAAGTTCTTAAGTGGGGGAGAGTGTGACAGCCCTAGTTTTCAACTATTTATTTTATTTTAAATTATTTAATTTTGAAATAATATTTTATATAAATTGTGTTTAACAATATAGTTAATTACTTAATTTGAAGATATATTTTATAAAATTTTATTATGTCAATAAAATTTAATAATAATTGTAGAAATTTAAGCTAAGTTTGAACGGTTAAATTTCGCGTTCAAAAGACGCGTCAATTATAGGGTATAAAGCAGCATAACAAGACGTGTGTTTTTAAAATGTTATTTTTCCAGAAATTTTTGATGTTTTGGACTGCGTCTGTTTAACGTAGTGTAAAAATAATATTTTCAAACCTTTTTGAAGAAAAATACAGTCAGTTAATTTCTACCCAACATTACTTGGTTAACTAACAGTTTGATTTCAAATATATTTGTATATGTTTTCTTTCCTAAAGCTATGCATGAATTCTTGCCTTTTTCATTTATTGTTTTCAAACCAAAAATCAAAATGCATAAAAATAAAAATATTCAACAAGTAGTAACGTACAATATTTAAAGCTAGACGTGTGAACATAAATACCTCTTTAGAAATCAACATACACATCATACTCCTTTTCTATTCCTCTGTCTCATCAGCTATACAAACAACTATTCTTGTGCCTTATCCTCCAAGAATCACGCATGTCAAAACTTTTGTAATTGATCTTTATATCCAGCTGATTACATTTTCTCTTCCCCTCTGATTTAACTCGACAGTTTTGTTCAAAGCCTATATATTTATTCCATAGCTTTAACCACGTGAGAACACATTAGCATAAGAAACTGATGCTTTTACCTCTCTTTTGAATTCACCACAAATTGCTCTGAAGTTTCTTAGACTAAAGGAGCATTGCATTTAATCAATATTGCCATTATGTTGCCTATAAACCAAAATGTATAAACTGGCAGCAGTTTTGAATCACGCCTTAATAAATAAGAAATGGGAAATCAAATAATTCCTAAAACTGACATTATGGAATCACTAGGCTGTGCTTCTTTTCCTTGATCTTGCCACAGATCGCACCTTCAACATTTGCAACGTTCGATCCTATTTATTTCTTTGCAATCTGATTTGTATATCACATTTATACTTTGTGTAACTGATACGTTCTCTCTTTCTCTTCCTCTGTAAATTTCGAAAGCCTTGCCTATAAAAATCCATTATTCCTTGCACCTATTTGCTCGGTCTTCATCATCTTCTTCTGCTCAGATCCTATCAGGTATGGTTATTTGGTTTTCCTTGTTCTTCCAATCTTCCTTAGTGTTCTCTGATCTGACTTGCTCGGCCCTCTCCCATCTCCTCACCTTGATTTTCAGTTGTATCTTATTTGAATGTAGTCTGTCTGCATATATATGAGATAAACCAGTGGTGTCTTGGGTATGAGTGGGTAGGGGTGTTCAGTTAAATGATTAAAGTATAGGCAGTGAGCTTACAATGCATTGAAAATGTGACCTTAGCAGTGAGTTTCAGTTGTTTTTTTTTTACATATAGTCTAATGTATGAGAATTTGTAGCCTGGACATGCCTTGGCATTACTAGGTGTATGTATACAAATAGTGGAGTTTGTTTAGGCTGGGGTAATGGTAAGCTTTCAGTTGTGAATGTTTATAAAGGCAGAAGCTCAGGAAGAATAGGATGCAAAGCATGAGGGTGGGATGACATAGCCAAGCCCTGATGCACATGAATGCATACATTTGGACTGACCACTTTATCACTACCTGACATGCATTTAGGAAGGTAGAAATTGCATCAGTGGATACCATAGTGTTGCCCAGGATTTTGGTAGCAATAGAACTAAAATTGCCTCGAGTTTTACAGATATGTGAGAGGTTGTTTGCATAAGAAAATGATAGGCTTGTTGACAGGGGCAGAGGACTTGGAGCATGTGTGTGTATAGTAGAAGGTAGGAACTGTTAAGTAGATAACAGTATCTTGTTCCAAGTTCTGTGTGCATGTAGACTGACCGGAGGGTGGTAGTATAAATGAAGTGGTTGATGATGAATAGAAGTGTTGAAATTTTATGCTGAGGAGTAGTGCACTCATATTTCAACACAGAGCATAGGCTGTACATGTTGCCATCCAACTATGCATGTTCAAGCTGACCTGAGTAGATTTGTAGAGTAACTAGAATTGTTGATACTAGTGATAGTTGTAGATGGTTAAATGTCTGATTCATAGTTCAGTTAGTTGTTTAAGGATTAGTAGTAATTCTGGTAGCTGATGTAGATCTTAGTTCAGTGGCTTCAAGATGTTGGACAGAGAGAAATAGGTGAGTCTTCACAATGTTGTACACAGGCAACTCGAAGCAGAGGCACATGTGACCCGAAGATCTTGAAAAATTTGCTCGAAGCAAATAGGTGGTGGCTCGGGTAGTAGAAGAGACTCTGCATATTTTGTCATCTACATACCTTTAGCATCTGCATTGATCAGTTGAATCTGGAGTAGCTTTAGGAAAAAAAAAAGAAAATATTATAAACCAGTGAAAAAAAAATAATAAGTTAAAACCCAAGCTTGGAAAAAGAAAACTAATATGGTCAGCATATAGGAAAGTGAAGTCTGTGCATGAACATATCAGTTGTGCACCTGTGCATTTTAATAGTTGGATATATCTTGAGTTGCTGGGGTGATTTGCTTTGGAACCGGACTTGGAAAAAGGCATAAGGTTGGTTGAAGTGGGTAGGCTGGCAGGAGGGTGATGATGTGAAGTCTGGAAAGCAGATTGGTGAGAGAAAGCATGATATAGTAGGGTAGTGTTTTCTGGAAAAGTAAGTGAAGAAGAAAAATGTAGAGTATGATTTAAAACTAGAAAAAAAAAAAAAAAAAACATTACAAAGAGATTTCTTTATTTCAAGCCTGGGAAGTACAAATCAGAAGTGGTGCATGCGTGCATATGTTTTAACTTGGCCTCTGCATGTTCAGTTTGAAGACTGGGAAGAGCTTTAGACTGATAAGAACAGGGTAATGTACAAGTGTAGCTTGTATATGTATATATGCTGGTGCGGATAGAGGAAGTAGGAGGGGCTGTTGCATTGAAAAGCAGATGAAGTAAAGAGTAGAGCTGAGGCCAGGTTGTAAAACTGATTTGATAGTAGGATAAATGTGGGCAGTAAAAGGTGATGATTATATTTGGCGTGTGTACGTGTGCATGAGCAAAAGAATTAGTCGTGCACGTGCACACGTGTATATGTCCCGACCCATAATAGGAGACCTCGCCATTTGCCTTGTTTCGTCTTTTAGGAAATTTTGCCGTAGTTTTAGTGATAGCCCGGTTCACCCATTGAGTATGTTTTGGTCGTTGTACACGGTGAAGTGGTCGAGCAAGTCAAATCAATTTCCGTTCTATTTTAATCTTTTCTTGACCATAAATTCTAAAGTCGCGTTTCAAAATATTTGAATTTGTTCTAGATTTGAATCTAGGCGACATCAGAAGAAATTTGATCGTTATTTTCTGTCATTCTTTACTGGTGAAACGTCGTTTCGAAATTTAATTTTCTGCAACTCTCAGGTGAGTATTTCTCACCAGACATACGTATTTATATTTTAGTAAATTATTGCAAGTGTATGTGTAAAATTGTATTTCACTATTATCTGTCTGTAGTGTAATATAGCATGATGGACCCCATTTAAATTGACACCTCATCAGTTATTTATCTGTTGTATTATATCTGCAGTTATATTATGTTATTGTTTATTTACTGCTTAAATCACACTGCAAGTTCCCTGTTATATATACTGTTATGGGCTGAAATGATAGGCCTAAATGATTACTGATAATTTATGCTGTTAACTGATAACTTGGGATTGCGGGTTTGAAATGATAGAGCCCGGGGTTTTGTAAATTACGGGTTGAAATGATATAAATCCGTATCACTTGACCTAGGCTAGAAAACTATATACAGGCCCGTGGTCCTTATAATATTTTCTGAAATATTTAAAAATTATTTTGGAAGTTAAATATTTGATTTATATCTTTAAAGGAATTGAGATTGATTTTTAATAAGTTATAAATAAAAATAAATAAATATTTGAATAAAATTTAGAATATAACTTATTTGGTAAATCGGGATTTTGAAAGAATAAGATTTCAGTTAATAAATAAATAAATAAGTTATATTTGGAAATATTTATTAAGTTAAACAATCTACTACAACATTTAAATGCTATCTTTTGAAATTGGACTAGTTTTACCCATAACTTTAGGTAGCATTTCCTAAGTGCTATGGAATCTAGAATTTGATTGCTCTAAAATTTATGGAATTTGATAAATTTTATTTTATATTTAAGTTTGGAAAATCTTAAGATAGGATATTTATAATTAGATTTTCCTTAATAAATTTAAGATGAATATTCTGGTATTAAGTAAGTTTTGAAATTTTTAAATAGCTAAAATTGGAGTTTTATTTATGGAAATTATGGGAATATTCAAGACTAAATAATAAAACATTGATTTGTGAAAGAATAAAACCCAAACTTAGTTTTGAATAATTAAATACTCCAATTTAATGGGAATTAAAATGTTTTGGGAACATAAATGATGTCTAATTTATGGTTTAAAACTTTAAATAGAGAAATTATTTGTAAAGCTATGAAAATTCTCTTCTTTACAAAGTAACCATAAAGTTAACCCATTTATTCTATATACCGTGAATATCCAAACCATTGTGTTTGGGAGTTATGGATTTTAAAGTAAAATTTCCAAAATGTTATGCTTTGAAGGTATAATTCAAATATTTGTTTCCATATATTATAAATTTTAAACAGTATGGTTTGGAAAAGAATTATATTTGAATATAACGATATCATATTGTTTTGGGTTTTTAAAAATGATATTGTATCTATAGTTTTGAAATGGAAATGATTATTCTGGTTTAAAGTATAAACTGCTTTTAAATGGCCACGGGTTATAATAACGTTGGTTGGCAAAGAGACCGGGATCGGATATGGACATACTCTCTGTCGATACCGAAAACCACTTTGACTAACCGTGTACGCGGTGGAGATTCCAGAATGAAGTGGGTTGGTGGTGACGGTTTCTTGAAAGGTATATACGTGGACCCGACTCCCGTGAGTTGGCTTAAGGTGGCTAAAACAGGAGCGATTCTCGGATTAATGAGGTAGCTCCTCTGATCGAACGCACTTCTTCGTATACCATTCTATTGCTTATGTGATTGTCTGGGTGCACCCTTGATTTGGGAGTGTTGTTCGAGGTGGGCGGTTGCTGCGGCTTCGCGTTACCACCGGTCCGGATAGCAATTGGTATATCTACCCTGGCATTGCCTAGTTGTGCCGTGTCACCTACCATATCGAGCCTTGTACGAGTTTGGTTTTCTCCCGTAGCCCGTGTGGTATCCTCTAGTTGCTTCCCGAGTAGGAGGAGCTATGATATTGGATGGACTACTGGGACTATTACGTGTTAAGGTGGAAAATGTAAAGCCTTAACGCTATTTAAAAGTATGTTTATTTTAGTATAGACACTATTATAATAGCGCAATATACTACATAGTAAATAGTTTAACGGATCCTTAGAGGATGGGCGGTCCCAAGCATCCTTTAAGTTACTTGCTATATATTACAGTACACTTGATTTAGTTTACATTATATAAGTATGTATGTCCTGACTCGAGTGTTTTGTTTTATTGTACGCTCGGGTCAGCCTGAGTTGCAGCTTCAGTTTCTTCTCCGTAGCTAGGACACTCAGTAGATCATTCGTGCTGTTGGAAGTTGTTTCAGCCTTTATCTTTTCTGGAATTCAAGACTTTGAAGACTCTATCTCTATTTATGTTTTAAATTTTGTAATGAGTATTATAGACAATGTAAGTTCTGTTTTGTAAAGTTGTATCAGTGGCTTCATGAACCACTAAATTTTAATTTCCGCTGCGAGATTCTGATATCTGTGTATGTGATTCTGTGATTTATTTATTGTATATCTTGAGTTTTGCCAAATTTATTTTACAACGCAGTATTCTGAACGATTCAAGTCCGACATGTGCGGATGCGAGTGGTTGAAAATACTGGGTCGTTACAGTAAATAACACAGCGGAAGAAAAGAATAGCATATATCAATATACAACATTTGATACAATATCAGATATCATATGATACAACAGATGATACAATAGATATCAACATACATCAGAGATACAAAGAATAGCAGCGGAAATAAAAAGATAACACAGCAGCGGAACAAAATCTCCAGTATGGTCTTCAAGAAAGAACTCCAGTATCAGTAATCTCCATCTCCAAAGCACCAAACCAGAAATAGCTCAAACTCCAAATCAAGATGAAGAGAAGCAACTCGATCCAAAATGCGATTGCCAAATCCTAAGGCTGAAAGCTATCGAATCTACACCTACCATAGATTATCTGAAAACCCAACTCTAGACTGCCCGTGTGGGAAAATAGTGGGCACCCAGAGTTTAGGAAAGGAACAATAAACTCCAGGTCAGTCGTGGGACTGGTATGAGCAAACAAAAACATTTGGTCTTTGAAACAAACAAGAGAATTTAAATTTGAAATCCGCAATGCTTTTTGAAAAATGAAACTACCATAAGGCCTCCCGGCACACACACAATGCAAATGCACACATGGGGGAGATTTCTCCTTATGATAGTCAAACATGCTTTCTACGAGAAAAAGTTCTTTGATATTATTACTAGTGCATAGTGGAAAATCTTTCGAAAGTATAATATAAACCCTAGTCAGCATAGGTACCATGATGCTATGCCTACTATAGCTGTCATGTTAAATGGCAGGTTCTACAACTAAAACAGTACAAAGCACGTATTGGATGAATGGATTTCCAACAAATGGTCAGGCTAAGGAACTTCCTACTGCCACATGGGATCGCCTCTGGCGGGACGTCCTGAGAACTAACGTTACGGTTAGAACTCTGCCAACACAAGGCCGGGTTACCTCTGTAACTAGGTAACTACTACACGAATATGTCATCCCCCGGTCCTTTGGGACCTTTACCCGAGCGCTCGCAACAACAACCACAAAGTATCACAAAGTAATAGATCTGCAGTATCCACATAGGTAAGTATCTGGGCTCCATACCATGATACCACCCTTTACCAGAAGGGAATGACACACCCTAAAGGGAGCGACCCTCATAACCTTGCCGCATCTTTCCTGTTTCGACCATTTCCGGGGTGTGAGGTCCTGATGCAGTCTCGTCCACAAAGCTACGCTTTGTGCAACAAAGCCATGCTTTGGGTCAACAGATGACCAAAGCAATTATCACAAAGATAAATGATCAAACAAATGATCATATCACAAATGATTAACCAATGATCATCAACAGCAGCACTCAGCATGCCACATTACCAAATTGGGAATATCACTGATAAATATCAACTACATAACCTCTGAGCTCGTACGTCTCAGAGAAGGGTGTTAAACTAAGAGAATAAATTCTCCGCCACCAAGCAGAAATGTATTTGATAGAGATCAGTTAACATCTCAAAGTGTAATGTCGGACATACAACCATACAAGTCTGTTCCGGGTTCGAACAGAACCGAAGGCACTTCCGAAGAAGCCCTTGCAAATCCGGGTATCCACAATCCCGATCGGACTTCCCATCACTTAGGGAGAACTCTATACCGGAGCAACTCAGTGCAGAGTCAATCGACAGGTTATCCTATCGTTCTCACAAATACCCGGTCTTCACCACCGGTCTTCAAATGCTATCCATAACGTCGTATCACTATTCGGAATGGGCTATATGACACAAGGTCCTCTCCCGGCTAAACCGAATAATGAGCGCAATATTTTAAAAAAATATGGATATGGGATTTTAGCTAAGTCACAACTTATAAAATCCAAAACTTTTCTTTGAAATAGTTAAACAAATTACCATTTTTAAATCTTTAAACCAAAAAGATTTATTTCACAAAGTTTCACCCAGTTTCACAAAGATCTATTCATAGATTTCAAAACAATTCCCATTTCAATTGGATTAACCCAATTAAATTTTTAAAGTTAAAGATTTATAGCTTTCAAACCCATTTCCAAAGATTTATCTATAATTTGGAAACCATTTCATTTTAGACTTGAAGTCCTTTTAACACCAATTGGAAATTCATTTCTTTTGTGAAAGCTCACAAACAGTTTCCGTTTTCAGAAAGAATCCAAATATATACCAGTTTAAATCTTGGGTTAAACTAAAATTTCAAAACATCACCTTTAAAAATGGTTTTAAAAACCCATATAAACCCATTTATAAGTTGAATAACTTTTTTAACCCTAGATCCCAAATCATCGAATTCAATTTCAAACATTGAATTCAAATTTAAATTAATTCATTTAAATTCCAAGATTCGATTAAGTTTTTAAAATAACTATCATTTTTGAAAAATCATTTTCAAAAGCTTCAATTCCAATTCCAAAACTAATTTGGATTCGAAAATCAAATTTTTAAAAACAATTTCAAAAATCTGTGACTTAACAAATTTCCACGTGCAACCCATATTAGTGTGTGTATAAGTGTGGTCGGGGGGTTTTACACAATAGAAGTGCAACATCATCAATCAGCACAGATTAAATCATTACAATTCGATGTGGGATTCGGATAACCAAATGGAATCCGACTCCCTGTCGCATCGAAACTCAAATGTCGTTTTACGGGTCAAAGGGTTTGCATAACAATATATATATGTCACAGATATGACAGCTTAGCACAAAACATCACATAGCATCACATCACATATCAAATATATCAATCCATCACAGAACATTCATTAACAATCAAACATCTTTAATTAAGATGAATAAACCGTGTGGTTATAAATTTATTCCCCACATAATTACCTCTATTTGAAACCTTTAAATGATTAATTATCATTAACTATAATTAATTAAGTCTTAACCATCTTCATTTATTAATCATTTATTAAATTAATTATCTTAATTAATTATCCTTTAATTGTAATTAGTTAATCTTACTTATTCCTCAATTAATTACTTGAAATAATAAACTTTTAATTATTGATTTATTTAAATCTTAGTTAAAATTAATTGTCCTTAATAAATAGATTTATTATTCCTTAATTAATTTTCAACAATTAATTATTCCTTAATTAATAATAATTTCTTAGTCACTTTAAGTTAATTAATCTTAATCAATTTAGTTATCTTAATTAATTAACCACATTAATTAATTTTTTTTTAAAGTAATTAACCTCAAATATTTGATTAATCAACCCTTAATCTTTAATTATCTTCTCTTAATTACTTTTACTAAGTAATTACTACTTTCATTTGATTATTTATTAATTACCTGATAAATTAACCTAATAATTTAATGAATCCAAAACATTAAATTCTATTTATTTAAGATAAAACATCTCTTACTTAAATAAAGCATTTAAAAATAATTTGCTTTCAAATTTAACTTAAATTTCATTTTAAATTTAAGATTTAAAATGGATACAAATTTAACTTAAACAAAAATTTTAAAATATATTTCAAACCCTTTCTATTCTACTTAAAAACATTTCTGTTCAATATTTAAAACTTCAACTTGATTTGAATTCAAATTGTTTCAAAGTAAAAACTGAGATCATATTTGATTTGATTTCAAAACCAAATTTAGATCTGTCTTACAAAAGGTTTCATTTTAAACTTTGAATTCAAACTTAAAACCAATTTAAATCTTCACTTAAATTTAAATCCTGTTTTAAATATTGAATTCTCTTTTAAAAAAGAACAAAACTATTTTAATATGAAAACCTGGATTTAAAAAAAAACCTGAACTATATTTACATAGTTTCCAAATTTGAATTTAAACCTTGAATTAAATTTAAATTTATCATTTTAAACTTTTGAGTTCATAAGCTCAATTGAAATTAATTCAAACCTATACTTAAATTTGAATCATAGCTTTTAAAAGAACAAAACAGTTTTTTAAACAAAAATCTGGATTCAAACCTGAAACTATATCTTACTGTTTCCAGATTTAAATTTAAAACTAACTTAAATTAAAATTCATCATTTAAACTTTTTGAATTCATAGACTTATTTGAATTCAATTCAAACTATTCTTAAATTTTTACTCATAGCTTTTAAACATATGGGTTTTCCAGATTTTTTAAAAAAAACAAAACTCAGGCTATACCCTGCACAACTAACCCGAGACCATGACTAAAGTACTTCGGGTTAAAACCTCTCCCACTTCGAGTCAAAATCAAAACTGCACGGGAGCATCTCCGAGTCACCAAACCTGCACCACCAAAACTTGCACCAGAGTCAACAAAACCTGTCATCCATCATCACAACTCACTCTGGTCATCTTATGGCCTCTAACTCCGGCCACTGCTCCTCATATACACCCACTGCAAAACCCCAAAATCCCATGCTACTCGAATCACCACAAAGATCAGAGACTTACAAAATCTCTGCTACATTAAAACTGGGAATTCAAACTTGGGAAAAAACTATTCTTGCCATCTCCACTACTCTCTGACCACCTGCCCCTAATTTTCCCACTCTCTTCATAACTTTAACTTATTCTCCAAGTTCCAGAATTTACAAAATAGTCATATATACCCAAAATCCCAAAATCCATTTTATAATTAGTATCCTCAAAATACTGCACAGTCTAATTACTAACCCACAGAAGCTTTTAAAACTGATGCTTGTGTTTAATAATCATGTTTTAATATCTATGTTTAAACATGCATTAAAGTTTTGAACCTGTTTTGAATAATTTTAAGATGTTTGATAAATTTTACTTTTGAACTATTGTCTGTTGTTATTTGATTTCAGCAGTACAGATTTTTAATTTTTTTTCTAAATTAAATTTTACAGGCCCTAATCTATGTTAAACACAATTTATTCACACCATACTTCCTAACTAAGATTCATACATAAACAAATGAATTTGTTTTTAAAATCCTAATAAAAACAGTAGCAAGTCTGTAGGAATTCTCATCACAACTATTTGCATATACAAAAATGTATGCAGGCAAAATCTCACAATATTCACATCATACTTCTCTGCATACTCAAGCATAATCACACATCAATCAAGCATGTACTCAAACTCATGCACAAATAAAATTTCAACAACTTATAGAATTTGAGATTACTTACTAAAGAGAAGTACAAACAGTCTTAATTTCTTCTGTTCAATTTGCTTGTTTAAAAGGCATTGTGTATTAAACATTAAATTTCTGCCAATTTCTTGATAACTTGGGTTTTTTTTTTAATAGTAGTAACTTTTTTTAAAACATTAATTTACTCACATATCAAAGCATAAGAATGTGTTCAAGTGTGTTTGCTCACAGACATGAAAACAAAGAAGCAACTAACATCAGAGTTTTATATATGCATCAGATAAAAGAGGGTGAAGGATTGCTCACATATTTTCCAGAAGACAGGAATTTTTTTTTTCCTGACAGTTGCCAAAGAAATGAAGGCCTGTGTCTTTTCCTTCCTTTCCTACTTTTTTAGAATTTTGAGTTTAGATCTGCAATGTTTTGAATTTTGCTTAAAGCTTCAAACAGACTATAGACTTCAATTCTCACTTGCTTTGAATTTCCCTCTGTAACTGATTGATAATATTGCTTAAATCTTTTGTTTTGTTTACTGATTACAAGATTAAATCCAAAAAAAAAAAATTTAAAAAAAAATTTTCACTTGCCTTTACTCATTTATTTCTAGAGAAAACTGCTCATTGGAAAACTGAAGCTCCACCTACCTTTTTCTTTTTCTTTTTTTTTTTTATAAAACACATCTGCAATTTTTTTTTTTTTGAATTTATTTTATGTTAAAACTTGTTTTTGAAATCAAAAACTTATTAAACTATGAAGTTAAAAACTTGCCTGAGAGACTTCAACAAAGCACAAAATATTGAGCCTGAACTTGCATGCTTTTAAGGTTGTTTGATCCTTGCTTTTGATTCAACTCGTTTCTGTTTTGACATTTAGTTTGCTGGTTTGAAAACTTGATCATATTTGAACATTGAAATTTGGTTTTGAAGATGATCTGTTGTTGCCTTTGGGTTTCCAGATTTCTATTTTGAATTTGCTTTTGTTTTGCTTAGCTTGCCTGACCTTAAACTCAGTTGAAATCCCTGAGTACTTGAAGCTGTTCAATCTCTACTTTCATTTTGATTTCTTGTTTGATTTTCTCCTCTGATTTGTCTGTTTTGAAGATTGAACTGAAGAGAAGAAAAGTTGACAATTTTTCTTTCTTTTCGTTTGAACTGAGTTGTTTTGTTTCTTTCCCTTTTTTCTTTTGTTGAGATTTGAAATGCAAAATCTTTTATTACTTTGTTTGTTCAGATTTTCTGAGATGTTTAATATGACTGCATTTTGGGGAAATGAAAAGTTTCTATAAATTTTTTAATCTTATTATTTTATTTTATTAGATATGGTGAATGCCATTTGTATAAAATCATTATAACCTTTTGATTTTGTTAACTCTTACACTCCATCTCTCATGTGCATATGTTTACATTTGTATACATGTTTTCTTTGTTTTAACCTTTGTTTTAAGTTAAATACTTATGTTCATCTTTAAACAATTTAAATAGTTTTAAACATAACTTTATATTGTATTTATTTTCAAGTAAAAAAAAGAAAAAGAAAAAGCAATTTGAATTTTTGATTTATGAAACATGATTTATGCTTTTAGCCCTTTATCAATTTATTTACAAGTTACTTACATACACTTGTATTCATTTTATTTTTACAACTTTTGAAATCCATCACATCCTACAACCATAGTAAAAATGATTCTTATTTATTAACATATCTTTATTTATTCATACATTAATATTTAAACATACTCAATCACATTTGTGTTTAGATCCTCAGTTCAATAAATTTTAATTTATACATTTTGTTTTTAAACCTTGTTTGATTTTAATTTACAAGATATATCTATCCATTTTATCCCCTTATGTAGGTATTTATACTTATACAAATTAAAGTAAAATAGTTTGAAATTAAATTATACATTTATTTATTTATTTTGTTTATTCAACTTGTTAAAGTTTTTAATCTCTAATTTATTTTTAATACATTTTATTTTGAAATTCTATAAATCCCAAATTCTATTCTGTGATTCATTTATATAAATATACATCTTATTTTTCCTAAATCCAATATTTATTTTTAAGCTACTTATACTTAATTTTCTTATTAAATTTCTGTTTATAATCAAAATTATTTATCTATTCCAAGTATTTTCTAATTAATTCAAAATTTTATTTTCAGAAGTAAATTTAATTGCCAATTTAAACTTAGATAAATTTTTAGGAATGTTACATCTTTAGTGGATAATGTCTGGTCTACGTACTTTACAGTCTGATCTATGATTGTACTGCTGCTTCCTGTAATGATAATATCGTCAACATATATTAGAATATACGTAATGCTGTCATTCTTGCATTGTATATAGAGAGAATTATCTGATTTTGTTGGTATGAAGTCTTGTTTCATCAGTGTTGTCTTGATTTTTTCATTCCATACACGTGGAGCCTGCTTTAGACCATAGATGGCTTTGTGTAGCTTACATACAAGTCTGTTGTTATCTCCCCTTTCATAACCTTCTGGTTGTTCCATGAGTACAACCTCTTTTAGATCCCCATTGAGAAATGCATTGTTTACATCTAGTTGCTTGATTCTCCACTTCTTATATAAGGCAGTGGACAATATGACTCTTATTGTTGTTGGCTTAACCACTGGAGAGAATGTCTCATAAAAGTCAAATCCATATTGTTGATTATAACCTTTAGCCACAAGCCTGGCTTTATACTTGTTAATGCTTCCATCAGGATTTCTTTTGATTTTGTATATCCATTTACACCCAACTACATTGCTGTCTTTAGTTCTAGTTGCGAGACTCCAGGTTTTGTTTTTGATGAGTGCTTTGTATTCCTCATCCATTGCTTGCTTCCAGTTGATATTTGTAACAGCATCTTTATAGTTGCTTGGCTCTGTCTGATTTAGTTGAGTATTATATATCTCTGGTTTATATATGCCACTCTTGGACCTTGTTTTCATATGATGCCCTATTTTTACTGGCTGAGGCTCATGTGTGCTGATGATCCCATCTACATGTTGAGACCTGGAAGGAGATTGTTCTTCCACTGATTCTATGTCATTGTTTGGACTTGTGTTACTAGGAGGAGGGTTGGAGATTCTTTCAGGATCATGACCTGATCCAGTGTCTTCTCTGGATACAGTATGTTGTGACTCATTGTCTCTCTGCTTGCCTCCTTTAGTGACACTGATATTCTGAATAGGTACAGTAGGTATTGATGGTACTGATGCACCGCCTTTGTCATAAACTTTCTTAGTGGTTTTGATGTTCTTATCTGCAAAAGGAAATATTTCTTCATTAAATACTACATGTCTAAAAACAAATATCCTACCATCATTACTCAAGCATCTATATCTCTTTTAATTATTCCCATAACCAAGGAATGTACAGGGGTAGATCTTAGACTTAATTTGTGAGTATTATATGGTCTAAGACATGGGAAGCATAAGCAACCAAATGTTTTTAGACCTTGATAGTCCGGTTTAACCCCAAATAATACTTCAGTGGGATTTAGATGTTTGAGTACTTTGGTAGGTAGTCTGTTGATTAAATATACTGCAGTGTTGAAAGCATCTGGCTAGAATATTATTGGCATAGATGCTTGAGTTAGCATAGTTAATCATGTTTCCACTATGTGTCTATGTTTTCTTTCAACAAATCCATTTTTTTCTGAAGTGTGTGGGCAGGTTGTTCTCTGTACAATTCCCTTTTGTTAAAAGTATTCTTTCAGTGGTTTGAATTCACTGCCTCCATCAGTCTATATTATTTTTAGCTCATTGTTTGTTTGTTTCTCTACTTGTGTTATAAACTGTACTACAGTTTTGCTTGCATCTGCTTTTGATTTCAAGAAATATATCCGTGTATATTTAGAATATGCATCAAAAAAAGATATATAGTACCTGTATCCATAGTCATAACTCACTGGTGCTGGTCCCTATAGATCTGTGGCCACCAGTTCAAGTGGTTTACTGACTGTTGTGTTAGAATCTGTAAATGGCAGTTTGTGGCTTTTGCCTAGTTGACAGTAGGTGCATATATATGGTGTAGATACATCAAAAGTAATATTATTGTCACTAAGTACTTGTTTTACAACATTTATACTGGGATGTCCAAGTTTACAATGCCACAGATCAAAGGTTTCTTTATCTTTCGTAATATTTGACACAGAATTGTTACACCACTTATTTCTATTTTTTCCATTTGCAGTGTTTCCAAACTTGAACTTGTATAGTCCTTTATCCAGTTCACCCTGTAGTAATGTTTCTTGATTCAGTAAGTCTTTAACAACACAAAATTTTGGGTGAAACACAAAATACACATTGCTGTCATTAGCAAATTGAGATACACTCATTAAGTTCTTCTTAATTTTGGGAACTCTTAATAGATTGTTAAGGTAAAGATGTTTTTTACCTTTTATACTGCTGGTTCCAATATGTGTGATGTTTATAGCATCACCATTGCCCATATGTATAGTATGCATACCTGTGTATTCTTTGCTACCATGATTGAGATTTTGAAGGTTGCTTGTGAGGTGGTTGGTTGTACCTGAATCTGGATACCAATCTTCATTTGTTATATCCTCTGCTTTGGTGAGTTTTTCTGAATTAGCCTGTTGCCTTCTTGCATCTTCTGAATGATTATTTGGTTTCTGATTGATATTTTCCATATTTGCACTTGATTCACCATTTCTTTGACTTGGATAGTATTCAGTGTTAAGCCTAAAATATCATTGTCTTGCTGTATGGCCTGGTTTTTCACAGATTTGACACTTTGTTCTGTTATTATTCCAGTTATTTTTCCTCTTCCTCTCTGATTGCCACCACCTTCTGGTTATATGAATTTTGTCTGATGTTTTGGTCCTGTGCTTTACTCTTTGAATTGGCTGCATAGTTAATTGACAATTCTTTCTCCTTTCTTCGTTCTACCCTTCCTTCATGTGATAGTAAAACTGAATGCACATACTGTAAACTGGGTAGGTTCTGTTGGGAAGTGATGATTGCAACAACTGATTCATAAGTGTCTAGACCATTTAGTAAACTGAGAATATGCTCTGTTTCTGATACTTTGTGTCCAGCAGTATCAAGATGATCACAATATGATTTTATCTTTGTTATATATTCTTGCATTGTCATACTATCTTTCCTTAAGTTTTGCAATTGTCTCTTGTAGTATATGATTCTTGCTGCTGATTGAGCGTCAAATATTTGTTGTATTGCAGTCCATATCTCAAATGATGTCTTGCAACCAACGAGTTGACTGAGAAGAGATGGACTGACTGATAAGATTAGCCATGCCACTAGCAAGCTGTCTTGTCTCTAATAGTTGATGAATTCTTTGTTGTTAACTCTGACTCCATTTTTGTCAGTGATCATTCTTGCTGGAATTTCCATGGTTCCATACAGGTAATCTTCCAACCCATAACCTCTAATGCTAGTTTCAACTTGATATTTCCATAATATGAAGTTATTCTCATCCAATGTCGTGGTTACCAAATTGTTCTTTGTTTTGATGATGTTGTAGGAATTTGTTTCAGAAATTCGAGTTTCTTGAACATCTGGTCTTGACCCTTCCTGATTCTTGATTCCACTTGATGCAGTTGATGATACTTGGTCATCTCCTGCCATGGTGGAGCAATTGGAGGAGATATTGAGATCTGGATGTCAGAGTGGAGGCAGTGCAGCCGGTCTTGCGATTCTTGAAGCAAGTTCTTGGCAAGGCACTGTCTGATCAGGTTCTTGACAAATGAAAAACCAAGAAGAGAACGGTACTACACTCACAAATGATGAGAATGCCTATAACCGAGAGCAACAGAGTGGTGGATGATGATAATGATATGACACCATTTCTATACGGCTTAATGATGAGGCGATTTAATGATCTCTGATGAGATTTGCTGATGATCTTTTATCTTCTTGTCGTCAGACAATAATTGGCTCTGATGCCATATAAGGAATTTGTATTTGAGATGAAAAGAAAATGTGCAGCACTTTATTATTTACTTTTCACTTGTACAAAAACAGATACACTACAGTCTG
This sequence comes from Allium cepa, assembly GCA_030765085.1. Taxonomy (NCBI): domain Eukaryota; kingdom Viridiplantae; phylum Streptophyta; class Magnoliopsida; order Asparagales; family Amaryllidaceae; genus Allium; species Allium cepa. Next base: position 218,663,365 of record CM060934.1, on the reverse strand, counting down.
TATTTATATTGATATTACAAACTATAATATGCTACTGGGCTATATACTTCAGCCCAAGCCCATTACTACACAATACAGTAGTTATATTTTGTGCTGAGATATCGTTTATTTCATAATTAGTATAAAAAAATCTCGGATATTATCAAAACAAAAGGTATGTAGCAACTTTTATGCTAAGATTTAATAATTTACCTAATTCAGATATAGGTCTTCTTAACTTATTCTGTTTTTTATCTTCAAATTAATTATTTTTTCACTACCTAAAAACATACTTTCCTAAATTATTCAATTATACAGTTAATGATGGAGCAAGAAGAAAAATTCTCGAAAATCAAGAAAGGAAACATAAAAACACATGCATATGTAAATTCTTCTACATAAAAACCTTGCATGTTTCTTCTATTTCGAAGGATGTCATTCCAAAATACATCCAAGAAATAAAATTAGAGGAAGAAAAAAGTTCACAAATATATCATCATCATAATAAATTATAGCATCTTTTAAGCTAAAGCTTAAGTTTCACCTTATTCAAAATAGCCGATGTGACATGCATGTACAATACACAGTTCCTTATCCACGTTTTTGAAAACCTTGTCTCCCTATTTAGTTTTCTGTATATCCTCCCTATATAAATGTATGAAGCTAATTAAACAACCCAAGTAAAAGAAGCTCACAAATAACATCACAATAGAATGATTATAGCATCTTTTATGCTAAGGATTAATAACATGCCTTATTCAATAAAGGCGATTTGTGTATATATATAATACTTAGAATCAATTGTTTCTTAGCAAAAAACATTATAACGTGTCGAAATTATTATACTCTACCCATCAAAAAAACAAAAATAAATCGAAAAGAGTAAAAGATAATAATTGTTAACGCTAAAATGTGAACGCTAACACCCCGGCGTGTGAAGTGTAGTTGTGAAAGCACCACCCGATAGATCGGGAAAGAATTACAAGCAAGTAATAGCGGAAAAGCAGTAAACAACAACAATTTTATAGTGGTTCGGCTTAAGGGTATAGCCTACGTCCACTCTAAGTACTTTTATTAATAATCCCGTTACAAGCTGATACAATTCTTCTCAAGTACAATATGCTTCAAGTTACAAGTGATTTGGAACAAGTCTTAAGCTTCAATGTCGATTAAAGTCCTTAAATTCATGTTGAAGATGTGTGGTTTCTTCGTGAATTTCTTTGATGTATTCCTCTAATCTTGAAAGCTCTAAGTGTTGATGAAATTCTCAATGCAGCAAGGTAACGGTGTATGAAGAGAATGTGCCAAAAAGTCCCTTGAATGTTGGAGGTGGTTGTCTATTTATAGAAAGTTCCGGTCTGGAATTATTGCCAAGTCCTAAGTCGTGGCCGACTTACGTTAAGTCGTAGCCGACTTAATATGAGTCGTGGCCGGTCCATCTGGCCCCTTCATGGCTTCACAAGAGTTCACTTGCACAAGTCCTAGGTCGCCTCCGAGTCAACACCACCCCTTCTTAGTAATATGGCCTCGGGTTTGCATTTAATAGCTTTAAGTCGTTCACGACTCAAATTAGGTCGTGAGTCGTGACCGAGATGACTGGGAGCTGAATCGTGCACGAGTTAAGAGGCTGCTGTGCTGAGTAGCTGCATTGAACTCATCTTCCTTTTCTTGAGTCGTGAACGAGCTAACATTGGTCCTAAATCGGTTGTGACTTGGGTCGGCAACTATTCTAGGTCGCCAGCTTGGTAAAACATTAGATCGGTAACTCGGTCAAGTCACTGAGTCGGCATCTCTTTTAGGCCTTAGGTCGGCCTTCCTATTAAGTCGGCATCCTCTGAGTCTTAAGCCAGTACCCACGTTAGGTCGTCCACTGTTTTAGCCTTAACTCGGTATTTCTTAAATCGGTATGCCTCTCAAACCTACTAAGTCGGTAACCCTCTGAGCCTTAAGTCGGCCTCCCTGATAAGGCAGTTAGGTCGGTATCTATGTTGAGTGTTAGGCCGGCATACCCCTTAGGCCTTAGGTCGGCACCCCTGTTAAGCCTTAAGTCGGCATGCTTCTAACTGTTAGGTCGGAACCTCTTGATGCACTAGATCGGTAAGTCATGGTCGAGGCGGAGTTAACATTTGCCCCTCGAAGTATACGCCTACTGGTTAGGTCGTGTGCTTCGATAGTCCTTAACCCGTCCCCTTTTAGGTCGGTAGGTCGTACGCGAGCTAATAGTTAAGTCGCATGCGCCGCTCCAGATCCCTTCATTGCAAGATATAAATCGCAACCTCTTCTTCTCTCTCATTACTTGCTCTCTCGATCCCGCCATTAAAAAATTTCTCCAAGCTTAAAAAAAAAGCGATTTTGCTCCATCAACCACCGATAATTATTACGTAAGTGAATTTTCCTCAATCATAGGTTATTGTTGGTCCACGAACTCCATTATTCACACCTAAACCACCACCTCGCATAATGCTTCATCATGAATTCCATTGCACCCATGGCCGATGGAGTTTATGTTGTTTGGTTCGATTTTAACTGACCGATGATGAAGATGATTCAAGCTAGTTGAATTTGATTCGTGCTAGGGTTGTAAGGTGTTGATCTCACGGCAGTTTCGAACTACTTGGTGGGACGATCCGATAGCTTGAATGAAACGAAGATTGTGGTTGATGGAATAGTTATTGGTTTATTGGGTCGATGGCCGTGGGATGTTGATTCGGGAACGAGTCAGTGAAATTGGATGAACTAGTCTTCGGCCGACCTAGCCCTTAAGTGAAGTGGTCTAAACTCTAAGTCGCGGCCGAGTTGAACCTTGGGGGAAATCTGCCGATTTAACCTTCTACTGATTTAACCTTGAACCGCGGCCGAATTAACCCCTAAGTCGTGGCCGAGTTAATCCCTTAAACCGTGACCGAGTTGGCTCTTAAACCGCTGCCGAGTTAACACTTAAGCTTTGGGCATGCTGACTTTTTGAGAGCATAGATCCACTTTGAGTTTCTGACTTGAAATGTCAAACTAAGTTGCCTAAATTTTGAACTGCCCCAACTTTTAAATTTGCTTGAATCTCATTGTATTATTTCACAGATCGCATTAACTTATAAGCTGCTAACCTGCTGAAAATAACAAACAAAGAAAACCAAGGCGAAAATACTGCCATTGACTGCCCACGTCAGATGACAGATTAGTTAAAACAAGACAGGCAACTTAATTATATTGCATGAAATGTTTGTGAATCAATCAATTAGAGTTAAACATTAATGCAAAGTATCAATAATCTGAACTGATTTATCTGCATCAACATCTTACTTGCATATTTAGGCTTAAAACAATAGTCCCCGAATTTCATAACTAACAAATGCTTGCTAGTTTTCATTCCAGTTATATTTGTTTGCTGCTTGATTGATTTTACACAACACTTCACATACTTTAGGAAACGTGCACCTTCATGTTTGAATACCCAGTTGTTTATGTAGAATGACTTCCCACCGAGAAGAAGAAGTGGTGACTCAAGAGGAAGAAACTTTCCCGATAGCTGTTCCCATAGAGAATCCTCCGGAGAGAACCTCGACTATTCTATCTTTGAGAGCGTTTATTCAGCTGCGCACTCAATTTGGCTTTGCCGAAACTGATGTCCAACTCCCTCGGCCAAGTGATACTGCTGACAATCCTCCCTATGGTTTTGTTGCAGTCAACCGCCAAATGTGCTTAAGTGGGGCGATTCCTCCTTTTAACGACTTCCTTCGAATTCTTCTCCTTCGGTTGACGATTTCTCCGTTCCAACTTCATCCTAATGGCTATTCCATCTTGATGGGGTTGTGTGTTTTGTTCAGAAGAACTCTCGATCGCCTACCGAGTTTTGAAGAAATCCGTTATCTGTGCTCGTTTGCAAAGAGTAAAGATCATCCTTCCCTTATTATTGTGAGAAGTGCTAGAAACCGCAAGCTCATCTCCGATCTTACTGAAAGCGTTCATGGATTTTTGAACCAGTTTTTCTTTGCCCGCTGTCCCCCAGGGTTTTACGCCATCTGGAGAGTAGGAAGTAAGATTAGTGTTTTATTTCTTCCGTTTTGAAACCTTTTCGAGATCCGAACTTTCAGTTGCTAATTTCATTCTTTGTTCCTTTCAGCACTTCCTCTCCCTTCTAGAGATCCAATTCATAAGCAAGTTTTTGAGAGGTTGAGTGCCGTGGCCGCAGAAGAGAGGAGCATAAAATTTCTATTGAGGGATGAATTTTTACATCAACATGGGCTTCTACACGCTTCTCGCTCTATGCATGCTCATGAAGTTCCAACGGAAGACCCTGATTCTCCGATAAAGACTCCTGAGTCTTCGCTAGTGAAGTGCTCCACTTCTGTTGATGTTGCGGGGCCATCTGATAAACTTGCCTCGGTTATCGAAGAAGAAGAGCCTCTGGGATCTTCCCATCATTCACAAGATTCTGGTGAAAAGGCTAAGAAATCCAGTCCTGTCAAGCAAAGCGGGGACGATACCTTCGAAGGATTGAGCGACCTCTTCGCTACTTCACAAGAGATCTTCAAAGATGACCCTACTACTGCCGGGATTTCTTCTTCAGTAGTTGAAGCTACTTCTATTTTGCAACAGTTGCCGTCGACTCAAGAGTTGACGTTAACTATTACACCCACAACCACTCCCCAAATAAAGAGTGGTTCGTAGATTGATGCGCGTAGTTTGCACATCACACACACTTAGAATTCCTGGCACTTTTATGCTCTCTATTTTTCTGAACTTTGTATACTGCTAAAGCTTGTCTTTTTATTTCAGATCCTCCGATGGGACGTAGTGGATCTTACTACGATGATTTCCAGCGCTTCGGGGGGCGCGGCCAATATGATTATAGGCGTTACTTTTCCTCCTACAGAGAATCTGATGAAGAAAGGGCTGCCCGAAAGGCTCATGAAAGGAGGACTGAAGAAGAACGTCGTGAAAGAAGGGAGAGAGAAGAGCGCCATGATTCTTGGCAAAAAGGCGATGACTCCCACAAGAGAAAATCTCATGACGATCGAGGAAAAGGTCACATGGGTGAAGACTTAAGCAAACGAGCCCGTCACAGTGAAAAGCAGGCCTCTACTACTCCTGAGAAAGTTACTACTCCTGCCTCGCTCGACATTCCTTCTGACTCTCCCGCTCTTGGGAAATCAGACATTCAAACGATAATTAGCAGGCCCAAATTTCAAGTTGGACCGGGTCCTGCCACTCTGCAGAGCCGGTTTCCTCAATGGTGCCTTAAGGGAGTGAGGTTCGACCTAGACTTGGTCCCCATTGACAAGTCTGCCATGTTGCGCAATCTTGATGCCGTCAAGCTCGATATTGAGAGGATGTCGAACTGGCAAAAACTTGTTGACGAGCTTCAAAGGGTTAACCGTGCCAACTTAGAGGCCATGCTTACTATGGAAAACGGTAAGGCCGAATGGCAAAAGGTCGTTGAGCAACACGACACCGAAATGAGGAGAATTGCTTCTTACAATGAGGAGCTTGAAGCAAAAGTCGAGGAATTGAAACATGAGCTTGCTGCTTCCTCTACTTCCTATTCTCAAAAAGAAGAAGTGCTCCTGAAACAAGTGAGAGACGCTCACGCTAGCCAAAGGAATGCCGAAGACAGGCTCGAAGTACAAATCAGTGAAGGCTATGCTACTGATATTGCTGAGCTCCGAAAGAAAAACAACTCCCAGGAGGCGGAGATACAAATGCTTAAGCTTCAGCTTGCCAAAACTGAAAGGGAGCGTGATGAGGCTGTCGCCGGCAGAATCGCAGCTGAAGAATCTCATGAGGCGACCAAAAACAGCATCAGCTCAACATTATTCGACTTCTACTTGCACAGCGTCTTGGGGCGTGGAAGCCTCGCTTTTCTAGGTCCCAAGTATGAAATCACTTTAGCTGAGGTGTGGGAGGTCGCCCTTAATATGCTTGGTGCTGAAGGTGCTAGTTATGACGAATCAGCCCTGGAAAGGCATTACTTTGATGATGACGCTCGCGCTGCCCTTGCCAAAGGAAAGGAACAACTTGCCAAATTAAGAACTGAAGTGACGGAAGGGGACAGGCTGGGAAAAACCACTTCAACTACTCTAGTCCAGCCACCTTCTTCGTCTGAAATCAACATTATTGGTTCCAGTTCCCATTTTGCACCTCCTACCAAAGTTACCACTGAGATTACAAGCGTACAGGGTGGAGATGAGGGTGATGAGAGTGCTGACGTGCAAGCCTATGAAGTCGATATCAGGAAACCAGCTTCTCCAGGTAACTTCACTGTTAATCTCGCTACTGTAAATCTCACTCAAGTAGACTGCTCACTTGTTTCTCATGGATTCAATGAGCTTCTTGATTATTTTCTGAATCTTGATGAGCCTCCATCTCCTCTCTTTACTGACTTTAACCTCTTTTCTTCTGTAGAGAAAATACCTTCTCCGGTTATCCCTCCTCCGTCTCTTCAAGCGATTCCTCCTTCTGCTTCACAGCCCGGATCACAAGAGGAGCAAATAGAGGCTCTTCATGGCTTAGATGATCCCATTGCTTCACAAGAGCAGAAGGACGAGGGACTTGAGGGAGGTGAAATATCCCCGGAGCGGACTCCCTCTGATGAGATAACTTTGTCCAAACTCATTACTCCAGGGAGCTAGTCTTCCTCAAAGAGGAGAAGGAAGCAAGGAACATCAAGGAGGAGAGGGAAGAAAATTGTTGCTACCGAGGAGGAACCAGAAGTTGGGCCAGCTGCACCTCCCTCTCCTTCTTCCCTTATGCCCACAGACCGACCTGAAAAGCTAACTATTCGGCCGGGTAAAGGGTCTAAAGGTAGCAAAAGGAAGTGAAGATTTTAGCTTGTTGTCTTTTGTATGTACTGGTCGAGAACTGTGCGAGTACCGGCCCCCGCTTTTCTTTATTTTGAAACCTGTACCTGCATTATAGTTGAATAAAATGATTCTTTGTTTGTACAGACTTTTGTTTGAATTTGAGAATGCATTTATTATTCATTTTGCACAAGTTTACTTATGATATTGCAACGGGCTTGTGGTATGTTGCTTGAGTATTATCTTACCGTCGTAGCTATACCGTTTCGTATGTAACTATACCATGTTGCCCCCACACTATAAGCTTGTTGCAATATTTTATATTTCGTGGGGACTTGCACTCTTATTTGCTGAAGAGTAATTATTTTATTCTTGAAGAAATTTTTTGTAGAGTACAATTCCCTTGGTATAAATTTTTACGCTTTGTCCTTTGAAGAAATCACTTTTGCTTATGTACATATTTTACCAAGTGAATTCCTTTTTGTGGTAAAGCGGACCTCTTGAAGGGTACTTTAACTTTTTTTTTTTTTTTTTTTTTTAAGGAAGATCATTCTCCAGAATAGGTAGATTTATCTTCCTTTGGAAGTTAAAGTATGTTTTTGATGAGGATTTTTTTTTTATATAGAAAGTTGTACCTCTGGGGAGGGATTTTTTCACGTTTCAACACTTGGAAGTTTTACTTCGATCTCGGTGAAACGTGTACCTCCAAAGAGTTATGCCTTTAAGGAAAGCCTTTTCACGTTTCAACACTTGGAAGTTTTATTTCAATCTCGGTGAAACGTGGGCTTCCGAAGAGGTCTTTCTTCTTGCTTGCATTTCAACTCTGGTGAAGTGAAATTCCGAAGAGCGGCTGTTACACTTCAACTCTTGGTGAAATGTGCCTCCGAAGAGGTCTTTATTTTGTTTGCATTTCAACTCTGGTGAAGTGAAATTCCGAAGAGCGGCTGTTACACTTCAACTCCTGGTGAAATGTGCCTCCGAAGAGGTCTTTATTTTGTTTGCATTTCAACTCTGGTGAAGTGAAATTCCGAAGAGCGGCTGTTACACTTCAACTCCTGGTGAAATGTGCCTCCGAAGAGGTCTTTATTTTGTTTGCATTTCAACTCTGGTGAAGTGAAATTCCGAAGAGCGGCTGTTACACTTCAACTCCTGGTGAAATGTGCCCCAGGGAGGGTTTGCATTGCCTGGAAGTTACTCTCTCATGGTTGGTGGGTCATGACTCCTCCAATCTTTTTTGTTGAGTAGAGAACTTTCTTTTTTGTGGCATATGTCCCACTAGAGGTCTTTGTCCTCCGAAGAGTTGTGCCTCCGAAGAGGAGCATTTTGCCTCTGAAGAGGGCTTTGGTCTCTGAGGAGAAGCATTTGGTCTCCGTAGAGAAGCTTTTTGCCTCCGAAGAGGGCTTCGGTCTCTGAGGAGAAGCATTCGGTCTCCGTAAAGAAGCATTTCGCCTCCGAAGAGGGCTTTGGTCTCTGAGGAGAAGCATCTGATCCCCGTAGAGAAGCATTTCGCCTCCGGAGAGGGCTTTGGTCTCTGAGGAGAAGCATTTGGTCTCCGTAGAGAAGCATTTCGCCTCCGAAGAGGGCTTTGGTCTCTGAGGATAAGCATTTGGTCTCCGTAGAGAAGCATTTCGCCTCCGAAGAGGGCTTTGGTCTCTGAGGAGAAGCATTTGGTCTCCGTAGAGAAGCTTTTTGCCTCCGAAGAGGGCTTCGGTCTCTGAGGAGAAGCATTCGGTCTCCGTAGAGAAGCTTTTTTCCTCCGAAGAGGGCTTCGGTCTCTGAGGAGAACCATTCGGTCTCCGTAGAGAAGCATTTCGCCTCCGAAGAGGGCTTTTCACATTTCATCTCACGGGAGTATGTTGACCGGTTGTGGTGAAATGCGTGCCCCTAAGTAGGGTTATTGTCAGGAAGTTTGGAGTTTCCTTTTCTCGGTTGGATGGATTCTCGGGAGTGTGTCGACCGATAACTCCATGATTTTGTAACGAGAAAGACGCCTTTTTTCGGTGAAGCCCGCTTGAGGTCTTTATCCTCTGAGGAGTTATGCCTTCAAAGAGGGCTTGTGCTTCTGAAATATTCTTTTTGCTGGCTGACGCTTACTCTCGCATGTCTCTTTGTCGTTGATTCATGTTGACAATCCCCATTGCTTCGCAAGTGTCACCACTTTCAGCTGCCAAGCCTCTCCCTTACCCAAAGGAGTATATTTTATAGTTAAGCAAATTGGTGGTGGCAGATATAGGTTCTTTAACTTGCTGTTTGTTTGTTCAAGCATTTGTAGTTAGCTATATATGATCTGCTTCTATCCACCTTGCTTACTTTCGTCTGAAGTTCTCCTTTTGTAGGATTTGAATATGGGAATTTTGAATGGCTCAGTGCTTGACTGCTGGATGATGTCACGGATCACTTGGTCTTGTGACTGGTAAGCTTTGTTTTTATGGCCTGCATTATTAAATCATTTTTTTTAGTAACACGATTAACGTATTTCATATGCCGAAATAAAACAAAGCAGTTTATAGTAGTAGGGAACACAAGAATTATAGTGGTTTAGCCGAAACTGGGCCTATATCCACTTTATAGCTTTTGTTATTCGCCTGCCTTGCAATTGCCCTTAACAAGAGAATCATATATTTGTAAATTCTTTGCAATATTTCAGCAAAGTTTTCATGTAAAATATGGATGTAAATGGTTGCTGTTCCAAGTTCTTGGAATTGGTTCTCTTTTGACAGTTGTGAATTTGATTGATTATATTAGCAATTCCTTAGTGCCGTCTTTAAGTGTGCATCATCTTCTTCTGTCGGCGGGTGGTTTTAACTGAAGAAACATACTCTAGCCAAATCTTATTTGTTTGCTTAGAGTTATTCTTATTCAGGATTTGACCCTGGAATTATGTTGTTTAAGGCTTGCTTTTGAATGCTACCAAGGGTTGCTTGATATTGCAATGAATCAGCTTGATATTGATTGCCTGCAAATTTAGATCGATAATCTTAGTGATATTCTCAGAGTATTTCACATATCGAAATAAAATAAGCGAGTTGTAATAATAGGGAAAGCAAGACTTATAGTTTTTATTATTTATTGGCATTGTTTTTACAACAGATTTTGATACAAGAATCATTGGATCAGCATTCTTTTACAAATTTGAAACAAAGTGTTCAAGTAAGGTATGGAAGCAATTGCTGCCCCAGGCTTTAGGGATTGAATCTTTCGGCATAAGAGGACTGGATGGCAACATCTTTCAGAATCGAAACTTCCTTTCACTTTGAAGGTCTCCTTGGAGCGTGAGCACGTCTTCCCGCCTCATCCAATTTTTCCCTGCCTGGTGAGGGCTTGCTGTGATGATACTGATGATAGGACCTTCATCTCCCCGTGCCACGGTCCTTTTATTTGAGCTACATTGTTGAGCGGGAACCAGCTGCACCTTAGAGGATGAGGAGTAGTTAATTCCATCTTTTTTCACATACTGTTGCAGTTCATTCTGCTTGATCAATTCTTCAATCTCCTTCCTTAGATGGCGACATTGGTTAGTTTCATGGCCAGGTTGATTGTGAAATTGACAGAATTTCCCATTGTCTGTCGCGCTTCTCCTCATCAGAGATGGTTTGGGGTACACAACAACATCCTGTGTTGCCAAGAAGATATTTTCCGGAGTGTCGGTCAAGGGAGTGAAGTCGGAGGGTATGAAGCGTCGAGCTTTTTTTAAGAGTTTCTGCTTTCTCCTTCCCCCATTCTTCTCTCTCTGTTCAATCATTTCCGGTATGTATTCTTCATCGTTACCAGGACTCAATGGGTAGTCGTCAACTATTCTTTCAAAAGTTCGCCTTGACAAACGTTCGTGGATAGTTGGTCGTGGCCATGAATTCTCTGTTTGGGGGAATGTTCCAATAGTAATGCCAGTTGCTCGTTGAGGAGTATTCCATTCTTCTGAAACCTGAGCTTCTTTGGCAATGGTTTTTATATCACTTTCTAGTTGATGGACTTCTTCTTGCAATGCGTTCATCTTGTCCAGTATCCTATTGCTCTGAACTTCCATGTGTCGATATATTCCATATGTCACGGCGTTTAGTTCAGCCCTTGTGACTCCAATACTTGAAGCTGTTTCACTTAGCGTGGGAAGAGCAATGGCATTGCTGCAAGTACCTTCAAACCTCAAAAACTTTCGTTTCCTTTCTGAAGCCATGATTTCTGTTAGAATTTTGTTGAACAATGGTTGAAGTTTGCCTGAGTTCAATTCTCAGTGAAAGCACCAAAAATGTTAACGCTAAAATGTGAACGCTAACACCCCGGCGTGTGAAGTGTAGTTGTAAAAGCACCACCCGATAGATCGGGAAAGAATTACAAGCAAGTAATAGCGGAAAAGCAGTAAACAACAACAATTTTATAGTGGTTCGGCTTAAGGGTATAGCCTACGTCCACTCTAAGTACTTTTATTAATAATCCCGTTACAAGCTGATACAATTCTTCTCAAGTACAATATGCTTCAAGTTACAAGTGATTTGGAACAAGTCTTAAGCTTCAATGTCGATTAAAGTCCTTAAATTCATGTTGAAGATGTGTGGTTTCTTCGTGAATTTCTTTGATGTATTCCTCTAATCTTGAAAGCTCTAAGTGTTGATGAAATTCTCAATGCAGCAAGGTAACGGTGTATGAAGAGAATGTGCCAAAAAGTCCCTTGAATGTTGGAGGTGGTTGTCTATTTATAGAAAGTTCCGGTCTGGAATTATTGCCAAGTCCTAAGTCGTGGCCGACTTACGTTAAGTCGTAGCCGACTTAATATGAGTCGTGGCCGGTCCATCTGGCCCCTTCATGGCTTCACAAGAGTTCACTTGCACAAGTCCTAGGTCGCCTCCGAGTCAACACTACCCCTTCTTAGTAATATGGCCTCGGGTTTGCATTTAATAGCTTTAAGTCGTTCACGACTCAAATTAGGTCGTGAGTCGTGACCGAGATGACTGGGAGCTGAATCGTGCATGAGTTAAGAGGCTGCTGTGCTGAGTAGCTGCATTGAACTCATCTTCCTTTTCTTGAGTCGTGAACGAGCTAACATTGGTCCTAAATCGGTTGTGACTTGGGTCGGCAACTATTCTAGGTCGCCAGCTTGGTAAAACATTAGATCGGTAACTCGGTCAAGTCACTGAGTCGGCATCTCTTTTAGGCCTTAGGTCGGCCTTCCTATTAAGTCGGCATCCTCTGAGTCTTAAGCCAGTACCCACGTTAGGTCGTCCACTGTTTTAGCCTTAACTCGGTATTTCTTAAGTCGGTATGCCTCTCAAACCTACTAAGTCGGTAACCCTCTGAGCCTTAAGTCGGCCTCCCTGATAAGGCAGTTAGGTCGGTATCTATGTTGAGTGTTAGGCCGGCATACCCCTTAGGCCTTAGGTCGGCACCCCTGTTAAGCCTTAAGTCGGCATGCTTCTAACTGTTAGGTCGGAACCTCTTGATGCACTAGATCGGTAAGTCATGGTCGAGGCGGAGTTAACAATAATACAATTTTCAATTTTTGAAGTCGTAAATAAGCTATACTTCATAACTATCACATGTACTTGATCAATACATATAACAAATACATTCAGTCTATTACATATATTTCACGTTCATGTAGGCTTGACTATATATGATTCTGACCACACTTATTCACAATTTCCAACCAAAAACCACACCATTTTCTACCAATAAAGTGCAATAAATGCGACAGTGACAAAAACAAATGCACGGAGGATGGATAAAACCATGACAATAAAACCTTATTACATATGCTGAAGGCAATTTTTGTCCAAAAAATAGAAAATCTGAAACATAGTCAAACATAACATTATCTCTCGTATAGCCCGTCTCTTCTTTTGATAAGACATTGGAATATTTAGTTTTTCCAACATTTATCTCTTGTTCTTCAACATGCAAGAATTCATGATCACTCCAATTTATATTAGAAGTTCATATCTTTTACCAACTATATTCGTTTTAAGATATGTATCATGTACTTGTATTTTCTTTTCTAATTGCGTATAAACCAATTTACTGACCATACACATGTTCTAGTTAGCTCCTTTTCTTTAAATGTGAGATGTGGAGGCTTTGTTAGTCTATTGCATAATATTAGCAAAATATAACTCAATAGGTAGTTATTAACTTAAAGTTTATGTTGATACATCTAATCGTGTGACTTTGTTACCAAGTTATTAATTTCGAAAGCTAAAAATGCAAACAAAATTGAAAAATAATTTCATGGGCTAAGAAAATCTTGAAAAATTGGATCAAAACTAATAAGAAGAAATTGTGATCATTCTAAAATCTTGATACAAGGGAAACACTTACCTCGCTTCGCACCACCACCAACCTCGATCACCACTTGCCGCGACCCACCACATCACCACTTGCCCCAACCCACCACATCACCATATCCCGCAACCCACGACCTAAACCCCCCCCATCTCGCGACCCGCGACCTAACGACTCAACTCCTCCCCATGGCCGCAATCCAAGAACCCACGAGAACCCACGACCTAAATCTAAATCGCCTCCGTGACTTAAACCCTTCCACGACCTCAACCCAAATCACGAACATTCGTCTCGCAAGCGACTTACGACCTATTCCCCTCTTCTATATGTCGCGAGCGACTTATCTAGGTCGCGAACAAATTGAAATCGACCCCCCTATACGCAGCGACTTCCATATGTCGCGAACGACATATCTCTGGCAAAGGACGTGAAGAAGAAAGTCGCGAACGACCTTAGTTTTAAGTCGCGGTCGACTTATCGTCGCCGTGGGAGATTTTTAAGTCGCGAAGTATTGATTTTAAGTCGCGAATGAATTTCTTTAAGTCGCGAACCGCTTCCAATAGGTCGTGCTGTATCCTAAGTCGCGAATGAAGCTTCAGCTAGGTCGTTAATGAATGCCGCATTTCTTAGGTCGTGAGAAGTTTTAAGTCGTTGTTGCTAAGTTGTATGAGTCGCGTGATGTTGTAAGTCGTTTGTTGATGCTCCTTAAGTCGTTTGCTTGTGTTGTAATTTTCTTAAGTCATGTGTTGAGTTGTAATTCCCTATAAATAGGAGTGTGTTGTCATTTGTAAGGGGTTGTTGAAATTTGAATAAAATTTGGTTTGTGCTTTGTGCCTCCATTTTTAAATTGGTAGTCGAGTGTTATCTCCTATCTCCACTTCGGCATTCGAGTGCGCTCGAATCAACGAACGTTGAAGCCAATTCGCGGAATCAAGTGCGCTTGATCAACGCTCAAGAATTGTAGATCTTTCTTCACGTTACCGTGCGCGATCAACGTGTCGAAGATTGCTGAAATCCGGTATCTTCGTGATCAACAGATTTGGGCCTTTCGGTATTCTTAAATCCATCGATTCTTTCTTTGATTCACCGATTATTTCCGCTAATCGTGTGAGATCCTGGACGGATTCGATTTACATCATCAAATTCGCTTTCCACGCTGCGTTAGTTTGGTATCAAAGCTAGATCGCAAGAAGTTTGCGTTATTTGGAGACTTGGGTTTCGAGAATTGAAGTTTGGAGATCGGATTTGCAAATTGTTGAGAAGTTTGGTGTTCATCGTGTTGTCGTAAAGTTGCAACAAGTTGGGAGTTTCGATCCGTCTCACTTTGGATCAAAGTTTGAAAAGTGTTAGGAAATTACTTTTGAGTTTGTTTGAAGTTCAACCATGCCTCCGAGACGAGCTCAACGTCATCGAAATATCAATGCTTTGTATAGAAGAGAAGAGGCCGATGAAATGGAACAACGAATCAATGAGAGTTTCACTGAAAAGTTGAATAAAGGAATTGGTCGATTAGAGAGAATGATGCTTGAAATGATCAAAGTAGAAGAAGAGTTTCACCTGAATCGAACCATGGGGGAAGTAGAGCTTCGATACATTCAGATCGGGAGAGAAGAGAAGATCAAGATCATAGAAGTGTTGACAATCGTGATAGGAATGTTGATCGAAGGAGTGGTAGTAGAGATGTTGGAGGTCGTGATCGACATCGTTATACTTCAGATTTTGATGAGGAGTTTGATGGTGATCAGGGAAGTGTTCATTACCGAGATAGAGAACAAACACGACGTCAGTATCGAGATGTAGATGATGATCGTCGATGGGAATCAGGAATGAAGATGGAGATTCCTGAATTTAAAGGTGGAATGGTTGCAGAAGAATTCTTGGACTGGTTGTCTAACGTTGAGGAGATCTTTGATTTCAAGGAGGTTCCAAAAGACCGTCGAGTGAAGTTGGTTGCTACTAGGTTGAGAGGGAGAGCTATGGCTTGGTCGCAGCAAACCAAACTTACATGAGAACGGATGGGGAAGTCGAAGATTTTGGATTGGGAGAAAATGAAGAAATTGATGAAAGCTACATTTTTACCTTACAATTATCAATCACTCATGTATCAGAGGTTGCAGAATTTGAGGCAAGGGACGAAGACTGTTAATGATTATGCTGACGAGTTTTATCAACTGATTGCTCGAAATGACATTATGGAGACAGAGGAACAGTTGACTGCTAGGTTTGTTGGAGGTTTGCGAATGCACATCCAGGATATGGTTAATATGTTTGATCCGAGATCTGTGGCGGAAGCGCACCAGAAAGAGATAGCTTGGGAGAAGCAAGGAAGACGAGGAGGTGGTGTGTTTACCAGTTCCAATATCCAAAGCAAAGGTGTTAGTGGGAGTTCCAATGTTTCTAAAGCTGTCAGTAAACCAGTTGTGAAAGAGATTGAGAAGGCGAAGGTTAACAATAGTTTCAAATGTTATAATTGCCAAGAAGTGGGTCATAAGAGCAACAAATTTCCAAAGCCAAAGAAGAGAACGATGATAGCTGAAGTTGAAAGTGAGGATGCTGTTGAAGGTGAAGATAGTCCAGTTGAGGAGAATGAACAGGATATCGCGTCAGGAGATGAAGGGTGTATCTAATGATGAGAAGGTCTTGTTTAACACCCAAACAAGAGGATGAGGCTAGTTGGTTGAGGAGCAACATTTTTCAATCTACATGCACTATTCTGGGAAAAGTTTGTAAGTTTGTGATTGATGCAGGAAGTTGTGACAATATCATTTCTACTGAAGCTGTGAGGAAGCTGAAGTTGAAGACGGAGAAACACCCTAATCCTTACAAGTTAGCGTGGCTGAGAAAAGGAGGAGAGGTGAAGGTGGATAGGCGAGTTCGAGTTCCATTTTCTATTGGGAAGAAATATAAAGACGAGTTTTGGTGTGATGTAGTTGCGATGGATGTTTGTCATTTGCTTTTGGGAAGACCGTGGTAGTATGATCGAGCAGTGCAGCATGACGGTCGAACCAATAGCTACAATTTTATGTTTGAAGGCGTTAAAATTATTTTAGTTCCAAAGAAGAGACAGCAAGGTGAGAACAAATCTGAGGAGATTGAGGAGCTGAAAACTCTATTGACTTTAAAGGAATTTGTTGAAGAAGTAGAGGAGAGTCCTGAAGTGTTTTTGTTGATTGGACATGAAGCTACTGAATCCGTTGAAATTCCAAAGGAAGTGAAACCGATATTAGAAGAATTCAGTGATGTATTTCCAGAAGAGTTGCCAAAGGAATTACCGCCGTTGAGGGATATTCAACATCAAATTGATCTTGTGCCAGGGTCAGTGTTACCTCACAGGCCACATTACCGGATGAGTCCGAAGGAGCATGAAGAACTGAGAAGGCAGGTGGAGGAGTTGTTAGAACAAGGGCATGTCTAGGAGAGTTTGAGTCCATGTGCCGTGCCAGCCTTATTGGTACCGAAGAAGGATGGAACGTGGAGGATGTGTACGGACAGTCGGGCACTAAACAAGATCACTATGAGATACATATTTCCTATGCCGAGGTTTGATGATTTGATTGATCAGTTGAGTGGGGCTGTTGTGTTTTTCAAGATTGACCTGAAGAGTGGATACCATCAAATTCGTATTCGACCGGGTGATGAGTGCAAGACTGCTTTTAAAACCAGGGAGGGTCTATATAAATGGTTGGTTATGCCATTTGGTTTATCAAACGCTCCTAGTACTTTTATGAGAGTGATGAACCAGATTTTCAGGCCATTTGTTGGAAAGTTCGTGGTTGTTTACTTTGATGATATTTTGATTTATAGTAGGAGTACGGAAGAACACATCCAGCATTTGCGAGAAGTATTGTTGATTCTACGACAAGAGCAGTTTTATGCAGCAACAAAGAAGTGCGTGTTTATGACGGACAGTGTTTTATTTCCGGGGTATGTCCTGTCAAAGGAAGGTATTCAAGTAGATGAAAATAAAGTGGAAGCTGTCAGGAGTTGGCCGCAACCGAAGACAATTACGGAAGTGAGGAGTTTTCATGGATTGGTGTCTTTTTACCGAAGATTCATTCCACACTTTAGCAGTGTGATGGCACCTGTAACTGATTGCATGAAAGGAAAGAAGTTTGTATGGTCAGAGGAAGCGGGGGTTGCTTTTGAGAAGATCAAGTTACTATTGACGACAACACCAATACTGGTACAGCCGAATTTTCAGTTGTTGTTCGAATTTCATACTGATGCTTCGAAAGTGGGAATTGGTGGAGTGTTGAGTCAGAATGGAAGACCAGTTGCTTATTTCAGTGAAAAATTGTCTGGAGCCAAGTTGAGATATAGCACTTATGATGTAGAGTTTTACGCGATTGTTCAAGCGGTGAAGCACTGGTGACATTACTTGTTTCAGAAGGAGTTTGTTCTTTACACTGATCATGAGGCATCGAAACATCTACAAGGGCAGGAAAAGATTTCAGCGAGACATGCTTCGTGGATAGCATATCTACAACAATTTACTTTCGTTGTAAAACACAAGTCAGGGGTGACAAATAGTGTAGCGGATGCTTTGAGCAGGAGGAATCATTTGTTGACAACGTTGAAGGTTGAAGTGACAGGATTCAAATTATTGCCAGAGTTGTTTAAGGAGGATCCTTACTTCGCAAAGTTTGTTGAGAAAGTTAAGGATGGGAATACTGATGAATTTGTGTTGGCTGATGGATTCTTGTTCAAGGGGAATCGATTATGCATACCAGACTGTAGCTTGAGAATGAAGATTGTTAAAGAGTTACATGAAGAAGGCCATGTAGGCAGAGATCGTACATTGCAGTTAATTTCTCAATCTTATTTTTGGCCATCAATGAGGAAAGAGGTAGAGAGATTTGTGGAGAGATGTCATATCTGTCAAGTTTCGAAGGGAACAGCTACGAATGCGGGATTATATATGCCGTTACCTGTGCCTATTAAACCATGGGTTGATATTAGTATGGATTTTGTATTGGGTTTGCCGAGAACTCAGAGGGGAAATGATTCTATATTTGTTGTGGTGGACAGGTTTTCGAAGATGGCACATTTTATAGCTTGTAAGAAGATAGCGGATGCAGCTCGAGTGGCTCAATTATTCTTTAAAGAGATTTATCGATTGCATGGACTACCAGAGACTATTATTTCTAATAGGGATACTCGATTCCTAAGCCACTTTTGGTTGAGTTTGTGGAAGATGGTCGGAACAAAGCTGAATTTTAGTAGCGCTTACCATCCGCAAACTGATGGGCAAACGGAGGTGGTTAACCGATCGTTGGGGAATTTACTGAGATGTCTTGTGAAAGACAATTTGAAGAGTTGGGATTCGAAATTGTGTCAAGCGGAGTTTGCTCACAACCATGCAGTTAACCGGAGTATAGGTTTCAGTCCATTTCAAGTTGTATATTCAACCATTCCAAAGGGACCATTGGATTTAACGACAGTACCATATCAGAAAGCAGTTGTTAAGCGGGCTAGTGACTTGGTGAATGAGTTACAGGAATGCCACAAGGTTGTACAGGAATGATTACTTAAATCAAATGAGAAGTATAAACAAATGGCGGATAAGAAACGAAGAAGAGTTGTCTTCAAAGAGGGAGATTTTGTATATGCCGTTTTAACGAAAGATCGTTTTCCAGTTGGAACTTACAACAAGTTGAAAGCACGGAAAATTGGTCCATTAGAAACCTTGAAGAAGATCAATGATAATGCGTATCGGTTAAGGTTGCCGGAAGAGATTCATACTTCTGATGTGTTTAATGTGAAACACTTGATTCCATAGTATGCTGATGATCAAGAAAATGCGAATTCGAGGACGAATTCTTTCGTACCCAGGGAGGATGATACAAGGGAAACACTTACCTTGCTTCGCACCACCACCAACCTCGATCACCACTTGCCATGACCCACCACATCACCACTTGCCGCAACCCACCACATCACCATATCCGCAACCCACGACCTAAACCCCCCCATCTCGCGACCCACGACCTAACGACTCAACTCCTCCCCATGGCCGCGATCCAAGAACCCACGAGAACCCACGACCTAAATCTAAATCGCCTCCGCGACTTAAACCCTTCCCCGACCTCAACCCAAATCGCGAACATTCGTCTCGCAAGCGACTTACGACCTATTCCCCTCTTCCATATGTCGTGAGCGACTTATCTAGGTCGCGAACAAATTGAAATCGACCCCCCTATACGCAGCGACTTCCATATGTCGCGAACGACATATCTTTGGCAAAGGACGTGAAGAGGAAGGTCGCGAACGACCTTAGTTTTAAGTCGCGGCCGACTTATCGTTGCCGTGGGAGATTTTTAAGTCGCGAAGTATTGATTTTAAGTCGCGAATGAATTTCTTTAAGTCGTGAACCGCTTCCAATAGGTCGTGCTGTATCCTAAGTCACGAATGAAGCTTCAGCTAGGTCGTTAATGAATGCCGCATTTCTTAGGTCGTGGGAAGTTTTAAGTCGTTGTTGTTAAGTTGTATGAGTCGCGTGATGTTGTAAGTCGTTTGTTGATGCTCCTTAAGTCGTTTGCTTGTGTTGTAATTTTCTTAAGTCATGTGTTGAGTTGTAATTCCCTATAAATAGGAGTGTGTTGTCATTTGTAAGGGGTTGTTGAAATTTGAATAAAATTTGGTTTGTGCTTTGTGCCTCCATTTTTAAATTGGTAGTCGAGTGTTATCTCCTATCTCCACTTCGGCATTTGAGTGCGCTCGAATCAACGAACGTTGAAGCCAATTCGCGGAATCAAGTGCGCTTGATCAACGCTCAAGATTTGTAGATCTTTCTTCACGGTATCGTGCGCGATCAACTTGTCGAAGATTGCTGAAATCCGGTATCTTCGTGATCAACAGATTTGGGCCTTTCGGTATTCTTAAATCCATCGATTCTTCGTCGATTCACCGATTATTTACGCTAATTGTGTGAGATCCTGCACGGATTCGATTTTCATCATCGAATTCGCTTTCCACGCTGCGTCAAATCTATATTGACAAAAGATTTATAACATTGTTATGAATAAAGTTTTTCAGAATCCTTAGATATAAAATGGTCAACAAAAATAATCAAAGCATATGAATATTTGTAGTATGCTAAAATTATACATGGTTGAAGTATTATCCATAAAGCCATCCCTTTTCTCTTCAGCATACAATTCATAAAATGAATAGATCTAAAAATTTTAAGGTTCAGTATTGAGACTGTTGTTCTAGGCAAAAAAAATTGTGATGGAAGTCCATATATGCAATGGTATGAGCTACTATAAACATCAATTATTTAGCTTGCAAAACATGAGGTGAAGTTCATTCACGTGTGTGAGCAAACCCAAAATAAATTTTAACATTGATTGCCAAGTAATATATCAAACAGGACTTACGTGTTTGGTATATATTTGTGAATACCCATGGATAAGAATTAAATTTGTTTAGAACTAATTCAAACATTTATTAACATATTAAAAGGCTGTACCAAAATTATCCTAACTAAGCATATCAGACTATGTTAACTTGTCAAACATTGTCACAAAAAATCCTTTTGAAATGAAAAAAGTCAATTGAAGAAGCAGGACACATGCTCTATATAA
Organism: Allium cepa; assembly: GCA_030765085.1. NCBI lineage: Eukaryota > Viridiplantae > Streptophyta > Magnoliopsida > Asparagales > Amaryllidaceae > Allium > Allium cepa. The sequence goes on along the minus strand of CM060934.1, from coordinate 218,642,736 downwards.
TGGATTCATGGAATGTAATGAATAATTTTTGAAATGTAATTTACTTGGCACAATGTAATAGAAATAAAAAAATATATAGAAATAAAGTAGTTTAATACTAATGTCTTATGCAATAACTCAAGTGAACCCATAATTATAGTTGACTGGAGATGACAGTTTTAACAATTGACTTAAGCATTCCATTTGTTTTAATTTTTTGCATACGCTTTTAACAATTCCAATCAATATTGTATTCCTTTTAGCACTAATCTTCTTAAGATGAAATAATTTATACTCTATTCAACATAAAAACTTTATCAACCTTCAATGCTAAGTGGAAGGAACTAAAGACAAAAGATATATGTATATAAAGTATTGATGAAAATATTAGGCCAATTTCTCTGTCCTAATTGCTCGTCTATTATGTCATGCTCATCACAGACATTGATTTATGTATCATAACATTATCTTAATAATTGTGTGAGTCCTATTAATAAACTAAAGGAAAATTATGATATACATCCTTATGATAAAAAAAATAGTTTTACGTCCCTTCCAATTTTCCTATATAAATTATATCCTTAGTCTTCTGAAAAAAACTTAAGTTCAAAAGATATTTAGGTAATTTTACTAAACTTAACATGTGATCTTATGATACATGTCCATAACTCATAATCACCGCAATATACGTCGTAGTGATCACTTTTAAATTTGAAAACAGAAGAAGTAAAAAAGAAAGAAATTAAAAAAAGATGATGTAGGGAATAGTTTTTAAAAAGGAGGGATGTGAAACAAATAAGGTTAGAAAAGAAGTATATTTCCCTAATTTCCACTAAATTATACCATATAATGGATGAGTGTAAATTGGACACACGGATAGAAGAAATAGTAACATAGGAATTGAGAGATCCTTTGTGGTGGTTGTTGTATGGAATGAACATGTACACATGTTATTTAAGCAATGATATAGAGAGCAACATTAAGTATCTAGATCATACCAAAGAGACCAACGATGTCACTTTGAACAATATATAATCTTTCTAAATAGGTTTTTTCCAATCAAACCTTCTATTTTATGCAAAATTAGAGCAATAATATAATAAGCAATTGAGTTATACATTTGATGCGCGTTATGGCAATCTTACAATCTATTTGTACCAAAATTTGGCACAACACTCTTTGGAAGTTTTTGAAGAGATAATAAATGAAGAAATCAAATTGAAAATGAGGATTATCTAACAAAAACTCCTAGTCACAGAAAAGTAAATTGCACAAAAGACAGTAATTTAGAGTGGTTCGGCGTATCGCCTACGTCCACTATGAAGTTTTGTCACTTTATTGCTCGATACTTAAAGATTACAAGTTTTTGTAGTAAAGTACAACAGATAGTAAGTCAAATTTCGAAATCAATGGCAGCAATGACGATATGGAGTTATTCTGGAAGCGTCCAGGCGTACTTTGCCTCTAAAAATTCTCTTATCCCCTTTCTGAATGACCAGGGGCACTATTTATAGGCATAGGAGGCTGACATTTCGCTGAAAATCCGGTAGACCACTTCCGGCACGTGAGGGGGCCCACATGCCCGGCCTCAGGAATTTTGGGCCCACTTTGGGATCGATTCGAACTCCATTCGAATCGGTCAGAAAATCATCCAATCGAGGTGAAATTTGGTGTGGACATTCTTCAATATGTATGCAAGCTTCTGTGAAAATTTCATGGCATTTGGCCTTATAGATCTCGAGATATGGTCGATTCGAAATTGTGTCATCTGGCCGTTCGTCCCGTTCGAATCGATTGTTTCGTATCCACCCTTTCGAATCGTTGTTTGCGTGTGACCCTGCGATGATGTGGAGCCAAACCTCGCATCGATCCGCTTTTTTAGCCGGTTTGATCGAGTCGTTCCAAATATCTCGTCGCTCACCTGGATTCGAACAAGTTCTCGTTCGTATAGATTCTGTCTCGTTTCAATGGATCGATATGAAATGACCATGCTAGATGGATTCGAAGTGGAATGCTCTGGTGGATACGAACGTATCATTGTACATGGAGTCGAGATGGAGCTTTGTTCGTACTGATCTTGATACGTTCCAGTTGATCGATACGAATAGGCGGTCGCAGGATGGATTCGAAGAGACATATTTCCGTGGATTCGAAGGACTTCCAAGCTTGATGGTCACGAACCAGATGGAGGCGAAGTTCTCTTCCTTTCGATCGATGCGAATGCCATCGATTCGAACTCAGGCTATACTGATGGATTCGAACTAGTGATATCTTGGATGGATTCGAACATAAACCCTGCCGATGGATATGAAGGAGGCGACATCGATGGATATGAAACCAGGTGATTCGATGGATACGAATTTGTGGTTTTCCTCTTCATCTTGCATCGATCATATCTTGAGCATACGAACTCGGATTGACTTGAAATTCGAAATGCTGGCTTTTCTGGCTTCGCTCGTCATGTCTTATCATTTGTGGCTTAATCTGGGATCGGACAAAATCTATCATATCTATACTGAACCTGCGGTCATCTGATACTGTAGACGTATGTTCCTCTTTTATTCGTTGTTTCCTTGATATCTCGACCTTGTCAAAAGGTGGGATAACATTTGCCCCCCAAAGTATGTCCTGTGTAAACATGATGTGCTTTGAGAAGCTGTAGTCTTTTATGCTGAAAACTATAATTTCTGATCATATCTTCAGTTTCATGAATTGCTTATTGTCAGGATGGTGTAATGTGTGTCGCTGTAACTGATTTATTGTTACCTTATTTTAAATAAATGTTCAACCTGTAAAGTTGTCGCCAGTTTTATAGAGTTGAACTTTATACCAATCTTTTCTTGAACCAATGTTGAAGTTCGATAGGCTACCCTCGAAACAATGTGCATTGGTTTGATGGACACAAAAGTCTTCGATGGATACGAAATTTTTGGTTCGTATCGGTAAGTTTTTGTTGCTGTGGTCAACACTGATGGGTTCGAATCGATTACTTCGAATCGATGGATTCGAGCGTTTTCAGAGTTATCATATCTTCGTACTTCGTATCGATAGATGGAGTTGAATTGATGGATTCAAAAAGCAGTGCTAACTGATGATTGTTGGAGTTCGAATCGGTCGGTAGTCTCAGCTTGGGGGTCGTTTGTGTTTATTTCATCTCGATCGGTCGTTCAAATAAATGGATTCAAACATGGCATTGCGAATCGATCTGGGTTCTTACCTGTAATGACCGGTCATGCGCACCGGGATGCGAATCGTCACTTGGGTTACTATATATACTGGGATCCTTCTCATTTTTTACTTTTTACTTTTACTTTCATCTTTTGCGCCTTCGAATCGATCCCAGATTTTCGAGAATGAAGCTAAACAAACTGCTTTTTTCCTTCGAATCGAAATAGTATCCAAATCCTTTAAATCCAACTTTGCTTTTAGGTAGGCAATTTCGACTAAGTATTTGAGATTCCATGATCTGAAATCCTTCTGACTTCCATTTGAGTTCGTATCGATCTTGGTGGGATCGAAATCATGGATGAAAACAAGAAGGGTTGTTTGGAGAATTATGAGAAAGTAAATTAAGACCTTTTCTTCGTATCGATCTAAATTAAGACCTTTTCTTTGTATCGATCTTGATGTGCGAGGTGGAGGTTTATAGATCGAATCGATCGTAGATGCTGGGTCAATCGTGTCGATTCGTAATGATCGATATGTGGAGTTGCCCCCTACGATCGATTCGAAAATTCTATTTACACGATCGATACGAAAGCTGGGTTATTTGGCTGTTGTGAAGTTATTTTTCTGAAGATCGATTCGAAAGCTGATCTGATGATGGATGCGAAGGAAAGGTCTCCCGATCGATTCGAAAGCCCAGGTGCGATCGATTCGACCTGTGTCAATTCGATTCGAATTGATCCGTAACCGTGCCCTTCTAATTGATCCAGATTTGTTGACTCCAACTTTGATTGATACAAACCACTTTTCATGGATATGAAAATTTCACGTAATTAATGGCATGATTCCGACACGCTTCATCTTTGCATATCTGGATTGAACTTTTATAGCGCATACTTGACTGCCCTTCAAAGCTCGTCGTTGGAACTATAACTTAACACTGTGAAAACAAACTTTAACTTGAATCAGTTGCCAACATCGGGATGGTTCGGCGATGACGGTCAGCGACGACGGTCATCTCGACCGGATCTTTAATGTCTTCGGCAAACTTTCTTTAACTCTGTAGAATTTTTCGAAGTAATGCACAACACTACACTGCACCACACACACTTCACACTGGGAATTAAAGGGTTTTCTATGTGCTTAATGTTGCTTTCTGATGAGTTAGTCAGTTATGGAATCTTCGAGCTCCCAACAGCAAGAGGTACAGAGTTCCCCCCTCCTGCGCTTGAAATTCCTGATATTCCTGCCGAAGTAATTGATCCGGCTCTGGACGAATTGTCGGATGCTTTATTTATCGAGAACCCTATTGACTCCGTCCAATCCAATATTTTAGAGTCTCTGCTTAGTCGGATATGTCTGAAACATAACATATCTCCGGATGATGTGTTGTTACCGAGTGCTGATGACAGACCTCATAATTCGCCCGAAGGATACACCGCCTTCTACCGTCATGCCTGTGCGGTTGGAACTCTCCCTCCGTTCAATCAATATATCAGAGAGATTCTATCGTTCTTAGGAATTTCTCCCTCACAACTTCATCCTAACAGGCATGCATTGCTGAATAGTGCCTTCGTCATATTTATGGATTGTTTCTTTCGCCTGCCAAGGCCGGCTGAGATTAGATACATATTTAATTTCAAGAGTAAGAGTGACAGCCCATCTTTTACCTTTCTGGAAGTAGTTAGAAACTGCCAGGTTGTGACTAGAGCTTGGATTAGACTTAGCTATTTCAAAGCCGAATGGTTCTTTGTTTGGTGCCCCCCAGGGTTCGCTAGGCGATGGCTGTCTAGATGTAAGTGTCGCAATTCTTTCTTGAATAGCTATTCTTAACACTTGTACTAATACTCTGTCCTTCTTATAGCCATCATTTCGAGGCCAGACGGTGGATATTATAGAGGCATTGTCCGAAGCTTACAAGAGGTCCCGAGCGACTTAAGGCATATCGACTCGGTGTTAACTAACGATAACTTAAGGATAATGGGTCTAATCGAAATGAACCAGAGCATTGTTATTGAGGGGTTGGCGAAACCGGCTTCGAAGAAAAAGAAGAAAACTGTGAAAAGAAAACCCGGCATAGTAATAAGAGAAGCGAGCGACGATGAAAGGACGCCCACAGATACTGAGCTAGCGGCTGATCTTTCCCGAATAGAAGAGAAACGGAAAGGCAAGGCTATTATCCCTAAATTTAAGAGATGGAAGTATGTAGTTGTATCTCGTTCCATCCTCGGAATCACTATCCCTGACGCCGCTCCTTGTCAATCAGGAGATATCTTTAGAGGGCTGGATGACATTCCCATCCCGGAGTACGTATCTCTCCACCATGGGTCCGCGTTGGAAGAACTCCGGGAAGCATTAGAAATAAGCGAGCCTTTACCCGTTAGTGCAATCGACACTTCTGGTTGGTCGGGGGTTTTGCACATTTGCATACACTTTCACAACACTACATGACTTCCGCATACATTGTAGTGCCTTCACTTGGTGCCTAATTGAGTTGTTTTTCTTTTGTAGGTGCTATGTCTGGCCGTCCATCTACATTGGATAAACTCCGAAGAGTGCATCATCCTTCGACCTACTATAAATCTCATCGTGGGGATTCCGATCGCGAACGGAGGTATTTTAGGCAAGAATATCATGCGAGAGACTATCCCCGAAGCTACTCTAGCCAGGAACGCTCAGACAGAGATCGGAGATACCGTTCACCTTCTCGCTCTCCTCCGCCACCCATAAGCCATACACATGTATCTGAGCCTTTACGACAGCAACTGTCTTCACAGATTTCGAGGCCTGAATCGCATCATTCTAGGACTGAAATTGTTACGACCACAGCTGTGGAGGAGGCTCCTATTGAACCATCCGGCGAAGGGGCCATCAGAATCGCCCAACTGAAGAAAGACTTCCCGAAAATATGCTTTGACGCTTACATCTTTCCTCCTAACCTTAAAAGAATTCCTGAAGACGCTGCGAACACAGCACTTAGTTATACCCGCAACTTCTATGCCCAGTATAAGGAATGGTACAAGGCGGCTGTTCAAGCCTCAAAAGAAGCCTTTGACCGAGCCAAAATCATTGAGAAACTGGAAGCTGACTTGGCCCAGAAGAATCGTATCGTCGAGGTCCTTCAATCTGAGGCGGAATCCTCCCACAAAGCTGAATTTGAGTCGCTGAAAAAGGTCAATGAGACGCTAGTAGAGATGGAAAAAATGCAACAGGCACATTGCACCTTAGTAGAAGACTTGGGCCATCGATAGAAGAATGTTGAGGCCGAGCGGGATGCGGCGGTTAGAGAACTGGAGGAGCTAAAGGCCAAGTTTGTCGACATAAGTAGGGAAAGGGATGATGCCAATACTGCTGCCCAAGAGGCATATGAGCAAGCCGTGTCTTTTCAGGCTGAGCGCGATGCAGCGGTCGCAAAGGTCAAGGTGATGGAAACAGAAGTGGAGGAGAAAATTCAGGCGGAGCGGTTCAAGATGGAGGCTGAGTTTGACGAACTCCTGGATACATATAATGCTAACGTGCTAGAGCACAGAAATCTTGCTTGGCTAGGAGATTACTCCATGCTTGTTCGTAATGCCTGGAAAAAACTAGTGGAGAATGAGAAGACATCTTATCCGGATGAAACACTGGACGAGTTTGAACTTGAGTCACGTCTGCTCAGTGAGGAAGAGAAAAGGATTCTTTATGAAGTGATGATCTCCGTCGAGAAAGAAAAACTCGGTATTTAGCAAATGGAGATTGGCGAGGGTTCGGGTGTTGCGCATCATAGCGAGAGTACTGGAATTTCTGTCCCGACCTCGTTCGAAGTTACTGCTGTGATTGATCCACAAATCGTTCCTGCCTACAATCCGGATCAACATGGATTATCTCCCGCTACGACTGTTTTCTCCGAACCTGTCCAAGCTCCGGGACAAGGCAAGGAAGGTACTTCGAACATTTCCCTCGTGTCTTAAAACGACGATCTTGGAGTGAATTTATTAGACTGATTATTCTTGCTCTTCTTTGTTCAGTGACTAAAAGTGCTGCGCCCGCGCCTCCAGTACCTCCGGTCCTATATCCAACGCAGGGAGCTATCGTTACCAAAGCAATTACAACTGCTACCATGGCCGGCGATATTGGAGAGGGGAGCTCGATGTCATTTGATACTCAAATGATTGAGGAGCTTCTTGGTCATTCTCTTGAACCTTTTCCTGATCCTTCATTCGTAATGAGCGGAGTTGCTCCATCTTTTAGTTCTTCCATGTCGACCACCAGTGTGTCCAGCGCAGCTCGGTTGTCCCGAGAAGAAGAGATTTTTGCTGAGATAAGCGCTGAGATGGATGCGGTGACAACGGACGGTGGTTCTAGAAACGGCGTTGCCCCATCAAGCTTGTCTCCTCTAATGGCAATTTCTCCTGGCGGCACGGTGACAATCTCAAGTGTTGCTGACCAGATACCTGTCACAGCTCCTATGCCTTAAGTTCGCCCTTCCAAAAGAATCTCTATCCCTTCCAGCTCTGAGGAAGATGTCGATATCATGCCAGATTCGGAGGATAAACCGAAGAAGGGCAAGAAATCTCGAAGGAAATCTGGTATTGGGTCCAGTGGCTTGACTCCAAAGAAGAAGCCTCAGAATAAGAAAGATTGAGCTTCTCGACTTGTAATGTAGTTGTTAATAGCAGTTCTTTCACTTCTTCTTTTGTTCTTTTAGAGCCGTGTATAAGTGTGGATTCGGCCTCCACTTAATTGAAATTTTTTGGTTTGCCATGTAATCAAACTCCTTTTTGTTAGTTGATGGAATGGAAAATTGTTCTTTTCTTTTGCTTAAGTATTGCATTGATTGGCTCATGATCACATATGTCATAAGTTTTGAACACGCGTCCGCACTTCGGGAACTTTTAAATTGATACTTGTACTCCTACTTTCACCTTGAGGACTTGGAGTTAAAATTCACACTCCAGTTCGCACTTTTGGGACTTGGAGTTATTGGTTGTACTTTAGTTCACGCTTTGGGAACATAGAGTCGGTATTTATACTCCAATTCACACTCTGGGAATTTAGAGTTAGTGTTTATACTCCAGTCCACGCTCTAGGGACTTAGAGTTATTTTAATGTTTATACTCCAGTTCGTACTCTGGGAATCCGGAGTTAGTGTTTATACTTCAGTCCGTGCTCCGGGGACTTAGAGTTAATTTAATGTTTATACTCCAGTTCGCACTCTGGGAATCCGGAGTTAGTGTTTATACTTCGGTTCGCACTCTGGGAACCAAGAGTTGGTGTTTACACTCCAATTCGCACTCTGGGAACTTGGAGTTAGTGTTTATACTCCAGTTCGCACTCTAGGAACCAAGATTTGATGTTTACACTCCAATTCACACTCTGGGAATTTGGAGTTAGTGTTTATACTCCGGTTCGCACTCTGGGAACCAAGAGTTGATGTTTACACTCCAATTCGCACTCTTGGAATTTGGAGTTAGTGTTTATACTCCGGTTCGCACTCTGTGAACCAAGAGTTGATGTTTACACTCCAATTCACACTCTAGGAATTTGGAGTTAGAGGAAGGATTGTCGTATATCAATCCTTGTAAATGCTGATGTAGTGTTCTGCCCCCGAGCTTGGGTTTCACTTAGTGAGTGACCGGTCGCATCACAGTCACTCCCTATTTGAATAAATCCCACCGCATGATGGAACTTAGCTCTCCGTGCATCGTGACATTGTACGTTATATTCAATGAATCACAGCTCCGGCTCGAAGAGATGGCATTTTATTGCTGAAATGAAAGAAGCACGGCAAAATCAGTTGCCTTATTACAAATTCAAACTTCGAAACGCAAAAATAAAATGCAAAGGAAGAAATTGACTAAAATAGATAAATAGAGCCTGTCATGTGTAGTAGCGACGGAGACTCTCGCTATTCCAGGCTCTCGGCAAAGTAAGACCGTCAACGGTCGACAACTTGAATGTGCCATCTCCAAGCTTTTGTGAAATCACATACGGCCCTTCCCAATTTGGTTTCATGTGCGAGGGAACCAGATAAATTCTCTTGAGTACGAGATCGCCGAGTTCAAAGGTTCGCGATCGGACCTTGGCATTGTATATTCGGGCGACTCGACTCCGATATGCGGCTGCCCTCAAATCAGTCTCTTCACGCTTCTCATCGAGTAGATCCAAAGATTCAGCAAGCAGTATGGAATTCGTTTTCGGATCGTAATATGTCACACGATGAGAGTGAACTTCCATTTCGACTGGAATAACGGCTTCAGAGCCATAAGATAGAGAAAATGGAGTGTGTCCGGTTGCGGTTTTGTGAGTCGTCCGGTAAGCCCATAAAGCCATAAGAAGTTCATCAACCCACTTGCCCCCGGCCTTTTCCAGTCATCTCTTCAAAATAGATTTGATAACCTTATTAACAGCTTCAACTTGACCATTCGCTTGAGGGTGTGCTACTGTAGAGAATTTTTTATGGATGTGGAATCGTTGACAGAAATTCTTGAATTCAATACTGTCGAATTGGGCTCCATTATCGGTGATAATAGTATGCGGGAGACCAAACCGGCAGATGATGTTGCGTACTACGAAGTTGATTACTTTCTTTGTCGTAATTGTTGCAAGAGGTTCTGCTTCCGCCCATTTGGTGAAGTAATCAACTGCGACGATGGCGTAATTTGCGCCACTTTAGCTAAAGGCAATGCACCAATTATATCAATCCCCCATATTGCAAACGGCCAAGGGCTGACCATTTGTGTTTTCTCAGTAGGTGGGGCTCTAGGAATCCGAGCGTGTTTTTGGCATTTATCACATTTTTAGCATAGTCCGCAGCATCGCGATTAACAGTAGGCCAATAATATCCATATCAGAGTATTTTCTTGGCAAGTGCTTGCCCCCCAGTGTGATCGCCACATTCTCCTTCGTGCACATCGTGTAACACTCGTTTGACTTCGTCGTGCGCGATACACCGGAGAAGAGGAATAGAATACCCCCTTTGATACATAACTCCATTCTGAATGACAAATCGTGAAGCTTTTCGGAGAACTTGTCTTTTCTTGCTTCGACGCTCAGGTAATGTACCATGCTCAATGTAATCTCGATAGGCGGTCATTCACGACTCCCTACTAGAAGTAGCTTCAAATGTGAAATCAGTCGCCATTTGATCAATGCTCGGAGAGGATAGAGTTTCAACAGGAATGAGCCCCAACTGTTGAGCTTCGCCCGTACTTACCAACTTTGCCAACGAATCGGCTTTCTGATTGTGCTCTGGGGGTATGTAGAAAATGGTATAATAATCAAACTGATCAAGCATCTCCCGGACTCGGGTTAGATAAGCAGCTTGTCTTCGATCTTTGGCCTGATATTCACCCTGGACCTGGCATACTACTAACTGGGAATAACAGTAAATTTCCACAGCGATAATTCTCAGGTCATGGGCTAACTTCAACCCAGTAAGCAAAGCCTCATATTCAGCTTCATTGTTGGTTGCACGAAAATCGAACTTTAAAGCGTAGCATATGGATCGGCCCTCGGGGGTTTCAAGCACTACCCCTGCGCCCGTGCACCGATCGTTGGATGCACCATCAGTGTACATCTTCCATATGTATTCGGGAGATTTGCTAGTCTCAGGTAAGTCTTCAAGAACAGTGAATTCGGCAATGAAATCTGCTAGGACTTGACCGTTTATGGCCTTTCTCGGAGTATAAGTGATGTCGAATTGACTCAGTTCGATGTTCCATTTTAGTAACCTACCAGACGTCTCAGGCCGCGTGAGGACCTGTCGTAACGGCTGATCGGTGTACACAGTAATAGGATGAGTCTGAAAATACGGATGGAGCTTCCTCGAGGCGATGACTAGGCAATATGCCAACTTTTCCAGCCTTGGATAATTTCTCTCGGCTCCGGTTAATCGTTTACCTACATAGTAGACCGGTTTCTACACTCGGTCTTCCTCCCGAACTAACGCAGCACTAATTGCGTTTTCAGATACCGCTAGGTAGAGATATAACTGTTCATGGTCAACAGGTTTTGAAAGAATCGACGATGTGGAAAGATGTTGAACTAGTGACTGAAATGCGCCCTCGCATTTCGTAGTCCATTCGAACTTTCGTTTCCCTTTTAGGATCAAATCGAAGAAGGGTATGCATTTGTCAGTTGATTTCAAGATGAACCTGCTCAGTGCTGCAACCTTCCCGTTAAGACTCTGAACCTGCTTTATGGTCCTTGGAGTTTGAAGATTTCTGATAGCCCAGATCTTTTAAGGGTTGGCCTCTATCCCTCGGACGTTGATGATGAACCCAAGGAATTTTCCGGATGCGACTCCAAAATGACATTTTAGCGGATTAAGCTTCATCCCATATCTCCGGAGGATATTGAACATTGACTCTAAGTCTTTGACGTGATCAGTGGAGTATCGTGATTTTACCAACATGTCATCTACATAAACTTCCATAGTCTTTCCGATCTGGTTGGCAAACATCCGGTTGACTAAGTGTTGGTAAGTTGCTTTGGCATTCTTTAATCCAAAAGGCATGACCTTGTAGCAGTATAGTCCCAGATCAGTTACGTAGCTCGTATGCTCTTGATCGGGCACATGCATGGGTATCTGATTGTAACCAGAGTAAGCATCCATGAAAGATAGTAATTCGTGTCCGGCCGTTGAATCCACAAGTTGATCAAGTCGGGGAAGTGGAAAGTTGTCTTTGGACAAGCCTTATTTAAGTCAGTGTAATCAATGCACGTTCTCTATTTCCCATTTGGTTTTCGGACAAGTACAGGGTTGGATACCCACTCCGGGTACAGAGCATCCCGGATAAACCCATTCGCCTTCAGCTTATCAACTTCTTCTTTGAGGGCAGCAGATCTCTCTGGATCCATACCGCGTCTTTTTTGTTTGACCGGGATATACCGTGGGTCAATATTCAGGGTGTGGTTCGCGATGTCCGGCGAGATTCCACACATATCAGAGTGCGTCCAAGCGAATACATCTAGATTTGCCTAGAGAAATTCGACCAATTCCTGTTATGCTTGTGGGCTTAGCTGAGACCCAATTTTTAACATTTTTGAATCATCATTATCACTGATTGGAACATCAATCGTCAGCTCGGCTGGGGAAGCTTGACTTTCTTTAGATTCATCGTTATCTTTATTGTCTCTAGGGTCAAGATCCCTCTGGAATTGGTCGTGGTGCCCGGGCCGAGGCCCACGCACTAATTGTCAATCGTCAGTGAAACGGACGCAGAGAGATTCCTCCACGCCCTTTCCTTTTTCTTTTCGCTACGCTTCACGCAGCTCAGCAACATAGCAGGCTCTCCCAGCAGCCTCATCTCCCTGTATAACTCCTATCCCGCGATCACTGGGGAACTTCAGAGTTAAACACCATGGGGCAATTGCAGCCCTAAATTCAGCAAGGGCCGGTCGGCCCAAAAAAGCATTGTACGAGGAGTGAAAATCTAAAAAACAAACTGTAACATCCGAACTCTTCGGCATTCTCCAATCCCCAATTGCACTGGCAGTTCAACCATTCCAGTGGGTATTGTCGCACTTCCGTTGAAGCCGTGGATTCATGACTGACAAGGTTTCAAATCCTTAGCTTCCATCTTCATCAAATCATATGCTCTTTTAAACAATATGTTTACGGAACTCCCACTGTCTACCAGGATCCTCTTCATCCAAGCAGGACCAACTTGAGTGGATATGACCAATGGGTCAAGTGTGGGGGATTCGACTTTATCGGCATCTCGATTTCTAAATACGATATCGTCAGCCATCGTCTTTTGTTGTTTAGCTGGAGCCCCGTCTTCAGAGTTACTACAACACTCAAAGTCCGCATGCCTAATTGAGCTGGCATACGACTCCATTTCCCCCAGCTTCTGTCTGCCTGATGGGGACCACCACTTATTATATTAATAGCCAACCTTCCGCTCGTACGAGCAGGTCCTTTCTGCCTTTTCTGAGTTTGCACATGATTTTGATTGGATGGGCCCGCTCCACCAGCCTGTGGTGCCCGCACGAATTGATCTAACTTCCTCTCCCTGATCAACTTTTCGATGAGGTCTTGCAAATGTCTACACTCATTGGTATTATGTCCGTAACTCTCGTGGAATCTACAGAACTTTCCTGTTTGAATCTGTCTCTCCGACGATGGCTTCGGAGCAAGCTTCTTATACTGTATTGCATTACAAGTCTGTCGATACACATTCTCCAGTGACGTGTTCAGTGGTGTATAGCTTTCAAACATTGGCGCCCTACGCCGTGAGCCACGATTCTGATCTTACATCTCATTTCTATTATCACCGTTTCTAGGCTGGGTTTGTTTGTTTTGAATATTCAGTTGGACTTTTCCAGAGCTCTCCCCTAACTGTTTAACTGCCACGTTGCTTTGAATCCCTTTATTGCTGGGTCCCGCATCATCCTATTTCCTAGATTGTTTCGCATCCTCACGCCTTAAGAATTGAGCGACTTTGGAGTAGAAACGATCCAACGATGCGGGAGGCTTCCAAGCTAGCCAATTTTCAAATTCGGAATCGAGGTCAATCCCCTTAGTCAAGGCCATCAAGGTCGAATTATCATTAGGGTTAGTGATCTCTGCACAAGCGGCATTGAACCTTTCCAAATATTGATTGAGTGTCTCTCCAGGAGCTTGAGTGACACCGGATAAAGTATTAATGTCTTTAGGTCTGGCAATGTGCGTACGAAACTGTTCAACAAATTTAGTAGCCAACTGATCAAACGAAGAGATAGATCATGATGGTAATCGTATAAACCACATCGTCGTAATTCCCCCTGAAGAAATAGGAAAACTACGGCACTTTACTGCATCATCAGCTCTTGCAGTAGTCATCGACCATTCATATTTCAGAATATACTGATTAGGGTCGGAACTTCCTTCATACTTAGGCAGAGTTGGCATCCTGAATCGTCGAGGAGGTTCAGCATATAATATGTCAACAGTGAACGGAGTATGACTTTGGGAGATTCCCCAATCGTCATTTGTTAAGCCCTGACTCTCGCGAATCATTTGGCGTACCATAGTTGAGTGGTCCGGCGTTGCTATATTCTGAGTGCGGTGAGCCAAAGTGTGGTCGGGTTCCACATCACGATGTGGGGATCGGGTGCTGTCGACGATCCGCATCTCGCCTCCTTGGCTCGATGTCTTCTGGGACGTATGGTTCAGGAGTACGCCCTTGCTGATTTCGGGTATCAACCCCTATGTCGACTGCGGTGGCTATGGCAGCATGATTATCCGTTGTGTATTGAGGCGCAGTCCCTCCTCTGGAGGAGGGTCCAGTGTGGTAACCAACTGATGGTCCAACCCTTATCTGCCCAACGGTCAACGCGGGCTGTTGTCCTGTGGCTTGCGCATAAACTTCATCCGGTCAGAGACAGACGGATCTATGATTATATCCAGAAGAAGCAGAACTCTCTGTGGAGGAATGAGAGCCTTGGTCCCTCCTACGCCTTCTAAGCTTCTGGCGATTTAATTGGTGCATTAACTCTACATTCGCGCGTAGTTGTTCAGTTAGCTGCTGACGGCTTTGTGTCAACTCTTGAAGCAATAATTGGAATTCCTGTCTAGTAACCGGGCCTTGTGAATCTGAGGGTCCGGCTACGTTCTGATTGGTTAATGGTAATTGCGCGGGATTCTGCCTATCCCGGCCTTCTTGATCGCCGACGTTGGAGGTGGTTCTAGTACTAACTATCTTGAGGTGTAGAATCCTTTCCTAGACTTTGACCAATCTGAATAGAATGGAAGGAATCTGAAATTGAAATCTGGATCACTTTCTTAGATTTACGCAATCCGGTATCGACGACAGATTCAGGGAGCAGGAGAAAGACTGGGTTTTCTCGGTGAAAGCACCAAAGTGTTTGTACCAAAATTGGGCACAACACTCTTCGGAAGTGTTTGAAGAGATAATAAATGAAGAAATCAAATTGAAAATGAGGATTATCTAACAAAAACTCCTAGTCACAGAAAAGTAAATTGCACAAAAGACAGTAATTTAGAGTGGTTCGGCGTATCGCCTACGTCCACTATGAAGTTTCGTCACTTTATTGCTCGATACATGAAACTTACAAGTTTTTGTAGTGAAGTACAGCAGATAGTAAGTCAAAATTCGAAATCAATGGCAGCAATGATGATATGGAGTTATTCTGGAAGCGTCCGGGCGTACTTTGTCTCTAAAAATTCTCCGATCCCCTTTCTGAATGACCAGAGGCACTATTTATAGGCGCAGGAGGCAGATATTTCGCTGAAAATCCGGTAGACCACTTCTGGCACGTGAGGGGACCCACATGCCCGGCCTCAGGAATTTTGGGCCCACTTTGGGATCGATTCGAACTCCATTCAAATCGATCATAAAATCATCCAATCGAGGTGAAATTTGGTGTGGACATTCTTCAATATGTATGCAAGCTTCTGTTAAAATTTCATGGCATTTGGCCTTATAGATCTCGAGATATGGTCGATTCGAAATTGTGTCATCTGGTCGTTCGTCCCGTTCGAATCGATTGTTTCGTATCCACCCTTTCTAATCGTTGTTTGCATGTGACCCTGCGATGACGTGGAGCCAAACCTCGCATCGATCCGCTTTTTTAGCCGGTTTGATCGAGTCTTTCCAAATATCTCGTCGCTCACCTGGATTCGAACAAGTTCTCGTTCTTATCGATTCTATCTCGTTTCGATGGATCGATACGAAATGACCATGCTAGATGGATTCGAAGTGGAATGCTCTGGTGGATACGAACGTATCATTGTACATGGAGTCGAGATGGAGCTTTGTTCGTACTGATCTTGATACATTCCAGTTGATCGATGCGAATAGGCGGTCGCATGATGGATTCAAAGAGAGATATTTCCGTGGATTCGAAGGACTTCCGAGCTTGATCGTTACGAACCAGATGGAGGCGAAGTTCTCTTCCTTTCGATCGATGCGAATGCCATCGATTCGAACTCAGGCTATACTGATGGATTCGAACTAGTGATATCTTGGATGGATTCGAACATAAACCCAGCCGATGGATACAAAGGAGACGACATCGATGGATACGAAACCAGGTGATTCGATGGATACGAATTTGTGGTTTTCCTCTTCATCTTGCATCGATCATATCTTGAGCATACGAACTCGGATTGACTTGAAATTCAAAATGCTTGCTTTTCAGGCTTCGCTCGTCATGTCTTATCATTTGTGGCTCGATCTGGGCTTGGACAAAATCTATCGATATCTATACTGAACCTGCGGTCATCTGATACTGTAGACGTATGTTCCTCTTTTATTCGTTGTTTCCTTGAAATCTCGACCTTGTCAAAAGGTGGGATAACACAATCTATTGTTTTTGCATTAATTATTTTATGAAGTCCTGGGCCTCCTATAATCTGACCAAGGTAAAAGAAAAGCTGAATATAAGATATGATGTATATAAAAATTAAGCATGAAATAGAAGACGGTGTTGTTAGCTTAGTTGAAAATGTACTTGCATTCATCATGCATGCGCCTTTCTAAAGCAGCAAATGAATTAAGAATTAACTACTGAAAAGTTCTTTATAAGCTAAAAATAAATTTTGAATTTATGTTTAATAACAAGCAAAGATTCAGTGTTGTAGAATTTATTCCATTCTTGTGCAACAGATAAAAGTTGGAGTCCACTCAAGCAGTAACTAAAATTTGAATTTTTGTTCTGTACCTCTATTAAGTTATGTATTATATAACTCGATTAATAATTGAAAGAACTCCACTACATCTCAATACATTTACATAACACAACACTCACCAATTATGTACCTTCAATAAAAATTTGGTTCCAGATCTAGAACATAGTTTGATAGAAGTATAAGATATAAAATAATACAAATGTTCGCTTGACAGCAACACTATCTTTAACTACTTTGTAAAAATGTATTACTTTTATTTACATGATAAAATAACAAATAAGGTACATTAATCATTTCCTATATAAATATATTGGCTGAGAAAAAAAATACTAAAGGAACGAAATGGACATGTGAACTTTGACACATAAAAATAAAAAAATCATATGAACTAAAAAGCTGAAAAATTCTAGAAAAGAATATTGGCTGATAAAACCCAAGTGAATTTTTTTATTTTTATAGATAAATTGATCAAATGAAATAAAAAGAATAGCATTCCTTCTTCAGTTATTTTTGATGTCTTACTTGTTTTTAAAAGAAGCACTTGGCGAAGGAGCTCTCTATTGCTATAATCACTAAATTAAAGTATTGGAAATTTAGGCTGATAGTTTCTATGTATAGGTTATCACTTAACAGTTTTTTTAATAAGAAATGGTGTATCCATACTTAAAATCAGAGATATAAGTTTGTGTTTTAAAGATCAAAATTGGAGCATAACATTTGCTGCAAGCCATTTACATATGATCTTTTAATTCACCTTAGTCTATATGTATCTATTTACGTATACAAATATGCACCTTAGAATTAATGCACCAATTAATTTCATTTAAATGAATTAGTGAGACAATTTACTTATAGTGACTTACTTATCCATAATCACTTATCTATAGACACATGTTAAGGACTGCTAACACATTTAAACTCAGTGGATCAAGTTGAATAGCAAAGCTTCTCTATATAGTTGTGTATTGTCTAGCAAGGGATTTCAGATATGTTTATTTTACCGATGAGCTTAATCCCTAGATAGCTAGGCATGTAGGATCTAGTTTAATTTTACAAAAAATGAATGGTCTCCATCAATTTTTTTTCTTGTATTTTGATAACGGCTATAAAAAGGAGTAGAAAATAAAAAAAACAAAGCCAATCAATAGGAAATAGAGGTCCTCATTACTATACCGTTAGAAATGAATAAGATATTGGATGAGTTTCAAAAATATTGATATACATACCTTTGGATAATAGGTCAAGCATGAGCTGGTAGAAGCTAAAATGGCACACAATTGGTACATATACCTGCACCATTTTCCATATAGTTAATATCTTTCCATTATAGAAGTAATCTAACTGAATTTGTTGCACTTCACTCTCATTATCATGGCTGAGTTAATATAGTGTATAAAAACAACTTATCATGCTGAATGCTGAATGATAACATATGCATTTAAGATGTTTTAAAAATGAATAGAACATTGTGTAGATGAATCTAAGGTAAACAAAAAACATGATGAATTTTTATGTGTGCACAAATAATACATATATCAAAATTGTCTGGCATAATATTTTTCTAAGTTATAACAACTTTACCCATGCTTACAATACGGATAAAAAAATGTATTATTGCTAGATTAGAAACCATAAACTAAAATTGACACGGTAAACTGAAAATAAATTGTAGCAATAGCACCCTAAAGATATTAGTAGGAAGAGATTCAAAAGCAGCCAGTAAACAGTACTATTAATGGTTTAATCTGGTAAATATATTAATAACTTAAGAAACGAATAAATGGACTGTGAATATAAGACAATTCGAGAAAACATCATCATAATCCATTATGATATTTGACTCGTATCATTTGGAAATTAACATTTCAAGAATGCACATGTGAATTTAGGAGCTGGGAATAAAAGTAAGGGACAAAATTCCATGTTAATTTGATACAATGATTACACGAACACCTCCTAAAAGATGAGTAATAATGATATGTTCTTAGAAATGCAACGATACCCAAAACTTTGTGGTTAAATCACTGTCAATTTAGCAAAAAATAGTAGTGTATGGGATAACTAATTGATGAATCAATAAAAATCAGTAGCAACACATGATAAAAAAAAGAAAATGGAAGTCCCTAAATCAAATTAGTACCAAAGCTACAAATTGTAATAATATTACCTCATTAGATGATCAACAAACTTGATTTAGAAGTAGAGATTAGTTGGGCGATTAATATTAGCATCATGGACTAATATCCACTAATAAACCTTTCAAACAGCATTTTGATAATTCCATGTTGGAGCAATATCATAGGAAATACAAATAGAAGTTCAATGGAAACGGTAGACTAATATACCTCTAGCTTTTGGGAAAATGCGAATATCTAAATTAGCTAACCTGTGTTGTGTAGTAACCTATAAAATGGCTGGATAACTAGCAGAATCAAACTGAGCAAGTATGGGAAAGTCACCGGAAAATAACAGGGGAGGAAAATGGAGGATGATTAAGCTTCCATCGGAGAACACCCTTCGGAGATACCCACTCGTGACCTTCAACGATCTGCCTAAGGTTTGTTAAAGAAAATTTGGATCTAGGGTTAGAGCATCTCCAACAGTTTGGAGTGTGGAAATTCGATTTTTCACACTCCAAAATGTTGGACCCTCATTTCTACAACAGAAATGAGGGCAGGCGCCTGTTCAACAGGTGCTCGTGTTTATTAAATATCGGGTGCCTGTTGAATAGATGCCTGATGCCCAGGAGCCTGTTCAACAGGCGCCTGGTTAACGTGCCTATACAAGACTCTTTTTTTCCCATTCCCCTCATTTTTCTCTCCTCCATCCTCTTTTCAGCAAATTTTTTTAATTCAACTTTGCGTCGAAATGCCGCCCCGTCCTGTCAAAACTGGTAGATGCACCGTTCGATATACGACCGATGCCAATATCGAACCTGTTCATGTCCCGCCTGATGCTACCGTGACTCCATTCGATCTTCGATCTTTGCACGACTTGCCCACTACTGTTTCGCATCGACATACTGCAGCTATAGTGACACCACAGGTATACGTTTATTTATTTATTACTTGATGAACGACCATGTAAATATATATGTATAATAATTCTTTGTTTATTTTAACATTAAATAATCATATATTTAGGTTCGCCACGTAGCGATGCGAGGTAATTGGTATAGGTGTATGTCTGAGTATTTTGATCAGTTACCGGAGCCGATTTTGGATAGGCTACATGCGTCACCTTTTGGTGAATTTCTTACTTTACGTAGATTTGCACATGTAGATCGTTGTCTGGTAGAGGCCCTCGCCGAGATAAGGTGGCCTACCACTCACACATTTCATTTCCCTGATTTTGAGCTAGGACTGACTACTCTAGATTTTTATATGCTCACTGGCATAGAGGTTGGTCGACCCGATCGTCTCCTTATTCCATTTGATAGTTCATTTAAGAAGTTCGAGTCATGTTCAGCTTATTTATCGACTTTGGCCGATGAGGAGGTTAGAGGAGGAGCTGTTACTCTCCCTTGTTTGCAGCGGTATATAGTAGAGTACATGGCTGTTGAGGATATGCACACTCCGGTTATTCGTGCCTTCATATTATACCTTTTTGGGTCTATATTTTTTAGTAACAATAAGGGCACTATTAGGCTTGGTTTTTTGGTTGGATCAGTTGATGTGGATGGACTACACATATATGATTACGGTACTGCTATTATTGGTTATTTGTACGTAGCATTAGATACTTATGCACTTCAGCAGTCTAGACAGATGTATGGATTTTGGTACATTCTTCCATTTTGTTACTACGAGTATACTGCCAATATGCACCCCCGACTTATTGTAGAGGCGAATGCCACACCGTATATTTACTTTCCTAGATTGCATCGTTGGGGTCCTCCTATATATTTGGCATGTGTTGCACAAGGGGTGCACAATGAGCTGATGGAGGCTAGACAGCAGATGGATATGAGGCGGCGTGGTAACATTATCGTTCGTCCATGGGATCAGTACTTACAGTTCCTAGAGCCCATTCCTGATCATCCACTCACTTTTCAGTTTTCCATGTCGCGACGCAGGACTTGCTTTTAGGTTCCTACATGTCCATTCATATGGTATTTAGGGGAGCGGTGTTGGCTATAGTTGTATGCTATAGTTCGCATTCCATCTGATCCGCTACCATGGGATGATATGTATGGTGATATTAGGGTTGGACCAGATTATATTCTTGCGATGAGGGGTGCGGGATGGGTTAATGTTGGGCCATTTACGGTTCTTGGAGACTTTGATTCATATTGGGCTCGAGTAGCCCTACGTGCTTACGCGTTGCCTGAATATATATTCAGGGTTTGAACTTCGATCATATTGGTCCGCGTACCTCTTCCGGTAGAATTCCACTACCACCTGCCACCTTTGAGCCTACATCATCTCAATACACGCAGCCTCCTACTTTCAACCCCCCTCCACATTCGTTTAGAGCATATGATGTACATGGTCAGGTGGTGGAGTACCCCTTCCAGTATCCTACAGATGACGATATTACAGGTGTACCATCCGCTGGATTGTATCAGCCTCATCAGGTTTGTACGAATTTTAACTGTTCCTTAAATAACTTGTCATTATATTCTCCACCTAGTATAATTCTTTTTTCCACATATCAGTATTCTCAGTACATGAATTATGATAGACGGATGATTGCTGCATTTGAGCGTATGACACTCGATTATACATAGATGATGCATCAAAGTTACCAGACTACGATCCAGCAGCAGCAGACTCAGTGTGATGCGCAGGTACAGGGATTACAGGCCCAGATTCAGCAGCTTCAGGAGCATCTCAATGCCGGACCTCAGCCTCATGACTTTGATGACGTCAATGATGAGAGAGACGACGACAGTGACGACGACAGTGGAGATGATGAGGAGATTGATAACGGTTCTGATCACATAGACTGATGTGCTGCATTTAGATGTTTTAGACTGTGTTATTATTTTTCACACCTTACATTAGTTGGTTGCATATTATGTTGGTAATGATGCTATTGTTATATCTGATTGTCTATATGTTATGGCATTGTGTTGATTATATTTTGTGTTGAGTATTGCATTGTGTTGATGTTAATTTACGCTTGTTTATTATTAAGCGTATATGAAGTCAGAATGTTGAACAAACAAACACAGTTGTGTTTGTTTGTCAAAATTTTTATGGATGTTTTACACGTGAACGTTAATCTTATGCTTCATTTTTTTGATGCGGATCACGGCCTCGTTATTTAAGATAAAGTGTTATATTCTAATGTCACAACATTTAAAAGTTCGGTTAAATCAATCAATGTGTAACATAATATTTTCGGCTACAGAATTGACACTGTTAGTAAATTTTTATATACAAATGGATCAAATGTGCGATGGTGAAAATATAATGGCAACTCAGTTTTGGGACACTTTTGCTGAACTTTACAATAGCAATGTTGATGGTAGAAGTAGACGTACGCTGGTGGAGTTGAGGACTGTTTATGGGAACTTCTACTGTGCCTGTACGCGGTACAGTATGGTTATCAATGAGGTTATATTTGAAAATTTGTTTAAACCAACCCTTCTACATTTGAAGGACGTTACTTTCTCAAATATCACAACACATTCATTGGACATGAGGCTTATATCATACGTCAAAATTGGCTAGAACGATTTGGATATCCATAATTTGAGTATATTATTGTTTCTGTGTATGCATATTTATTATTGTCTTGTTTATGAGTAATTTTAACTTTCTAATGCATTGTCAAATCAAAACACAGTGCTAATATTTAAACATAATTAATTTTTAACGTTCACACGCTTCAATATATATGTAAGAGCTTTTCTTCTCCAACATACAATTTAGTTCTCTGCTCTTTCAGTCTTCTCATCCTCATATCAATGCCTTCATGGTCATCATCTATTGACTCTGATGCCGGGTACATTCCAACGGAAAGCGAACACATCGATGAAGATTGGAATATCAATTACCAAGACCAACATTATGAGGACATTGCTCATGAATTCCCAAATCTTGACCAACTTACACTTCAAGAAGATGTTCAACCAATACACGAACAGTTGGTTCATCAATAATCACAGTAGGTTGAACAAGTACAAAATTTGCATCCTTCGGTTGAACAAGAGGCTGACTCTTACATAGTATTTTGCCATTGTGGTTATAAGGTTGAAGTTGTGGTTAGAGCTAATGGCGAAGATATTGGTCATCGAATCCAGTTGTGTCCTTTCTGGCCTGAAGGGTGCAATTATGCAGAATGGGTTGATGAACGGCTATGCCCAAGGGCCATAACATATACCAACGGGCTGGAACAAGAAATAAGACATCTTCAAAATATCGTGCACAACTTACAATTTGACCGTAACCGCTAGTTTCTTAGTGGAGTGTATTATTATTGTGGAGTGCATTATTGTGGGGTGTATTATTATGGAGTGTATTATTGTAGAGTGTATTATTATGCAGTGTATTATTACGGTGTGTATTATTATTATGGTTGTACTATTGTGGAGTCTATTATTATGGAGTGTATTAATGTGGAGTGTATTATTGTTTGTGTATTTATTGTCGTTGACTGTATTAATGTTTGGGTGTTTCAGTAACAATGACTTGTTTCTTTTTGTATTATTGCGTTAAGAATATGACAACAGTTGTATGATGGGACAAGACAGTGCAGACGTTACATTACAGACAAGACACTGCATCATCAGTTAATAGTGTATGATGGGACAAGACACTGCATCAACAGTCAATAGTGTATGGAGAGACAAGACAATGCATACGTTACACTGCAAACAAGACACTGCATCAATAGTTAGTAGTATATGATGGGATGAGACAGTGCATCAATAGTCATAGTGTTTAAGCTATAAAAGGCTTGTTAGATGCTGAGATGTATCATTGCTCATTCTTATTTCATACAATTTCAACTACAAGAAATGGCGGTAGAAGATTATATTTTTTTGATGATAGCGACGAGGAATTTGATGAAATGATGGAAAAACATTTTCGTCGCGAAAATGAACTATTAAGTATGGCTGCACTACAGGTTGGTCAATCGAGTAGGGAACACGATGGATCATTTGTTGGGCGTCGGTATAAAAATCATAGGCAGTCATGGCATAACGACAGACTGATGGAAGACTACTTTGTTCCAAATCCTACTTACACAAATGCTGATTTTAGAAGAAGATTCCGCATGCGGCGTCCCTATTTCTTAGAATCCTACAATGCATCAAGAAGCATGACAAATATTTTATCTTCAAACACAATGCATCTCGTACAATGGGATTGACTGGAATTCAAAAAATGACAGCTGCACTCAGAATGCTTGCATATGCAGTACCAGCGGATGTGCTTGATGAAAATTTGAAAGTGGCGGAAAGCATGGTATTATAGTGTTTGGAGCATTTTTGTCAAGTTATCGTGGATATTTAGGTGATCAATACTTACGCAGACCGAACGAGGCGATATAGTTATGTTATTAAATATGCATGGTAGTAGAGGCTGGCCTGGAATGTTAGGCAGTATAGACTGCATGCATTGGGAGTGGAAAAATTGTCCAAAGGCATATACTGGAGCTTATCAAGGTAAGTCTCGTAGGTCCTCAATTATTCTTGAAGCCGTAGCGTCGTATGACTTATGAATTGGTATGATTTTTTGGAATGCCGGGTTCAAACAATGATCTTAACGTAGTCGAACGATCTACGTTGTTCAATGATTTAGCAAATGGTAGATCAGCTCCTTGTACCTTTATTTTAGGAGGTAACATGTACGATCATGGATATTTTCTTGGCGATGGTATATATCCTAAATGGAGTACCATTGTCAAGACAATTCCTAACCCATAAAAAAATAAACAATCAAAGTTTGCAGCGATGCAAGAAGGGCAGAGGAAGGACGTTGAAAGAGCATTTGGGGTTCTTCAGTCTAGATTTGCCATAGTCAGTAATCCATGTAGACTTTGGTCACCAGTTAAAATGACCAAAATAATATACACTTGTATTATTTTACATAATATGATTATAGAGGATGAAAGAGACATGGAAGAAGATTACTTTTACGAGGGTGCTCCAAGACCACCGCCTGTTTGGCGCAACGATATTATTGGCAGCGCACTAGAACTCGAGTTTCATGTAGAAAGCCAAATGTCCCATCGTAGTGTTTAACTGCATCGCAGATTGCAAAATGATCTCATAGATCATCTTTGGAGGTTTTCTGGAAATCAGTGAAACTATATTTCTGTTGTTACTTTTCCTACTATTGTTTCTGTTGTTGTTACTTATTATTGTTATTGTAATCTGTTTATCCTTAATTAATGTAATGTTGTTATAATCTTTTTTCAATGCAATGCAATTTCAATGAAAATACTTTTCTTAATAATTGTTTGCATTCAGAACACAATACAAATAACGGTAATTAAAAGATACAAAGGTTGTAGAAACAGTAATTCATTTAATGACCCTCTTCAAGTCTACGCCTCATAATTTCACTCCTTCTTCGCTCCGTATACTCCAGTTGATCTGTAGACACGTGTGACGTATCCATGAACATTATTGCATCTTCATCTCTTTGCCGGTTTGCAACAAGAATTTGATCCATTCTTGATAACTTTTATGGATGATGAATTGCTCGAGTCTCCATTGCCCGGTTAAATCTATCTACAAATTCAAACATGAGTTTGTTAATGTCAGCTTGATCCGCTCCAGCAGTATGCTTCTTTTTGGCCGCTTTGCTCCCAGTGGCCTAACAAAATGATCTTCGGTTGGGGTTGGGTCTTCTTCTGATCCTAAACCGTAGCTTCCTTGCGATTCCCTAGGACTAGAGCTTTCTCCAACTCTAGGCGTTTTACCCCGACCACTGTTTGATTGAACTTGTTGAACGGTTTTCTGAAGCGATGATTTCCATTTGACATGCTTGACCAACATGTCATAAACATGCATGAATTGATAAAAATGTGGTGCTTGTTTACTATCAGGTTTATAGATTTGTTTGAACAACTTGTTTGCGGCCATTCTCTATTAAAATAATAATTAGTATAGTTAGAGAACTATGATAAAAAGTAGAACAATGATACTATATTAAAGCTTACCAAATGCGTTTCATTTTCAAATCCATTAGGATTCCTTTGCTTTAGCTTGAACATTTGAGAATCGAACGTTTGCGTTTGGCGATTTATTTTTCCATAATGACCTTTGACTGAAGATAGCGTTCTTTTCCGATCGATGTTCTTCCGATTGTAGCAATTAGTAACTTTGCCCCAAAAAGATTCACCACTTTGATCGGTCCCTCGAATAGGATCAACCGAAAGGGCACAGTAAATGTAGCAAAGATCGTAGTCTTCCGCAGCGCTCCAACTTGCATTAATTATTTCTCACCCAATCGGAACCGTAACGTCTTGTAAGTCG
This sequence comes from Allium cepa, assembly GCA_030765085.1. NCBI lineage: Eukaryota > Viridiplantae > Streptophyta > Magnoliopsida > Asparagales > Amaryllidaceae > Allium > Allium cepa. The sequence continues at coordinate 218,616,538 of CM060934.1, read as the reverse complement.
TAGTCTTCAAAAATGGACATTGCAGCATCGACGTCGAAATTGGAGTACATTTTCAGTTGAGATTAGTGGCAGAAAAAAACTGTAATGGAGGAAGCAAATTGGTTGGGAGTGGAAGAAGAGTGGGGAGTTGTATTTGAAGGGAGAAAATGACCGTTAGGAAGTAGCCGTTGGGGGAAAATGAGTGGGCGCGTGTATATGATGCCAGACGCCTGTTAAACAGGTGCCTCAATCTCAGGCGCCTGTTTAACAGGCGCCTCACCCTATTACCGATTCTCAACCCAAAGCCCCCCCTTTCTGCACTATTCTATATTCCCAACCTCTATTGGAGCCATTTCTGGGTGCAGATCTGAGAATTCTGCACCTGTTGGAGATGCTCTTAGGTTTAGGTTTAGAGAGAACATAGAAAGTGATGTGTGGAATAGTAAAAATGAAATGAAGCGTACGAAGAGAAGAAAATAATAAAAACGCATCTATTCATTTGTCAAAATTCTAAGAGGTATGCTATTGAAGTGCAACCAGTAATAATAATACAATAGCATATATATACATATACATACATATATACATATATGTATAATAAAGTGAAAATTAGGAAGGCATCCGTATTATACTTTTATATTGTAAAGCGGGTCCCTATTAAAGTTTCATTGTAAATTCGGTCACTGTTTTCTAGAAACAAAGAAAAATTTAAGCAAACATACATACATGAACTAATAAATATAGATGACTGTGAAACAGATCTCATACAAATAGTTAACAATTTTAATTATCTCAGAGAACCAGGAAACATAATAATAACAGAAAGATTCTGCAGAGATTTCTACAATTCAAAGTAATAAAATTAAAAGAATTCCCTAACAAAAAAGACATAATCCAATTAAAAAATTTAATTGAACAAAATAAACCAAAAGACATAGAAATACACTCTAAAGAGTTAATAATAAAACTAAAAGAAGAAACAAAAAAAGATAAAAACCAATTTGACAAACAAATACAACAAATTGAAGAAATGTTGAAAGAAATCAAACTTTTAATTTTAAGTTAATGAGTTTGAAAATAAATATTTCCAAGAAGCAACTAAATACGTAGAATCAAACTACAGATTTAGTGCTAATATAAATGTCGGGTATAATAAAGACGACTTCCCAGGAAAAAGTGATAGAATACAAATACTACAAAATAATACAATAATAGCTATGTTAACACAGATACAAAACACAATTGATAATATCCAAAATAAGATGTTTGACATAGATCACACAATTAAAGGCCAAGAATTTGAAATAAATAAATTAACTGAAAGTTTACAAAAAATGAACTTAGGACCAAATAATCCTACAACAACTATAGTAAGTAAAAAATCAAAAATGAAATTTCTTATGTACAAACAACTTGATAAAATATGAATAATAGAAGACTATCATTCAGTGTCCCCTCTCGAACCTTAACAGATGACAGATCTAACAGGACTAATGAAACAAACTCTATCTCATCATTAGGATGGATAGATAATGTACTAAGAAGAAGTACAAACACACAAACTCAATTAGAAGAAATAATTGACCTTAACAGAGATATTGAAATATTTTCAAACAACCAACTAAATACATTAAATCCTAGAGAAATATACAGGACAGGTATATTTACGGTAATAACAGGATTATACAGACACCACAGAGAATAGATGTTTGCTGTTCCAGATGGGAACCAACAGATAATAAGTCTTATGACTCCAGAAGCCATAAACCAACTTAAAATACAAAAATATAAAATGATCCACCTAGGACTTATTGTCATAGGAGTAAGAGGTCTAACAAGACAAAAAATAGGAGCAAAACTTCTATTAATCCTAATAGATGACAGACATCAAGACTTAGATAGAGCCATATTTGGAACTATGGAAGTTGATATGAACAACAATATTGGTATTGTTTATATCGCCCCAAATTTTACAATGGATATAAATGATTTCTATAAACATGTAAAACTAATCATACAAACTAAAGGATATGAAAATTTCCAAGGAAAAAACATATTACTTGATATAACATTGTTGTGAAAATGTATGTCCAGACATGCCCCTAAAATAAAAATAAAATTAGACAAGATCATTGAAATATTAAACTCCACTGGAATAAATTTCATAAAACCTATGGAAATTGATTCCTCTGTTCTTGCTGGTCATGAATGGAATATAACAAATCCAAATGAAACAGCTGCAACAATAAAACCAAATAATGTTGTAACATATAATAACCTGAACAAATCTATGTCCATAAGATTTAAAGATTATGGTCCATCAAACCAACAAGAAGTTGAAACAGATGATGAAACAGAAGAATTAAGCAAAAGAATAAATGGATAAGATCATTTATCCAAAAGAGCTTGGAATGGTTCTTGGGCCATCAGACATTTTTAATCTTGAACAAAGTTTAAAATCATCAAGACAAATAAACCAAGACACTTTTATTTATATTGATGATGAAAACAATGTAAGAATGAGGGAAATACAAAATATTGATAATTACCTAAACGATTCGTTACTATCTACAGAAATTCATAAAAATGATATTCTTGAAGATATCATTTCAGAATTTACAGAACATATGGATTTAGCTGATCCTGAAACAAGTGCTGAGTCAGGAATTAGCCACAAATATCCAGATAGAAACAAAGACCAAACAATGCCATATGAAATAGGACAACCTCCTAGAAGGGCGTACAATACATATACAGATAATAATCCAAATTTAAGAACGGTAGGAAAAAGATTACCTGATGAGAAATCTTATTTCCAAAACAACTCATTCATTTTAAACATAACTGAATGTCATCCCAGTTGCTAGATACATATCTAGAGCAATGGACTGCCGCAATAGCTAGAGACTATTCGGCAAGACATCTAAACATCAATTCTGGTGAAGAAATGATCAAAATTGCTGAAAATTACTTAGGCGATAACGCCAAAGCAATTTGGGAATCATATAAAAAAGATTTCCCAGGAGATATTGCAAACCTTATCGCCATGGGAAACAATATCTATAACTTTGCTTATTCCATACACACTATCTTAAGTGGAAGAGATGTGAACACCGGAATAACAGTAAGGCAACAAGAAGCAATGCGTGATCTTGAACAGATACAACTCCTAGATTGGAGATACATAATAAAATTTCTAAAAGAATATCTTCATTATGCTATAATTTCAGGAAATTATTATAATACTGAAGTAGGCAACAGACTTTTTTCTAAATTACCAGGTGAATTAGGAAAAGAAATACATAGATCATGGATAACAGATTATCAAGATAAACCTGAAAACTTACCCCCAAGTTATAATAATATTGGGATAAGAATTACATATATCATCTCAGAATTGAAAAAGACGTGTACTTACATAAAAATCCAAAAAGAACTAAAACAAAAGAATTATGGGTTTTGTGGACAAATATATACACCACAACAATATGGTTCTAGTAGGATTGAAAACAAACCAAAATTCAAAAAGAAATATACAAAAAAATATTACTTAAGAAGATCAAATGCTAGAAAACCATACTTAAATAAAGATAAACATGTTAGAAAATATAATCCAAAAAAAACATACGCAAATACAATTACATGTTTTGCTTGTAATGAAAAAGGACATTTATCATCCTCATGTCCGAAAAAACAAAACTTATATACAAGGGAATCAAACCTTGTTGATTCTGTCAAAGAAGATCTAATTGAAATTGCTTCTGATGTCTCAGAAACATCAACAATCTATTCCATAATCTCTCTTGAAGGATTAGAAGACCATAAACAAGAAAGTTCATCTGATTATGGTCTAATCAATGAACTAACAACATTTGAAGAAAATTTAACAAATGAATCATTTTTTAAGATAATGAATAAGGAAATTTGTACCAATAACTTTAAGTATAAAATGGGAACTGACACAAAAAAAATATGAGTTTTTGCCCTTGGCATCCTTCCTTTGACAAACGATATAAATGCACAACTTGTACAATTGAGATTTGCCAAATTTGTGCTACAAACAAATTCGCTATACAAGTCCCTAAAGAAGTTAAGTACATTTATATTGATAAAAATAAAATAAATGAAGACAGAATAAAAACACTTGAAGAATGAACAAACAACATAGAAATAGAAATAGAAGATTTAAAAGATAAACTTTTATCTCTTTACAAAGGAAAAAGTGTAATCACCCATAACATGGATATATTAAACGAACAAGTCTATAATCCAGAACAAATAAAAAATTACCACCATACAGACCCAAGTAATGATCATGAAAAACATGCTCATTTAAACAGTACTGATTACCCAATACAAATTCCACTAATTTGTAATACCGGAAGTTTAAAAGAACTTCGTATTCCAACAAAACTAAATATAAAAGGAATTGATATACAAGTTTTAGCTTTTATTGATACTGGTGCAACTAGTTCTACTATTTTCTCTAGCCTTATTCCATACAAATACATTACAAAAGCAGATAAACCTAAACAAAGTATCCAGTTTGATGGCACAACAACCATAATAACAGATATTGTCAAAAATATAAATATATGTGTTACAAATACATGTGGAAATTGGTCTCCTTATTATAATTTAAAACAACTTTGGGTCTTAGAATTAAACCTACAAGATATCAAACTAATCCTCGGATTAGACTTTTTATTAAATGATAATGGTAGCTTTTCATTTAATAAAGATTATATACAAATTTCTAAGAAAACAACGCTTACACCCATATTATCAGAATTGTCGCTTGAGAAGCGTGGTGTGAATAAACCATCAACACCTCCACCACCAAACCCAGATAAATTAGAAAATTGCAATTGCCCAATTCCTGGCCAATGTAGAAACCTAAATCATACAAATGAGACAACTATTGATTTGGAGCAAAATAATTATGATTTTCTTCAAACAAAAAAATTATATTTATAAAAGAAAAGACTTAACAAAAGACTTACAGATGATAAATCCTCAAGATATTAGTAAACTGTTACTGACAAAAGATGATATTGATCAAATGATTTCTAAATTAGAAAAAATAGAAATCATAGGTGAAAAACCTCTAAAATTTTGGGACAAAGATAAAATACAATGTAAGTTAGACATAATAAACCCAGACTTAACAATAAAAACTGGTTCGCCCAAATATGATAATTGGATCATGGATGAATTTAAAATGCACATTAAAATACTTACTGATTTACATATCATAAGAAAAACAGATTCGAGACATAGAACGGCAGTATTTATTGTACAAAAAGAATCTGAAAGAAAACGTGGCCAGTCTATAATGGTCATGAATTATATAAGGCTTAGTGACAATACCAATGAAGATGGATATTGTATACCAAACAAAGATGTTCTCATCAACAAAATACAAGGTTCAAACTGGTTCTCCAAATTTTAACTTAAATCAGGATTCTGGCAAGTAAAAATGCACCCAGATTCCATACCTTGGACTACATTTACATGTAGTGAAGGTCATTATGAATGGCTTGTCATGCCATTCGGGTTAAAAACTGCACCACAAATTTTCCAAAGGAAAATGGATAATGTTTTTCAACATTGTAACAAATACACTTGTGTTTACATTGATGATATTCTTGTTTTCTCTAAAACAAAGCAAGAACATATATCACACCTATATACGGTTTTAAAACTAATCGAAGCACATGGATTAATCATATCAAAAAAGAAAATGGAACTACTAAAAAATACTATAGAATTTCTTGGAGCCAGAATCGGTAAAGGAACTATAGAATTACAGCCCCATATAACAAAGAAAATATTAGAATTCCCAGACAAAATAGAAAATCTAAAACAACTACAGGCTTTTCTTGGGCTTGTTAATTATGCAAGACCATGTATTCAAAATCTTTCAAAATATACTGGGCCTTTATATAACAAAGCTAGCCCAAAAGGAAACAGAGACTTTAATTTCGAAGACATAAAACAAATACAAAAGATAAAAGAAATAGCAAGCAATTTACAACCTTTAAGTTTACCCCTACAAACGGAATATTTGATAATAGAAACAGATGGATCATCCTTAGGATGGGGTGGTATTTTATTAAGTAAAAAGAACAAATACGAAAACAAAACAACAGAAAAAATATGCAGATACACCTCTGGTATATATAAAGATAAAGGATATATGACATCCTTAGATTATGAAATCTTGGCGATAATAAATGTCCTAGAATCCTTCAAACTTTTCACAATCTCACAAAAAGAGATAACAATTAGAACTGACTGTGAATCCATAGTCAAATATACAGAAAATAAAAAAGACAAGGGAATATTAAATAATAGGTAGCTTAAATTTAAAAATGCTATAACAAATTGTGGAACAAATATACTGTGGGAACATATAAAAGGTAAGGACAATTTTTTACCAGATAAACTTTCTAGGTTGTTAAGATAACTCTACCTGTTGCTTTCCACTAACATCCTACATGCAGATTATAGAAAGGCAAAAAATGAACATGGGAGAACAAGATCCTTCTATGCATCTCAAAACATATTCAAAAAAAAATAAGTTCCAGACAAAGACAAAAGTCACAGAGGAACAACAAATGGTTCTAGATAATATTTGGAACATGAAGACTCCTCATGAATCTAACAAACAAAAGCTGAGTGTTCTTTACACACTCTTATAGATTTTTTCAAAATCGTAAGACAAAAAATACCTTTATTATGGTCTTTTTACAGGTCCTGATGCTGGCATATATGCCTCATGGGAACAGATCATAATAAAAATAAATTTTCTGAAACAAAATCCCTGATATGGGAACCCACTTTACAAAGGCTTCAACACTTATAATGAAGCAATTACATAATTACAGAAAAACTTCGGAGATGATTTTATTATTTCCGATGACATACAAAGTTTACAAAAAATATCTATGGGGAAATTTGCAAAGGAAGAAGTTCTTGAAACTTCTTCTTCTTCTTCAATAAATCTTAGGCCACAAACCTCTTATGCAGTAGCAACAAAAACTACTAATACAAAGATGACAAATTTGGGACAACCCAAAACAAATCTTCAGCCTCTTTCTCCTCAGACCAAATCTCTACAAAAAAATTGTCTTACCAAACTTCCCTGAACAAATGACTAGGGAACTACAATTCATTTTCCATATTCAAGAACAATCCCCAAGTATGTTCAACACTATTTGTGAATTCTTCTCACAAATATCCCAGATTCCTAAAGAGGGATTACAAATCCATTGGGAAATATTGAGGAACTCCAACATACCATGTACAAAAAGGTTTTCCTAGTGTCTACAACCAAACATAAACTGTCCTTGTATAATTACATATGCAATCCCACAAATTACTTTGAACCTCGGCAAATACAAATACCTAATCAACAAAAATATAGTACTAGACCCCATGGTACTAATAAATTTCGGATTTATTAAAAGACTTTATGCCGAAGAATGGATTCAAGATGATATCCCAGAGCCATTTGGAACCACTATAGAACAACTTACAAACATTTTGGCTACAGATATATACATGGAGTTCAAATCAATTCCTCCCTACTTTGGCAAACATATATTTGAACCAAAAAAACATGCTGTCCAAGTTAAAGCAAAGTTTCTTGACCCAGATTATACAGACTGGAATGAAGACTACAAACCAGAAACTATCCAGTACAAAGAAATCAAAGAACAAGCCTATGAGAGATATAGAGCTACAAAAATTGCTGAAGAAGATGAGTGGGATACAAAAAACAAATTCCTTTATACAGAAACTCCCACTACAAAAATATTTGTCACAAACGTATTAAGAAATCAAGGAATCCACCACAGAAGTTTTGACATTTTCCATCCTAAACCATCCTTAATACAAAGCTACAAAAAAGAAAGACAAAGAAAGAAAAACAATGAAGACAAAGATGACGTGGAGTCCACTACCATGTCTACGGATGATTAAAACTGACAGCTCATTTTCCATTCTCTTGGTGGAAGACAAAAGACAAAGAGGATAGATTCCTTTACAAAAAAGAGAGCATCTACTTTAGAAAAAGATTTAGTGTGCTGGCTTTCTTTTTATATAAAACAAATGTAATTATTTAGATAGTGGAGAATTGATGTATCTCCACGGAAATTTGACAGACATCTGGCTTGTGCTTGTATCCCTTCTCCATCTATATAAGGAGAAGTAGTTTGTAAGAAAATGTAAGAAATAACATAAGTCTCTATTATATCGCAAGCTTCCATTGTAATCTCCTTTCATAAATAAAAAATTTTCTTTAAAAATTTAATGGCTTCAGCACAGATGATTTGTAACTAAACCCCCAGGTCAAAGCCCAAGGAAGGAACATGTTACTTTTCATAAGCAATGTAGGTTCTCTTAATTTCTGCTGTTTATATTTAGAACTTTTTTAACTAATCATGAAACTTCAAAATTACTTGGCACCATGAGACTTTAAATCTTAGTTATTAAGGGTTTTTATAAAGAAATATTAGAATTATTTTTTCCAACAGATGTACATCCGTTTGACAGAACTAAGTACCCATTTAAAGCCGTTTAGACAAGAAGTCGTTAGGCGTTCAGGGGAAGAAGTTCTTAGGATAACAAGGTGAGTGTTTTGGTAAAATAATTTGAACAATTTTGATGATTAGTTTTAAATTTTTTTTAATAAAAACAAGAAAAATAAGATTGCCCTACTAATACTTATGGAAATAATCCAAGTACTTCCAGAAAGCTTTGACTACTCTCTTAAAAAAGAAAAAGTTTACTTCAATCAACTTTAAATACAAATTCTTGATAAAACTATTATGGAAAAATTACAAAAAAATCTAGAAGATAAATTCGTGTTAAATATGATAAACATTCTAAAAATAACACAAGTACAACAGAAAATCAAAAAACTGAAATCATAACAATATTTAAGCAAACATGCATACATGAACTAATAAATATAGATGACTATGAAACAGATCTCATACAAATATTTAATAATTTAATTATCTCAGAAAACCAGGAAACATAATAATAACAGAAAGATTCTGAAGAGATTTCTACATAGAATGGAACAAATGGAAAATTTTAAAAGATAATTATAAAATTTCAGAAGAACGGTCGGGAAAACTAAAATGGTCAATTTTCCAATAATCAAGAACATAGAATCCTCACAGAGCTTCTTAGAACAACAATTTATGACAAAAGTAATTTTTTACCCTAAAACAAACTGGCATGAACATAGATCGACAATATAACATAGCTAAAAATTTTAAATATAACTATACTGAAAATTTTATAGATCTTTCAGATGAACCCAAACTGGACAAAACTAAAGTTGTGAAAAACATAATGAATACCTATTATTTTATAGAACAACAAGAAATGGCAACAAAGGTCACAAACAAAATGCTAGATCTAGTTTGTGAAGAAAATTATAAGATCATCAGACAATCTGTTCTTGATGAAAATAATAGATGGCTAAACAGCCAACTAGATCTGTCCTTGGCAGATGAGTGTAACATGTACAATGAATTTTACTAAAGAGGACAATTACTAGATAGTAAAACAAAAATTAGAAGACTATAAACGAAACAAAATGGAAAGGGTTCCTAATTCCTCTTTTGCTAATCTACTTACTGCACTCTTGGGTTTTATACTTTCAAGTTGCCAAAGGTGACAAAGATGATGAACAAAAAAAAGATTATTTTACAATTCATAATTGAAATCTTGACATACACGATAAAGTTCAACTCGGGATTTGCTTTTAGCATTTATATCCAAGACATTGTACAGAACATTTTAGTTATTCTCCAAAAATTAACATAATTTTTACACACCCCCTCTTTTCCTCTTTAATACTGGTCTATATATATATATATATATATATATATATATATATATAATAAAGTGAAAATTAGGAAGGCATACGTATTATACTTTTATATTGTAAAGCGGGTCCATATTAATGTTTCATTGTAAATTCGGTCCCTGTTTTCCAGAAACAAAGATTTTTTTTGCTGAAATGTCAGCAACTTTTAGAAATAAGTGCTAATATTTCAGCAACTTTCTCTGTCAAAGTTTCATTGTAAATCCGGTCCCTATTTTCTAGAAACAAAGAAAATTTATTGCTGAAATGTCAGGAACTTTTATAAATAAGTGCCGATATTTCAGCAACTTTCATACACTGTGTTCACAATGTACATAAATGTTGCTAAAATGTCAGCAACTTTTATAAATTAGTGTTGATATTTCAGCAACTTTCATACACTATGTTCTCCGTGTACAGAAAAGTTGCGGTAATGTCAGCAACTTTTATGAAAAGTTGCATCATGCTCTCCAATTACCGTGAATAAAAATAGGGACCTAATTTACAATGAAATTTAGTAAAGGACTTTTTGTGTATTTTGAACCCCAATAAGGACCTGTGCCAAAAGTACCCTATAATAAATTTCAAAAACATGGTTAAATAATTATTTAAAATATCAAGCACTTTTAAAATAAACGTCAATAACTAATTCCAATTCATTTATAAAATTTCTAATCGATTTTCAAAACTTGTTTATAAAACTTAGATTCATTTCAACAAATTTAAATATTTAAATAACTAACTTCCTGAAATATTTTAATCCAATTAATAGTTTTCAAGCTACATAGTTAATAAATAAAAATCCTTTTTAAACAAACTTCACTTCTAGATAGAAATATATTAAAATTTCCAATATAACCAATTTCTTATTTATAAATCTCTCTCGATTCATCACAAATCAAATTTTCCAATTTCATAACCCTTTTCCAAAGTCTAATAAAGAATCCATAATTTCTTTCTAAACCGATTACCATATCTCATTATAAATTCTCACTGTGAATTTATATTTATATTTCCAATTTACCAAATGATAATCATTTCACTTTATTTATAAACATTGTTTATAAATTTCATAATCTCATTTCCAGTTTATAACAAGTTCATATCAATAAAATCCATTTATAAATTGATTTCTAATTAAAATTCCATTTATAAATCTATTTCTTAAATAATCAAAACTATATTTCTAAAATTATTCAAATCTCGATTTCGACTTTCATTTTGTATTCCCAAAAATCCCAATTAAAAATCTGCTGTTTAAAAATACTCAAATTAAAATTCTCTATTTGAAACCATTTTACGAAATATTTAAATATATATCTATATGCAAATTTATTTATTTTATCCAAATCATTTCCTTTTTAAATAATCCTAAATTTCGACATAAATATTTTTATTTCCAAAATCACCTTTGAATTCCCTTTTAAATTCAAAAATATTATTTATGGTATTCATAATACCAAAATTTAGGCCAGTGCTACTATATCATCCAATAAATAAATCCACATAATAATTTATAACAGATTATTCAATACCCATCATATATCACTATATATGGAATTAAAATCAAAATTTTTGAGGAATCCAGTTGGATCCCTCCAAACTGTTTCCTTGCAACCATAGATGTTATAAAATCACAAAAATATAATCACCGTTTTGAGGTGGGATATCGCAACAAAAAGAGTCATCCGCTATTATGCGGGGTGCATAGTGTCTCATCTGCTCCAATCGGCGGGAATATTCAACCCAGCTAATATTTATACTATTATATATAATATAACATGCAACTGATAATATTTTATCGATCCATCCAATCAACCAATAAATAATTTTAACTATTTAATAATAAAACCAATTATCCAAAATGAGTGAGGTTTACTCACATTTATTTTCTATTGTCGACGAGATGTTCTAGTTTGGAACTAAAACCGGACGACGTCCGATTTTAGCTCAAATTTCCACAGTCTCAAAATCTGACCAAACAAGTTCCATTGAGATGCACTCGCCATCATGATCGCAATGCAAAAAGTTTTTTCATAATCGGACCTCGAATGGAAGAGTTATGAAATTTTTTAGCTTCGATAATTAAATTTATAACTATAACTAATAAAATAAGTAAATTATTTACAACATTACCATCATCCCTTCTACTCCCCAAATTAGAACGTGCATAAGAGACAATCGATCCCAAACAAGGCATGCACGGCAATGAAGTGACACGGCTCAATCCTCGACGAAATTGAATTCCGTCTTTGCCATCGGCTCCCACTCGACGAACCGTAGTCGACCATCACCACTTCGTTATCTCTGCATCATCAATACAAAACGTGATCCATAGGTTTTGCCTGCAGCTCTTTAAATGTTGTGACACTCAATATATGATCGGACCTGTGACGCCCCACCTCTATACCCACGCTAGCCAAGGACACTACGGGGTAATGCCGTCAACTAACAGGGAGAATAAGGCTGTTGAGGGGCGACCATCCGTGTAATTGCTTTGTGTGAGCCTCGATATGTCATATAATATAACATGCATTTCATCTCAAGAGGAAATCTGACACATCGACACTAACTCAAAGCTACCACACTGTGGCTATAATATCTACGGAAACGAATATAGAAATCAGCATAACATAAATCAGTCACAGATAATTCATATCACAAAGGCAGAAGTAGATATGAATATAACACATCGGAGTGTTCATCAGAGTAGTGGTCAAACAAGATCCACTATGTCACAAAAGAATAGATACAAGTGCTACACAAAAGAATAATTATACATCATAGAGTCTATATCTCGAATGTATAACAATCCAAAAACTGCTAATCTAAGTAGTTAGCCAAAAATAAGGCGACTGTCCTTGATAAGAAGTCAAGTGGAAGCACCTGTAATATCTCGGTCCGACTCGAGATTATTTAATAAGAAAATAATAAACGGATCAGTCTAACTATAAATATCAGATAAAAATGAGATAGAAATAGAGATACGACAGAAACGTATGATAATAATAATGTCATACCGTGACAAGTATACATTGAATAACAACAAAGATCATACAATATCTCAAAACATAGAAAAGAATGTCATATTCTTCAACACTTTCACCAACCAGAAATATTGACAAATTTATCAGTGCCAGTTCTAAAAAGTTAGCGAAACACAAAATTCACCAATGCACAAATATTGATAAAGCTTATCAATGTAAACCACTAAAATTGGTGAAACACAAATTCTAGAAATCACAACAAAAAATCCAGAAATCACAAAAGGGGGGAAGGCCTATCACAAAACGGGAGCATGAAAACTCGCCAACACGTGTATCACAAACGGGATGCTATCCCATGGTCGCTAACCATAGAGCTGGTGCAACGACGTAGTACAATATCGGTACGCCCGAGGAACCTGAAACTCAAATAGTTCGGAACAACGACGTAGTACAACGGTACGCCCGCTGAATCGAACACCATAAAAGAACATGGGTCGCTAGCCCATAAAAATTGAGTTGAAGCTCCAAAGAACTCATAGGTCGTTAGCCCAAAAAGAAGTGAGACGAAGCTCAATAAAATGAGGTACAGTCCCCCACGTGTACAACAAGTCCCAGCATATCGCTAGACTAAATCACCAAAAATGATCATCATCGACCATCAAGAAGTGTCAATTATACTAAGCTAGTAAATATATGAGTTTAGCTTCATGTCCCATAACCACCAGCTTAACTTAAATATTTACGTAGAATTCCACTCGAAAATTTTCACAAGAGATTCAATCGAACAAGTCCAAGAATTAACCGATGAAAAAAATGCAAGCGTTTCATACCACTTGTTTTACTAAGTCGTTTAATTAGATTTCTCATACAAGTGAGGTAAAGGTTTGTATATACTAATAGATTGGAAAGCGGTTTTATAAACGAGTTTGATATTGGAAATAGAGTTTAAATCATATTTGATAAAGAGTTTGAATATTTACTACTAGTATAGAAACCTTTGTATTTTAAAGTGACAAACCACAAAAATGATTGTAGAAACAATCAATCATTAAAATTCACATACAAAGACGTGAATCCAATCCAAAGAAACCGATACCGAATCCATCAAGATGGATATTCCTAAAAATCCCAAAAAAGAAGTCATCAAAGTTAATAATAAATGATAACAACAAGTTGGATCATCACGAATAGATTTAAATTGGAAAGTCAACCCTAAAAGGCAATTTGGGTAGAAACAACAACTTCAGTCGACTGACTCAGAGTGTTCAGTCGACTGACTCAGGTCCTGAAAACTTTCTGTTTCCAGGTTCAGTCGACCGACTCAGAGATTTCAGTCGACTGAATCATGCCTGGAAACTTTCGGGTTCCTGGCTCAGTCGACTGACTCAGAGTTTTCAGTCGACTGATACTGGCCCAGGAAATTTCCTGGCTTCAGCTCAGTCGACTGAACGCTCTGAGTCAGTCGACTGAACTGGGATTTTCAGTATTTTCAGGCTAAAAATGAAGATGCAATCTCTCCAAAAATCAAACCGGACGAGCAATGGGCGCTAGGGGTTTATGCCAATCGACGACCCGACCCTATAAGCTCTGAGGTGCATCACCAAAAGCATGATCAAGCATCAAAGCTATCATTTTTAAAGATTTAACTTCAAAACACTAAAAATTGGAATTTTCATAAAACCAATTCAAATCAAGGGAAAATGCACATGAAGAAGTGTTAGGAATTCATTCCTAACAACCAAAGATAATTATAGACATAGATGTGAGATAAAAATCTCACCTTAAAACCCAAAAGCAATGGAGGAGAAGCTTAAAGATAAAAGGAAGATCAACCACACTTCAATCTCAACACAAGAAGCTTGAATCTTAGTTTAAAATAGAAACATCTCATAAGTTAGGGTTTAGGAATTTTTTTTTGAAATTGAAGAGAGAATGAGTTGGAGAAGAAGAGGAGGATGCTTACCAATAGGTTCTCTTTGAATTTGGAGCTAGAGTTTGGATTTGCAAAGAAGCTAGGGCTTAGGAATCTCTAATTCTTTTTCTCTTCCCCCATTTTTATCTAAATCTTGAGTATTAGGAAATTATGAAGGAATGAAGAGAAGAGGGGGTGGAGCTTGTGTCTAATGGGCTGAAACTAAACCAAAGCCCTAAGTGAAAAAGTAGCTAAATTCAACTAATTCCAAACATATCAATGTTTATACTCAAAAAGGTCGCAAACGTCATTTTGAACTCAATGGAGGGGGTCTAGAGTTCTAATTCGACTGTTTGCAAAAAGTTGATTTTCGGACTAAAATCCGACTAAAGGTGTTATATTTAAATAAAACATTTTAAATATAACATCGTAAAATATGCAGGTTGTTACAGGACCTCTCAATTTTCTCGACTGAGGTGCTATTCTTAATGCTCAACTCGATTCCACCCTCAAATCCATCGATCGACGCCTAAATCAATAGAAATTTCAAACCCTATTTTCGCCTAAACCATCGACCACTGTCGAGTACAGATCGAACTAAACCAAACGCATATCATCTTGAAGGCCTTGACAAATCACGATTTTAACGCTGGGTTTAGATTTTTATGTTAAGTAATTGATGAGGTAAAAAAATTTGAAGTTTGAAGTTCCTCTTTTTTTCTCTATGAATCTGCATTTAAATAAGAAGGAAGCTATGAAAGTTAATGTAGATAGGATAGGGTGGCTGTGTGGGGTGGTTGATGTGAAATAAAGTGGTTGTGGTCAAATCCAAATAAAAATAAATTATTTAAATATCCAAAATATCTAGCTATATATTTTGGATCTCAATCGAGGTGTGCCGCATGGCGTTCCTAATGTTATACCCTTCTTCTGAATGCGATGGAACAAATTTCGACACCTAACTTGGTCATATGAAGAAGATAGCCTTTTGAACCCAATTATAATATTAATTTTTCGATATTAATTTCAACGCGTTTCTATCCCATATGACTTCGTGCATCTGATCACTACAAAATTTGATGGCATATTATAATTCATTATTATGGGCCCAATGACACTGTTGTCGTCGAAATCCAAGAGTGTGACCCGGAAGGCTATTTTTACTCGTTACTTAAAACGAGTTATTTTCAAAATCAAGTAAACTACTTTGGAATCCAATTTAATAGTTTAATCACCTTCATTCTTGTTAATAGAAATTAAATAAGCCTCTAAATCATTTTTATCCAGCTTAAAACCCACAATTCAATGTTTTAAACAATTTTTTAAATTACTAAATTCAACAGTTAAATTATCAAATAAATCACTATATTTGAAATTTAAGTTATTTAACTTATTAAATTAACTTTTCAATATTTAAAATAAATTAAATATTCTAATTTCAAACCACTAAAATTTTGGGTCGTTATAGTTTCTCATTTAGTAAACTCAATTAATGCAATATACTAATGACAATCAATAGGTACCATAAAGTAAGAATAAAGAAGGTAAACATTGAATTGTATTTAGACATTATTGTCTTAATTAAAAAGAGAAATGATTTCATATTATGACAACATGTGTAAAGAAAAACAAATTTCACATGAACACATACAAGTAGGTCCAAATATGTACATATGGAATTCAACCAAATCTTCTTTCTAATAATATAAATTAGATAGTTATTATAAACAATTTCAAAACTTTGATTTGTTATTAAATTTCCTTTTATTCATGTGTATATATCCAATCCAATAAAAAGTGCAAGTAATACATGCATACATACATACATACATTAAAATTCAGAACTAAAATTACAGTTTATTATGAAAGATTAGAATATAGATCTACTATTGAAACATTATATTGATTCCATATAAATTTCATTTTTAACCTTAATTCGATCAATCAACATAAAGACGTAAATTTCCAGATTTAAGGAATGGAATTTAAATAAATGTTAAAACACGGAACTAGAATAAAACATTATATTTTTAACATGTATAGATTTAGCTAAACATTCAGATCTATAGAATTACACTTTAATTAGAATTTTAAAAACATAGATCTACATTTAAATACTATTTTAAAACATAAACAAATTTAATTTTGATCTATCAAATGAAAACTCAATCATGTCATTCAACAAATAATTCGATCTTCATAAATAATTTTTTAATTAAGTATGATAATAATACATCATACAAATTATCAAAGTCAAATTAAATTTCCATCAAACATTGCAAATCACTATCAATATACAGAAAATGACATACCTTGCTACCCAATTCTTAAAACGCATGTTGTTGATGTTGCCTTTGATTTGAACCTTGAATGAAGAATGTTTCTAGATCCGATTGAATCACCTTAGGATGTTGCCTAGAAATCACACCTTGAATGATGATATCTCCTCAAAGCTTCAAGATCTCCATCCTATCCTTGCAAGAGATGAATGGACCACTTTTTATTTATTCTATTTGATGTTTTAATACAGAGTTGAAAGAATTTTGGGAATATTTTTTTTTGTTTTCTGCTATAAAAAGTTAGAAGGAAAGAAAGAAATAGATTGCAACAACCCTGTATTTTGTGATTTATTTTATTTTTGTATATTTTAATTATTTTAATTAAATTTTGATTTAAAAACTTATTTTTTTTGAATGATTAATTTTGTTACTTTAAATATAAACTTTATTTTTGATGTGAATTATCATTCCAAAGCATGACTAAAAAGAATATTTTCCAAAAAGTGAATTTTGGTCAAAATAATCAAACTTTGACTTTTAATTTAAATTTTTAAAAGCTTGAAAATTTAAATTTTATCTTTTATTATGAAAGTACATAAAATTTTAAGAACACTACTTTTCGTTTCATTGAAAACGGATTTAAATTGCAAAAGTTATATTGTTTTCAATATTGTGTGTATATTGGGTTATTCAGCAATAGTCTTTATTTTAAATTTTATAAATGACATTTTATTTGATATATCCTATTCTAACATGTATATTTATGTTATATTATGAATACCTTGACTTTTGGATATTTTTAAAATGATAATAGAATTTTTCCAAAATTTACTGTATTTATTTCCTATTTTTTAAGGCTGTTTTCTTATTTTCTGCTATTTTCTTCATTAAAATTATATTTAAATTTAATTTTTTTTTATTTGTTTTGTGAATTTACTTTTATTTTATATTATTATTTATGTTTAAAAATATATTACAAGCTCATACGAATTTTCTAAAATTTATTTCATGTAATTTCAAATTTTGTAGACTAGTTTACTATTTTTAGCTATTTTCTTTAATTTAACTTTATATATTTAATAAATATTATATATATATATATATATTTATATTTTGATAAATTTCCGAAATTTTATCTGTTATTATTATTAATTCCAGAATATCAAGTTATGTAAACAAATTTAAGGAATTTAAAAGGTTTAAACGCTAAGAAACGTAATGTCGTTTCACGTTTCTTTTACAGTTTCTTTTGTCATCAATACATCAGTTATTTTAGCCACTCCTTACTCTATCTCCAGCCGACTTCTCTTTCTTATTATTCACGAAATTTTCTCTTTCTCAAACCCTAAAAAAATCATGGCCTCCATCTTGCAAGTTTTGGTAATGACTTCCCTTTCTTTTTCTTATTTTTCTTCTTATTTTCTATGAATTTTGCCTTGTTTTCTCATGCTTTCTGCTAGGCTTCTCCTCCATAGCCGCAGCCACAAACTCCTATACCTCTTCCCTGCCATCACCACCACCTATGCTTCCAGCCATGACCAAGGCCGAGCCATCTATGGTGGTCAAATCCTTCAAAATTGCAACCTACATGCTAAAAACAATGTTAGTTGACCATTTTGGCCTCATCCCCTTCATCTACCACCCTAACCACCACCATAGCAGCAACCACCACCTCTGACCTGATAATCACACACCCCTTCAACCTCTGTCTAGTCATGGTGCACCGACAGGCCGAGCACACTTCCATTGCCGAGCCCTCTAGCCAACCAAAACTCCATTTGTTTGCCTAAAACCCTTCACCTCTTCATGTATGAAACTCCACCTTGCTCATGACATGAACCTGACCCATGCTAGCCTAGACCTGGGCAAAATCTCAACCAAATCTGAACCAAACTATACCCTAGGCCGTGACAAAGGTTTGAGGAAGCAAGGCAAAAAGTTTGGCAATTCGTTTCTCTTTTATTTCAAAGTTATTGCATTTTAAAGTCGTATTGAATTGTGTTGTTTTGATTGTTTGTTTTGAGTTGTACACAAGAGTTGTAGCTTGGATTCGCTCTTCACTCAAGTCCGTAATTGTGTCATCGTTCTTTGTTTTCTGTTGTGCCTTTGGTATTGAAATCTCCAGCCATAAAAGGTGAGTAAAACTCACACGACGTTTATACTTATGCAGTTGTGAAACAACAACAATTGAATGTGTAGAATTTTATGTGATGTTATAACTGACTGTGATTATTTATATATGATGTTAAACCTGTTAAATTTCATGTCATATCATCTGTTATTATATATATGTTTTTTCTATTCATTCATATCTGTTTATCACCATTGCAAGTTCCCTGTAGACTAGAATCACTATGGGTTGAAATGATACATACCCGAACGGACTTTAGAATAAGGAAAAATCGTTATGGACTGAAATGATAGGCTTGAACGGTTTTTATTTAATTTATTTTAACTTGGGATTGCGTGTTTGAAATGATAAAACCCGGATTTTTCTTTATAAATTACGGGTTGAAATGATATATTACCCGTATCACTTTACCTAGCGTAGAAAATTATATACAGACCCGTAGTTAATATATGTTTTTCTAAAATTTTAAAATTATTTTAGAAATTTAAATATTAAAATATTTTGATTCAAATCTAGTTAAAAAAGGATTTTTGTAAAATATTATTGATTTTTTGAATAATTTTAAGTGAAATGAATTAACGAAAAGTTAGAAAATTTTGAACGTAAGTTATTTTGGAAAACTTGATTTAATTATAATTGGAAATTAAATTGAATATTAAATTATGATAAATTTATGATAATTTGAATTTAAATGAATTTAAAGTGATTTTTATGTCATATTAATGATTTTTAATAAATTTGAAATGTGAAATGAATGAATATTTTAAGTTGAAATTTTGAAATATAACTAAATTGGAAATTTATGAAATAGACTTAAAAGTGAACTTTTAGTTAAGTAAATAAAAATAAAACTAAGTTATATTTGAGAATTTGAACTTAAGTGTTAAGTTGGAATTTAATGTAGTGGATTTAAAATTGAACATTGCAATTTAATAAGTGAATTTTTATTAAATCTTGATTTTTGAATTGAAATTTAACTTTATAAAATCATGAACTAGAGAAAATGTATGATTTATAAGCTAAAAATGTTTAAATAAAAATATAATTGGTTGAGAAATTATATTGAATATTTGAAGTTAATTGACTACATTTTTGAAATGCTATTAATTACGATGATTTGTAGATGCTGTAGTTGATGATAATGAACTAAAAAGCTAAACTGAGTTAAAAGCTATTATAGCAATTTTTGTAAGTGCTATAATTTTTGAATCTAACTAAGTTTATTTGAAACTAAAGTAAACCATATTACAACATTTTAAAATGCTATTTTTGTTAAATGGAACTGTTTTGAATGTAACTTTCTGTAGCGTTTTCTAAATGTTGCGAAAAGTGAATTTTTCACTGTTGTGATAAACTTAAGTGAATAAATGAACTTGGAAGTCGAAAATTTTGGAAATTTAATAATTTAATTATTAAACATAATAACTTCATTTTAATGATTAAAATGATTTTTGGAATATATACTGTTTTGAAATATGGATTGAAATGATATTTTAAATTGAATAAAATGAATAATGATTTGAAATGAATGTGGTTTCGAAAAGATATGATATTTTGATATATTAAATGATTGAAATGTGGTTTTGAAAGGATATGATATTTTGATATATTAAATGATTGAAATGTGGTTTTGAAAACATATGATATTTTGATATATTAAAATGGTTTGAAAATGGAGTTTTGAAAGATATGATATTTTGACATTAAAATGATTTGAAAAGAAGATCTGAAAGATATGATATTTTGGAATGATTTAATCTTTATTTTGATAAAGATTTGGGTTGAAATAATATTTTATTTTGAAGTATAAATATTGTTTTAAAGTTATAACTACGGGTTATAATAACGATTGGTTGTTAAAGAAACCGGGATCAGATATTGTCTTATAGCCGGGCAATACCGAAAACCACTTTAACAACTGTGTACGCGGTGGAGATTCCAGAATGAAGTAGGATGGTGGCGACGTTCTCGAGGTATATTACGTGGACCCAACTCCCATGAGTTGGCATAAATGACTAAAACAGGAGCTATACCGGGCTACATAAAGGGTCGCACCCTTTCATCGAGCATGCTCCATCGGAAACCATTCTATTACTTTTGTGATTCGATACGTGGCGCCACTTTGATTCGGGGGTATTGTTCGAGGTGGGCGGAAGCTGCTGGCTTGCCGTCACCACCGGTCCGGGAGTGCAAACGGTGTATCCACCCAGGCGTTGCCTTGCGTGCCGTGTCATCTCCTTATATCGAGCCCACTACGATTTTGGTTTTAAAGATCTGACCGCGTTAAGGTTCACCATCCCCTTAACGCTATTTTCTATATGATTATACTTTACTGATTAGACACTACTGTATATAGCGTAATATAATACATAGTAAATAGTTTAACAGATCCTTAGAGGATGGGCGGTCCCAAGCATCTTCTAAGTTACTCGCACCTTTACTACAGTTCACTTGAGTTGGTTTACAATGTATAAGTATGTATGTCCTGACTCGAGTGTTTATATTTTTATTTACGCTCGGGTCAGCCTGAGTTATTCACAGATTTAGATTTCCACTTTCTGGAGATTGGAATCGCTGGAGATTATCTGTAACGACCCTGAAATTCGGACCCAGATAAAAGTTTTAAATTTGCTTATTTAGTGTAGAATTTCGAATTTTCACAAACAAATTCTGATGCTATTCAAACTTCATATTTGGAATGCGTCTAATTAAACATAGCAACTAGTAAATTTTCGTTCGAAAATATGAAAGTTTACTTCGCGCGTAAACTTACTTCAATTTAAATCAGTTAGTAATTAATGAAAATAAACCACTTTCGAAACCTAAATATTTTTACATAGAAAAATTCTAAATCGTCTTCTGAGCAAGACGTCATTTTTCGTTTTTCCAAATTCGGACTTCTTTAGATCCGTCGCTCTTATTTTTCGACGTTTTACTGCATTTTCCTTAAGTAGATAATTTCGAATTTTATAATTCAATCGAATCACTAATATCTTTATACCGTTGTGTCCGCCTCGTCGCGCTGACCAAAACGGTATATTTATTTGTGTCAATCGGAGTTCGGCGTTGCAAATTATAATTGGTTATCGGAGTACAAACTGGTCCGTTACGGAGCACAGACCGGTACCCTTATAAAACCATTTGGGTTCCATTTCTTGTCATCTGTCTACCTGTCCAAATCAGCAGCCATTGCATTTAATACACTCTCTGCTCAATAAAAATTTGTGACTAGTCCTTTCATTCACTTCAACCTGTCCTTTCTTCTCATTCTCTCCACGCAACCATCCCTTTCACTCTTTCCCTTGTTAACTTTATAACCTTTACTGGATCGTTCAGTGTGCTCTTCTACTATCCCACTTTAATACCGAGGTATAATAATATTGTGTATCTTGAATGAAAACGAACGTTAGCTGGCATTTACATTTTTCTTTGAAAAGCTATTCACCTTTCACCTTCTTTAAAAAACAAGTTAATGTAAGCATGTATCATTTTCTTTTCACTCCCAGACACGTCACTCACCATCCTTCTTCTCCCAAAATTGCCTGTAGCCGAGTCATTATTCACCACCACTTCCCCCTTTATAATTTACCTTTTCTTTATGCTTGTTATTTTTTTGGCCTTCCTCCAGATTTCCTTTCCTCTCCCATTCTTCACCAAAGCTCCTACCCTCTCTAAACTCACCGACCATCTTGAATGCACCACCGAGCTCACACACAGCCCTCTCCACGCAACCGGCACACCTCATCTTCGTGGCCTTCCCTCCTTTGCCTCACCCGCCATCTCAACACACCCTTCCCACCCTCGCCGACCCGAGCCAGCCTGGCGCCTGAAATTTCCGTCGCCAGCTGCACCATGTCCGCACGCGTCCAGATCTACTCGCACCCGCCACAACCGTTCCCTCCTCTCCGCCTCAGCTTGGCCCACCACTGCCCCGCCAAACACCACAGCCGCAACAAACCCCTCCGTTGTTCTCCCCTCCAGCCGAGAGCGACTGGACCACTTCCTCACACCTGAGGCCACAACTCAACCTTTGACCTGCTTTTCTCCCCTACCCGGCGCAGCTCTTTGTTAAAGTCTTATGCATGCTGTATAGGTAAGTGCGTGTTAATATATATTGGTTTATATATAGACTGATAGAGTAGGTATAAGTATATATACAAGATATTTGTTTGATAATAGGCAATGTTGTTTATAAAAGATTTATATGTGAGATAGTTCAGTATACATGTGTTTCCAGATCTTTGTATACGAGTATTATAAAATTTTAAAGCTACTGTTAATTTATGTGTTCATACTTTATCAAAGAAGCACCATATATTATATTATAAGTTGTATAAATTTGACTATAGTTTTTTGATTAATATGTATATACATAGTTGGCTGTAGTTTGAACTTAAGTTATTTATTTGTATATGCTTGTATAAAATTTTATACTAGTAAGTAGAGATAAATATGGGGTTTAAGGATAAGTATATATTGGTTATATAATTATATATATGTATTTGTATATATAAGCGGTTATTGGGCGTTAAGGATATAGGTTTATATAATCTGGATATAATGTGTTATAGGGCTGGGTAGGCCAGTTGTATAACTTGGGCGGTGTATATTGTACAATAGTTTACTGAGATATATGCATGTACTATATAAATGATTTCCGATAATGGGTAGAAGTAAATTGTTGGTATGGGACGTTTACAAAACTACTATCTGTATTATACGAAAGTTATGGGTCTGCATATCATTTAGTTTATATGTTCATTTACAATACATAGTGAGTGCGTGAGTTATATATATGTTCATTTAGTTATATGGATAGTTATTGATTAAATACATGGATACAGTTGGATGTATATAGCTTGATATACATATTAGTCTATAAATTCTATTTGTTAAATTTATTGTATAGGTTATATGAATTTATATATATTTTGTTCGAAAATATAATGTTGTGTTAGTGTATTATCTAAGTTGTATATGTTATTTTATAACTAAGTAAGCATTTGTTGGATTTCGAATTTATATATTGAGACTTTGTTTTATGTTTGAATTATATATTAAATTGAGATATATGTTTAAACTGATTTTTCGTAAAATAATAATAAAAAAAATATTTTATAATAATGTGTATGTTTTAGTTTATATCAAAACTGATACGGATTTGTTCTCATCGATTCCCATTTTATCAGCTTTGGTCCGTCGTGCTTGTTTTCTTCATTGAATCTGTGCCTATCTAGCTTTTCTTTGGAATTCATAGCTTTTGTGTTGACGGTCTTCTTTAGCCTCTAGCCTCGAAAGGTGAGCAATCACTCACGATTAATATTCTTTTATTTATTAAATTTGATTTCAATTGGAACGACAATTGAAATATACTACTGTTATTTATTGCGCTGTTATTTATTTATCAGTTCACCTTTGACATCTGACACCGTTATCTATTATGTATGCAATAATAATCCAGTTTGGTTGATAATTGATCGATTGGGGTTATATTGGATGTTAAGTTGTAATGTATAAAGTGATAAATATTATGCAATTGAATTTGACGTAGGATAACTAAAATTTGAACCGACATATATGTTGAATTTGATTAGTTAAATTTGACCCTTTTAATTATTAAATTAATTGACATATAGAATAGTGATAAATTACACTTGGAACCATTGTACGTATATTGGATTGATTGTTGTAGTATGAAATTGAAATTTAATGACAAGTGAAAAAAAAAACCGTATAAAATAATAGTGTAATAATCTTTAATCTACATGAAATGATAGTGTAGATTCTAGAAATAATTATATTAATTCGCACAAATAACAATGTGAATTATTACGATTATTTCGGGATTATTTGAATTGATTATTAAATTGTTGTTGATTGTTATTATGGCTTGTTTATTTATTTTAACACCATTCCTGCTATCACACTGCAAGTTCCCTTTGCTATGCTTTGATTTGAATTGAAATGGAATCGGGTTGAAATGATAAATACCCAAATGAACTTGACTTAGGATAGAAAATTTAATAAAACCCGATTGGTCAATAATTTGATTTGAGATGAAATAAAGATTTTATTTGAATAATAAAGTTTTGAAATAAAAATTGGAACGTAAATTTTGATGAAAGGAAAATGTTAATACTGGGATCTGAAACAAAATATTAATGTAATAACTGATGAAAGAACGTTATTTGAAAGGAAGTTTTTAACAAGTAAATTTGGAATTATTCATTGAACTAAGTTTGAAGTGATTCAATAATTAAATTTGAATTTATAATTAAGTTGAAATTATTAAGTTTTGAAATTATTAATAATTAAGCTGAAATTATTTAATAATTGAATAAGATTGAATTCTTTGATAAGAGATTTAACTTTTGAATAAGTGAATTTGAACTTTGTTAATAAATGAAATTGGGTTTCTTTATTTATTAAGTTGTGGAAGATTTATTTAAGTAAGTTAAAGTGAAATTTGATTTCTCAAAAATATGGAATTTGGTTTCTTTATTAATTATGTTTTGAAATTTGTAACTATGTAAAGAATAAGTGAAATTGAATTTCTTAACAAGAAATAAATTTGTTTTATTGAAATTAACGTTAGAATTGTAATTTAAGAAATTTGATTTGACAAATTTAATTTGATTAAATTTGTAAGTTTTGATATAATGAGGTAACTTAAGTGATTGATTTAATGACTTGGAAATTTAAAAGAATTGTTTTGGATGTTAAAATAATTAACGAATATTGGATAAAATCGATAAATAAAATTTAAATTGATTGAATGTTAAATTTAATTAATTTAAATGATTTCAGAATGAAATTTATATATACGAACTTGAATCAATATTTGAATTGTTCAAAATAAAATTTGAAATTGAATTGTAAGATTTTGAAATGATAATTTGGAAGTTTTGAAATGTGAATTATGGAATTTGATATAGAAAGACAAGCGGAATGTTGATTTTCGAATCCAAATTGAAATTGATTGTTTTGAAATATATTAAACCACCAATCGGCGTAATAAATACGTAGTTATTAAAGAGACCAGGATCAGATATGGACATACTCTCTGTCGATACCGAAAACCACTTTAATAACTATTATACGTGGAGTGTTGAACCAGAATGAAGTGGATGGTTTGGTGAACGCATTGACTGAAGAAAGAGAACGATATTGGATGACCCCTGACATGACTAAAACAGGAGCCGCGCCGGGCCATTGAGGTTCGCCACCTCCAGCGGACACACTTCTTTGAAACCATATCTACTACTTTTGTGATTTGATTTGGGTGCACCCCTCGATTTGGGAGTGTTGTTTCGCGGTGTTGAGGTAGCTGCTGGCTATGCTCAACATCAGTCCGGATCACGCAACTACTAGTATCCTAGTTGGTATCGCCTCATGTACCTTGCCATACTGATTATCCTATTCGCGACTACTATGTTTTGTTTTGTGTTATACCTATGGGGTACCCTCTGATAACCACTGGTTTACGGTGGGGTTTACGGTGCTGTATAGACTATGACATTATAAAATGTGTTAAGGGGGATAATGGTAACGCCTTAACGCTATTTTAATACTTTATATTACTGATAGACATTATCTACTTAGCGTACATTACTACCTAGTAGATAGTTTAGCGGATCCTTAGAGGATGGTTATTCCAACGTCCTTTGAGTTACTTGTATTTCGGTTGCTATTTCACTTGAGTTGGATTTATTGATATAAGAATATTAATCCTGACTCGAGTGTTTTGTGTTTTGCTTTACGCTCGGGTCAGACTGAGTGTACCAGTATCTGAGACTCACCTTTGGAGTTGGAGCTTTGCTTGAAGATCCCGCCATCGATTCTGCTTTCAGTATTCGATGATTCCGGTGATGTATTCTGATTTGTATTTGATGTATCGTATTACTCTTTTGTTGTAAACTCTGATGTATCTTATATATTTACATAGTAGCTTCATGAACTACTATCTCTTTTATTTCCGCTGCATATTATTACTCTGTGTCTGTGATCTGTGACTATTTATTTACTGTATATCTCAGTTTTGTCAAATTTAAATTAACAATTCGGTATTTTGAATTACTCAAATCTGACATGTGCGGATGCGAATAGTCCAAAATACCGGGTCGTTACAGTTGGTATCAGAGCTTTTGGTAGCTCTAGGCAGAACTTAGCATATAGGGTAAATGTATTTACAGAATCACTCTCATTCGAGTTTCAATCTCTTCTTTTGACTCAATTCCTTTGAACTTTGGAACGTTCCCTGCAGTTCCAAAATTCATTCGTGTCCCTCACTATTCGTCTTCTATCAATTCTTGAGCATCCCATAACTTCACTTCGAATGACTCTTATAATGAATCGGCGGTCTCCCAAACGCCGAATGATTTGTAATTGGGTGAAACTCCTTTACAATAAGCATTGATTTACCGGAGATTTCTGTATCCTCGGTTTACGATGCTATCTATCTGCTGCAATACCTGAATTTAATTACTTGAGATCGAATGTTGATTTACCTTGGAATTTAGCATCGATCTTATTCTTGAAGTTACGATCGACCCGGTTAAGGTTGTCCGTGAATTAAATAAGCTGGTCCATCTCCCGATTCTGTTAATTGAATTACCTTATCTTCGATTTCAAACTTATTATCGAATCAAAATTCTCTTTGATTTGATTTCCATCAAATTTGAATCTTTGTACTTATTTTGAAATCTATTCTTGTATCGTCAAGCAAGAAGTGTATTTGTAAATTAACATTAAAATGTGTATATATATTGTGTTGTTTGAGTTGTTGATGTTGACTTGGGTTTTCGATCGATTCGTCTGATCAATGCTATCGATAGGATTTTCAAAACACTTGAACAGAGCAGACTGACACAATATTGTTTTCAAATTTGGTAAACAAATAGTTTTATGATTACATTATGTAAAGACCCATAATTTTCGACTATTAAAAATAGTAAATTTAATAAGACTTTTGTAACTAAATGTCGGAAGAAATTAAAATTTAAGATTTATAACTGGAAAAATACTAAAATGAAATGCAACAATGTTAATTAAAGCTAAGTATTAACAATTTGAATGGAATTCCAATTAATTGAAATCGTGTAAGGTTATACTTGGTTATAAAATGAACATAGGAAAAAGAATGTAAATATTTAATTCATAAGTGAAATAATATATCGTTAATGGAAATTGAATAAAATTAGTGTTATGAAATAAATGGTAACATTTATTTGTAGGTAATAAACATATAAAATGTAATTAAAGGCTAATGGTGACAATTATTATATATATTATCTATTTATTTGGTCAATTAAATTAATTGGAAATAAATGGTAATCAATTCCCTTAATTAGTGCAGTTAATGTAGGTTTAATTGATAATGGTAAAAAGTTGATTCTATACAATATAACCAATGTAAATTTTTATCATAGTATGACCTTTGATTTGAATAAAAGGATGAAAATCAGTTTACTCAAATTTATTGGAATTGGAAATTTTAATAAGTGAATTTATTACAATCAATGAAATAAAACGTTACATAAATGAAAGGTAAGATGAAATGGTAAAATATTGATGTTGACTATGTATGTAAGGTAATGATTGATTTAATAAGAGAATGAAATCAACATAAATAAATAATTGAGAATTTAATTATAATTAATGTGTGAGATTGACCAAAATTCAATAAAACCGAAATATAGTAGTTAATACAAAAGGATGAAAATTTGGAGTATATTAATATAATGAAATTTAAATAAATGTTAACTGTGTTATTAGATCATAAGTTGGACCATAAATAAAATTCTAAACAATAAACTACAATGAAGCAATTAAGTGGAAGGTTCTAACGCGTATTATAATATAATTTAATAATAGGAATTGGAATAATAAATGCCAGCTTCAATGATGAGTTAAATGAATATTGATTGATAGAGAAAAACGTTTATTCTGTATGCAATTTAATGCGTGTTGGATACTGTAATTTTATAAACGTATTTGCATGACTATAAATAAGGATTACAATGTTCATGCATTTATTAAATTGATTTCATCAATTAGGGTCTATTTTGAAGTGAAAGATTAAAATTAATTAGAAATAAATTTATTGAAATCATTCAATTAAAAAAGGAAAAAGAAACAAAGTGCAATTAATAAATTTAATGTAAGAATTTTTTTTATTTGGAATGTACATTATTTGGAAATATAAGAATGGATTTAATGTTGTATAAGTTGATCATTTTAGAATATAAGAATGTTTACATTTATGAATTGCAAATAATGAATAAGCATTTAAAGGAAAATAAAAGAATGTTTGAGAAAAATAAAGGGAACGTTTCCTTTTTAAATATAAATATAACGTTGTAACGGTACGGTATATTGTGACTTTACTTCTTTCTTCCGTTTCAAAATTTAAACGCACAGCCTGGACCACAATCATAATTTGCTTTAATTATTCACCAAAAAAAAACGTTGACCGTTGCCATTTCATTTATTTTTTTTGTACGTTTCACTTGATTTTTATACGGTACGTTTTTTTTATGTGCGTGAATTATTCATTCCTCTTTATAAAACCACTATCTCTTCACTTTCTTTTCAATTGAGAAAACAACTTATACAGTAACATATACATATAAAAAGGTGGATCTCATTTTGTTTCTTTATCTTCTGGAATTTCCCATGTGTGAGCCTATGCTTCTTCCCCTCCTCTTATCACCCTCCCTCTGTTTTCCTGAAGCCATCATAATACCCACGCAAATGCCTTCTCTCCCTTTTCTTCCATCTGATGTAAGTTTGTATGCATAAAATGATGCATATTATTTTATTAGCTCTTATATATATATACTTTGTATGTGTAAATTCAAAAGTTATAGGGTTACAGCATTATGTCGTATATAATTAGCTTAGTTATAGATTTATATTGTTATATATGTCAGATGTTGTTCAAATATAATATATGTCCATACTAGGCCGTACTGAGTAGGTGATAGTACAAATTTTAAAATTTTAGTCATGACTATTTATAAATATGTTGAACAGTTTATACTATATGTTATATAATATTTTAATATGTTCAATGATATAATTTAATGGGTTATAAGGTTTTAGTTAGCCGTATGTTAAGGGAAGAGAGATTACTATATAAATATAGTACGCTTTGATTTTTTTTATTTATTTATTTTCTTCAGATTTATTGTGTCGTTAAAAAATATATCTATATATGTAAAGTTACAAAGGTTATAAATTTATTTCAAATCTGGGAAGTTGCTTCCATTTTTCCTGAAACTTATATTTACAAAATACCATATATATTGATCCATCTGTATGTTTTTCAAGCCGAGCACCTGGGTTCATAGGATGTGCATATTTGGTATATATAGTTATAGTGCATAAGTGTTTAGATTTCGGTTATGTGCATTTCATTTTAATATGGTAGGTATGTATTCAGCTTTGTTTTATATATTAGTTTAATTGTATATAACCGGTTCATATGTATGTACTAGGATTTTATTAAGTATAGTCTAGGTGATATATATTGTTGAAAATATTTGATTTTATTTTTATATAAATGATTTTTATTTTTAAACAATGATTTTATTTATATATATATATATGTATATATATATATATCTAAATTTAGGATGCGTTTGAATTTAGAAAATGACTTTTTAGATATAGAGTTATATATGTATATATGTATACATATATGTTCACATGCATCAAATTATCTCATCAATCAAGTTCTGATTTGATTTCGTCAATTCCTATTTACCAGCTTCGTTCGTCAAATTCGTACCAATTTCGACTTGCTTTGCAAATCGTCAATTGGATCGGTCATTTCGCAATTCAAATCGTAGCCTATTACGTTGTCTATCTCTCTAACCTCGAAAGGTGAGCAATCACTCATGATTAACATTCTTTTAATCATTAAATATTGATTTCAATTGAAACGACAATTGAAATATGCTGCTGTAGTTATTTAAATTTGTTATATACGCTATTATCTGTAACTGTTCACCTGCGCGATATGACACCATATCCTGTTGTTTATATTATATTGTTATTGATGATATATGCCTATTATTTTATTGTATTATCTGTTATCACTCTGCAAGTTCCCTGTAGTTTAGAAATCACTATGGATTGAAATGATACATGCCCGAACGGACTTTAGAATAGGAGAAAATTGTTATGGGTTGAAATGATAAACCCAAGAGATTTTCAGTTAATTGAATTTGGGATTACGGGTTGAAATGATATCCGCCCGTATATATTTAGTGTACGGATTGAAATGATAAATATCCGTAGCACTAGACTATATGATAGGAAATATATACAGACACCGTTGGTCCATATAAATATTCTGAAAATAATTTTTATAATTTTGGAAAAATTTATATGGTTTAAATAATATTGATTCTTAAGATATTATATAAATGGAAATTTTATATATAGATTTAGTCGTAATATTTGATTTAAATTAGATTAATTTAATACGGATAATATGGTTGAGTATTTATGTAAATCTATATTTCAAATAGATTTTCTTGTAATAAATTAAATAATTAAGATTGAGAGATAAATTGGGGTTTATTAAAAATGGTATTTAAATGAGGATTTATTTAATTAAATCAATTTGAAATTTTTGAATGGGAAATTTAAAGGTATGATTTTCTAACTGGATTTTTGATTTATGTGATTTAATGAATATTTCACATTTAAATAAATTAAAGAAAATATTGAGTAAAATGTAATTTAAGGTTACTTAAATGATATTGTATCTAATGAGGGAGTATTTCAAGACTAAATAATAACGAAGTTAAATCGAGATCTATATGAAACTGTTAAATTGAACATTTAAATACTAAAGCTTTGAACTATATTGGAATTTAAATGGTTTATTTTGAGATTCAGACCTGTATTTGAAATTAATATAGTTGAATTTGTTATTTAGAAACTAAATTGAATTAAAATGAAAATTTAGGTTGAACTAAATTTGAATTTATTATTTAGAAAACTAAATTGAATAAAAATTTAGTTTGAAACGTTGAATACTTAAAGTCTTGAAATATATTGGAATATAAAGGGGTATTTTGTGATTACAAATCCGAATTTGAGATCGATAAAATTGAAGTGGTTATTTTTAGAATTGAGTTGAATTAAAATTGAAAATACTTTACTGTATAAATTATTTAATATATGTATATACTATTTTGGGAAATGTAGGGATAATTGAAGTAAAATGATATTTGGTTTGAAGTACAAATAAAGGGAATGGCCACGGTGTTATAGTGTATATTTCTACTTTGTAGATAGTTCCATGGACCCTTAGAGGATGATTATCCCAAACATCCTTTAAGTTATTTGTATTTCAGTTGATATTTCACTTGAGTTGGATTTATTGATATAAGAATGTTAATCCTGACTCGAGTGTTTTGTGTTTTGCTTTACGCTCGGGTCAGACTGAGTTGATACAGCATTTAAGACTCATCTTCGAAGTTGGAGCTTTGTTTGAAGATCCAGCTATCTATCCTTCCGGTCATCCAGTTGATTGGTTCAAAGAAGTCTTCCGCTCGTACTGGAGACTTCACTGCAACTGGGATATTCTGATGTATTTTATTTCTCTAACCCCGATGTATGTAGTAGCTTTATGAACTACTATTCCTTATTTATTCCGCTGCATTTTATTACTCTGTGTCTGTGATCTGTGACTGATTTATTTACTATATATGTTGAGTTTGTCACATTTAAATTAACAACGCGGTATTTTGAATTATTCAAGTCGGACATGTATGGTTTATTGTCGATTTGAATGGTCCAAAATAGCGGGCTGTTACAAGTTGGTATCAGAGCTTTGGCTCTAGGAAAACTTAGCATATATGGTAAATTTATTTACAGAATCACTTTCATTCGAGTTGAATCTCTTCCTTTTTGACTCGATTTCCTTTGAATTTTGGAATGTCCCTCAGTTTCGAAATTCATTCTTGTCTCTCCCTATTTATATTCGTTCGATTCTGGAGTATTCCATAACTTCACTGAATGATTTGTAAAAGGGGTGAAACTCCTTTTCAGTTGGCATTGATTCACCGAAGATTCATGTATCCTCGGTTTACAATGCTGCTATATCTAGTTATGCCGAATTCTATATCGGGCGATCGAATGTCGATTTGCCTTAGAATTCCGCATCAATCATATTCCTGAAATCACGATTGACCCGGTTAAGGTCGCCCGCGATTTATAGAAGTATATCCATCTTCTATTTTGTAATTTAATTATCTCATCTTCGATCGAGTCTATCTTCGAATCAGAATTCTATGGATTGGAGTTCCTCTAATTCAAATCTCTATCTTTGTTTTGAAATCCATTCTTAAAATTATCCTTTGAAAATCGGGTATGTTTGCATTTTGAAATTTGTTTTAAATATCGAAATTATTATTTTGATAACTATGATTTTATTCTATATATAAAAGTGAAAATGTTTTCCATAAGGATTATATACCTATATACAAAACAAATAAGAAATGTTATTCTATATATAAAAAAAAGGGTTTTGAAAGGATTTGAAATTTTGAAAAATTTTAAGAAATTGATTTATATAAAAACGATTTATAACTGAAGTGTTAAATTTGAAATTCGAGAATTGAATTCCGGTATTTTGAAATTGGTTTTAAGATTTTGGAAAATATATATAAATAATACGATTTAAAATTATTTTTTTTGAATAAGAAATGTTTCAAATGAGCTCAAATGAATTCCAATAATTTTAAAGAAATTTCAAAGAAGTTTCCAAGAAAATAGAAGTCCAGAACTCACTTATGTCGCTTGAAAATAATTTCGGTGATGAGTGCACGCATCATCGACATTGATTTTCGAGTTTCAGAGTGAGGGAGAGGCCACTTTAATAGCTTCGCTATGCAAGTGTTTTTGTAAAACCGTTTTTGATTTCAAATTCCGAAGTATAATTTGATATTTTAGAAAGATATAAGTATATATTTGAAACAATTTAAAATGAGACCGGTATTCAGTCCTCGATTTTCGGATTTAATAATCGGTTTATTGATTTATTGTTGATTTTCAACTCTTGAATTGAAAATTTGATCTCGCTAATTATTTTGAAGGTTCGAACACTTCCAAGTCAAGGTCTAAAGTTTTAAAAACTAAGAAATTTCGAAGAGTATAAAATGTTTGATAAAGAATATAAATTTAGTTTGAAATGTTTTGAAATAAATAGTTTTGAATAATGGTTTTCAGAAAGGTAAATTGAATATTTCAAATAGAAATAGATAGTTTAAAAGTTTTAAAGGGATAATTATAAATTTGGAAACCATTTTGAGTATAATTGATTTTGAGAAAAATATTTGGTTTTGAAATTAAATTGGAATTAAAAACCAGTACTTATATGGTGATTTTGGAAATGTATTTGTTTGACTTTAGATATTTAATTTGGAAGAAAATTGGTGAAATCATATATGATTTTGAAACTGAATTGATATTGAAATAATTTGAAATTGAGAACCTTATATTATTAAGTACTTGATTTGGGAGTGGTCGAACTTATATAAAATGGATTTGTATAAGTATGAAGTTGATTTGAAATCTATTGATTTGAAAGGTACTCAATTTGGAAAGAGATTTTATATAATCGAAGTCTATATAAGTATGATTTGATCTACTATTGATTTGGAAAGTATCCGATTGGGAAAAATAGAATCCTATATATATGGACTTTATATAAGTATGATATTTGAAAGTGATTTGAAAAGGTACTATATGATATATATTTTCGAAGTAAAGATATGGAAAGTGCCTTCTGCTTGATATCCGCTTTGTGGCCACATCGTGGATTCATTCTATCGATACTATTCTCTCTGATTTTTGGTTTTCCGGATGTAATACTCGAGTGTTCCCACCGTGGCGTAACCCATGGTTTTTTTCTTCTTCTCGTGAATGCACAGCGCAATTGCCTGGCTGAGTCTTGCTTAGGGGTACGGATTGTTTCCTGGGGGATCCAGGCGTAACCATTGTGTATCCTGCAATCTGTGTAGGTCGCGAATAGTAGCGCAAGTGCCTGGCTGAGTCTTGCCTGGGGGTACGGATTGTTTCCTGGGGGATCCAGGCGTAACCATTGTGTATCCTGCACTCTACTAGTCATCATGGCGTAACTCGCAGGGCTGAGAAAGCTTACGGATACGGATTGTTTCCTGGGGGATCCAGGCGTAACCATTGTGTATCTGCGAACCATGATCGGACAAAGGTTTTTGGTTTGGTTGTTTTATTTGGATTGTACTTTCCATATCTGTTTTTAAAGGTTTTTCAAGTATTTTCACTGGGTGTTGAAATGGGTCTACTAAGTACTTGAAGAATTCTAGCTTTGCGCTTGATCAACGCATGGCCAGAGTCTGCAAGAACAAGGATAAACTTGTTGAAACATCGAGTTATAAAAGTATTTTCGAATAGAAATTTGTTTTGATAATAAAAGTATTTTATTATAAAGGTATTTCCACAAGAAAATTCTGTATTAGTTTTGAAATTAAATTTCTTATGGTTTGAAATTAATTATTCGTGCCCGATACTATTCTTTTGAATCTACCTTATCCGCTCAGCTTTAGTTATTGAGCTAGATTTTGTTTTCCGAATCTACCTTCTTCCTTTTCAAATATATTCTTTTAAAATATTGTTGTGTATATACTGCATGGTTTAACAATAAATTTTTAGTGTTATAAATACTTTAGAAGTTAATAATTCAATAAAACATATTTAAAGTAAATGATTATTGATTTATTATTAATGTTTGAAAAGTATCTTGAGATAAAACTAATAAATTTATAAATTATCAGATTTAAGGAACTTTATTTTAAGGTTTATTATAATGTTTTGATATAAATTTCTAACACTGCTTTAGACTTTTTAAAAAAAAAAAATCTTTGCATAATGCAATGAGGATGTTTTAAATATATCTTATATTTTTATTAAGTGAATGAGGTTAAATGTTTTAATTGAATTTTTAGATATAATGAAATATTTCTTTCCTCTTCAAGAGCGAATAGCAAAAACTTAATTTTTTTATTTATAATAGAATTAAGTTGTAAACTTAGGCAAGGCAGTAGGAGCTTAAGTAATATTTTATGAAATTATTCATTAATGACTTAAATCTCTAATGAAAATAAGAAATTAAATGTTAGACTATAACTGAAGTATATAAGAAATTTAGAATTTGTAACCTGTAAATAAAAAGGATATGAAAATAATAAATGATAACTATTGAACATTTATTTACTAAAACAAAATAAGATAGACTTGTGTAACTTTCAATTGCATTCTTAAAGACATATATATAACTTACCAATTAAAAAGTTGGAATGTTAAAAGAATAGGTAATGGAGAATTTTACAAGTAAAACTTATGTAATGGAAGTGTTCAGTGAATTACTTTTATAAATAAGAAACTTGATATGAAAGTAGTTATAAACCTGAGTTATAAATGTAGTGCTACTAAATAAAATGAAATAGAAAATGAATATTGTAAGCAATGAATTATGAACTCAAGTTAATGTTTGAAGCTATTGATAATTAAAGTAAATAATTAAATGAATACTATATTAAATTTAATTTTTTGAATATATTGATTACTTAATTCCTTCTTTCCCTTTTTTTTTCCTTTTCGGGGACGAAAAGTTTTGAGTGGGGGAGAGTGTAAAGACCCATAATTTTCGACTATTAAAAATAGTAAATTTAATAAGACTTTTGTAACTAAATGTCGGAAGAAATTAAAATTTAAGATTTATAACTGGAAAAATACTAAAATGAAATGCAAAAATGTTAATTAAAGCTAAGTATTAACAATTTGAATGGAATTCCAATTAATTGAAATCGTGTAAGGTTATACTTGGTTATAAAATGAACATAGGAAAAGAATGTAAATATTTAATTCATAAGTGAAATAATATATCGTTAATGGAAATTGAATAAAATTAGTGTTATGAAATAAATGGTAACATTTATTTGTAGGTAATAAACATATAAAATGTAATTAAAGGCTAATGGTGACAATTATTATATATATTATCTATTTATTTGGTCAATTAAATTAATTGGAAATAAATGGTAATCAATTCCCTTAATTAGTGCAGTTAATGTAGGTTTAATTGATAATGGTAAAAAGTTGATTCTATACAATATAACCAATGTAAATTTTTATCATAGTATGACCTTTGATTTGAATAAAAGGATGAAAATCAGTTTACTCAAATTTATTGGAATTGGAAATTTTAATAAGTGAATTTATTACAATCAATGAAATAAAACGTTACATAAATGAAAGGTAAGATGAAATGGTAAAATATTGATGTTGACTATGTATGTAAGGTAATGATTGATTTAATAAGAGAATGAAATCAACATAAATAAATAATTGAGAATTTAATTATAATTAATGTGTGAGATTGACCAAAATTCAATAAAACCGAAATATAGTAGTTAATACAAAAGGATGAAAATTTGGAGTATATTAATATAATGAAATTTAAATAAATGTTAACTGTGTTATTAGATCATAAGTTGGACCATAAATAAAATTCTAAACAATAAACTACAATGAAGCAATTAAGTGGAAGGTTCTAACGCGTATTATAATATAATTTAATAATAGGAATTGGAATAATAAATGCCAGCTTCAATGATGAGTTAAATGAATATTGATTGATAGAGAAAAACGTTTATTCTGTATGCAATTTAATGCGTGTTGGATACTGTAATTTTATAAACGTATTTGCATGACTATAAATAAGGATTACAATGTTCATGCATTTATTAAATTGATTTCATCAATTAGGGTCTATTTTGAAGTGAAAGATTAAAATTAATTAGAAATAAATTTATTGAAATCATTCAATTAAAAAAGGAAAAAGAAACAAAGTGCAATTAATAAATTTAATGTAAGAATTTTTTTTTATTTGGAATGTACATTATTTGGAAATATAAGAATGGATTTAATGTTGTATAAGTTGATCATTTTAGAATATAAGAATGTTTACATTTATGAATTGCAAGTAATGAATAAGCATTTAAAGGAAAATAAAAGAATGTTTGAGAAAAATAAAGGGAACGTTTCCTTTTTAAATATAAATATAACGTTGTAACGGTACGGTATATTCTGACTTTACTTCTTTCTTCCGTTTCAAAATTTAAACGCACAGCCTGGACCACAATCATAATTTGCTTTAATTATTCACCAAAAAAAAAACGTTGACCGTTGCCATTTCATTTATTTTTTTGTACGTTTCACTTGATTTTTATACGGTACGTTTTTTTTATGTGCGTGAATTATTCATTCCTCTTTATAAAACCACTATCTCTTCACTTTCTTTTCAATTGAGAAAACAACTTATACAGTAACATATACATATAAAAAGGTGGATCTCATTTTGTTTCTTTATCTTCTGGAATTTCCCATGTGTGAGCCTATGCTTCTTCCCCTCCTCTTATCACCCTCCCTCTGTTTTCCTGAAGCCATCATAATACCCACGCAAATGCCTTCTCTCCCTTTTCTTCCATCTGATGTAAGTTTGTATGCATAAAATGATGCATATTATTTTATTAGCTCTTATATATATATACTTTGTATGTGTAAATTCAAAAGTTATAGGGTTACAGCATTATGTCGTATATAATTAGCTTAGTTATAGATTTATATTGTTATATATGTCAGATGTTGTTCAAATATAATATATGTCCATACTAGGCCGTACTGAGTAGGTGATAGTACAAATTTTAAAATTTTAGTCATGACTATTTATAAATATGTTGAACAGTTTATACTATATGTTATATAATATTTTAATATGTTCAATGATATAATTTAATGGGTTATAAGGTTTTAGTTAGCCGTATGTTAAGGGAAGAGAGATTACTATATAAATATAGTACGCTTTGATTTTTTTTATTTATTTATTTTCTTCAGATTTATTGTGTCGTTAAAAAATATATCTATATATGTAAAGTTACAAAGGTTATAAATTTATTTCAAATCTGGGAAGTTGCTTCCATTTTTCCTGAAACTTATATTTACAAAATACCATATATATTGATCCATCTGTATGTTTTTCAAGCCGAGCACCTGGGTTCATAGGATGTGCATATTTGGTATATATAGTTATAGTGCATAAGTGTTTAGATTTCGGTTATGTGCATTTCATTTTAATATGGTAGGTATGTATTCAGCTTTGTTTTATATATTAGTTTAATTGTATATAACCGGTTCATATGTATGTACTAGGATTTTATTAAGTATAGTCTAGGTGATATATATTGTTGAAAATATTTGATTTTATTTTTATATAAATGATTTTTATTTTTAAACAATGATTTTATTTATATATATATATATGTATATATATATATATCTAAATTTAGGATGCGTTTGAATTTAGAAAATGACTTTTTAGATATAGAGTTATATATGTATATATGTATACATATATGTTCACATGCATCAAATTATCTCATCAATCAAGTTCTGATTTGATTTCGTCAATTCCTATTTACCAGCTTCGTTCGTCAAATTCGTACCAATTTCGACTTGCTTTGCAAATCGTCAATTGGATCGGTCATTTCGCAATTCAAATCGTAGCCTATTACGTTGTCTATCTCTCTAACCTCGAAAGGTGAGCAATCACTCATGATTAACATTCTTTTAATCATTAAATATTGATTTCAATTGAAACGACAATTGAAATATGCTGCTGTAGTTATTTAAATTTGTTATATACGCTATTATCTGTAACTGTTCACCTGCGCGATATGACACCATATCCTGTTGTTTATATTATATTGTTATTGATGATATATGCCTATTATTTTATTGTATTATCTGTTATCACTCTGCAAGTTCCCTGTAGTTTAGAAATCACTATGGATTGAAATGATACATGCCCGAACGGACTTTAGAATAGGAGAAAATTGTTATGGGTTGAAATGATAAACCCAAGAGATTTTCAGTTAATTGAATTTGGGATTACGGGTTGAAATGATATCCGCCCGTATATATTTAGTGTACGGATTGAAATGATAAATATCCGTAGCACTAGACTATATGATAGGAAATATATACAGACACCGTTGGTCCATATAAATATTCTGAAAATAATTTTTATAATTTTGGAAAAATTTATATGGTTTAAATAATATTGATTCTTAAGATATTATATAAATGGAAATTTTATATATAGATTTAGTCGTAATATTTGATTTAAATTAGATTAATTTAATACGGATAATATGGTTGAGTATTTATGTAAATCTATATTTCAAATAGATTTTCTTGTAATAAATTAAATAATTAAGATTGAGAGATAAATTGGGGTTTATTAAAAATGGTATTTAAATGAGGATTTATTTAATTAAATCAATTTGAAATTTTTGAATGGGAAATTTAAAGGTATGATTTTCTAACTGGATTTTTGATTTATGTGATTTAATGAATATTTCACATTTAAATAAATTAAAGAAAATATTGAGTAAAATGTAATTTAAGGTTACTTAAATGATATTGTATCTAATGAGGGAGTATTTCAAGACTAAATAATAACGAAGTTAAATCGAGATCTATATGAAACTGTTAAATTGAACATTTAAATACTAAAGCTTTGAACTATATTGGAATTTAAATGGTTTATTTTGAGATTCAGACCTGTATTTGAAATTAATATAGTTGAATTTGTTATTTAGAAACTAAATTGAATTAAAATGAAAATTTAGGTTGAACTAAATTTGAATTTATTATTTAGAAAACTAAATTGAATAAAAATTTAGTTTGAAACGTTGAATACTTAAAGTCTTGAAATATATTGGAATATAAAGGGGTATTTTGTGATTACAAATCCGAATTTGAGATCGATAAAATTGAAGTGGTTATTTTTAGAATTGAGTTGAATTAAAATTGAAAATACTTTACTGTATAAATTATTTAATATATGTATATACTATTTTGGGAAATGTAGGGATAATTGAAGTAAAATGATATTTGGTTTGAAGTACAAATAAAGGGAATGGCCACGGTGTTATAGTGTATATTTCTACTTTGTAGATAGTTCCATGGACCCTTAGAGGATGATTATCCCAAACATCCTTTAAGTTATTTGTATTTCAGTTGATATTTCACTTGAGTTGGATTTATTGATATAAGAATGTTAATCCTGACTCGAGTGTTTTGTGTTTTGCTTTACGCTCGGGTCAGACTGAGTTGATACAGCATTTAAGACTCATCTTCGAAGTTGGAGCTTTGTTTGAAGATCCAGCTATCTATCCTTCCGGTCATCCAGTTGATTGGTTCAAAGAAGTCTTCCGCTCGTACTGGAGACTTCACTGCAACTGGGATATTCTGATGTATTTTATTTCTCTAACCCCGATGTATGTAGTAGCTTTATGAACTACTATTCCTTATTTATTCCGCTGCATTTTATTACTCTGTGTCTGTGATCTGTGACTGATTTATTTACTATATATGTTGAGTTTGTCACATTTAAATTAACAACGCGGTATTTTGAATTATTCAAGTCGGACATGTATGGTTTATTGTCGATTTGAATGGTCCAAAATAGCGGGCTGTTACACATTATATAAGTATAAATTTTCTGAAATTAAAATGTTAATGAACCTGTTGTCCGAAATGTGAAAAATTTAATTTTCATTTATTATATTATAAATCATTGACTATTTCATAACATAAATAAATGAATTTATAAAATTTGGTTATAATTTGATTTGAAATTTGTAATGAATTTAAATCAAGAATTTAAGAAATTAATTTCCGGTGATTTCGAACTATGGTTTTAAAAGTTCAAAATGTATATTATTTAAAATATTTTCGAATAGAAATGGTTTGCAAAGAATTATAAATGATTAAATTTGATCTCTTCTCCTTGTCGCTGGAAAATAATTTCGGTGATGACGGCCGCATCATCGACATTCATTTTCGAGTTTCGAAGTGGAGAGACTATTCTGTAGCTTTGCTACGGTTTGTTTTGAAAAATAAATTGATTTGAATTTCTAAACATTACTTGATTTATAATATATATTGAAGATTTAAATTTGATTTAATATATTATGAATATATATATTTATTTTATCTCAAGTTGTTTGAAGCTAATCGGAAATTAATTCTTAA
This sequence comes from Allium cepa, assembly GCA_030765085.1. Classification (NCBI taxonomy): domain Eukaryota; kingdom Viridiplantae; phylum Streptophyta; class Magnoliopsida; order Asparagales; family Amaryllidaceae; genus Allium; species Allium cepa. The sequence goes on along the minus strand of CM060934.1, from coordinate 218,574,207 downwards.
AACTGTTAAAAGATGATTTTACAATTTTAAATGAAGCCAAATTATTTCATATAAATACTTAGCTTGAAATAACTAAATTTTAAAATTTTGTTTGGATAATACTCAAATTGCATTATATATATAACTTACCAAAAAATAAGAAGAAGTTAATTATATAATTGAATATTATACAGTAGAAAATGATATCAAAGGAATTTTTAATAAGTTGAGTAGTTGTAATAAATGTAAATATACTTAATATATATATGATAGGATATATTAAGTAGAATAAATTTAATAATAATTTGGAATAAAGAAGAATTAAATTGTCAAAGAAGGTTTGATTACAATAAATAACTTCAAAATTTATGATCTTTGAAGTTGTTAATTTAAGAAAATTGGATAATATATAATATAAATTGTCTTTATAAATAAAATGTAAGTGCATATAATAAATGTTATTCACTTGAATTCTAATTATAAATGTTTATGAGATAAATAGAGTAATAAGTTAAATAAATAATAGGTATGATTAATAGAAGAAAATTTTGTTTTGAAAGTTAATAAATTGAATTAAATCAACTTAAGAGAATATCTTGAATGAATTAATTTAAATTGAATTTCATTCGAAAGGAATCTTTTGTACCTAACATTAATATATGTGAAATCAAATCAATTTATGGAAGTCTTGAATTTAAAGTCAAATTGTTAAATATAAATTAATTGAAATTGAAATTTCTATGGTTTAAATTAACTGTTTATTTTGAAATTCAAGTCTATTTCTTCTGGTTGTTTCTATTCTCCTACCTCCTTCCTTTTCGGGGACGAAAAGTTTTGAGTGGGGGAGAATGTAACGACCCTGAAATTCGGACCCAGTTAAAAGTTTTAAATTTGCTTATTTAGTGTAGAATTTCGAATTTTCACAAACAAATTCCGATGCTATTCAAACTTCATATTTGGAATGCGTCTAATTAAACATAGCAACTGGTAAATTTTCGTTCGAAAATATGAAAGTTTACTTCGCGCGTAAACTTACTTCAATTTAAAACAGTTAGTAATTAATGAAAATAAACCGTTTTCGAAACCTAAATATTTTTACATAGAAAAATTCTAAATCGTCTTCTGAGCAAGACGTCATTTTTCGTTTTTCCAAATTCGGACTTCTTTAGCTCCGTCGCTCTTATTTTTCGACGTTTTACTGCATTTTCCTTTAGTAGAAAATTTCGAATTTTATAATTCAATCGAATCGCTAATATCTTTATACCGTTGTGTCCGCCTCATCGCGCTGACCAAAACGGTATATTTATTTGTGTCAATCGGAGTTCGGCTTTGCAAATTATAATTGGTTATCGGAGTACAAACTGGTCCGTTACGGAGCACAGACCGGTACCCTTATAAAACCATTTGGGTTCCATTTCTTGTCATCTGTCTACCTGTCCAAATCAGCAGCCATTGCATTTAATACACTCTCTGCTCAATAAAAATTTGTGACTGTCCTTTCATTCACTTCAACCTGTCCCTGCTTCTCATTCTCTCCACGCAACCATCCCTTTCACTCTTTCCCTTGTTAACTTTATAACCTTTACTGGATCGTTCAGTGTGCTCTTCTGCTATCCCACTTTAATACCAAGGTTTAATAATATTGTGTATCTTGAATGAAAACGAACGTTAGCTGGAATTTACATTTTTCTTTGAAAAGCTATTCACCTTTCACCTTCTTTATAAAACAAGTTAATGTAAGCATGTATCATTTTCTTTTCACTCCCAGACACGTCACTCACCATCCTTCTTCTCCCAAAATTGCCTGTAGCCGAGTCATTATTCACCACCACTTCCCCCTTTATAATTTACCTTCTCTTTATGCTTGTTATTTTTTTGGCCTTCCTCCAGATTTCCTTTCCTCTCCCATTCTTCACCAAAGCTCCTACCCTCTCTAAACTCACCGACCATCATGAATGCACCACCGAGCTCACACACAGCCCTCTCCACGCAACCGGCACACCTCATCTTCGTGGCCTTCCCTCCTTTGCCTCGCCCGCCATCTCAACACACCCTTCCCACCCTCGCCGACCCGAGCCAGCCTCGCGCCTGAAATTTCCGTCGCCAGCCGCACCATGTCCGCACGCGTCCAGATCTACTCGCACCCGCCATAACCGTTCCCTCCTCTCCGCCTCAGCTCGGCCCACCACTGCCCCGCCAAACACCACAGCCGCAACAAACCCCTCCGCTGTTCTCCCCTCCAGCCGAGAGCGACTGGACCACTTCCTCACACCTGAGGCCACAACTCAACCTTTGACCTGCTTTTCTCCCCTACCCGGCGCAGCTCTTTGTTAAAGTCTTATGCATGTTGTATAGGTAAGTGCGTGTTAATATATATTGGTTTATATATAGACTGATATAGTAGGTATAAGTATATATACAAGATATTTGTTTGATAATAGGCAATGCTGTTTATAAAAGATTTATATGTGAGATAGTTCAGTATACATGCGTTTCCAGATCTTTGTATACGAGTATTATAAAATTTTAAAGCTACTGTTAGTTTATGTTTTCATACTTTATCAAAGAAGCACCATATATTATATTATAAGTTGTATCAATTTTGACTATAGTTTTTTGATTAATATGTATATACATAGTTGGCTGTAGTTTGAACTTAAGTTATTTATTTGTATATGCTTGTATAAAATTTTATATTAGTAAGTAGAGATAAGTATAGGGTTTAAGGATAAGTATATATTGGTTATATAATTATATATATGTATTTGTATATATAAGCGGTTATTGGGCGTTAAGGATATAGGTTTATATGATCTGGATATAATATGTTATAGGGCTGGGTAGGCCATTTGTATAACTTGGGCGGTGTATATTGTACAATAGTTTACTGAGATATATGCATGTACTATATAAATGATTTTCGATAATGGGTAGAAGTAAATTGTTGGTATGGGACGTTTACAAAACTACTATCTGTATTATACGAAAGTTATGGGTCTGCATATCATTTAGTTTATATGTTCATTTACAATACATAGTTAGTGCGTGAGTTATATATATGTTCATTTAGTTATATGGATAGTTATTGATTAAATACATGGATACAGTTGGATGTATATAGCTTGATATACATATTAGTCTATAAATTCTATTTGTTAAATTTATTGTATAGGTTATATGAATTTATATATATTTTGTTCGAAAATATAATGTTGTGTTAGTGTATTATCTAAGTTGTATATGTTATTTTATAACGAAGTAAGCATTTGTTGGATTTCGAATTTATATATTGAGACTTTGTTTTATGTTTGAATTATATATTAAATTGAGATATATGTTTAAACTGATTTTTCGTAAAATAGTAATAAAAAATATATTTTATAATAATGTGTATATTTTAGTTTATATCAAAACTGATACGGATTTGTTCTCATCGATTCCCATTTTATCAGCTTTGGTCTGTCGTGCTTGTTTTCTTCATTGAATCTGTGCCTATCTAGCTTTTCTTTGGAATTCATAGCTTTTGTGTTGACGGTCTTCTTTAGCCTCTAGCCTCGAAAGGTGAGCAATCACTCACGATTAATATTCTTTTATATATTAAATTTGATTTCAATTGGAACGACAATTGAAATATACTGCTGTTATTTATTGCGCTGTTATTTATTTATCAGTTCACCTTTGACATCTGACACCGTTATCTATTATGTATGCAATAATAATCCAGTTTGGTTGATAATTGATCGATTGGGGTTATATTGGATGTTAAGTTGTAATGTATAAAGTGATAAATATTATGCAATTGAATTTGACGTAGGATAAGTAAAATTTGAACCGACATATATGTTGAATTTGATTAGTTAAATTTGACCCTTTTAATTATTAAATTAATTGACATATAGAATAGTGATAAATTACACTTGGAACCATTGTACGTATATTGGATTGATTGTTGTAGTATGAAATTGAAATTTAATGACAAGTGAAAAAAAAACCGCATAAAATAATAGTGTAATAATCTTTAATCTACATGAAATGATAGTGTAGATTCTAGAAATAATTATATTAATTCGCACAAATAACAATGTGAATTATTACGATTATTTCGGGATTATTTGAATTGATTATTGAATTGTTATTGATTGTTATTATGGCTTGTTTATTTATTTTAACACCATTCCTGCTATCACACTGCAAGTTCCCTTTGCTATGCTTTGATTTGAATTGAAATGGAATCGGGTTGAAATGATAAATACCCAAATGAACTTGACTTAGGATAGAAAATTTAATAAAACCCGATTGGTCAATAATTTGATTTGAGATGAAATAAAGATTTTATTTGAATAATAAAGTTTTGAAATAAAAATTGGAACGTAAATTTTGATGAAAGGAAAATGTTAATACTGGGATCTGAAACAAAATATTAATGTAATAACTGATGAAAGAACGTTGTTTGAAAGGAAGTATTTAACAAGTAAATTTGGAATTATTCATTGAACTAAGTTTGAAGTGATTCAATAATTAAATTTGAATTTATAATTAAGTTGAAATTATTAATAATTAAGTTGAAATTATTTAATAATTGAATAAGATTGAATTCTTTGATAAGAGATTTAACTTTTGAATAAGTGAATTTGAACTTCGTTAATAAATGAAATTGGGTTTCTTTATTTATTAAGTTGTGGAAGATTTATTTAAGTAAGTTAAAGTGAAATTTGATTTCTCAAAAATATGGAATTTAGTTTCTTTATTAATTAAGTTTTGAAATTTGTAACTATGTAAAGAATATGTGAAATTGAATTTCTTAACAAGAAATAAATTTGTTTTATTGAAATTAACGTTAGAATTGTAATTTAAGAAATTTGATTTGACAAATTTAATTTGATTAAATTTGTAAGTTTTGATATAATGAGTTTAACTTAAGTGATTGATTTAATGACTTGGAAATTTAAAAGAATTGTTTTGGATGTTAAAATAACTTAACGAATATTGGATAAAATCGATAAATAAAATTTAAATTGATTGAATGTTAAATTTAATTAATTTAAATGATTTCAGAATGAAACTTATATATACGAACTTGAATCAATATTTGAATTGTTCAAAATAAAATTTGAAATTGAACTGTAAGATTTTGAAATGATAATTTGGAAGTTTTGAAATGTGAATTATGGAATTTGATATAGAAAGACAAGCGGAATGTTGATTTTCGAATCCAAATTGAAATTGAAATTGATTGTTTTGAAATATATTAAACGATCAATCGGCGTAATAAATACGTAGTTATTAAAGAGACCGGGATCAGATATGGACATACTCTCTGTCGATACCGAAAACCACTTTAATAACTATTATACGTGGAGTGTTGATCCAGAATGAAGTGGATTGTTTGGTGAACGCATTGACTGAAGAAAGAGAACGATATTGGATGACCGCTGACATGACTAAAACAGGAGCCGCGCCGGGCCATTGAGGTTCGCCACCTCTAGCGGAAACACTTCTTCGATACCATATCTATTACTTTTGTGATTTGATTTGGGTGCACCCCTCGATTTGGGAGTGTTGTTTCGCGGTGTTGAGGTAGCTGCTGGATATGCTCAACATCAGTCCGGATCACGCAACTACTAGTATCCTAGTTGGTATCGCCTCATGTACCTTGTCATACTGATTATCCTATTCGCGACCACTATTTTTTGTTTTGTGTTATACCTATGGGGTACCCTCTGATAACCACTGGTTTACGGTGGGGTTTACGGTGCTGTATAGACTATGACATTATAAAATGTGTTAAGGGGGATAATGGTAACGCCTTAACGCTATTTTAATACTTTATATTACTGATAGACATTATCTACTTAGCGTACATTACTACCTAGTAGATAGTTTAGCGGATCCTTAGAGGATGGTTATTCCAACGTCCTTTGAGTTACTTGTATTTCGGTTGCTATTTCACTTGAGTTGGATTTATTGATATAAGAATATTAATCCTGACTCGAGTGTTTTGTGTTTTGCTTTACGCTCGGGTCAGACTGAGTGTACCAGTATCTGAGACTCACCTTTGGAGTTGGAGCTTTGCTTGAAGATCCCGCCATCTATTCTGCTTTCAGTATTCGATGATTCCAGTGATGTATTCTGATTTGTATTTGATGTATCGTATTACTCTTTTGTTGTAAACTCTGATGTATCTTATATATTTACATAGTAGCTTCATGAAGTACTATCTCTTTTATTTCCGCTGCATATTATTACTCTGTGTCTGTGATCTGTGACTATTTATTTACTGTATATCTCAGTTTTGTCAAATTTAAATTAACAATTCGGTATTTTGAATTACTCAAATATGACATGTGCGGATGCGAATAGTCCAAAATACCGGGTCGTTACATTATCTGCTTATCTAGTCTTATCTATTATAATTCGGTTGTTCTATTCAGCTTGTACTTGGTTAACATATTGAAACCTCTGTTGTACTTTATTTTCTTCTATTGTATTTTATTTAACTCTGATATATTTATATAGTAGCTTCATGAACTACTATCTCTTTTACTTCCGTTGCACTATTATTACTCTGTGTCTGTGATCTGTGATTTTATTTACTTCATTTTCTGAGATTTGCCAAATTTTTATTTACAACGCGGTATTTTGAGCAATTCAATTTCGGCATGAGTGTCTACCTATACACTTATAATGGATGCGAATGGTTGAAAATACTTGGTTGTTACATAGATTGAATGTGAAAGAATCGATTGTACGTACAGAATGAATTAGAGAATATGTTTTATTTGAAAGAAGGAGATCTTTCTCATTCTTTAATAAAAGCTTCTCTAATTAATTCTCTTGGTTAACATTCTTTTTTCACTCCTGTTTCTTTACATGGTATGGCTGAAAATTACGTGCCACCAAATGCCATAAGATTTCATAAATTAACGCATGTAGTTATCTTTTATTTAATTACAATGATATCTTATATCAGTTAGTGCAAATATAACTTTTATAAATGCATTCAAATAATTACAATAACTCCCAAACATCAAATAAAATAAATAATAATTAATATTTTTAAAATATAATTAATTCAATTAATTTCCAACTTTTTATAAATTAACTAAATCATGTGGTTTTTCGGAGAATTCATTATTACGGTTGTGCGACTCAAAGGTGTAAATTCAGCCAGCGACTAATATTGAACAATTCATATATTAACGTTCACACATCACTTAGCAGGTGGTATGACTTTTTGACTGAATTCATCGCTGACACATCTTTTGATAAAATCCAATTTTACTTATTATAAGTGGTACCTAATAGTGACAATTATTTACACCAATTCTCTTTATCAAAACTATCGCTTTGGATTTATGGAACTTGGTAATGGTCAAAATTCCAATATCATCCACATTCTACTTTATAGTCCAAACATAAAGTCCTTGGTTCAATAATAATAATTATTATTAACCAAAATGCTCTGGCAAGATACTTCGACTTCGAGTTGACCATGATAATAACCCCATATAACTGAGGAGACGAATCCTCTCTTAAATAGTGCTTTATTTCCAATGCTTCCACTCGACCCAACTATAGTCACTCGGTGGAATATCATGCCATGATTTTCCTATAATCAAAGAGGAACTTTCATATTGAAGATCTGCAGTATTCTAAAGTTGAGAGAACTATGTAAATTAGTCACATCGATATTTCAGTTTGACCATAGTTATATTAACCAACAGAAAACTATCAAGTGAGTTATTCCATAGTTATCCAATAACTATCAGTATGTAACCTCTAGGTGCCCTCAATAGTATGAGCAATACACCACCTACCATTTGGAGAGCATTACATACTCTAGTCTCAATGGATACACCGATATCCAGTCTCGATACATCTTGACCAGGAACAATTAAAATAGTCTATTTGTTTTATTATGATAAATTGCTCACGGTTACAACACTATGTAACAACTATCACAAAATATGCCATTAATGGATTTTCTATTAAATATACTTTTGATTAAATTAAAATATTAATATAACCATATTATATCAAGTATAATAGAAAGAAACACCTTTATTATGAACAAGATTGTTCTACGAGTTAAATATACGTAACAAATTACATAATTGCCCCTAGGGCATACCCCTAACTCTATCAGTGTCTTGTGAGGAGCAGTATCCAAGGGGAATGTTTTGAAATGTAGTAGGTTGTTTGTAGTTGATGTTTTGAGGTTGGTAATGTTATAATCTGTAGGGGTGGTGCTGTAAACTTTAAGTTGTTTGTTGGAGTTTCTAAGTATGTTGGTGATTGAATAGATTGGGGATGATGAAGTGTTTGGGTTTAAGGTAGTAGCATGTGTCGAAGGCAAGTGGAAGGTGATGATTAGTTGATGGTTACGGGTGGTTCAGGGAGGTTGTTCAGTTTTGAGAGCTGTTTTGATTGTATTTTTTGGTGAGTTGAAGGAGTTTGTGAGAACAAGTGTACAAATGTTTTTTTAATAAACAAATTACAAGTGAAACTTGTTTGTAAACAGAGAACTGCGTAATATGAACAACAGAGAAATGAAAAACAGAATAGCAAAGTAAAGTGCAAGGATTTTTTTTGATAACACGGAAAAAAAATGCACAAATGAAGCGAAATTCAAGTGAACACAAAAATGAACAACAACAAATTTTTAATCCTTTTTTCTCGAAAAATAACACAAAATAAAATAAAACAAAAATAATTCGAAGAGTAAAATACAATTTAATTGTTTTCCCACCAATGGCGCTAAAAACTTGGTTCAGAAACGGATTTTCTATTTATTAGAAAACCATCGAATCTTGTCGTTATAAAATACCACAAGTGCACGATGTACAATTGTAGTATGTATGTGTAACAACCCATAAATTTTAATAATTTTTAATAGTTTTATTTACATATTTAATTGAATTTTTGTGAAATTTTAAATAATTGAATTATGAAATAAAAATTTAATATTTGGAATACGTATAATTAAATATGGGAAATGGTAAATTTTCAACTGATTTTATGGCAGTTTATTTCCTGTGTAATTCTATTAAATTTAAGTCAGTTAATAACTGTTGATATTAAACTACTTTTCAAACCTGAATATTTTTACACAGTAAATTTCTAAATCCTCTTCTGAGTGAGATGTCATCTTTCGTTTTTCAAAATTTTGAATTTTATTGCTCCGTTTATCTTATTTCTGACAAAATAGCAGCATTTCTGGTACCAATTATCGACTTTTGATCGGATGATCGTATCACCAATATCTGTATACCGTTTTGATCGTCTCATCGTGTTGATTTTATTCGTATATTCATCTTTATATTTTGGGGTCTGGTATGCGACGGAAATAATAAAATAGTTCATCATAACGATACCACTTTTGATGTCCATTCATATTTCAAACGGCCGGAGGCATTTATTATCAGCTGTTACATTCCCATCTTATCAATGTGTTGATGATGACTACCTTATTCCCATCAGTTATGAATTTTTTTTTATCTTACATCAATAATTTGGAACGGTTCATTTTTTTCTTTTTGCCTTGATAATATCATTTTCCATTCGTGCTTTATCTTCTTTATTTTTGGCTGTCATCCTCCTTTCTCGCTCTCTCTTCCTCTTCCATTTTATTTGCTCGGCCTCTCTCCCCGAGACCCCATCAACCTTCCAGCCGAGAGCAACCTCAGCCTCCGCGTCATCACTTCGAACAACAGCCTGCTCTGATTTCTCTCTCCGCCTCGGCAGCCACATTTAGCCACCATCACCTCGCCCAGGCCGAGCCTCCTTCTGCCAGATACGTGCCGTCCGCCTCTCTTCCCCGAGCAAGACCAGCCTTTCCTTCGCCTAAATCAAACATCATCTTCTTGTGTTGCTTATCGTCTGTTTTACTTATCAAAGCATCCTCCCATCTTTTGTAAGTTTTTAATTATATATATATATATATCAGTTATGGTATATGTTAGTTTATTTTATACAATATGTGTTCTTTGTTATATAAAGTATATAGAATAAACTGTTAATACTTAATACGCATCTATGAAATTTTAACGGTTACATCGGTATTTGATCTGAACATTTTGTATATTGCTACATATAGGCATCTTGCATTTTTAGTATATCAGTGCATTGAGTTATACATATAATACGTATATATATGTTTTGAGTTTAAGGTTTGTGAGTTCTATAATCTGTTTTATGGTTCATATTGGAGTTTATATATAAGAGTTATAAGTTGCTATGTAAATATAGTATAGCTTGTGAAAAAGTGTACGTTTATAAAATATGAGTCTCAAATTCAATATATAATTTTTTTTTGAAGAGTAGTATATGTGCTATACCAAGAAGTTGTTGTTACTTATGCTGCTGCTATATATAAAGATGTACGTTTATATACATATATATGTTTAAAAAAGGCCAATATAAGACATAATATGTTGGGTTTTGTTGATAGAAATCTATTGACAAGTATATGTTCTCCGGATTCATATGTGTTATATTTGATGTATACTAGTTATATATATATATATATATATATATATATATATATATATATAACAAGCTCATTTAAAAATATAAGCTACATAAGAATTGAGGTCTGCATATAGGGTGTACTATATATAGATATAAAATTCAAGAGCAGTTTCAATTTTATTTCGTGTTTCTTACTTATGCAGTAGCTTGTAAAATATATGTGGGTATATATGTATTATTATATTGTTGTATAAGTGGTAATAAAAAAAATAGATTATGTCAGATATGTTATAATTTTGTGCGGTTATAAGTTAGCGGTATAAGTTTATATAAGGGTATTTAATGTATATATATATAGTTCATACAAAATATAATAACATTAAACAGTTCATCTGAATATAAGTATATAGATAAATCTACATATATATTTGAATGTATGTATTAAGTCTGAAATCATATATTGTGTATATTCGGTCTGCATATATTTCAAGGTATATGATTCTGATATACGTATAGATATCTTGATTTTAATATATATAATTAAATTAAAATATATCTATTTTCAATTATATCAAATACCGATTCTGATTTGTTTTCATCGATCTTCCCTTTATCAACTTTATCCGTCGTGCCTGTTTGCCTCATCAAATCGTGTCCATCTAGCGTTGCTTTGGTATTTGTAGCTCAGTTTCATTTGTCAAACCCCTCTAACCTCGAAAGGTGAGCAATCACTCATGATTAACGTTCTTATATTTATTAAATTTGATTTAAATTGAAACGACAATTGAAATATGTTGTTATAGTTATTTAAATCGTTATATATATGTTATTATCTATAAATGTTCACCTGTGAGATATGACACCATATCCTGTTGTTTATGTTATATTATTATTGATGATATATGCCTGTTGTTACTATTGTCATATCTGTTATCACTCTGGAAGTTCCCTGTTAGTATAGAATTCACTATAGATTGAAATGATACATACCCCAACGGACTTTAGAATAGGAGAAAATCGTTATGGGTTGAAATGATAGACCCAAGCGATTTTCATTTAATCGAATTTGGGATTACGGGTCGAAATGATATCTACCCGTATATATTTAAATTATGAATTGAAATGATAAATATCTGTATCACTTGACCATAGGATAAGAAAATATATACATACACCGTTGGTCCATATATATAAATGTTTTAAAAACAATTTCTATGTTTTCGAAAAGAAATATATGGTTTTTAATAAAATTGTTTCTTAAAATATTATATATAACTGGAAATTATATATATATATATATATATATATATATATTTAATAATAATATAATTGAGATTTATTTAATTCACATAATATGTTTAAATATTTATGTAAATCTATATTTCAGAATAGATGGTTGTAATAATTTGAATAAGTTAAGGTTGAGAAGATAAAGTTAAATTAATTGAAATTGTGTGTAACCACCCGGTAATTCGCATCAATTAATAATCTACATTTAAACGATAAATATTGGTGCAAATTTCCATTTGAAGTTTTTATATTGAATTAAGATTCTTTTATAAAGTGTTAAAAAGAATTATGGGCTTTGAAAATTAAAAGGTCCATGTTTTTTTTGGGCCGTGATAATTTTCAATACAAAGACCCGTTTTTCCCCCTTCATTATTTTCATTCTCAACCCTAAACAAAAATCGAACGAAGAGAAATGAATGGCGACCCCCCTTTCTTCGTTCTTCTGTAAAAACTAGGGCTTCAAAATAAGTGGCGTTCGCTCGTTGTCCTCTCTCGTTCTTCTTCGATCAGTAGTCAGGGCGTATGGGATTCGAAGGCGCTGACTTCGATGGCTCGATCGATTGTTTATGCTCGTCAAATCTAGGGCATCGTCGAAATCGAAGATAATGGCTGCTTCGACGTGCTCGTACTCGATTCGACTTCGGCTGCTTCATTCGTGGCAAAGGTGAGTAATTTACATTACTCACATCTAATTGTAAATAGTTTGACCTCGTCTGCTTAATTATGTTCTCGTTGTCTCGTCTTCAACTTGATTTTATTGTTGTAGATTTCTTTTGACTTTGCCTGTTTCTTTGATTTCATGAATTTCTGGGATTTACGTGGACTTGTTGTGTGAATTTCTGATTGACTTCGACTTTCACCTGCTTTTGTTCACTGACCTATTAATGTCGTTGCTTGATTATAGCCTCTGACTTTGCAAAGTGCTTGCGGTACCTCGATAATGGCAGTTTTAGTTGTCTGGTCTCACAGTGGGTTATTTGCACTTTCCAGTTTCATTCAGTTGAAACTGTTCCATTACATTGGGTTGAGTCTTGTGGTCTTTGTCATCTCCACTTGCATATTGTACATCTTGTAGTCTGGTATGGCCATCATGTAGTTGCACTGCATCAAATTCACTTTGTTGCCATCCTCTTGAACCCGGCTGCATTTGTCTGGTTGCTTCATATGCATGCTCTGTCCACTACCCCTTTGCATACTGTTCGACTTGGTCATCACTGCACTGATTGAATTTCGTTCATCCTTGTAGCTTTGAGTTATACGGCATTGAATTTCTTAGGCACTTCATGTTGCATCTGTTGTGAGCAGTGATACTGAACTTCTTCGGTTTTCACTGTTTTGTTAAAACATGATATTCTCACTTTCACTTAGGCACTGCAGTTTACCGTGCCTTGTACCTGATTGCTTGGTGGTCGAGAGGCACGTGATTTTGTAAATAAAATTGAAGCATTGCCATATTGACATTGCTTTACTGTTTATATTTACACCCTTGATAGTCTCGGCCACTTCGATTCTAATTGGAAATTGCTTCTTTGAATTCCCTGTCGTTTCTGGCTCCACTTGATATTGTGATGATGAGTTTCACTGTCTGGCATTGTTTTGCCTTTCTCTGACTGTTGGTACCACTATTATGTATGAAAGTGGTCACGCTCTATGCTTATGCAGTTTGCGGTCTGTCTATTTGCTTGACTTTGATATACACTGCATGTTCAATCATCTCCACGTGCGTTAGCCATATAATTGTTCTTTGTTTTGCTATTCAATTTAGACTAAGTTATGTACATATCTTTGTGCACATAATTATAAGTCTTAGGGTAGCTTACTTCATCTATTAAATTGTGTGAATAATGGGATGCACACTTGTATATGTGCCAGATAGCTCATTTTATATTTTTAGTACATAAGTGTGTCCACAAAAATATGGTTCAGTGTTCATTAACATGAGTGTGAAGTACGTAGACATCATGCATGCATTAATGCATTGTTTACATTGTTTTATTAACTTGCACTAAACATAACGGGGTAAGTGATAAACCTCCTCTCTCTGTTGTATCTCACAGGGGAGCACGTGTGCATATGTGTGTTCTTAACCTTATGTATGATGTCACCTTGGTTGGTTTATATTTCTGCAGCTCCAAGTTGCATCTCAGTTTCATTTTATCCATGTGCAACCAGTAGTGTACGTCCATTGTGTACATTTGGGTTCGTATTTATGTCATCCAAACTTGACCTCTGCAGTTTTTGATTGCTGTTGGTATTCATTGGGTACATCATCACTGTAGTGGCAAGGCAGTGCATGCAAGCGTGAACTGCAGCCACACGGTTTTCGTTGGGTACATCATCACTGTAGTGGCAAGGCAGTGCACGCAAGCGTGAACTGCAGCCACACAGTATTGATTTTATTGGTATTTCTTTTACTTTTGATCCATTGATCCTTTGCGTATTTTAATGCCGTATTGGCGAGGCAGTGCACGCGTGCGTGTACTGTAGCCAATCGGTTTTGATGTTGTTAAGTGACATTTCAATTATTTGAATTGGTTCGCGTTATATTTACTGTTATCCGATTTCTTTATTTAAGAATCGGATAGGTAAATTTATTGTGACTGTCGTCTATTCATTATTTAATTATTATTGCTTCTGTGCACTAATAACTGAGTTTGAATTAGACTTACCCGAGTATTATTTTCTTTTGAATTTAATACTCGGGTCAGACCGAGTATTTTCAGGTAGTAGATATTCTGCTTTGGGATGCTGCTTGAGCTATGAAGACTTTTCATATCTTTTGGAGTTGTCCAGTCATAGTATAGGTTGGTATGTATTCATGTATGTTAGTCGATAATGTACTTGTATATATAACTTCCTGAGTCGATTGTTGTAGTTGTATCACATGTACTGTGTCAAATGTATTGTAACTGACATCAGTTATTATATATATATTTATATATATATATGAGACTTTCTGTTTCATCTGTGTTCCGCCTTTATATAATCTGTGTTATTAGTTTATATTTTTGTCCTAGACTATTATAGCCACTGTGTAGTAGCTTTGAGTTTGCATCGGCACATCGGATTTTCCTCCTGAAATAGAATGCACGTTTTTACTATCTGACATATCGGTGCTCGCACAAGGCAATTACACGGATGGTCGCTCCTCAACAGCCTTATTCTCCGTGCTAGTCGACAGCACTACTCCGTAGTGTTCTTGGCTAGCGTAGGTATAGAGGTGGGGCGTCACAACTTGGTGTCAGAGCCTGGGGTTTAGGACGAATATAAAACGTAACTTAGATGGAACATGTGTTACAACTATTTGTCGATGTTTTATCTCACATCTTTGTCTAAGATCATCTTTGATAGTTAGGTATGAATTCCTAGCTCTTATTCATGAGCATTGCTGCTATTCTCTGTCGCACTTGCTCATTTGAGTTTGCACTCCTAAGTATCATTGTGTATATCCTATACCAAGTTGCATATTGCTGCAACTCGTACCCACTTCAATTTGAACTCGCATTGTTTATTCGAACTGCTGTATATATGCATTCTTATCTCTGATTCGTGTACTTGAGGCAGTCTCCATACAATTGGGTTCTGGGTATCAATCTTTGAGACAAATTACATTTCAATTGTCGACTCTGTCTGTTTATCCGACAAATTGCATTTCAATTGTCGACTCTGTCTGTTTATCCATGGTTTGTTGGCTTTCATGTGCCTCTCTCTGATAGTTTTAAAATTTCTTTGGTATAAAAGAAATTGTCTTGGACTTTGCCTTGTTGATATTGACATTGACTTGACTTTTACTTTTGTTAAAGTCATTCATGCATTTATGCTCGTTTTTCTTGATTTTTCCAATTGTTAATCGATTCTTGATTATTTCCCGATTTGTTGCTATCATTTATTAGCAACTTTGATGACCTTTTCTTCGGGATTTTTGTGAACATACCTTTCGATGAATTCGGTATCGATTTCTTTGGATTCTATTCACGTCTTCGTATGTGAATTCTTGTGATTGATTGTTTCTACAATCATTTTTGTGATTTGTCACTTTAAAAATATAATGGTTTCAATACTAGTAGTAAATATCAAAACTCTTTTATCAAAATGATTTCAACACTATTTTAATTACAAAACTCTTTTTCTCAAACCGTTTTCTAATCTACTAGTATATACAAGCCTTTACTTCACTCGGATGAGAAATCTAATTAAACGGCTTAGTAAAACAAGTGGTATGAAATGCTTGCGTTTGCTTTGTCGGTTAATTCTTGGACTTATTCGATTGAACCTCTTGTGACAATTTTATTAGTGAAGATTTACAGTTTGTTCGTAAATATTTAAGTTAAGCAAGTGGTTATGGGACATGAAGCTAAACTTTTATATTCACTAACTTAGTGTAATTGACACTTCTCGTTGATCATGACGATCATTCTTATGATTTAGACTAGCAATTGTGCGATGTCTCCTTTTGGTTAGGCTAGACACCATTTGTGTGATTTCGTTCACACATACCTCTTCGGTTAGCCTAGACAACAGTTGTGTGATTTCGTTCACACATACCTTTTTGCTTTTTGGTTAGACTAGGCCTCATCGATCTGATTTCGTCTCACACATATCTCTTGGGCTTTGAGGATTGTCCAGACACCATTTGTGTGATTTCATTCACGCATACTTTCCTTTTTGTTTGTGAGGTTAGACTAGACACCACTTGTGTGATTCCACCCATACATACCTTTTTGATTTTTGGTTAGTCTAGACCTCAATCTGTGTGATTCCGACTCACACATGTGGGGTAGCGTCCCACGGTCTTCAGGCCATTCATGTGTCAAAATTAATGGCTTGCAACCATGAGATAGCGTCTCGTTATGCGTTGCATGTGTTGATGGTTTTTCATGCTCACGTGTAGGTGAGATTCCGTGCTCCCGTTCTCGCTCTGCGTTGCACGTGTTGATGATTTTTCATGCTCACGTGTAGGTGAGATTCAGTGCTCCCGTTCTCGCTTTGCGTTGCACGTGTTGGTGATTTTCATGCTCACGTGTAGGTGAGATTCCGTGCTCCCGTTCTCGCTTTGCATTGCACGTGTTGGTGAGTTTTCATGCTCACGTGTAGGTGAGTTTCCATGCTCCCGTTCTCGTCATGCGTTGCACGTGTTGATGATTTTTCTTGCTCACGTGTAGGTGAGATTCCGTGCTCCCGTTCTCGCTTTGCGTTGCACATGTTGATGATTTTTCATGCTCGCGTGTAGGTGAGATTCCATGCTCCCGTTCTCGCTTTGCGTTGCACGTGTTGGTGATTTTTCATGCTCACGTGTAGGTGAGTTTTCATACTCCCATTTGAGCTTTCATACTCTCATTCGATTTTTCATACTCCCATTTGAGTTTTTATACTCTCATACAAGTTTTCATACTCTCATTCGAGTTTTCATACTCCCATTCGAGTTTCCATACTCCCATTTGAGTTTTCATACTCTCATCTTGTGATTTTTGGATTTCTTATGTAGTCTTCTGGAATTTGTGCTTCACCAATTTTCGTGAATTCTATTGATAAGTTTTATCAATTTTTGTGTATTGGTGAATTCGTGTGTCATTGACTTGTTATGAATACAAGTTTAGGGTATGATATCCCTTTCTATCTTTGAGAAGATTCTTGTGACATTCTTGATGAATGAAAATCCACTTATCGAAGTTGCTACTGATGTTGCTGTTTTAATCACGTGTTTAAAAAGTTGTTTCAAAATAAAAATTGTTTTCAAAATTTTTATAGTTTACGCTTTCAAAAGAATGAGGAAGCGATTTAAACGTTTCAGCAAAATCGAGGACTATGACCCCTTTCTTTTACTGATTCGTTTAATTCCGGACTTGTCCGTTTGAGATTGAAAATTTGTGAATCCCTTTTATGAAATTAAAAGAATATTTTGTGATTGTATTGCCCATTGAGTGCTTTAAGAATTCTGGTCAATGCGCTTGATCAACGTTATCGATAGGAATCTCCTAGTCGCTTTGATAAGACAATCAGACACAGTAAATTGAATTTTAAAAATGAAATTTTTTCTGAAAAGATAATTACATAAAGTAAATCGTAAATTTTGAAAGTTTTAGCTTTTCGGGAAAGAATATTATTTAAAACAACTCTTTTTCCGATACTTCTATTCTTGCGATTCCCGAGTGGAATCAAGACCTTATCTTGTGTACCAATGCTAATCGTATTGGTTTGCATGCCATTCTCTTGCAAAAGAGAACGTGCTGTCTCTTGTGTTTCTAAATCATTAATGCCTATTGAGACTAGATATGCTACTCATGATCTAGTGCTCTTGGCTATTGATTTCGTACTTCAAAATTTGGCATCATTATTTTTGGGTGATAAATTTGTTCTCTACCCTGATCATGAATCTTGGGAATATTTATTTTCTCATAAGGAACTTAATTTACGTCAATCACGTTGACTCGAGTTCCTTGTATCTTATGATCTTGATATTCTTTACCACTCCCGGATGGGAAATCGTGTTGCCAATGCACTTAGTCGTAGGCAACAAGTTGTTGTTTCTTTGGTGATGTCCGTATGGAATCATCTTTTTACCAAGTTCATCAGACATTTCGATGTACTTCGTTTTATTGAGCTTCGTCTCATTCCCTTTATGGACTTACGTCTGAAGTTCTTTTATGTTGATCGGTTCATCGGATGTACCGTTATTGTACTATATCGATGTCTCGAATTTTTGGTTCATTGGACGTACCGTTTTTGTACTACGTCGGCGTTCCGAATTAATGAAGCTTTGATTCATCTGGCGTATTGTTATTGTACTACGCTGTTGTTCCAAATTATTCGTGTCTCACCTATGATAGGTGTTGTGCGTTTCAGTCGGTCGGAAAAGTTAGTGCCTCGATATATTGGGCCATTTCCTATCACTGACCGTATTGGTTTCTTGGCTTATCGCCTCTTATTACCGGCTCAATTTTCTGTTATTCATGACGCGTTTCACGCGTCTTCCTTCTATGGAAATGCCTTAGGGATTCCGATTTTATTCTTGAGCCCGGTATTATTGAAGAAATTGAAGTTTCACCAGGTTTAACTTTGAGCAACATTCTATTCACATCATTGCTTCGGAGGTTGAGCACCTTCGAAATAAAGATGCTTCTCTTGAGGAGATTCTCAATGGTTCTCAAATTCTAGAGATTTCTCTTTGGAGTCCAGAGAATTCATTGAGCAAACACGTTCAGGTTTACTCCTTCATGCTTTTTATGGTGAACTTCCTATTTCGAATTTCTTCATTTTGTGATGATATGTTTTATGGTTGTTACCTTTTGTCCATTTATTCTTTATGATTGCAAGGACGCAAATTTCTTTAAGGAGGGAAGTCTGTAACAACTCGGTAATTCGCATCAATTAATAATCTACATTTAAACGATAAATATTGGTGCAAATTGCCATTTGAAGTTTTTATATTGAATTAAGATTCTTTTATAAAGTGTTAAAAAGAATTGTGGGCTTTGAAAATTAAAAGGTCCATGTTTTTTTTGGGCCGTGATAATTTTCAATACAAAGACACGTTTTTCCCCCTTCATTATTTTCATTCTCAACCCTAAACAAAAATCGAACGAAGAGAAATGAATGGCGACCCCCCTTTCTTCGTTCTTCTGTAAAAACTAGGGCTTCAAAATAAATGGCGTTCGCTCGTTGTCCTCTCTCGTTCTTCTTCGGTCAGCAGTCAGGGCGTATGGGATTCGAAGGCGCTGACTTCGATGGCTCGATCGATTGTTTATGCTCGTCAAATCTAGGGCATCGTCGAAATCGAAGATAATGGCTGCTTCGACGTGCTCGTACTCGATTCGACTTCGGCTGCTTCATTCGTGGCAAAGGTAAGTAATTTACATTACTCACATCTAACTGTAAATAGTTTTACCTCGTCTTCTTAATTGTTTTCTCGTTGTCTCGGCTTCAACTTGATTTTATTGTTGTTGATTTCTTTTGACTTTGCCTATTTCTTTGATTTCGTGAATTTCTGGGATTTACGTGGACTTGTTGTGTGAATTTCTGGTTGACTTCGACTTTCACTTGCTTTTGTTCACTGACCTATTAATGTCGTTGCTTGATTATAGCCTGTGACTTTGCGAAGTGCTTTCTATACCTCGATAATGGCAGTTTTAGTTGTCTGGTCTCACAGTGGGTTGTTTGCACTTTCCAATTTCGTTCAGTTTAAACTGTTCCATTAGACTGGGTTGAGTCTTGTGGTCTTTGTCATCTCCACTTGCATATTGTACATCTTGTAGTCTGGTATGGCCATCATGTAGTTGCACTGCATCGAATTCACTTTGTTTCCATCCTCTTGAACCCAGCTGCATTTGTCTGGTTGCTTCATATGCATGCTCTGTCCACTACCCCTTTGCGTACTGTTCGACTTGGTCATCACTGCACCGATTGAATTTCGTTCATCCTTATAGCATTGAGTTATACGGCATTGAATTTCTTAGGCACTTCATGTTGCATCTGTTGTGAGCAGTGATACTGAACTTCTTCGGTTTTCACTGTTTTGTTAAAACATGATATTCTCACCTTCACTTAGGCACTGCATTTTACCGTGCCTTGTACCTGATTGCTTGGTGGTCGAGAGGCACGTGATTTTGTAAATAAAATTAAAGCATTGCCATATTGACATTGCTTTACTGTTTATATTTACACCCTTGATAGTCTCGGCCACTTCGATTCTAATTGGAAATTGCTTCTTTGAATTCCCTGTCGTTTCTGGCTCCACTTGATATTGTGATGATGAGTTTCACTGTCTGGCATTGTTTTGCCTTTCTCTGACTGTTGGTACCACTATTATGTATGAAAGTGGTCACGCTCTATGCTTATGCAGTTTGCGGTCTGTCTATTTGCTTGACTTTGATATACACTGCATGTTCAATCATCTCCACGTGCGTTAGCCTTATAATTGTTCTTTGTTTTGCTATTCAATTTAGACTAAGTTATGTACATATCTTTGTGCACATAATTATAAGTCTTAGGGTAGCTTACTTCATCTATTAACTTGTGTGAATAATGGGATGCACACTTGTATATGTGCCAGATAGCTCATTTTATATTTTTAGTACATAAGTGTGTCCACAAAAATATGGTTCAGTGTTCATTAACATGAGTGTGAAGTACGTAGACATCATGCATGCATTAATGCATTGTTTACATTGTTTTATTAACTTGCACTAAACATAACGGGGTAAGTGATAAACCTCCTCTCTCTGTTGTATCTCACAGGGGAGCACGTGTGCATATGTGTGTTCTTAACCTTATGTATGATGTCACCTTGGTTGGTTTATATTTCTGCAGCTCCAAGTTGCATCTCAGTTTCATTTTATCCATGTGCAACTAGTATTGTAACGACCCAGAATTTTGAACAATTTAACTTGAAAATATTTAATTAATTTTAAATATTTGAATGATGGTTTGACTTGAATTCCAAATTTTCATAATAAATTGGCGATTAAATTATAAAATTTAATCTATTGAAAGTTGAATAAAAATTTGAATCTTCAATTTTAAGCTGATTAAAAATATTTCAACAGCTTGTGAATTCTATATTGATAATACTGAAAATAATAGAAGCTTCAGAATTTAATTTGAAACTGCTTTATTCAGTTTTGAAATTACATCGTTTGAATCGATATTTAAAAATAGCTTTCCGAGGCACAGTCTCGGAATTCGACGAAACTAGTTCCATTGGGTCCGTAATATTGAATTGTTATCGGATTTCAAATTTCGTATTTTTCGGAGTTGTTGTGTGAACACATGGTGAGAAAACGCGTTGAGATTAATCGAGTTCAATTTAAATTTAAATTTTAAATTTTTTTCAATGCAGCCACCTTCGTTCCTAAATTCACGCCGAGAATCACGCATGTTGTCTCCACTCGTACACTCCTTTCTTTTCTTGTTCCCTCTTTTAATCACGCAACCCATTATTCTCAGATTCAAACGAAGATAATAATGGCCGTAGCCTGGATATCCAATCTAACGAAATTAAATAAAATCGAAGCCCCTTCCTCTCTAAAATTCATTCGAACGAAATCAAGAAATAAAAATGGCCGGCCCTGTTCAAATTAAAATTCGTGATTCCCTCTTTCCTAATTTCTAATTCACCAGAATCAAAATCAAAATCAGCCGAAGCCCTCTCTCAGTTCTAAACGAAAAAATAATAGTGGGGACCGCGTTCGAAGCCTGGGAGCCGAGAGCGAGCAGAGGCGAGAAGAGCATTGGAAGATTAGGGCTTTGGCTTTGTTCGATCGTTATTTGGTGAAGGGGGGTTTTGCCGAGGTCGTGGCGCTCGTGAGTTGTCGCAGTGGAGGCAGCGGCGGCTTCAAGCAGCAACTGCGACTTGGTGGTCGCGAATTTGTGGGGTTTGGCCGCGAGCAGGCGGCTACGACTGGGAGGAGCGAGC
Source organism: Allium cepa (assembly GCA_030765085.1). Taxonomy (NCBI): domain Eukaryota; kingdom Viridiplantae; phylum Streptophyta; class Magnoliopsida; order Asparagales; family Amaryllidaceae; genus Allium; species Allium cepa. The sequence continues at coordinate 218,552,057 of CM060934.1, read as the reverse complement.
GAGACAATAGCAGTGGGGATGACCGCAGCAGGCAATTGGGGTTCGCGACTCGGCAAGGGGTTCGAGGCGGCGGCGACTCGTGGTATGATGGTGGCTGTCTCTCGCGTGCGTATGGGTGGCCGTGGGTTCGTATGCAGGCGGTGAGGTAGTTTTTTTTTGAGCATTTTAAATTTAAATGTTCTCAGGTTCTAACTGGAAAAAAAAATATTTGTTTTAAATTTAACAGTAAGATAGATAGACAATTTACTTCAATTTAATATATATGTTACAGTGAAGAAAATATCCGTTTGTGAAAAGGAAAATGTTTATCATGCCTATTTTAATTTAATTTTATTTAGGTAGGTAGGAAGATTATATGCAGAAAGTATATAAACTTATCTAAATTATTTAGCCACTAAAAAAGGAATTGTAAAGGAAAATTTGGTTTAACTAAATTATTAGTTGATTAATCTATTTAATTTTATATGATAGATTAAGAAAGCATAAATATGTATATATGGTGACTGATTTGTTTGATAAGCATATTTCATCATTTTAAATGGTAAAAATATTTTATTTAAACGGGAAATCATTTGTTTAAAATTAAACTTTTAAGTTAAATAAAATTTATTAAAAGGGAAATTTGTTCAAAATAAAACCATTGGGAAATTTACACTTATCAAATGAAATCGATTTATTCAATTTGTTTCGAATGTTAATAAATGCATATAAATTGTTTATACAAGGTCTAAATGGGTGAAAACGAGTCAAGATGGAAACGGGCTGCAAAATAAAAGCTAAGGTGAGAACTTCTCACTCAAAAATTTAAAGTTGGATTTGCAGTTATTGATTGATTGCTATTTGGTTGTGATATTAGATATAGTAGGATATATCTATATATAGTAATATATATATATATTGGCATATGTATATATTGCAGTTGATTGATTTCCCGCCTTGTATAGCGGATGAGACCCTATTGCGCCGCCTATTAAGCGGATATATATTTTATAAATCCCATATACCGCGATATTCCACCTTGAAGTGGAATTCGTATTGTGCTAACGTCTGTGGATGCAGGAAAACAGGTTGGAGGGATCCAACTGGATTCCTCACAAATATTTATATGATTATAGATATTGTGTGATTATTGATTATCATATCGATATATGATATTTGTGCCGTGATTGACTATTCGATGCTGTTGCATCATCAGACTCATTTTTAAAGTTAAAAATAACGATTTTAAAGTGATTTTTCAAAGAATATGTTTTATTAAATTTTTGTATTGATTCATTTTAAAATAAATAAACTTATAAATTTTTATGTTATAAAAATTAACATTTTTATGAAATATGACAGAAAGGTAATTTTTAAAATACATAGATTTTTATAAAATAGTTAAATTGGGATTTTGGATAAATTTTATTATCGGTTTATATAAAAGATTTTATAAATGGATATTTGTGAATTAAATTTATTGGAATTCTGAAATGGGTTTATAAAGTGTTGAGTTGATGTATAAAATGAATTTCACAAAAATTTATAGATTTATAAGTTGTGAAAGTTATCAAATGAATAGATGTTGAAAATAAAAGTTTATAGGAAATTAACTTATAAACTGGCTTTTGGGCATTTAAATGGGATACTGATAGAAACAGTTAATAAAAGAAATTTTTTATAAGTTGAAATTGAAAGAAAATATATAAAGAAATCTTATGAGTAATAAGATTTAAAAATTTGTGAAGTTCAAAGGAACGATTTGGTAAATAAATAATATTATAAGTATTCAACTTATAATATAGATTTTGGTTTATAATTGGGTTATATAAATTGAATTGGATTTAATAAAAGAGATTAGTAAATTGAAGTTTATAAATAGAGATGGAATTTATAAACATTGTTATAAATTCGGAAATAAAAGGAATTTGATAAATTATTTATAGAATTTGTTAAAGGAGTTATATTCACGTTTTTGAACAGTGAATATATCGTTAAATAAAAGGGATATCTTTTGGGAAAAGGATGTTTTAAATAGAATTTAAAACGATTTAAAGATGTTTTAAAATGCATGAAGTATCGAAAACATAGATTTCAACATTCATTGTTGAAATAGACGTTTTCGAGAAATAGAAGGAAAGGAAGTCGTAGATTTCAACATTCATTGTTGAAATAGACGTTTTCGAGGAAAAGAAGGAAATGGTGGACTATAACACTGTTGTTATAGTAAATGATTTCCGAAAGGAAATACTTTGTATAGTATTGGGATTTATATATCTATTTTAAATTTTGAATCCCTATACTAGTGATTTTGGGTCGTCGTAACGATGTTTTACGCAACATTCGTTTTGACCCAAGTAAATGTGAATAAAAGAACGTTTTTCCTTAAGGAATGAAAAATATACTTAACTATGGTTTAAGTATACCGAATATTTTCAAATTGTGAAAATAAATAATATTTGTGAATCACTTACTTTTAAATAAGTATGGAATTGCTTTTCCAATATGAAATGGAACGTTTTTGAGAATTTATCTTTTTGAAGATAAATTGGAATTGAATATTTGAAATCTATTGAAAACTGTAGATCAGTAGATATTTTGAAATATAAATTCACTATGGAATTTATAAATGGAAAGGGAAAATTGTTTTCAAAATAAACGTTGTTTATTTTTGAAGTATGGAAAATTATATATCTTGTAAAGATATTTTGGGAAATTAAATAATTTGAGAAATTATTTGGAATCTGGTGATGTTGCGCATCTTTATTGATAGTTAAATAACCGACTATCAATATTTACCTTTAAATAGGTATTTATTGTGATTGCTTGAATTTGGATGCCAAACTTATTTTTAAATAAGCGCTCACTATTCGGGTTAACCGGGTAAGGACCATGGGGTCGTATAACCCACTCCAGATATGTGATACGTCGTTACGAATTGCATTTGAAGACCGGTGTTGAAGACGGGATATTTGTGAAAACGGATGGATTACCGTCGAGTTACTCTGCATCGGCTGATCTCCGTTACAGAGGTTTATCACCCTTAGTGACGGGATGTCCGGACGTGATTAGTGAATATCCGGATTTGCAAGGGCTTCTTTGGAAGTGCCTGCGGTTCCGTTCGATCCCGGAATGGACTTGTATGGATTGTGTGTCTGACGTTACAATTTGAGTTGTAAAGCTGGTTTCTATTAAATATATTTCTGTTGGTGGCGGAGAATTTATTCTCTTATCTTAACACCCTTCTCTGAGACGTACGAGCTCAGAGGTTATATAGTTGATGGTTACTAGTGATACATTCCCGAATTGGTAATGTGGCATGCTGAATGTTGCTGTGAAATGATCGTTGAATGATCATTTGTGATAAGATCATTTGTTTGATCGTCTATCTTGATGATCATTGCTTTGATCATTTGTTGACCCAAAGCACTGCTTTTGAAAAGCGTGGCTTTGTGGACGAGACTTCATCGAGCCTCACACCCTAGAAATTGTCAAAACAGGAAAGATGCGGCAAGGTTATTAGGGGGTAGCGCCCCTTTAGTGTATGTCATTCCTTCTGGATAGAGGTGGTATCATGGTATGGAGCCCAGATACTTAACCTATGTGGTTACTGCAAATTTATTACTTTGTAGTTGTTGGAAATCAGGGATCCTCGGATATAGATCGGTTACGATCGGGGAATGACATATTCGTGTCAGTAGTTACCCAGTTAGGGGTAACCCGGCCTTGTGTTGGCAGAGATCCGGTTAGGTTCTCGAGACGTCATTCCAGAGGCGTTTCCATGTGGCAATGGGAAGTTCCTTCGCCTGACCATTTGTTGGAAATCCAAAGAAACAATACGAGCCTTGTACGGTTTTAGTTGTATTACCTGCTATGGAATGTGGCGGTAACTTGCTATTGAACATAGTAGCTATAGTAGGCATACGATAATGGTCGTATGTTGGCTAAGATTTATATTCTACTTTCGAAATTGTTTTCTACACTATGCACTAATAATAATATCAAAAATGATTTGATTTCTGCGTAGTAAGCATCTTTGACTATCATAAGGAGAAATCTCCTCCAAGTCTGCGTTTGCATTGTATGTGTGGCGGGAGGCCTTATGGTAGTTTTATTTTCCAAAAGCATTTCGAATTTACTTAAAGGGAAATATTTCTTTGGTTGTTTTTAAGAATAAACTGTTTTAAGTTCTCACACCAGTCACATGACTGACCTGGAGTTTATTGTTCCCTTCCTAAACTCTGGGTGCTGGCAGTCTAGAGTTAGGTTATCAGGTCATTCTGGATTCAGGAGTTGCTACAGATATCTGGAGGCGAGCTGGATGGCGTAGCATATTATCTATTGTATATAGTATTTCTTTTCCACTGTTTGTTGTTGTGCACTCTGATAATGAATGTAATGTGATGTAATGTATAAAATGTATAGTCCTTTTGTTTTAATGATTATTCATTTATCTATTATATGTTGTTCCGTTGCGATTGTGAGATTCTGATATTGTTCTGTTGTTTCCTTTCTGTTCTGTTTCTCTCTTTTTCTCTCTTTTTCTCTCTTCTTCTACCTCTTTCTTCTTTCTTCAACCATCATGGTTCGATTTTCCGGCCTTCGATTAGGCGGCATTTGATACAGTGGACGTATTAATGTCGATTTTCGGAAGTCGAAGAATCGGGTCCTGACAAGTAGTACGTCCATTGTGTACATTTGGGTTCGCATTTATGTCGTCCAAACTTGACCTCTGCAGTTTTTGATTGCTGTTGGTATTCATTGGGTACATCATCACTGTAGTGGCAAGGCAGTGCACGCAAGCGTGAACTGCAGCCACACGGTTTTCGTTGGGTACATCATCACTGTAGTGGCAAGGCAGTGCGCGCAAGCGTGAACTGCAGCCACACGGTATTGATTTTATTGGTATTTCTTTTACTTTTGATCCATTGATCCTTTGCGTATTTTATATGCCGTATTGGCGAGGCAGTGCACGCGTGCGTGTACTACAGCCAATCGGTTTTGATGTTGTTAAGTGACATTTCAATTATTTGAATTGGTTCGCGTTATATTTACTGTTATCCGATTTCTTTATTTAAGAATCGGATAGGTAAATTTATTGTGACTGTCGTCTATTCATTATTTAATTATTATTGCTTCTGTGCACTAATAACTGAGTTTGAATTAGACTGACCCGGGTATTATTTTCTTTTGAATTTAATGCTCGGGTCAGACCGAGTATTTTCAGGTAGTAGATATTCTGCTTTGGGATGCTGCTTGAGCTATGAAGACTTTTCATAACTTTTGGAGTTGTCGAGTCATAGTATAGGTTGGTATGTATTCATGTATATTAGTCGATAATTTACTTGTATATATAACTTCCTGAGTCGATTGTTGTAGTTGTATCACATGTACTGTGTCAAATGTATTGTAACTGACATCAGTTATTATATATATATGAGACTTTCTGTTTCATCTGTGTTCCGCCTTTATATAATCTGTGTTATTAGTTTATATTTTTGTCCTAGACTATTATAGCCACTTTGTAGTAGCTTTGAGTTTGCATCGGCATATCGGATTTTCCTCCTGAAATAGAATGCACGTTTTTACTATTTGACATATCGGTGCTCGCACAACGCAATTACACGGATGGTCGCTCCTCAACAGCCTTATTCTCCGTGCTAGTCGACAGCACTACTCCGTAGTGTTCTTGGCTAGCGTGGGTATAGAGGTGGGGCGTCACATTGTGTGTAATTAAGAATTCTACTAAATTAAATCGATTTGATCTATTGAATTTGAAGTTTAAGATTTGATTGTATAACTTGATTTAGATTTGAAGTGAGTAAATGTGTATTTCAAGTTAAAAAAAATCGAAACGAATATTTAGTTTAAAGGCAAATTAAGGTTATTTAAATAATGCTGAATTTATTAAGTGAATATTTCAAGACTAAATAATAATGAGGTTAAATCAAGGTCTATAGGAACTGTTAAATTGAACTTTGAAATATTGAATAGTAAAGGTTTGAAATATAGTGGAATTTAAATGGCTAATATGTGATTCAGGTCTGTTTTGACATCAATATAATTTGAATTTGTTATTTAGAAAACTGAATTGAATGGAATTTGATAAATTGAGATGGAATTTAATTTAAGTGGGAAAGTCGTGTTGATTTTGAAGCGATGTGTGAAATTCAAGGAATTGCAAATACTTTGCTTTATAAATTATTGGATATATATATACACTATTTTGAAAAATGGATATATTTGAAATAAAAATAATACTTTGGTTTTGAAGTATGAAATAACTTGAAATGGCCGCGGTGTTACAGTGTATATTTCTATATTGTAGATAGTTCCACGTATCCTTAGAGGATGGTTATTCCAAACATCCTTTAAGTTACTTGTATTTCAGTTGATATTTCACTTGAGTTGGATTTATTGATATGAGGATGTTAATCCTGACTCGAGTGTTTTGTGTTTTGCTTTACGCTCGGGTCAGACCGAGTGATACAGTATTTGAGACTCACCTTTGGAGTTTGGAGCTTCATTTGGAGATCCAACTATCGATTTAGCTTTCAGCCTTTCCAATTGATTGGTTTAGAGAATTCATCTGTTCGTACTGAAGATTTTGCTGTATTTAAGACATCCTGTTGTATTTTATTTCTACTGTGATGTTTATACGGTAGCTTCATGAACTACTATTTATTTATTCCGCTGCGTATTATTGTATTACTCTATGTCTGTGATTCTGTGATTGATTTATTTACTGTATATGCTGAGTTTTGCCAAATTTTAAATTAAAAATATGATATTTTGAGCAATTCAAGTCCGACATGTGCGGATGCGAATGGTTGAAAATAACGGGTTGTTACAGTAGGTATCAGAGCTTTGGCTCTAGGAAAATTTAGCATATATAGTAAATTTATTTTGCAGAATCACTTTCGTTCGAGCCTATCTTCGAATCGGAATTCTAATTGATTAGAGTTCCTCTAATTTGAGATCTCTATCCCAGTTCTGAAATTCGTGTTTGCCTCCCCCTATTTATATTCTTAGATAAGTATATCCAGCTTCAATTTTGAATTTTTATTTCCTCGTCTTCGTTCTAGCCTTTCCACTTTGTTTTGAAACTTCCTTTGATTAAGTTCCTTTTATGTTTTGAACCACTATCTTGTTTGATTTTGGACTCCTTGAATGATAGGAAACTATTTTGTAGATGGCAAAATTGGAAGAGCAGAAAGCAGCCCGTCGAGCACGAAGAGCACTAGCCTGTAAGGAACGAGAGAAAGCAAACGAGCAGCAAGAGAGGCTATGGAGAGAAAGGGCAGAACCTGGTCCTTATGACCATGTTATTTGTTATCGGTGTTAGGAAAAGGGGCATTATGCAGCCATGTGCGGAAAGAGAAGGAAAGGAAAGAAGGAGGGCAAGCGCTTTCGATCTGAGATTTTCTGTTTTAAGTGTCGAGAGAAGGGACACTTCCCCAGTCGCTGCCTGAAAGTGAAGAAAGTGAAATCGACACCCATTGCATCAACGGACAAGCCAACCATTTGCTACCACTGTAGGCAGACTGCACATGTAGCCAAAGATTGTACGGAGAGAAAGCGCGGAAGGCAAGCTGTGTTGCGTCCTGCTCGAGCTACTGCCTTCCCGAAGTTCACTAGGGAAGATGGGAAAATAGTGTACTCATGCAAGAAATGTCAAACTTGGGGGCACCTTGATGTGGAGTGTACTGGACCCCTTGAAGCACCATCCGACAGAATTAATACTGATGCATTGTTCTTGTAGGAGTAGGGATTAGTGGAATCTATTGTTGTCAGTAGTATAAGTTAAGTTGTATTAAGTGAACTCTATTATATCCTTTACCTATTAAAAGTCGATGTGTTGAACTTAAGATTTTAATTATACTTTGGCATTTCGTTTGATAAGAATTGTAGAAATTCCCTTGAATTGATATGGTTAATATACCTTGAAATCATGATTTGGATTCTCACTGAGTAGGATCCCTTTTTGAATTTGACTTCGACCTTTATCTCATTTCGAGATTCATTCTTGAATCATCCTTTGAAAATCGGATTTCTTTGTATTTTAGAAATTGTTTTAAATATCAAGATTATTATTTTGATGAGTATGATTATATTCTATATATAAGGTGAAAATGTGTTCCGATAAGGATTATATACCTTTTAAAAAAAGAGAATTTGAAGTTTCGAAAGGGTATGAAATTTGAAAATTTTATAAGAAATTGACTTATAGAAAAATGATTTATAACTGAAGGGTTTTGAATTTGAAATTCGAGAAATTGAACTTCGATATTTTGAAAGTGGGTTTAGGATTTTGAAGATATATAATAATTCAATTTGAAAGTATTTTCCAAATAAGAAATGTTCCAAATGATTTCAAACGAGTTCCAATGATTTCGAAGAAATTTCAAAGAAGTTTTTAAGAAAATAGAAGTCCAGAACTCACTTATATTGCTAGAAAATGATTTCGGTGATGAGTGCACGCATCATCGACATGGATTTTCGAGTTTTAGAGTGGGGGAGATGCCACTCTAATAGCTGTGCTACGTGAGTAATTTTGTGAAACCAAATTTAAATTTCAAATTTCGAAGTATAGTTTGATATTCAAAAGATATATGTATATATATATTTGAAATGATTTGAAGTAAGCCCGGTGTTCAGTCCTCGAGTTTCGAATTTTGATTTGGTATAAACTTATCTTTTGGAAATTGATTTACTGATTTGTTGTTGATTTCTAACTCGTGAATTTGAAATATGGTTTCTTCGACTATTTGAATGTTCGAACACTTTGAAATCAAGGTTAACTTTTCAAAGCTAAGTAATTTTGAAAAGTATATAAGTTTAGTTTTATGTTTTAATATGATTTAAATAAGTTGAAACTTTTTTGTAAATGAATAAGACTATTTTGAATTATACTAGTATGAAATATAGATCTGGAATGTTTGAATAAAGTATATATGTATGTAGAATAATGATCTTTCTAATGGTAAATTGTATTCTTCGTATAGAAATAAATAGTTGAAGGTTTCAAAAGGGATGGTTTTAAACTGTGTAATCATTTTGGGTATAATTGATTTTTAGAAAATATTTGATTTCGAAATAGACTGGAATTTAAAACCCAATATTTATATGATGATTTTGGGGAGGAATTTGTTTGACCTAAACCTATTGATTTGGAAACTATGAAACTGAAGATATTGAATTTGAAAGAAATAATTTGGTGAAATGGTATATAATCTTTTGAAACTAAACTGATATTGAAACAAATTGAGATTGAGAACCTTTGTTTACTAAATACTTGATTTGGGAGTTATCGAACTTATATAAATTGTCTTGTATAAGTATGAATTCGATCCGAAAAATATTGATTTGGAAAGGGACTCAATTTGAAAAGCAAAATATTATATAATCGAAGTCTATATAAGTATGATTTGATATACTATTGATTTTGAAAAGTATTCATTTTTAAATTGAAATCTTATATATAATGGACTTTATATAAGTATGATATTTGAAATGGATTTGAAAGGTTCTATATATATATATATATATATATATATTCGAAGTAAAGATATGGAAAGTGCCTTCTTCTTGATATCCGCTTTGTGGCCACATTGTGGATTCATTCTATCGATATTATTCTCTTTGATTTTGGTTTTCCGGATGTGATACTCGAGTGTCCTACCATGGCGTAATCCGTGGTCGTTTTTGGGTAGCGTAATCCACAAGGCAGAGATTGCTTAAAGGGTATGGATGTTTCCTGGGGGATCCAGGCGTAACCATTGTTATGTATCCTACGGTCTAAGGTATTGTTGTGGTGGCGTAATCCGCAAGGCAGAGATTGCTTAAAGGGTATGGATGTTTCCTGGGAGATCCAGGCGTAACCATTGTTATGTATCCTACGGTCCACAGTTTTGTTATCATGGCGAAATTCGCAGGGCAGTGAATGCATAAAGGGTACGGATGTTTCCTGGGGGATCCAGGCGAACCATTGTGTATCTGCGATCCAGGTTATTTGTTTGGATTGTACTTTCCATATCGCTTTTTAAAGGTTTTTCCAGTATTGTCACTGGGTGTTGCAACAGGTCTACTAAGCACTTGAAGAATTCTAGCCTTGCGTCTGATCAACGCATGGCCAGAGTCTGTAAGAACGAGGATAAACTGGTTGAAACATCGAGTTATAAAAGTATTTTATTTTAAAGGTATTTTATTATAGAAATATTTCCAACAAAGAAATTTTGTATTAATATTGAAATTAAAAATTCTTATGGTTCTAAATTAATTAATCCTGTCTGATACTATTCTTTTGAATCTACATCATATGCTTAGCTTTATTTATTCACCTATATTCTGTTTTTCGAATCTACCTTCCTTTTCTTTTTGAATATATCCTTTTAAAATATTTTTATTTATATACTATATGGTTTAATAGTAAAGTTATTAATGTTATAAAAAATTTATAAACTACTAATCAAATACAACATATTTAAAGAAAATGATTATTGATTTATTGATGATGTTTGAAAAATATCTTGAGATATAATTTATAAATTTATGAATTATGGATTTAAATGTCTTCAATAGCTTCTTTGTAAATATAAGTAATGACGTGAATAATTGTTTTTCAAATAGTTTTCACATATTCATAAAGGTATTATTTAAACATATAAATGGTATTTATAAAGGAAGTAAGAAATTTTACAAATGGGTTTTGAAAGGTTTTAAAGTATTAAAGATAATTGAATTGCAAACGAAGTTGTCAAATGAATATTTCAAGAAAATTTATAGTTTCAAATTGAATGTTTATTTTTGTCTTTCAAATCTAATTTTCTTTTGGGTTGTGTCCATTCTCCTACCTCGTTCCTTTTCGGGGACGAAAAGTTTTGAGTGGGGGAGAGTGTAACAACCCGTAAAATTTAATAAATTTTAATGGTTTTATTTACATATTTAATTGAATTTTGGTGAAATTTTAAATAATTGAATTTTGAACTAAAAGTTTTATATTTGGAATACATATAATTAAATATAGCAAATGGTAAATTTTCAACTGATTTTATGGAAGTTTATTTCCTGTGTAATTCTATTAAATTTAATTCAGTTAATAATTGTTGATATTAAACTACTTTTCAAACCTGAATATTTTTACACATTAAATTTCTAAATCCTCTTCTGAGTGAGACGTCATCTTTCGTTTTTCAAAATTTTGAATTCTATTGCTCCGTTTATCTTATTTCTGACAAAATAGCAGCATTTCTGGTACCGATTATCGACTTTTGATCGGATGATCGTATCACCAATATCTGTATACCGTTTTGATCGTCTCATCATGCTGATTTCAATGGTATATTCATATCCGTATTTTGGGGTCTGGTATGTGATGGGCACAATAAAACGGTTCATCAAAACGGCAACACTTTTGATGTCCATTCATATTTCAAATGGCTGGAGGCATTTATTATCAGTTGTTACATTCCCATCTTATCAATGTGTTGATGATGACTACCTTATTCCCATCAGTTGAATCTTTTTTTACATTACATCTATAATTTGGAACGGTTCATTTTTTCTTTTTTCCTTTATAACATCATTTTCCATTCGTGCTTTATCTTCTTCATTTTTGGCTGTCATCCTCCTTTCTCACTCTCTCTTCCTCTTCCATTTTATCTACTTGGCCTCTCTCCCCGAGACCCCATCAACCTTCCAGCCGAGAGCAACCTCAGCCTCCGCGTCATCACTTTAAGCAACATCCTGCTCTGGTTCCTCTCTCCGCCTCGGCAGCCACATCTACCCACCATCACCTCGCCCAGGCCGAGCCTCCTTCTGCCAGATCTGTGCCGTCCGCCTCTCTTCCCCGAGCAAGACCAGCCTTTCGTCCACCTAAATCAAACATCATCTTCTTGTGTTGCTGCTCGTCTGTTTTACTTGTCAAAGCATCCTTCCATCTTTTGTGAGTTGTTAATTATATATATATATATATATCGGTTATGGTATATGTTAGTTTATTTTATACAATATGTGTTCTTTGTTAGTATATGGAATAAACTATTAATACTCAATACGCATCTATGAAATTTTAACGGTTACATGGGTATTTGACCTGAACATTTTGTATTTTGCTACATATAGGCATCTTGCATTTTTAGTATATAGGTGCATTGAGTTATACATATAATACGTATATATACGTTTTGAGTTAAAGGTTTGTGAGTTGTATAATCTATTTTGTGGTTCATATTGGAGTTTATATATAAGAGTTATAAGTTGCTTTGAAAATTTAGTATACCTTGTGAAAAAGTGTACGTTTATAAAATATGAGTCTCAATACATAAATTTTTTTGAAGAGTAGTATATGTGCTATACCAAGAAGTTGCTGTTACTTATGCTGGTGCTATATATAAAGATGTACGTTTTTATATATATATATATATATATATATATATATATATATTTAAAAAAGGCGAATATAAGACATAATATGTTGGGTTTTGTTGACAGAAATCTATTGACAGGTATATGTTCTCCGGTTTCATATGTGTTATATATTAATTTATTTTGATGTATATTAGTTATATATGTATATAACAGGCTCATTTAAAAATATAAGCTATATAAGAATTGAGGTCTGCATATAGGGTATACTTTATAGATATAAAATTCAAGAGTAGTTTCAATTTTATTTTGTGTTTCTTACTTATACAGTAGCTTGTAAAATATATGTGGGTATATATGTATTATTATAGTTGTTGTATAAGTGGTAATAAAAAAAAATTAGATTATGTCAGATATGTTATAGTTTTGTGCGGATATAAGTTAGCAGTATAAGTTTATATAAGGGTATTTAAAGTGTATATATATAGTTTATACAAAATATAATAATATTAAACAGTTCATCTGAATATAAGTATATAGATAAATCTACATATATATTTGAATGCATGTATTAAGTCTGAAATCATATATTGTGTATATTCGGTCTGCATATATTTCAAGGTATATGATTTTGATATACGTATAGATATCCTGATTTTAATATATATAATTCAATAAAAATATATCTATTTTCAATTATATCAAATACCGATTATGATTTGTTTTCATCGATCTTCCCTTTATCAGCTTTATCTGTCGTGCCTGTTTGCCTCATCAAATCGTGTCCATCTAGTGTTGCTTTGGTATTTAAAGCTCAATTTCATTTGTCAAGCCCCTCTAGCCTCGAAAGGTGAGCAATCACTCACGATTAACGTTCTTATATTTATTAAATTTGATTTCAACTGAAACGACAATTGAAATATGTTGCTGTAGTTATTTAAATCGTTATATATATGCTATTATCTGTAAATGTTCACCTGTGAGATATGACACCATATCCTGTTGTTTATGTTATATTGTTATTGATGATATATGCCTGTTGTTATTATCGTCATATTTGTTATCACTCTACAGGTTCCCTGTTAGTATAAAATTCACTATGGGTTGAAATGATACATACCCGAACAGACTTTAGAATAGGAGAAAATCGTTATGGGTTGAAATGATAGACCTAAGTGATTTTCATTTGATTGAATTTGGGATTACGGGTCAAAATGATATCTACCCGTATATATTTAAATTACGAATTGAAATGATAAATATCTGTATCACTTGACCATAGGATAAGAAAATATACACAGACACCGTTGGTCCGTATATATATAAATGTTTTGAAAATAATTTCTATGGTTTCGAAAAGAAATATATGGTTTTTAATAAAAATTAGTTATTAAAATTATATATAACTGGTAATTATATATATATATATTTAATTATAATATAATTGAGCTTGATTTAATTCATATAATATGTTTAAATATTTATGTAAATCAATATTTCAGAATAGATGGTTGTAATAATTTGAATAAGTTAAGGTTGAGAAGATAAAGTTAAATTAATTGAAATTGTGTGTAATTAAGAATTCTACTAAATTAAATCGATTTGAACTATTGAATTTGAAGTTTAAGATTTGATTGTACAACTTGATTTTGATTTAAAGTGATTTAAATGTGTATTTCAAGTTAAAAAAAATCGAAAGGAATATTTAGTTTAAAGGTAAATTAAGGTTCTTCAAATAATACCGAATTTATTAAGTGAATATTTCAAGACTAAATAATAATGAGGTTAAATCGAGGTCTATAGGAACTGTTAAATTGAACTTTAAAATATTGAATAATAAAGGTTTGAAATATGCTGGAATTTAAATGTCTAATATGTGATTCAGGTCTGTTTTGAAATCAATATAATTTGAATTTGTTGTTTAGAAAACTGAATTGAATGGAATTTGATAAATTGAGATGGAATTTAATTTGAATGGGAAAGTCATGTTGATTTTGAAGCGATGTGTGAAATTCGAGGAAATTGCAAATACTTTGCTTTATAAATTATTGGATATATATACACTATTTTGAAAAATAGATATATTTGAAATAAAAATGATACTTTGGTTCCGAAGTACTAAATAATTTGAAATGGCCGCTGTAGCAACCCGACTTTCTAACACCAGAAAATCGACTCACTAATTAAGAAAGAAAGGGATAGAACAAGAAAAGAAAGAGAAGAAAAAGAAACAACACATCAGAATCTCACAGCGGAACGAATGAAATATAATATATAACATATACATGGTATCATATACATCAGAGTACACAACTATACATCTCAATTTAGACAGTTATAACATTTCTGTCTATTACAATGCAAGACATCATACAGAATAACAACAAAACGGAAACTCTAACTATATATCTACATCCTGAAGCCTCCTGCTCCAAAGCTCCTCCAAATTCGTCAAGAGATAACCTGAATCACTTGACTACTCATACGTAATATGAGTACCCAAGAGTTTAATAAAACAGAAAATAAACACTCGGGTCAGATAGGGGTCTAGTGTGAGTAAACGGTTTAAGATTGCTTAACTTTAGAAAATCCTTTTGAAAAGAAAAGGTATCACGTAAGACTTCCCACACATAAACATGGAAAAGTTTTTACCTCACGCTAACCAAAACATTTGATAGGAAATCCAATGATATTATAATAATGTCTAGGATTTTCAAAATAAAATACAGAAATAGCTGGAATGCTTACATCTCACGTTCCGACATAGTTGGGCACAATCAAAACCGTACAGGCACTTATTGGATTTTGGATTCCATCAATGGCAGGGCTACTGGGGTACCTCCCGTCACAGTACGTGGCCTAGATCACCGTACCGAAGATCACTCCCGACCCCCTGCAACACAAGGCCAGAACCATTCCTTACTGAACAGTCCAGAATAAGACAACCCCGCAGTTGGCTGCAGACCAACTGCCCACACAGCCGAATAAAAAGGGACATCTAGACAGGGGAAACTCTTGTCCTACTTGGGCATGACCCACTTAACCTTGCTACACCTCCCTTGTTTTAGCCATTCCCGTTTGATGAGGCTTGAGGCTACGATTACCTTTATAGAACACATCTATCTTAGAACGCTCATCGTCCACCTGACGATGTTCTGAAAGCATTCAATCCATACAAGTTCGTTCCCGGTTCGAACGAAACCGAAAGCATTATCTCGTTACACTCATTTTGGAATCACCCTAAGAGTTAACGACGATAACCCTTGCACTCTGAATCTTCATCTTCACTTGAGATTCACGACCTATCGCTTAATTTGGATCGATGTGGTTTTCAGATATCCAAATCTGGAAACCCGATCCCGGTCTCATCGAAATCCAAAACGCAATCTTTAGGTCCAAGTTGTTTTAAAGTTTAAAACAATTCATTTCAATTCAATCCAAAATATTGAATTCACACAGCATTTCACATAGACAAATATCACACATTTATCACTGATATATCTAATATCATATCACAAAATATCACAACATATCATCCAATAGATATCATTCAATAAATATCAACCAATAAATATCGTCTAATAGATATCATCCAATAGGTATCATCCAATATAGATATTCTACACAAACAGTCATCCATAAACACGATTTATTAATCCATGTTATAATTAATTTGATCATTTTAAATTAAATTAATTACTAAAGAATTAATCCCCTAATCCTGCTTAAACAATCATTAAGTAAATACAACATTTAATTAATTAATCACTTATTGATTATCCTTATCAATTAATCAATTAACCTTTATCCACAGATTAATTACTCTTTAATTATCAACTAATAAACCTTAATTTTTAATTAATCTCCTTTAAAACAAAGTAATCAACCCTTAATTACTTTTATAATCGCTTAATTAATCTTTAATTAACTGATTAGTTATCCATTAACTATTAATTAATAAACTTAATTATTAATCAATATCTCTTAATTACAAATTAATTAATCCATAATTACTCTTAAAATTAATTAATTAATCATTAATTAACTAATTAATTATCTCTAATTAATAAAACTTAATTATTAATTAACAATCTAAATTACAAATTTATTAATTCATAATTATTAATTAATCAGTCCTTAATTAACATTAATTAATTCTTAATTGTCTTCTGGTTAATCCTTAATCACCTTTGATTGATTCTTAATTAACTTTTGATTAATCCTTAATCAACTTTGATTAATTCTTAATTAACTTTTAACTTTTGATTAATCCTTAATCAACTTTGATTAATCAATTAATTAATATTTAATTATAGATTAATTATCATTTAAGTATTAATTAATAAAACCTAATCATTAATTAATAAAACTTAATTACAAACTAAGTACATCTTAAATATTAATTAACCTCCAATTACTTAATTAACAACTCTTTAATTACTAAATTAAGCAAATCTTAATTACCTGATTAATTAATTCTTAATTACTCAATTAATTAATCTCTGATCATTAATTAACAACCTTTAATTAAAAATCCTTAATTATAATTAATTAACCTTTAATTAATTATTAATTAAACCAATTAATTACTCTTGATTAATTACTTAATTAATCCTTTATAATTAATTAATCAAATTGATTAATTATACTTAATTTCCACAATTAACTTAGTATATCTCAAGGTATTAGACCTTTAATCATCTTAAGACAAGGCATTATCTTATAAAGACCTTAATTACCATTAACATTTTAAAAACATTTTAACATTGTAATTAACTAAACTTAATTAAATCCTTTAACTAAGATTTGAAATAAGACAATCATTTAACTTGGTAAATTAAAAGTTAACAATACTTAACTTCCTTAAATAACATTGTCAAGTATAGGTTTCAAAACTAATTACAATTTGTATTCTAAACCTTACTTTTATAAAACCTTAAACTTTTATTTTAAATTAATGTTTTAAAATCACTTTAGATTTCACAAAATTTAAATCGATCGAATTTTCAAAAATTTTTTATTAATTAATAGTTAAAGAAAACAATTAGAAAGGGTAAGTTTAAGCAAGAAGCTTTAAACTAGATTTGAATTTAAATTTCAAAAACAATTTGAACTTTTTTTAAAAAAAAATATTTCAAAAAAACTGATTATTATCTCTGCTTCGGTTTCATTCCAAAGTCAACTCGGGTCTAGCCCCGAGTAACATCTTCTCTACCCATACTTTATTTTTTTTTATTTAAACTTAGTTTAAATTTTAGTTTTAAAACTTACAGGCAAAACTCCTCAAAACAACTCGAGTATGAACTCGAGCCTCTTCCCCAAACACTCGGTTTCTCCTTCGAGTCCTAATACCAATCCCAAACTCAGTCACTATCTTCCCTGTGCACCTGCACACTTAGCTACGGCGATGATGACCACTGCCATAAACTCCGACACATCAACCATCTTCCAGTCATTCATCCCCAATCATCCTAACACCATTACAGACCTCACATTAAAATCTTGCATGGGGGATGACACAACAACAAGAAAACACTGCCAGGAAAGTTTGCTCGCAACCACTACTCCGATCATCGGAGTTGCTACAATTCCGACCTCACCATGCCGACACACATCGCTGCCACTTCCCACAATTCCAAGCTACTCGATCACCCAGAGAACTCGAGATGACCAAAAACCCCGATCACGACAAAACTAGGGTTATAAACTAAATTCCTTCACCGTCGACGCTATAGTGATCGAGAACCCCATCTACCATTTTTGCCGAATACCCCTATCCTTCCTCTACCCTCATCCAAGATTCCAGTCGTCCTAGACCTTCCGATCATCAGCAATTTCCTCAAAACCACCCTCCAGTCAACATAGAATTTCACCAAAAATTCCAAACTAAAATTCATGATTTCTACTTTGAAAATCATATTTTCCAAAGATGTTTCAGGTTATATAACTGGATTATCAAATTTTAATACTTGATTTAACAAGCATTTAGAACTGCTACTGCATTTTGTTGGTTCCAAGACAAAATTCAATCCTATATTGTTTTAAATAAAATTTAAACTTAAATTTATGATTGAACAAACACATATTGTTTGTATTTCTAAACCTACCAAAGATTGAATGACTAGATTTTGATTTTTGATCAAGCTTATATTTTCTGAACCAGAAAAAAAAAGATGTTTCTAAAATAAAACCAGGCATGCACACTTTCAACCATTCACAACACAGATATATCTCATTTATATACATAACAGACATCATTCATCTCAGACTCAAGCAAACAGGTGTTTTTCTACTTAGATTTAGATTTAAAAAGTGTTTATTCACCAATTTTTTTAAAGAGGCAGGGCTTGATTTTCCTGGGAATGAAAATTTGAATTGCTGAGGCTTTTGATTTTTTTCCAAAAATTTGAACAGAGGTGGATATTTTTTCCTGAGGAGAAATATAGGCTTGCATTTGAAGATTCTTGCTTATAGGCTTGAAAAAAAAGATTCAAGGCTAACGCTTTCAAGACTTTTGATTTGAAAAAGATATTGGTTACAGCATTCGGTATTGAATAGATTACAGAGTTTTAGAAATGCTTCAGGTCTGATCTGATTTTAGTCTAACACTTTCAATCTTCAGATTTTCACTTGAGTTTACATTGATTTGAAAAGATTAAAAACAGAGGCAGATTTTTGGTTTGAGGAGGATTACAGGCTTGAGAGGAAACAGTTTACAGTTGAATTATTTGATTTGAATTTGAGGATAGAACAGTTTTACAAATTCTTGAACTTGAGTTTGAAATTGTTACAGGCTTGAGACAAAACTGGGTTTGATTTTAGCATTTCTGGTTTGAGAAGAGTTTACAGATGTTGAGTTTCTTTGCAATGAAATAAGAAAAAGAGATGAGAAAAAGAAGAGATGAGTTTATGTATTATATTTTAGGATTTATTTGCAATTAAAGAAAAATAAAAATAAATTTTCCACTTGTCTCAATTATAAACACTTGTCACATATAAATGCTAATTATCTTACATGTGTATTTAATAAGCTTTATTTACCTACACTTGTAATATTTCATTTTTATTTATCTTTAAGTGATTTTAAAAGCTTTTATATAAATTTTCTAAATTAGTAAATACATTTCTAAATAAATAAATGCTTTCTAAATCTTATAAAAAGAAAATCTTTAAAAGAAAATAAAGTATAAACCAATTATAATTTAAATAAAATCATATAAAATATTTTTAATCCATTTTAAATTTTAAAATAAACCAATTGTATTTATTTTACAATTTTATAATTCTTTCTTAATAAATTCTTCTTAAGGAAATAAATCTTATTTTAAACCAAACTCATTCATGTATTAGTTTAAATCAAAATACTTTTAAGATATAAATATTCATTTAAATTTAAATTTAAATCTGAATTCAAAATCAATTTGAAATCAAATTTAATATCAATTCAAATTTACACTAACTTTAAACAAACACTAATTTAATTTGAAAATATTAACTTTATTTAAAAAAACTTTTTTTAAAACATTACCAATTAAATTTGCAAATAATTATTTTATTCAGAATCCATTTATAACTATAATTAAAACCATTATGTTATTAATTATTTTTGGTTATTTATATTTAAAAATAATAGATTTTATCTATTTTAATTAATTTATTAAGATGATTATCACATTTTAAATTCCTCGAAATTCCGAGATATCACATTCCTCCCCCCTTAAAAGAATTTCGTCCCCGAAATTTAAAACAAAGACAATCCAAAATATTTTATTTTATTTTACAATCCAAACATCCGTATCAACCATACATTATTGACTAAACAATAATTCATTCGAATAAATAATTTATTCGAACAAACAATTCATTCAAACCACCAATTTAATTTGTATAAACAAATTATTCAAATCAAACAATTCTAGCTATCCGGACACAGATCTGGATAAGCCTTCCTATAACTATCCAGAGTTTCTCAAGATAAACTCTGAAATCCTAGCTCCACAGAGCCTAAACCAACTAAACTACTAAAATCCAAAGCTTACTCTTACTCTGATCCCAAAATCTGGATCAAAAATCAGTCCACACTACAAACCAACTCAACTACCAGATCCTACTGAACTGCAAATACCAATGCAGATGAACCATTCACGTACTTCCTCCGATGAGATACGTGAATAACAACATGAATTCCAGCTATCCATACCGGCAATTCCATCCTGTAGACCACAATCACTAATCTCCTCAAACACTCAGAACAGACCAAAACATCCAGGGTAAATTTCCTGTTTTTCCAAATCCGATAACTCCTTTAAAATCGGGAATTTTGACAAGGACTAAATCTCTCTTCTCATAATCAAATTATCTTTGCCTTTAGTCCACAAATCCTTTCTGACAATCCTACACTGCTCTGATCTCTTCTAGATAAACTTCACCTTCACAGATGCCTCTCGGATCAAAACTGGGCAAGAACCAGACGATCTCTCGACTCTACCCAACAAAATGGGAATCTACCAGATCTTCCAAGCAAAACTCCATAGGATGCCATCTATATACTCGCCTGATACAGAACGAGAACTCCATTCAGAACAGATGGTCTTTCCATGACCCATCAGATCCAAAACATAGCCCTCGGCACAATCTCTAATTTCTATTCAGCCTTCCTATCTGACCGTCGATCTGAGAATGATAGGCTGAACTCAAATTCAAACTTGAACCCAAAGCTGATCACAAAATCTCCATAATCCGCTGGAGAAAATAGGATCACAGTCGCAACAATCCTGACTGAATCACCCTGCATTTGGACAAACTCCTTCAAGAAAAACTCAGCCAAAGATGCCGCAGTACGGGTTGCCTTGACCGGAATAAAATAGGTGCTCTTAATTAACGGCTCTTAAATTACCCATATTCCATCGTTTCCCTCTTTGGTCCTTAGCAAACCGTCGATGAACTCAAAAGAAATCACTTCAAATCCTTCCGATGATCTTCAATGTTCCTTGATCATCAATCCCAAGACTGGAACTGACCATTCTTGAATCAATCCATCCATATACAATGTCCGAGTAGACCTCCAACATACTCTTGCTATCCAGAATAGCTAGAATAGGCACACTAGTCAGCCTTGCCTTTAAACTCAAGAAAGCCTCATCACACTCGGGTCTACTAAACTTAGTTCCTTCCCAAGTCACTTGGTTAAGTGTGAACAAATCTTAGAACAGGCTTTACAAACTTCCTGTAAAACTCTGCCAAATCCAGAAAACTAAAATTGCTTCACTCCTGAATAGAAGTTACCTGGCTGAATCTACAGAAATATCTTCACTAGAAACAAAAGGCCTCCTCAAAGAAAACATGGATCTGCTTCTCCAACTCTATCTCCTGATGAAGGCAAACTTCCACTATCTTGGAAACACCCGGGCAATCTCTAACCACTTCGATGAACTCTACACCTTCTGGAGATGCCTCACTCCAAGCAAAAGATTGCTCAAAAGAACTCCGAAATCATCGCAAGTCACTTTTGCGATTCTTCCTAACTCAGCCTTCAAAGAAACAATCCTAACTATCCATCCAATCCATATCCAGAATAAGATCAAACCCTTCGAGATCCAATATCAATGGGTCACAAGAAAACTATAGGGAAGATAAGAAATCTTAAGCCTCTACAGATATTATCCAACTCAGTTGCTCCCCCTAAGGATAGGACGGTCAACCAAACAAAGAGAAAGATGAAACTTCTCTAGAACTCAAGTTCGAAATCCAAACAGATACCCAACAAATTTAAATAGGAATATAATTATTTAAAAATTACAAATACGCGCTCTCAAGATAGACACTACTCCAGAGCCTAGGTATTATCTCAACCTATGCTTTGATACCACAATGTAGAAAATCGACTCTCTAACACCAGAAAATCGACTCACTAATTAAGAAAGAAAGGGATAGGAGAAGTGTAACAACCCTGGTATTGGAGATTACTGATGATATTAAATTATAATGATAGTTATAATTTAATATGGAAAATAGAATGTAATGAAGAAATAAATTTGATTTAAATTGTGTATTCAAAAAAAAAATATGCAAGGAGTTAAATATTGGGTTTAAAATTCATTGTTTGTTATTTTGGTTAAATAAAATGGAAAATATTGGAATTTAGGTAAATTTGAGTTAATAAATTTACCAAGTGATGTATTTCAATATTTAATTGTCGAATTAAATGCAAATTGATGGAAATATAGTTTTAAAAACTTTATTTTGAGGTATTGGAGTGAAATTAGTCATATTCGTATTTTAATTAAGTGAATGTGATAATATTGATTATTATTGTCAATATTAGCCTTTTATTGAATATAAAAGGAAAAATATGAAGAAAACATGTATTTTACTAAAATAAAAGATGAAATATTGTGTGAAAATATTAGTTTTTTGTTTTAAAAGTGTTAAAATGGTTTATTACAATTTATTTGACTAAGAGAATAATTTTTGAACAAGTTATATTTTAAAAATAGGTTTTTACACTAAAATTGTGTAAATTGCTAAGTATTGTTAAAAATGGTGTTTTATTGTTAAAACAAATTTGTATTGTTAAAATAAATTTCATTTTTTCACAATAACTATTTTATTTCAAAACAAATTGGTGTATGCATTTTATTTGGCTTGAAAATGAGTTGTTATATGCATATAGTGTTAAATTAAGTGGAAATATATACATAACTTTGTTTTTTTCTTAAGGTTTTATTTGGGCTTAGAGGGTTTGGATGGGATCCGAAGCCCATTCTTTAGATCCTTTTGGTGAGAAAAGAATTGTACGTAATTATTTCTTCTTCTTCCTAAAGCATAAGTAAAACCTAAAAGAGAAAACAATGGCTGCCTTCTAAACCTAATTCCACCCTACTTTTCTACGAATTAAAAGGGAAATCACCTAAACTAAGAAGAGAAAGGTAATCTCCTTTCAATACCTGTAACGACCCGGAATTTTTAGAAATTAAAATTTGAATATTTAATTAATTTTAAATATTAATAAGTGAATTTATAAGTCAAATAAATTTTAATTTGAATTTTTGGATTTAATTGGATTATTAAATCGATAATTTAATACGTTAAATTATGGAAATAATTGAAAATTGAGTTAAATATGATTGAAAATGATTTGTAAAATTTTATTTTATCATATGGAAGTTAGAAAGATATTTTAGAACTTTTAAAATCGAATTAAGAGTTAATTTGTGAAAATTGAATATTTTAATATTTAATCGACTAGTGAAAATAGTCAATTTTTGAACAGTCTCAGAATTGAACGAAACCAGTTCCATTGGATCCGTAATAGTTAGTTATTATCGGATTTCAAATTTCGTGTCAATCGGAGTTACCGTTTGATCGTGGCAGCTCGAAACGCATTGAATTATTTTTAATTTAAATTTGGCGAGTCAAAATAGCCATTTTTCAAAAAGTCTCGGATTTCGACGAAACTAGTTTCATCGGATCCGTAATGTGATATTATTGTAAGGTTTCAAATTTCAAGTCAATTGGATTTACCATTTGTCCGGTACAAATTAAAACGCCTAGAAATCGACTTAAATCGGTTTAATTCAAATTGAGCGTTTACAGCCATAACTCGCACATACTTCCGAATTAGCTTCCAAAACCTATTCCATTACGTCCGGAATGCGGGGTAAACCCTAGAAACGCTGGTTACGGCGCCTAAATCGGAGTTCGGAATTTCCGGGTGAATAGTGTCGTTCGATTCTCTATAAATAGCCCCAACACCTTCATAAATAAATAAAAAAATAACAAAACCCTAATTTCTAACCCTAGCCGCCACCCCCACTGTCAATGGCCAGAAATGCACGAAATTTTTCCCCTTTGATCTCTCAATCCATCAAGTTTTGGCTAAAACTTTCAACATGAAAGATGTAGAGGGCAACACGAACTATAAGTTCAACGGTGGAGATCGCGAATGGCTTCACGGATCAACGGGAATCATGCAATGAAGTGGCCGGCCTGCGCACGCGTTTCTATGCAGATGGGGGGGCCGAGCTCTCTGGTGTTTGGGCCGAGCATGGTTGTGGTGGAGAGCTTCGCATTGGCGGTGATGTGATCGAGTTTCGTCGAGAATTGAGGTTGTAAAGTTTAAACCTAATTTGTGCTCCTATGGGTTCATAGCCGTGTTTTCTTGTTCCTGGAGGATATACGTGAGGGAGATGAAGCTAATGCACGGCCTGATGAGGGGGGGGGGAGCAAATCTAACGGCCCATGTTAGTTTGGTTTAAAAATTATAAAAATTAAGTTGTAATTATTAAGTTTAAATACGTGTAAACTTCAATAATTCATAACTTTTTCATACAAGGTCGAAAACGCGCGAAACCAGTTGCGTTGGAATCGTATGGACGAGCACTACGCGATGGAGTTGGTTTGGAGTCGTTTGGAGTTAGTGAGAATTTTAGGTAAAATTAAACGTCCGTTTAATTTTATTCAAAATAAATCGCTAAAACGGAAAATAAAATCAAGGTGAGAACTTCTCACTCAATCGAATCAGTTTCGATTTTATTTTATATAGTTAGATTTAAAATATTTGAATGCATGTTTGAATGTTGATTGATATCTATTGATTTTTAAAATAGACATTATACGCCGTTAGTAAGCGGATGTTATTTATTAAAAACATATACCGCGAATATTTCATAAACAGTGAAATTGGTATTATATATAATAGCAATATATATATATTGGCATATGTATATATTGGAGTTATTGATTTCCCGCATTTTTTTTGTTTAGCGGATGAGACCCTATTACGCCGTTATTAAGCGGATAATATTTAATAAGAACATATACCGCGATAATTTCGTACTGGAGCGAAATTGGTATTGTGCTAATGTTTGTGGATGCAGGAAAACAGGTTGGAGGGATCCAACTGGATTCCTCAACAGTATTTATTTGATTTCAGATATTTTGATATTTGATGGATTATCATATTGATATATGATATCGTTGTTGTCGTGATTGACTATTTGGTATGTAGCATCATTGGACCCAAATTTTGGGATTTTAAAAGGGTTTTTAAAGTGATTTTTGAAAAGATAAAATATTTTTGGAATTGATCCATTTTAAATAAATAAATGTTATAATTTTTAAAGTTATAAAAATTATGATTTTTGAGAAATATAGTTAAAAACTCATTTTTGAGAATATGATGCTAACGATTTTATAAAATAGTTTAATCGGGATTTTAGAATTTATTGTGAAAAGTTTAAATATAGGATTTATAAAATTTAATTATTTTATGAATCAAAAGAATGAAGTTTTTAAAGGGATTTAAAGACGTTTAAAAAGAATAATATAAATTGATTTATATTAAGAGATTTATAAATGGATATTTATAAATTGAAATATTGACATTATAAAACGAGTTTTTATAAGTGTTTGAATGAAGTGAAAATGAATTTCATTAAAGAATGAAATTTATAGAATTATAAATGGTGAAGTTATGAATGAAATTTATAAATAGTAAGATTTATAAATTTGTGAAGTTAATTGAAGAATAGATTTGGTTAAATAAATGAATCTTATAAGTTATAAGATTTATAATTTGGGAAGTTAAAAAGAACGATTTTGTAAAATAATCGTTTTATAAGCATTTAACTTATAATGTGAACTTTTGGTTTATAATTGAGTTATAAATCGAATAGGCTAATAAAGGAGATTTATAAAGGAAGATTTTATAAATAAATAGAAATGGAATTTATAAACGTTGTTTTATAAATTCGCAAACGACTTATTTTGATAAGTAAATTGTTATAACCTAGAAATAGAGTTATATTCACATTTTTGAATAGTGAATAATCCTTTGAATTAAAACGAATAAAAGGATGAGATTTCTTAATGAAGTTTATTCACATTTTTGAATAGTAAATAACACGTTAAAGAAAATGGTTTGAATGTGAATGTTTTAAATAGAATTAAAACGATCTAACGATGTTTTAAAAAGGTGTTGAGATTCGAAACCATAGATTTCAACATTCATTGTTGAAATAGACGTTTTCGAGAAATAAAAGGAAATAGTGGACTATAACACTGTTGTTATAGTAAATGATTTCCGAAAGGAAATGTTTTGAATAGTATTGGGATTTATATATCTATTTAATTTCGAATCCCTATACTAGTGATTTTGGGTTGTTGTAACGATGTTTTACGCAACATTCGTTTTGACCCAAATAAATATGTTTAAGTGAATGATTTCCTTAAAGAATGAAATATATACTTAATCTCGATTTAAGTATATGGGATATTTTCCAAAGTTGAAAATAAAAAGATTAGTGAATTACTTATAATTAAATAAGTATGGAATTGTTTTTCCAATATGAAGTGAATAATTAGAATTTATCTTTTTGAAGATAAATTGAAATGAATAAATTGAAATCATATGCATGAATATTTTGAAATATAAATTCATTATGGAATTTATATGTGAAAGGGAATTTGTTTGAAAATAAATGTTGATTTATTTTTGAAGGGTTGAAATTTTATATCTTGTAAAGATATTTTGGAAAATAAATAATTTGGAAAATTATTTGGAATCTGGTGATGTGTGCATATCCAGTGATAGTTCAATAACCGACTATCAATATTTCCCTTTGAATGGGTAATTGATGTGATTTGTTTGAATGTGAATGCCACACTTATTTTTGAATAAGCGCTCACTATTCGGGTTAACCGGGAAAGGACCATGGGGTCGTATAACCCATTCCGAATATGTGATACGTCGTTATAATTGCATTGAAGATCGGTGTTGAAGACCCGGTATTTGCGAGAGCGATAGGATGACCTGTCGATTTACTCTGCACCGAGTAGCTACGGTATTGAGTTCTCCATATGTGATGGTGAATCCGATCAGGATTGTGAATATCCGGATTGCAAGGACTTCTTTGTAAGTGCCTTCGGTTTTGTTCGATCCCGGAACAGACTTGTATGGATTGTGTGTCTGACATTACAAGTTGAGATATAAAGCAGATTTCTTTCAAACATATTTCTGTTGGTGGCGAAGAATTTATTCTTTTAGCTTAACACCCTTCTCTGAGACGTACGAGCTCAGAGGTTATATAGTTGAAGTTATCAGCGATATATTCCCAATTTGGTAATGTGACATGCTGAGTGATGCTGAAATGATCATTGTGTTGATTATTTGTGATAGGATCGTTTATTTGATCGTCTATCCTTGTGATCATTGTGTTGATCATTTGTTGACCCAAAGCATGGCTTTTGTATAAAGTATGTTTTTGTGGACGTGACTTCGTCGAACCTCACACCCCGGAAATGGTCAAAACAGGAAAGATGCGGCAAGGTTATGAGGGGTAGCACCCTTTAGGGTATGTACATTTCCTTCTGGATAGAGGTTGTATCATGGTATGGAGCCCAGATATTTAACCTATGTGGTTACTACGAATTTATTACTTTGTGGTTGTTGGCTATCGGGATCCCGTGAGAAAGGTCGTTTACGATCGGGGAATGGCGTGCTCGTGTCAGTAGTTACCCAGTTAGGGGTAACCCGGCCTTGTGTTGGCAGAGTTCCGGTTTGGTTCTCGGGGATGTCTTTCCAGAGGCATTCTCATGTGGCAATGGGAAGTTCCTTGGCCTGACCATTTGTTGGAAATCCAATTCCCAATACGAAACTTGTACGGTTTTAGTTGTAGAACCTATCATTCACTTATGGTGTCGCAACACTGTTTGGATGGTAGCTATAGTAGGCATAGTTCGAAATGTCTATGTTGGCTAAGATTTATATTCTACTTTCGAAATGAATTTTCCCCTACACTATGCACTAGTAATAATATCAAATGTTATTTTAAATGCGTATCAAGCATCTTTGACTATCATAAGGAGAAATCTCCTCCGATTCTGCATTTGCATGTGTGTGTGTGCGGGAGGCCTTATGGTAGTCTCATTTTTAAAAGCATTGCGAATTGAATTTAAAAATATCTATCTATTTTTATTTTAAAGATAAATAAACTGTTTTGAGTTCTCACACCAGTCACATGACTGACTTGGAGTTTATTGTTTTCCTTCCTAAACTCTGGGTGCCCACCAATTTTCACACGGGCAGTCAAGAGTAAGGTTTATCAGGATATTCTGGATATTCTGGAGTTGCTGGAGGCAAGATGGATGGCATGGCGTATTACTAGTTTATATAGTATTTCTTTTTCCGCTCCACTATTTGTTGTTGTTGTACACTCTGATGATATGATGTAATGTAATGTGATAAAATGTAATAACTGATATAGTTCTTGGTTTAAAGATTATTCATTTATCTATTATATGTTGTTCCGCTGCGAATTGTGAGATTCTGATGTTGTTCTTGTTTTCTGTTCCATTCTATGTTTTCAAAATGTTCTCTATTCTCTTTTTCTTCTATTTTAAAATTTTCTATTTTCTCTCTTCTTTCTTTTTCCTTTTCTTAAATTCTTTTTAAAAACCCTCAGTGTTCGGTTTTCCCGTCGTTCGATTTCTCGGCAGTCGATAAAGTGAGTGTCGATGTTGAATTTTCGAAAGACGAAAAATCGTGTCCTGACAATACCAGACAATTTTCATCAAAATTTGAGAGCTTGAGATGTGATTTATCTTTTATTTGCTTATGTTGTTTTGCATGTTCCTATTTTGCAATCTACAGCCTCTTGAAGGCCATTTTCTAGCTAAATCCAACATTTTGCTGCTGAAATTATTGCTAAATCAAGTGGTAAGAAAGGTAAGGGTTTCTTACAGCAAGCTAAAGAAAAAAAATCGAATTTTGCTAATGGAATTGCTAAATTTATCAAATTCGTTTTCTGTTTTCTGGCTGAAAAAGCCCCATGTTCAAAAATTCGTATCTTCTTCAATTTACATTCAATGAACTTGAATTTTTGATATGTTTCAGTACTTGGTTTGTTCAATATTACTGGAAATTTTCAATGAATTTTGAGTTGTTTTGAGTAGGAAAATTTATGCTTGAAATTGGCCAAAAACCGATCTTTGATTTCTGGCCGAAAATACACCACCTTAGAAAATTCATATCTCCTTCAATTCGTAGCCAATGAACCTCATTTTTTAATATGTTATAATACTTGGATGGTTCATTAGTTCTGAAAATTTTCAATGAATTTTCTTTTGTTTTGATCTGAAAAAATAATGCTTGAAATTGGCCAAAAACTGATCTCTGATTTCTGGCCGAAAATACATCATTTAGAAAAATCATATCTCCTTCAATTTGTAGCCAATGAATTTCAATTTTTGAAAAGTTGCAGTACTAGGATATTTCATTGCTTCTGAAATTTTTTAATTAATTTTCAATTTTTTTGATATGCTAAATTAATGCTTGAAATTGGTCAAAAACTGACCTCTGTGTAGTGGCCGAAAATACATCATTTTAGAAAAAAAATATCTTCTTCGTTTTACAACCAATTGCCACCAATTTTTGATAGGTTGTATAAGTTGGAATGCAAGATGTTTTTGAAAATTTTCATGAAATAATGATCTGATTTGATATAGAAAATACTTAGTTCAAAACAGCCAAAAATCTTGTTTTTTTGTGCCTACTGAAAAGAGCTATGTTTGAAAAATCATAACTCTTTCATTTTGCAGTGAATTGCTCCAAATTTTGGATATGTTATATTTCTCATGTCATAGTATAGCATAGTAAAACTTTGATGAAATCTGAGTTTTTTTGCCACCCCAAATTACTATCCAAAGTTAGTCAAAAACTAAGTTGTTTGGTAGATTGTTCTCTTGCTTCTATTTGCGCTTTCGTTAGCTGTTTCACTGTAAATTTCGATGATTTTAAATATTGTTTGAATAAGTTTGATGATGAATGTTTAGTATTATTATCCGATAACGGATTAGCTTGATTTTGGAAATTTTTAGAATTTAAATTTTATTTAATTTCTATTTTAATCTAAATATCGATAAATATCGGTATTTGAAGAATTCGATGGTTTTAATTGATTTTGGTTTTGAATAAGTTTCTGAAAATTATTTATAAATTATGGTTAATTAAATAAATGTTTTCAAAACATTTTAAAGGGTTTTTAAGCAATTATTCATTTTTTAAAAGTATTTTATATATAGATAATCTATTTGATAAATAGATTTTTCCTTTTAAAACTTACTTAAAAATTTCTAAAAATTGTTTAAAAATCTCGTTTTCTCTATAAAATGTTTCTAAATATATTATAGCCTAGTCAGATGATTGTCGACATATGAGAATGAGAATTAAACGATTTGGCAAAAATACGTGGTATGGGACATGTGTTTTCGCCTCATCGCTTAATATGGGACTTGTACTGTCGAATCGGCTTTGAGGTACTGTTTTATGATATTTTTACCTGCCGAGGACATGAGGCGGGGTTGTTATGATGAATTGATGATGGTTGTGATGTTTAAGATGGACTTTTACTTGTCGATGAAATGAGACAAGTCTTGATGTCACTTTAAACTCATCAAAGTATGGGACACGATGAGTTGGGTGCTTTATACTCGCCAATGAGACGAGGCGGTGTCTGTTTGATTTGGATTTTTATGAATGTTTTCTAATGTGGCATCGACTGACGAGTAGTAAACCAATAGGTGCGAATGTACGGTATGGGACGTACATTAACACTCATTGGGTTCCTATTCGAGATGTTGTGACACATTCAAGATGTTATTAGTACTACAAACCGAGTATAAGATTGGAATCATTACGATGTTTTTGATGTCATTACTAGATTCCAATCATCATGATGTTTGCTCGGATTTTATGATTTGGGTGTCATCGCGATATTTGACTATAGTCAATCAAGATGATCACGATGCTAAGATGTTAATGACCCCAAGTCATCACGATGTATGGTACCAAATAATAGTAGTACTAGTCAAGATGAAAAGCACGTGCAATTTTCTATGAAGTTTTCTATGTTCGATTTCACCGTTTTGTGATGTGTTATTTGAATATGGCCTTGAGTATGATATAGGCTACATTCATATTATTCTATAGGGTGATTTTGATAATGATTTCCTTTAACTCTTAATGAGTTCTTATGATAGACTATGATGATTTGATGTTTCTTTATGAAGTTATTATATGGTTCTCATCCCTTATCCACTTTACTTAGAGATGTCCTTAAGAGAAACCATATGCATGTTACTTATTGAATTTCTTTGAAATCGATAGATGAATCCCCGATGTCCCCTTTTCTTATAAATGATATGATGAATAACATGTCGTTCCGTTGGCAACAACGGAGTGATTCTCACCATTCCGCTTGTTATTGAGATCCTTACTACTTATAAGTTTAGCTTGCCTGACCCGTGTGTTTTTCACTCGGGTCAGACCGAGTTGCAGGTTAGATTGGATTGCTTCATTTCTTGGATCGGCTTGATAGTTTTGATTGGACTTATCATTTTGGCTTGGATGTCGTTTTGAGTCGTCTGCTTTTATGTGTCTTATTGTATATTATTTTGTGGGATGAGTGTATATGTGATTCGGTAGTCCATGCTACTTATATATGATGTATTATTATGGAGATGTATGGTGATGTATATATTTATATATATATACTCTGATCTAGGTTTGCTATTCTGTGACTGATGTTTTCTTTCTGCATGTATATTACATTATTTTTGAAATGGTCCGAATCCACCATAGTGTGCATTAGTTAGGGTCTAAGCGTGTCTACCACTTATGAGGTAATGGGAAAAAAATCAAGACATGATTGACATGCTTAGCTCTTAGCTAATGTATTACTACGATGGTCGCCCTTAACCAGCCCTATTCTCTACATTAGTAGACAGGATTACTTAGTAATTCTCTTTACTAATGCAGGTCTCAGGGTGGGGCGTTACAAGAAGAAAAAGAAACAACACATCAGAATCTCACAGCGGAACGAATGAAATATAATATATAACATATACATGGTATCATATATATCAGAGTACACAACTATACATCTCAATTTAGACAGTTATAACATTTCTGTCTATTACAATACAAGACATCATACAAAATAACAACACAGCGGAAACTCTAACTATATATCTACACGCTGAAGCCTCCTGCTCCAAAGCTCCTCCAAATTCGTCAAGAGATAACCTGAATCACTTGACTACTCTTACATAGTATGAGTACCCAAGAGTTTAATAAAACAGAAAATAAACACTCGGGTCAGACAGGGGTCTGGTGTGAGTAAACGGTTTAATATTTCTTAACTTTAGAAAATCCTTTTAAAAAGAAAAGGTATCACGTAAGAATTCCCACACATAAACATGGAAAAGTTTTTACCTTACGCTAACCAAAACATTTGATAGGAAAGCCAATGATATTATAATAGTGTCTAGGGTTTTCAACATAGTTGGGCACAATCAAAACCGTACAGGCACTTATTGGATTTTGGATTCCATCAATGGCAGGGCTACTGGGGTACCTCCCGTCACAGTACATGGCCTAGATCACCTTACCGAGGATCACTCCCGACCCCCTGCAACACAAGGCCGGAACCATTCCTTACTGAACAGTCCCGAACAAGACAACCCCGCAGTTGGCTGCAGACCAACTGCCCACACAGCCGAATAAAAAGGGACATCTAGACAGGGGAAACTCTTGTCCTACTTGAGCCTGACCCACTTAACCTTACTGCACCTCCCCTGTTTTAGCCATTCCCGTTTGATGAGGCTTGAGGCTACGATTACCTTTATAGAACACATCTATCTTAGAATGCTCATCGTCCACCTAACGATGTTCTGAAAGCATTTAATCCATACAAGTTCGTTCCGGGTTCGAACGAAACCGAAAGCATTATCTCGTTACACTCATTTTGGAATCACCCTCAGAGTTAACGACGATAACCCTTGCACTCTGAATCTTCATCTTCACTTGAGATTCACGACCTATCGCCTAATTTGGATCGATGTGGTTTTCGGATATCCAAATCTGGAAACCCGATCCCGGTCTCATCGAAATCCAAAAGCCATCATTAGGTCCAAGTTGTTTTAAAGTTTATAACAATTCATTTCAATTCAATCCAATATATTGAATTCACACAGCATTTCACATAGATAAATATCACACATTTATCACTGATATATCTAATATCATATCACAAAATATCACAACATATCATCCAATAGATATCATTCAATAGATATCAACCAATAAATATCGTCTAATAGATATCATCCAATAGGTATCATCCAATATAGATATTCTACACAAACAATCATCCATAAACAGGATTTATTAATCCATGTTATAATTAATTTGATCATCTTAAATTAAATTAATTACTTAAGAATTAATCTCCTAATCCTGCTTAAACAATCATTAAGTAAATACAACATTTAATTAATTAATCACTTATTGATTATCCTTATCAATTAATCAATTAACCTTTATCCACAGATTAATTACACTTTAATTCTTAACTAATAAACCTTAATTATTAATTGATCTCCTTTAAAACAAAGTAATCAACCCTTAATTACTTTTATAATCATTTAATTAATCTTTAATTAACTGATTAGTTATCCATTAACTATTGATTAATAAACTTAATTATTAATCAATATCTCTTAATTACAAATTAATTAATCGATAATTACACTTAAAATTAATTAATTAATCATTAATTAACTAATTAATTATCTCTAATTAATAAAAATTAATTATTAATTAACAATCTAAATTACAAATTTATTAATCCATAATTATTAATTAATCAATCCTTAATTAACATTGATTAATTCTTAATTGTCTTCTGGTTAATCCTTAATCACCTTTGATTGATTCTTAATTAAATTTTGATTAATCCTTAATCAACTTTGATTAATTCTTAATTAACTTTTGATTAATCCTTAATCAACTTTGATTAATTCTTAATTAACTTTTGATTAGTCCTTAATCAACTTTGATTAATTCTTAATTAACTTTTGATAGCCTTAATCAACTTTGATTAATCAATTAATTAATATTTAATTATAGATTAATTATCGTTTAAGTATTAATTAATAAAACCCAATCATTAATTAATAAAACTTAATTACAAACTAAGTACATCTTAAATATTAATTAACCTCTAATTACTTAATGAACAACTCTTTAATTACTAAATTAAGAAATCTTAATTACCTGATTAATTAATTCTTAATTACTCAATTAATTAATCTCTGATCATTAATTAACAACCTTTAATTAAAAATCCTTAATTATAATTAATTAACCTTTAATTAATTATTAATTAAACCAATTAATTACTCTTGATTAATTACTTAAATAATCCTTTATAATTAATTAATCAAATTGATTAATTATACTTAATTTCCACAATTAACTTAGTATATCTCAAGGTATTAAACCTTTAATCATCTTAAGACAAGGCATTATCTTATAAAGACCTTAATTACCATTAACATTTTAAAAACATTTTAACATTGTAATTAACTAAATTTAATTAAATCCTTTAACTAAGATTTGAAATAAGACAACCATTTAACTTGGTAAATTAAAAGTTAACAATACTTAACTTCCTTAAATAACATTATCAAGTATAGGTTTCAAAACTAATTACAATTTGTATTCTAAACCTTACTTTTATAAAATCTTAAAATTTTATTTTAAATTAATGTTTTAAAATCACTTTAGATTTCACAAAATTTAAATCAATCAAATTTTCAAAAAAAAAATTCTTAATTAATAGTTAAAGAAAACAATTAGAAAGGGTAAGTTTAAACAAGAAGCTTTAAACTAGATTTGAATTTAAATTTCAAAAACAATTTGAACTTTTTTTAAAAAAATATTTTAAAAAAACTGATTATTATCTCTGCTTCGGTGTCATTCCAAAGACAACTCGGGTCTAGCCCCGAGTAACATCTTCTCTGCCCATACTTTATTTTTTTTATTTAAACTTAGTTTAAATTTTAGTTCTAAAACTTACAGGCAAAACTCCTCAAAACCACTCGAATATGAACTCGAGCCTCTTCCCCAAACACTCGATATCTCCTTCGAGTCCTAATACCAATCCCAAACTCAGTCACCGGCTTCCCTGTGCACCTGCACACTTAGCTTCGGCGATGATGACCACTGCCATAAACTCCGACACATCAACCATCTTCCAGTCATACATCCCCAATCATCCGAACACCATTACAGACCTCACATTAAAATCTTGCATAAGGGATGACACAACAATAAGAAAGCACTGCCAGGAAAATTTGCTCGCAACCACTACTCTGATTATCGGAGCTGCTACAATTCCGACCTCACCATGCCGACACACATCGCTGCCATTTCCCACAATTCCAAGCTACTCGATCACCCAGAGAACTCGAGATGACCAAAAACCCCGATCACAACAAAACTAGGGTTATAAACCAAATTTCTTCACCGTCGATGCCACAGTGATCGAGAACCCCATCTAGCATTTTTGCCGACTACCCCTATCCTTCCTCTACCCTCATCCAATATTCCAGTCGTCCTAGACCTTCCGATCATCAGCAATTTCCTCAAAACCACCCTCTAGTCAACATAGAATTTCACCAAAAATTCCAAACTAAAATTCATGATTTCTACTTTAAAAATCATATTTTCCAAAGATGTTTCAGGTTATATAAGTGGATTATCAAATTTTAATAATTGATTTAACAAGCATTTAGAACTGCTACTGCATTTTCTTGGTTCCAGGACAAAATTCAATCCTATATTGTTTTAAATAAAATTTAAACTTAAATTTATGATTGAAAAAGCACATATTGTTTGTATTTCTAAACCTACCAAGGATTGAATGACTATATTTTGATTTGTGATCAAGCTTATATTTTCTGAACCAAAAAAAAGAGATGTTTCTAAAATAAAACCAGGCATGCACACTTTTAACCATTCACAACACAGATATATCTCATTTATATACATAACAGACATCATTCATCTGAGGCTCAAGCAAACAGGTGTTTTTCTACTTAGATTTAAAATTTAAAAAGTGTTTACTCACTAATTTTTTTTAAAGAGGCAGGGCTTGATTTTCCTGGGAATGAAAATTTGAAATGCTGAGGCTTTTGATTTTTTTCCAAAAATTTGAACAGAGGTGGATTTTTTTTCTGAGGAGAAATATAGGCTTGCATTTGAAGATTCTTGCTTACAGGCTTGAAAAAAAAAGATTCAAGGCTAACACTTTCAAGACTTTCGACTTGAAAAATATATTGGTTACATCATTTGGTATTGAAAAGATTACAGATTTTAGAAATGCTTTAGGTTTGATCTGATTTTAGTCTAACACTTTCAATCTTCAGATTTTCACTTGCGTTTACATTGATTTGAAAAGATTAAAAACAGAGGCAGATTTTTGGTTTGAGGGGGATTATAGGCTTGAGAGGAAACAGTTTACAGGGTTGAATTATTTGATTTGAGTTTGAGGATAGAACTGTTTTACAAATTCTTGAACTTGAGTTTGAAATTGTTACAGGCTTGAGACAAAACAGGGTTTGATTTAAGCATTTCTGGTTTGAGAAGAGTTTACAGATGTTGAGTTTCTTTGCAATGAAATAAGAAAAAGAGATGAGAAAAAGAAGAGATGAGTTTATGTATTTTATTTTAGGATTTATTTGGAATCAAAGAAAAATAAAAATAAATTTGCCACTTGTCTCAATTATAAACACTTGTCACATATAAATGCTAATTATCTTACATGTGTATTTAATAAGCTTTATTAACCTACACTTGTAATATTTCATTTTTCTTTATCTTTAAGTGATTTTAAAAGCTTTTATATAAATTTTCTAAATTAGTAAATACATTTCTAAATAAATAAATGCTTTCTAAATCTTTTAAAAATAAAATCTTTAAAAGAAAATAAAGTATAAACCAATTATAATTTAAATAAAATCATATAAAATATTTTTAATCCATTTTAAATGTTAAAATAAACCAATTGTATTTATTTTACAATTTTATTGCTCTTTCTTAATAAATTCTTCTTAAGGAAATAAATCTTATTTAAAACCGAACTCATTCATATATTAGTTTAAATCAAAATACTTTTAAGATATAAATATTCATTTAAATTTAAATTTAAATCTGAATTCAAATTCAATTTGAAATCAAATTTTATATCAATTCAAATTTACACTAACTTTAAACAAGCACTAATTTAATTTGAAAATAATAACTTTATTTAAAAAAAATTATTTTTAAAACATTACCAATTAAATTTGCAAATAATTATTTTATTAAGAATCCATTTATAACTATAATTAAAACCATTATGTTATTAATTATTTTTGGTTATTTATATTTGAAAATAACAGATTTTATCTATTTTAATTAATTTATTAAGATGATTATCACATTTTAAATTCCTTAAAATTCCGGGATATCACAGCCGTGGTGTTACAGTGCAAATTTCTATATTGTAAATAGTTCCACGGATCCTTAGAGGATGGTTATTCCAAACATCCTTTAAGTTACTTCTATTTCAGTTGATATTTCACTTGAGTTGGATTTATTGATATAAGAATGTTAATCCTGACTCGAGTGTTTTGTGTTTTGCATTACGCTTGGGTCAGACCGAGTGATACAGCATTTGAGACTCACCTCTGGAGTTTGGAGCTTCATTTGGAGATCCAACTTCGATTTATCTTTCAGCCTTTCCAGTTGATTGGTTCAGAGAAGTCATCTGTTCGTACTGAAGACTTCGTTGTATTTAAGATATCCTGTTGTATTTTATTTCTACTGTGATGTTTATATAGTAGCTTCATGAACTACTATTTATTTATTCCGCTGCGTATTATTGTATTACTCTGTGTCTTTGATTGATTTATTTACTTATATGCTAAGTTTTCCCAAATTTTAAATTAACAATCGGATATATTGAGCAATTCAAGTCCGACATGTGTGGATGCGAATGGTTGAAAATAACGGGTTGTTACAGCATGCACTTCAATTACCCTTTTTTGATCAAGTAACACAGAACATCAAATTCTGATTCTTCTTTTACTTTCATTACCAAAATCAATTAGTTAGATGAAAATGTAAATTTTGTTTATATTTGATTAAATATAGCCTTTTCGTAATTAAAAACATAGGCTATCAAATTAACTAATTAACAACAAACTTCCATTAACATCAAAATTTACATTAAGCACAAAACAAGAGATCATGAATGAAATTATTGTATTGATTTTACATGATTCACGAGATCTTCGTTACTCCCAAATTAAAGGGTTTTAACTACCCATACTTGAATTTATTTCAATGTATATGGATTTCAACATTAAAAAGAAACAAAAACTAGTTAAAGAGAAAGAGAGCTAAGCAACTACATAAAGTAAATCTAATCTACTTGCATTAAATAAAAAGAGCATGTAATAAAAGTAACGCAAAGCAAAGAGGTAATAAAATTGCATAAAAGAATGCTAAGAATAAATTAAACTAAAAAGAGAAGATGTAACACCCTAGATTTTTGGTAATATTATTTAGGATATTTAGTTAGACAATCTAAGTAAAATAATATGTCAAATTAGAGGATTGAGATTTGATTTTAAATAAGGTAGCCATGCCATTAAAACAAATGAACTGAATAGGGTTTTATAATTTAGTTAGAAGAGGGGTAAATTGGGAAAGGGGCCATTCCTATATCTAT
Source organism: Allium cepa (assembly GCA_030765085.1). Lineage (NCBI taxonomy): Eukaryota > Viridiplantae > Streptophyta > Magnoliopsida > Asparagales > Amaryllidaceae > Allium > Allium cepa. Next base: position 218,513,094 of record CM060934.1, on the reverse strand, counting down.
TCCCTTATGTCGTATATAATGTTACACGTTCTTTTTCAATTTTTTATAAAAGAGGTCGGCCATCATTAACGAGATAATGGGAAGAAGAATTAAAGAAATGCCAAGGGAAAGGATAATTTAAATCAAATTCATCCAAATCTCAAGCTCTTTTAATCTCTAAAGTTAAGGTGAATAATGTTTTCATCTCAAATTTTTATTTCCATTTTATGATGAAATCCAAAATATTTTGCATAGATTTGCCATGTTTTTGGATGATTTATAAATGTTCATATAGACTTTATGACATGTTTTAAGGTGAAAACCCTATTAAATGACATTCAATCGCTTGCGAATTTTTATGATGATCTAAAAAGATATTTTAGAGATGGATTTCAATTTTCAAATTTTTCTGAATTTTCGTGGATTTAATGTGAATTTCATAGTGAAGAAAATGGTATTTTGGATTATAAATTATTTACGGGAAAATAATTAACTATTTAGGTCTGAAAATTTATATGTTGGAAAACGTATATAAAGTGATTTTCTGGAAATTTTTCAGGTTTTTCCAAATTATTTTAATGGTTATATAAAATTGTTTAAGATACGAGAGTTAAATGTTTTATATAATTATAGAAGAGAAGGGGCTGTTTATAAAATGTTTAAATTTCCAAATATGGAAAAATGGTTGCACTTCTGAAAAGAAAATTTTGGAAAATAATAAGATTTAGACAAACAGGACAGGTTGGGTACAAAAGGACAATTTTAAACTACAAATAAATAGGCTTTTTACCGTTTCGTTTCCATCGGCACCAGGTTTCGCCTCCATCTCTCTTCTTTCGACACAGTCGAAACCAATATACATGGTATCAGGCAACCAGTATATAGAGAATTGGAAGAGGTTGAAAGGTATATGATCAAAACCATAGGTTTTAAAAGAGGTAAGGCATTGTTTTGGTTTCAAAGGAAAATACGCCTTCTTTCTTTCAACCTAAATACTTTTGACAAAGTCAAATGGTTTAAAATGATGGTTTCGATTGGATTGCTCTTTTTTTAATGATTGCTTTCGACAATGTCGAAGCCTCTAACTACCGCTTCCAACCTTTCGATCCAGATGGTTTCGAAGGGTCCTTTGTTTTCTAAAATTTGGCCACCTCTCCATTGCTTTCGAAGGGGTAGTTTCGACACCATCAGTTCATTTTTTAATAAATGCTTTCGACTCTATTGTTTTTCTGGTCCTTTTGCTCTACTTGAAGGCATAATCTAAATGTTTTGACCAAACTTTTTAAAGGGTTTCAAGGTAGCTAACTTCGAATGGTCTCAAAAGGTTTCCGCATATTTTAAATTGAACCCAAGTGCTTTCAAAAGAGTTTAGTTTTGATGCTTTCAAAAAGTTTTCTGAATGTTTCAAAAGGGGTGGTTCCCCAGCATTTCGAAAAGGTTGGAAAGGAAGATCTTTCCTATGTTTTCGAAAGGCAAGGATTAAATGGTTTTTAAGGAGGATGTCTTATGTTCTAAAGCTTTCAAAGGAAAGAATTTTTCTGGTATCGAAAGAGTTAGTTTCAAGGGTTCGAAAGGAGTACTTTCAAAGGTTTCTAAAAGGTTACTTACAAGGGTTTTGAAGAGGTGTTTAAAGGTTTAAACAAAGGCTTCGAACATGATAAATAGGCAGAGTAGCCTAAGTATTTTAAGTTATAAAGTATTTTAAGTTATAAAGAACTTTAACTTATTTTAAAAGAATAGGTAATCCTTTTTGAATATCATCAACATTATTTTGAGTAAAGTATATATAACATTGCAAAATAGCTTAGAGTAAAGCTAAAGATATATTTTCCTTGTATATGTATGATTTGGCGGACCAAGTTATTTTGGAAAGGTTTTCAAGGAAAATTTAAAGGGTAGTTATCCTTTAAGAAAATTCAGACAATCAGTCCATTTAAATTCGGACAGTTAGTCCATTTTGAGGGCAGTCAGCCAAGAGGATAGTTAGTCCAGTTAAGGGCAGTCAGCTTGGATATGAATATAGTTCATTTGTTAGCATAACGGACCTTGCTACTTTTTCGAACATTTAGTCCACTTTTTACTTATTTTATGGAAAGTTAATCCACATATTACCATAATGGATATTGCTATTTTGGTATAATCAGTTGAGGGCAGTTAGCCCTAATTTGAAAAGTTAGTCCATTTATTTCTTTTTTTAGCATAATGGATGTTGCTATATTATTATTATAACCAGTTTGATTAACATGTTTGGTTGTAGGAAAGGATTTGCAAAATATATGTTTTGTAAAAGCATATTAGTAAGGAGAAATCCATTCCGCTAAGTAGTGCGGTCTCACTTAATATCAGTTAACAAAGATATAATAAAATTATTCATACCAGGTTTTTTGTCTGACTCGTAGTTTTTGTTTCCCCTTAAACCCTAGGGTGCTCAAAATTGATTTGAGTCAGCTAAGGCTTTAGGTTTTCGCGGTTTTGGTGAATAAAAGCTTTTGAAGACGAGCAGGGAGCTGACAAATAGCTAGTTAAGGAATTCGGTTCGTTTTGTTTTGTTTTCGCTGTGTATTAAGTCAGATATGACTATATAGCTTTAATCATCCAAGGGGGCATCATCCTATGTCGCTCTTGGCATATTATTTTAAATTATATTTGATCATTGCCTAGTATACATTTTGGGAAGTTTTGTAAAATGGATATGAATTTGTGATTTTGAAACATAATTAGATAAATGTTGTTTTAAAATATGTGATTTGTTCATATTCATGTGCTTTGGATATTATGGATAACATTAACATTACCGTATTTCATCACCAAAAGTTAATACTATGGATGACTATTGCATCCGTAGCGCTTAACTTTTGGCTTTCAGATATAGGATGATGTAGCACCTTCTAGTAGTGGACCGGATCGAGGTAGGAAAGTCTCTGTAGAAGGTTTGATCTCTATTTCAGATTTTCCTATTCGGACTCTTTTTGACTCCGGAGCATCACATTCTTTCATTTCTAGTTCCTTGGTTGATTGGTTGCACTTAGATATTTCTCTAGTTGTAGACCCTATAGTTTTTTCAAACCTCGTAGGAGGATCGGCACATATATCCATGATTTGTAGGGGTTTGAAATTTTTATATTAGGCATAAAGTTTGATTATGATGCCTATGTACTGGGATTATCGGGGTATAGGATGACTTTGGGGATGTATTGGTTATCCACTTATGGAGCTATATTGGACTACGAGAGGATAGTCGTTAGACTAGAGACATGTAGAGGACGGACTCTCAAGGTTTCGTGCGACCCACAGTGGTCAGTCATGTTGAGCTTCCTTTATTCCCTTGATTCATCACTAGGAGACTTAGATTCAGTTCCAGTTGTTAGAGATTTCCTAGACATTTTTGAGGAGATTAGGGGACTACCCCTGAGATAGAGATCGACTTTAGGATCTATCTGAATAACAATGCTAAGGCAGTGGCATTGTCCGTGAGACATATGGCTCCTAGGGAGAGGAAGGAGTCAAGTATGTAGATTGGTGAACTATTGGAGAAAGTCTTCATCAGACGGAGCTTATCTAAGTGGGGAGCGCCAGTCGTCTTCGCTACAAAGCCAGATGGTTCCATTCGACTTTTCATAGACTATAGAGAGTTGAATAAGCTCACAAAGAAGAACCGTTACCCACTTCCTAGGATAGACGATCTTTTCGATCAGTTGGTTCGCTCTTCGGTATATTCTCAACTTGACTTAGCCACTGAATTTCATCAGCTTAGGGTCACTGACGATAGCATCGATAAACGGAATATAAGACACCCGATGGATTCTTTGAGTGGTTAGTTATGCCGTTTGGGCTGACCAATGCCCTAACGTATTTGTAGATTTGATGAGCCATGTTTTTCGAGATGTCCTAAATAAGTTCGTTGTAGTGTTTTTGGACAACATTTCGGTGTTTTCCAAGAGCATGGAAGAACATGTTATTCATCATAAGGAGGTTCTTTGTACACTTCATGTTCATCAGTTGAAAGCAAATTCTCAAAGTGTCACTTTTGGCGTGAGGTGGTGTATTTCTTAGGGCATGTAGTCTCAAGAGAGGGTTTAGCTATGGATCCCACAAAGATTGTGATGACCCGTAATTTTTGGATATTTGAAATCGGAATATTTAATTGATTTTAAATATTTAAAAGTTAATTTTTAACTTGAATTTCAATATCACTATTTATTGGGTAATTTAATTATTAAATTAAATAATATGAAGTTAGATAAAATGTTGAATCTGAAGTTTTAAGCCTATTAAAAATAATTTGAAGGCTTGGAAAATTTATATTGATAGTACTAAAGGTAGTAAAGTGTTAAACTTGAATTTGGAAGTGTTTTGTTAAGTTTTGAAATTATATAGTTTAAATTGATATTTAAAAATAGCATTCCAAGACATAGTCTTGGAATTCAACGAAAGCAGTTCCATTGGATCCGTAATAGTGTATTATTATTGGATTTCAATTTTCGTAGCTTATGAAGTGATCGTTTGGTCGTACGATAGGTAAACGCGCTGAAAGTTCTATCGAAAATTTAATATAATAACTGGGTCCAAAAAGCAATCTTCTTCATACGATCGAATTAGGACTCGAAACCTTTTCCATTATATTCGGAATAGGGGTATAACATTATAAACGCCTAGCGGCACGCCTCGATAGGAGGTCAAGATTTTGAGTTGCAAAATCGAGACAATTTGAATTTAAAATCGATATATATATATATATATATATATATATATATATATATATATATAATCGTCGACTTGTCAAATAAATTTCACAGTAGAACTTTTACTCTTCACATCTGAATACTGTAGCTAACCTTCCCTTATATGCTTCCCTCTTTTCAAAACATCACGTTCCTTTCATTTCAAACAGTCGAACATTTCAAAAAAAAAAGAGAAATGGTGAACAAAATAAATCAGGAATTCATGTCCTCCTTCCCAACAAATTCGCAAAGACGAATTCTCTTTTGAAAGATAATAAAAAGGGGATTCGATCGTCACTCACGATTTGATGCGAGCTCATCAACGACGGTGCCAATCGGCGTCGCACGCGAGGTTGGGGGAGGCAGTTTCGCATTCGAGGGTGTAGCAGTAGAGGCTCGACGTCAAATCTTCGTCGGCTCTAGAGGGTGGCACGTGAAAGGAGACGGCGGTCTCGCGATCAAGTCACGTCCTAATGCGCTCGGCGGTTCGAGGCGATGGCATTGCCAAAGTCTAGGGGAAGGTGATGGTGACGAGATGGCTTCGAGTGGTGAGGAAAAGGGATTCGAAGGTGCCTTTATCAAGTGAAGCTAGGGCTTCTGGTTCATGATGGCAACGGCGAATGGGGATGATTCGTTCTCGAGCATGAGAGGTTAAGAAGTAAGGTATATTTGGTATCTATTTTTCAATTTAAAGATTTATACCTACACACACACACCTATTTTAATTTATATATATATATATACAGATTGGAAGTTTTATGTATGGGCAGAGAAAAGAATTTTTAGAATTAGATTTCTGTATATATTATGAAGAAAATTTTATACAGTAAAGGAATTACTGTACTTTCTTTTTCAAGGAAGGAAGTATAAACATAAGCATATCTAGGAAGAATATACATACATGTTTAATATATTGGTAAAACAGAAAGTATATATATACAGATAAAGTTTTGACAAATAATAATAATAGGAAATTTAAAAGGTTTGAGAGTTACATAAAGTTAGATTTGGAATCTATTATTTTTATAAGTATATATATATATGTAGCTTCAAGGGAAAAATAAATGTACATATACATATTTTTAAATTACTAGTTATTTTAAACAAGGGAGTTAGCATTAAATTATTTATTTAACTTATCTAATTTATTTTTGCCACTAAAAGATTTTAAGAGGAAAATATTGGTTTAAATAAAAAAATTAGTTGAATTAATTTATTAAGTGGAAAATGATTTTTGGATTACTTCAAATATTTATAAATCATATAATTGATTCTTCAAGGTCAAAAATTGAGAAAACAAGCTGGTTTGGATTGGATTGCAAACAAATCAAAGGTGAGTTAATCTCACTCGTTTGGGTTATTTAAATTTAAATAGTTAAATTTAAATATTTGGTTGAATTATTGAGTTGATTGGGTGTGATAGATTATATATATATATATATATATATATATATATTGGAGTGATTTGATTTTCCGTGTTATATAGCCGATGAGACCATATGCGCTGCATAATAGCGGATGATATTATATAAAACCATATACCACGTTATTCCACCTCGAAGTGGAATTGGTATTGTGCTAACATCTGTGGATGCAGGAAACAGGTTGGAGGGATCCAACTAGATTCCTCAAAAAAATTTAGATTGTTTAATATTCCGTGTTATGAATATTTGATATTCTGTGATGAATTATATTGATAATTGGTTGAATGCTATGGTTTGCTTAAATATATTTCGATACACTGAGTTGTCAAAATATATAGAATTGGATTTTTGAAAAGAAAATAAAAGAGTGAATTTTTAAGTAAAATAATTATAGAGAATCTGAATAAATTTAAGAATGAATTGGAAAAGAATAAAAGTGATTTTAAAATTTTAATAAACAAACTCCGAGTCTAGAAAAGGGATTTTAAATAAATAGAGAAATAATGAATTTTTAACTTAAGTGATATTATTTCAAGAAATAAAGAATTTATTTTAAAATTTAAGGTTTGAATTTATTTAGAAGGATAAAGAAGGAATTTAGGAAACCTGAAATTGGTATTTTCAGTTAAAAAGATTTTAAATCACAATTAAGAAATAAATAAGGTTAACATATTTTGAATAAATTGAGTAAGTAAAGGAATTTAGAGTAAATTTTGAAAATCAATTTGAAAATTGATTAGTGTTTGAAACGGAGATTTTAAAACGAAGTTGAGACTATGAAACTTATAAACTGGGTTTACAAAAGTGAAGGAATATATCGGTGGATATTTGGAAGGATAAATTCACAGTGGGAATTTATTGAAGGAACGGGAAATTTTTTTTAAAAATAAATAGTGATTTATTTTTAAAAGATGTGAAAGAGAAGTGTATTTCTCTGGATAGCAAAGTACGTTTTCAAAGAAATTTTTAAGTATAAGTTAAAAGTTTTAAAGTTGTTTTAAAAGCATGTTTTATAAATTTATTATTTTTAAATGTTTAAATTTTAAAGTAAGTATTTTTTTTTCGAATTCATCTTAGTTGTCATTATTTAAAGGTGGTTTGGTATGATGTTTTAAAAAGATAAAATTTAGTTTTATATTTTATAAAGTGGCTTTATTTTTAAATATTCTTAAGTGTGTGTGTGTATATATATATATATATATATAAAGTATTAAAGTAGTTTAAATTTAAATGTTTAAAGTATATTTTATGATATAGTGTTTAAATTATTTTAAAAATCTAAAGTATTTGTACTTGGTGATTTCAGTGGAAATAGAAAATATTTTGGGAATTTATTCCATGAAAAAACATGGTTTGAAACTGTTTCCAAAGGGTTGAAAAGTGGAAATATATCTTGCGAAGATATTTTGAGAATAATAAATAATTTGGGAGAAATTATTATGGCTTGATGATTGTTTGTGAATGTAAATTGATAGTTTAATAACCGACTATCAATATTGGACAATGCGCTGATCGTTTCGAAGAGACCGGGATCAGGATTAATTTCTCGAAAACCACTTCGATCCGATTTGTACGTTTTCATGGGGAAAACGAGTTTGGAGTCGAAGATGGAGTAGTGAAGTGCAAGGGCTAATCGCTACTAATCCTGAGGGTGATTCCAAAATGGATGTAGTAGGAGTAGTGCCTTCAGTTCCGTTCGAACCAGGAATGGACTTGTACGGAAGAATGCTTTCAGAATATCGTCAGGTGGATGATGAGCATTCTAAGTGATATGTTCTAAAAAGGTAACGCTTAGCCTCGAGCCTCATCAAACGGGAATGACTAAAAATCAGGGGTTATGCAGCAAGGTTAAATGGGCCGTACCCATTAGGGTGAGGCCATCCCTGTCTAGATGTCCCTTTTTATTCGGCTTAGTGGTGCGGTTGCTGATCCCTACCGTGGGGTGATCTTACTCGGGATTATCCAGTAAGGGGTAGTCCCGGCCTTGTGTTGCAAGGGATCGGGCGGGGTCCTCCGTACGCTGACCTAGACCAGGTACTGTGACAGGTGGTACCCTAGTGCCTAGTCATTAGTTGAAAATCCATTCTCCCTACATGCCTTTTACGGCTTTGATTGTATTACCCACTTTGTGGCTAGTATGCTGGAATTTAATCATGTAACAATTTCAGCTATTTGAATAAGTATTTGTATATAGACACTATTATAATATCAGACGGATTTGATAAAAAGTGTTTTGGCTATCGGAAGGTAAAAACCCGACATGTTTATTTGTGGTGTGGTCATACGAGATGCTTTTGATTTCAAAGGGTTTGGAAAACTTTAATAATTCAATTGAGTGTGTTTTCTCATGCTGGTTTTCCAGACTGACTCGGGTATTATTTTATTATAATACTCGGGTCAGCCCGAGTATTATAGATTACAAGAAAGGATGTTGTGGATCTCAGGGGACAAGCTGGGTGGCGATACGTACTTCTTTTAAATATTCCGCTGTGTTGATTAGCTATGTATTCAGTTTTTTGAGGACAGGTTATGATTACTGTCCAGTTATGTGCTATGTGCACTCTGATGATGTTATGTATAAACAGATATATTGTGTAAAGATCAGTTATTATCTATTATATTTTATTCTACTGCGTTAGTGAGATTCTGATGTTGCTTTCTATTTCTTCTTCTGCCTCCTTCTTCTTTAACTCTAACGGTTCAGTTTTCCGGCATTCGAATATTTTGCATTTGATACAGTGGGCGTATTGATGTCGATTTTCGAGCGTCGAAAAATCGGGTCGTTACAGTTGGTATCAGAGCCAGGTTGTTAACCCCGTTTGATCAACGGGTTAAGAACTGAGACGACTCACGACTTAAAGGAGCAGAGCGACTTAAGAAGTGGTCCGACTCAACAGGCTAACGACTTAAGGGATTGACGACTTGACAAATTGGAATACTCCACAGCCTAATGACTCAAAAGCTGCATGACTCAAGGGAGTTACACGACTTAACGAGTCAGGGATTGGTCGACCTAAAGGAGTCAACAGCTTACGGAAGTGAACGACTTACGACATATAGGAGTCTACGACTCAACGGTTTAAGAAAGATGGAATGGGTCTACGACTCAAGGTAATTCACGACTTAAAGGTAAAAGCGACTCAACAAGCTGGCAAGTTAGAATTCAAGGCGGCTTAAGAGAAGCGGAGTGACTCAAGAGGTTAACGGTTTATGAGACATGCCAATTCAACGAGTTACCGACTCAACAAATTAAGGAGTTGCGCGAGTCACAGGATCATGCAACCTACGACCTACCTTGAGTCGTCAGCGACTCAAGGAAGCGACTCACGACTCACGACTCAGCATGACTCACCTACAACCTAAAACCACTGAGTCGTAGCCCGCAGTCACAATGCTGATGTAAAAGGGGGTTGACTCGTGAGCGACTCATGACTTGTAATTCTGAAGAAGCGAACCATTGAGGAACCAAGGGCTTAGTCAGATAAGTCGGCCATGATCTCTTAACTCGTGAACGAGTTAGGACTTGCGCTATATCTAGAAGACTGAAGACGCTCTGACACTAAGCATGAACTCTACCAGTTGAGTCGCCCACGACCCAACTTAACTCGGCCACGGGTTACCATGAGTCGGACACGACTTACGATCCAAAGGGAAGATTTTTCTATAAATACCGACCTACCTCAAACATGAGGGGGACTTTTTGGCCAATCACTTCAAGCGCCGATACTCTGCTGAATTCTCGACTCATTCAACACTTCAAGTACTCCAAACACCAAGGATATTACTACAATCTCCAAGAGAAAACCTACATCATCCAATATGAATTCGGAAGATTATTCTCCATCAAAGTTTGATTCACTAGTCTAAAGTGTGTTGTAATTGAAGATTGCTGTAAAGTTGTAACTAAATTCAGTAATAAAGAGATTTAAAGTGGACGTAGGCTTACCCTAAGCCGAACCACTATAAAAACTGTTGTCTTTTCTGCTTTTTTATGTGATTTCTCTACTTGTTTGTAGTTCCCATTTACACGGGTGGTGCTTTCATTCAACTTCAACTTGCACCGGGGTGTTAGCGTCTGATTTTGACGTTAACATTTTTGGTGCTTTCACTGAGAATTAAACTCAGGAAACTTCCACTATTGCTTCGCAAAGGTCTATTGAAAGGATTTCTTTTAAAACTAGGAGTTTATTGGAAATAATGGCTTTGGGAAGAAGACGAAGTTCTGCAAGGTCCGATAATGTGCAAGGGAATACAGCTACCTCTCTTCCTTCAAGTCAGGCAGCTCCGACTGCTGGAGTTACACGAGCAGAGCTAGACGCCGTGGTTTTGGGATTGAATCAGTCGTTGAATGCTCAGAATGCGCAGTTAGAAGCCCAGAATGCTCAGAATGCCCTGATCTTGAGTAAATTGAATGATCTACTTGGGGCAAATCGTCAACCGGGTAATAATGTTGGAAACTCTGCTCCGAAAGTTCAGGATGTTGAAGGGAACATCTCCCAAAAAGCCGCGGACCCAGTAGAAAGGACTCCTCCTCAAGTTGGAGGGTCAGGGCCGCAGCCGACTCTCCGCGAACGATTGTCAAGGCAGAATTCAGAGAGAGTGGCTGATGTGTGCCCTCCAGAGCCTCTGAATAACGAAGAGTATTTTTCGGGTATGGTTCGTCAAATCATGAAGGAAAGTATGCGGAGAGATGAGGATGAGAAAGAGTGGGGATTTGCTCCAAGCAAAACTCCTGAAAGGATCTTGAAGGCAGAGTTCCCAAGGAAATTCGTTCCCCCTACTATTCCGACTTACAAGGGGACGAGTGATCTTAACGAGTTTCTGTACAAATACGACTGGCACATGACTGGTGCCAGGGCGTCTGATGAAATTAAATGTCGATACTTCCCGGTTTATCTAGAAGGTGTAGCTCAATTATGGTTTACAAAGCTGCCGGTCAGGTCCATCGATCAATTCTCCGATTTGACCAGGAAATTCAAGGAGCAATTTCGATTGTATGCTTCTAAAGCAAAGGACATAATGTCGCTGTCAAGTCTAGAGCAAAATCCGGGAGAATCTATCAGGTCGTTCTTGAATCGCTTTAACATAGCATTGGCCGAGGTAGATAATGCTGAGCCACGCATGGTCTTGACATACTTGATGAGGGCAATTGACAAGTCAAGTGAATTTGGAAAATGGTTGAAAATGAAAGAACCAAACTCACTTGACAAATTCTACAAGAAAGCGGATGAATTCATGCGCTTGGAGAGCCTCCAAGCACCGGCTAAGGTGGTATCAGGGCAAGCCGGGAACAATGGTGTTGCTACGAACAAAAAAGAGCCAAACACTCAGAAAAGGGGAAACGATGGTGGAAAGAAACAGGGAGACGCTAAGAAAGGTCATTCTTTCAATTTCACACCCTTGACCGATACCCCTGAGAACATCTACTTTGCAACTAAAGATGATTTCAAGTATCCGGCACCACCAAAAATGAGTGTCGTGGTTAAAATGGAAAAAAGTGGAAGGTACTGTCGTTTCCACAACCAGCCCGGCCATGACACCAACGAATGCCGCCAATTGAAAGAGGTAATTGAACAGCTCTTAAAGGAAAACAAGCTCCAGCAGCATGTGAAAAGGAACAGAAATGCCTCAGCTTCGTCAACTCAAGAACAGCAAGTTCCCGCTCACCGTCCTGGCTCAAGTGAGAAGGCCGTGGAACATGAATCGGAAAGGCCTGTCATCAATATAATAACTGGAGGACCTCACCCAGCAGACAAAAGCTGGGGCGAGATGGAAAGGTATGCCCGGGCCTTGAAGCATGTACCAGCTGAAGAGAATGTTTTTGTTTTAGAGAATGATGCGCCTTTAAAGCAACGAAAGACTTCCACAGATGATATTGTGTTCAATGCCAGGGATTCTTTGGGTATCGAAGCTCCGACCATAGATCCTTTGGTCATATCCGCTGGTATTGGGCCGGCAACTATGAGAAGAGTTCTAGTTGATTGTGGAGCCTCATGCAACATCCTCTTCAAGAAGACTTTTGATCAAATGAAAATTCCAATGGCTGACGTTCAAGCTTTATCACTTAAGATTGCTAGGTTTGCTGGAGAACCCAAACAGCCAATTGGGACCAAAGATTTATTTGTAGAACTCGGAAAGGGAATAAGGAAGGTGGCTCGAAAGCAAACCTTTATAATTACTGAAGAATTCTCTGCCTACAACGCCTTTTTGGGCCGACCAACTCTTGCTGCATTCAAAGTTGTTCTTGCTCCATGGTGCTTGACTCTAAAATTCCCCACAGATAACGGAGTTGGTGTGGTTAAGGGAGACCAAGATGCGGGGCGAGAATGTTATTTTGCAGAGTTGCGAGAATCCAGGAAGAGAGAGATGGGAAAAGGTGCGGCGGCTCCAGTCCGCATCAAAGAACCAAGCTTGTAGCTATTACAGGGTGGACCTTGCACTGGTGAATATAGTGGGGCACGAAGAGAGATGGATCCAAGGAAAGCCAGTGTAGGGGAGAATAGAGTGGTACCAGTAGAGGTAACAGTACCGGTGCCTGTTGACCCAAAGGTCTCAAACAAAGTGCTTAATGTGGGTTCACAACTCAATCCGACAGTTCAGAATGTTTTGATTTCATTTTTGAAGGCTAATTTGGATGTATTTGCTTGGACTCATGCGGACATGTGCGGAATATCCCCAGAGGTTGCAGTGCATACCCTGAACATTGATCCAAAATTTACACCTGTGAAACAGAAGAGGAGGACTCAGGGTCCCGAGAGAACGGCAACGTTAAAAGAAGAAGTGGATCGGCTCATGGAGAACGGGTTCATTAGACAATCTACTTATCCAAATTGGGTCTCAAATCCAGTGCTGGTTAAGAAAGCTAACGGAAAGTGGAGAGTGTGCATTGATTTTTCGGATCTGAACAAAGCCTGCCCCAAAGACTGTTTCCCGCTGCCCAGAATCGATCAGTTGGTGGATGGGACAGCGGTACATGATTGTTATCTTTCATGGATGCATACTCCGGATATAATCAGATTATGATGCATGAGCCGGATCAAGAGGATACAAGCTTCATCACAGATGTTGGACTCTACTGCTACAAGGTCATGCCTTTCGGACTCAAGAATGCAGGGGCAACTTACCAGGGGCTTGTTAATGCCATGTTTAAACCACAGATTGGCAAGACAATGGAAGTTTATGTTGATGATATGCTAGTAAAGTCTAAGAAAGCAGTGGACCACATGGATCACTTGGCAGAGATGTTTGCAGTACTCCGAAAGTATAGAATGAAGCTTAATCCCCTGAAATGTTCATTTGGAGTGGAGTCCGAAAAGTTTTTGGGTTTCATTGTGAGCGCTAGGGGCATTGAAGCCAATCCAGCTCAAATCACTGCCCTGAGAGAGGTCAAGGCTCCTAGAACGAAGAAGGAATTGCAAAGTCTCAATGGAAAGGTTGCTACTTTGAGTAGGTTCATTTCCAAAGCTACTGACAAATGCATTCCATTCTTTGATGCTCTGAAGAAAGGAAAGAAAAACTTTAAGTGGACTCCTGAATGTCAGAAAGGATTTGATGAGTTGATTCGTCATATGGAAGTGCCTCCGATACTTTCAAAGCCTGACAGTGGTGAAGATCTCTTTATATATTTGGCAATTTCGTCTCATGCTCTCAGTGCGGTGTTGGTACGGGAAGATGCAAGGATTCAACGCCCAGTCTATTATATCAGCAAAAGGTTCACTGGGGCAGAGATGAACTATTCAAGATTAGAAAAGCTCGCCTACTGTTTGTTGATCGCACCGAGAAAATTGAGGCCTTATTTCCAAGCTCATCCCATCAAAGTCCTCACTGATCAGCCTCTAAAGCAAGTCCTATTCCGTTCTGAGACTTCGGGCCGTCTTTTGAAATGGAATATCGAACTCAGCCAGTATGACGTCACTTATCATCCTTGGAAAGCAATCAATGGACAAGCTTTAGCAAATTTCATCGCAGAATGTACGGATAAAGGTGATAGTGGGGAAGAAGTCATTGATAGCATCCCAATCCAATGGAAATTGTATGTCGATGGCGCAAGGAATGATTACTGTTCCAGAGCAGGGGTTGTCCTTGAAACCCCAGAAGGGCGATCACTATGTTATGCACTGATACTAGAATTCCCTTCGACAAATAATGAAGCTGAATACGAAGCTCTCATCGCTGGTTTAAGGATCGCTAGAGAACTAAACATCACGGCATTGCATATCTTCAGTGATTCTCAACTTATTGTTTGTCAAGTCAAGAAGGAATTTCAAGCTAAAGGAGGAAATTTACCAGCCTATTTGTCAAAGGCTTGGGAGCTCCTTCAAGATTTTGACCGTTATTCAATAAACCATATTCCCCGGGAAGAAAATATGAAGGCGGATTCTCTCGCAAAGTATTCGAGTACTGGTGAAGCTCAACCGTTTGGGTTAGTTCCCGTTGAAGTCTTGTCAGCTCCAAGCACAGATGAAATGGATGTTGATTGGATTATGAACATATCCCAAGAGCAAGACTCATGGATGACTCCGATACTTGAATATCTACTCAAAGGTTCTTTGCCAGAAAATTCAAAAGAACGACAAAAGCTGATGAGGAAAGCTTCCAGGTATATAGTTCAAGATGGCCGTTTGTACAGACGAGGATTTTCAATGCCATTACTCCGATGTGGGACAAAGGAAGAAGCTAAGATGATTCTAACTGAAGTACACGGAGGGGAATATGGGGATCATACAGGTGGTCAAACCTTAGCAAATAAAATCCTCCGTTATGGATACTTTTGGCCAGAAATTAATCAGGATGCTGCTGACTATTCCCGAAAGTGTGATAAATGCCAGAGATTCGCTAAAATTCCTAGAGCACCTTCCACTGAGCTAACACAAATGGTCAGTCCATGGCTGTTTGCCATCTGGGGAATAGATCTCATTGGGCCTTTGCCGACTGCCAAATCAGGGATTAAATATGCTATCGTTGCTGTTGATTATTTTACTAAATGGGCTGAGGCGGAACCCTTGGCCACTATTGCTTCTAAGAAAATGATAAGTTTTGTGACTAAGAATATCATTTGCATGTATGGTGTGCCTCAGAAGATAATCACAGACAATGGCACTCAGTTTGAAAGTGAGAAGTTCCAAGATTTTTGCAAACGATTCAAAATCCGAAAAAGCTTCTCAGTAGTGTCTCATCCGCAGGCAAACGGGAAAGTGGAAGCAGTAAACAAAATCATCAAATCAACCATCAAAAAGCAGCTGGAAAAAGCGAAAAGTGGTTGGGTTGACAAGTTACCGCTTGCACTATGGACATACAGAACCACCCACAAAACTGCGACTGGGCATACTCCATTTTCATTGGCATATGGATCAGAAGCAATGATTCCAGTGGAAACTGAAGTCCCCTCACACAGAAGGATCCATTTTGATCAAGATGAGAATGAAAAACTGCAATTGGTAGCACTTGACCTCCTTGATGAAAGAAGTGAAGAGGCTAGACTTAGAATTGCAGCTCATCAACAAAGAATAGCCATGCACTTCAATTCCAAAGTTCGTCAGCGCAACTTTGAAGTTGGGGACCTAGTTCTGAAAAGAATCATGACAGCTACTGGTGTGTTTGGGCCAAACTGGAAAGGGCCATATGTTATAGGCACGAAGCTTCTTGACGGCACATTCAAACTCACAACTGTCGAAGGAGAACCAATCCCAAGAGCTTGGAACAGCAATCATTTGCGTCCTTATTTTACTTGAAAGCTTTGCTGAAATGTTGCAAAAGAATTGCAAATATATGATTCTTGTATTGAAAACAATTGTAAAGCAAGTGAATAATGAAAAGCTATAAAGTGGATGTAGGCCCAGTTTTTGGCCGAACCACTATAATCTTGTGTTCTCTTCTATTATGAACTGCTTTGTTTTACTTCGACATATAAAATACGTTAATTGTGTTACTAAAATGTCGACTTAATAATGCAGCCTATAAAAATGAAGCTTACCCATCGCAAGACCAATTGATCTCCGACACCACTCAGCAAGCAAACACTAAACCATTCAAGATTTCCATACTCAAATCCTACAAAAGAAGTGCTTCAAACAAAAGTGAGCAATATGGATGAAAGTGGACCATATCTAACTAACTACAAATGTTTGAATAAACAAACAACCAGTTAAATAGCCTGTGTCTACCACCACCAACTTGCTTAACTATGAAGTATATTTCTTTGGATAAGGGAAATCATTGGCAAGTAAAAAAGTGATGACACTTGCAAAAGACAACGGGGATCGCCAACGTGAATGGATGGCAAAAGAAACATGGGCGAGCAAGCATCAAACAGCAAAAGACCTCTTCGGAGGCACAAGCCCTCTACGGAGGCACAACTCTTCGGAGGATAAAGACCTCGAGCGGGCCTAGCTAGAAAAGGAGAGATCTTTCTCGTTACAAAGTTGCGGAATGATCGGTCGATACACTCCCGTGAATCCGTCATACCGAGAGAAAGAAACTCCAAACTTCCAGGCAAAAGCCCTACTCAGAGGCACACGTTTCACCGAGATTGAAATAAAACTTCCAGGTGTTGAAACGTGAAAAAAGCCCTCTTCGGAGGCCCATTTCACCACCGTTGAAATGCTAAAAGACCTCGAGCGGGCCAACCAGAAAAAGAGAGATCTTTCTCGTTACAAAGTTGCGGAATGATCGGTCGATACACTCCCGTGAATCCGTCCAACCGAGAGAAAGAAACTCCAAAATTCCAGGCAGTAACCCTACTCAGAGGCACACATTTCACCGAGATTGAAATAAAACTTCCAAGTGTTGAAATGTGGAAAGCCCTCTTCGGAGGCCCGCTTCTCAGCGAACAGGGAAAAATAAAAGCCTCTCCCAAGGGGCAGAAACAAGAAGACCTCTTCCCAGAGGCACAACAAAACAGAAAGACCTCTTCCCAGAGGAAGAAATGAAAAGACCTCCTCCCGGAGGCACAATCAAGCAGAAAGACCTCTTCGGAGGCACACGTTTCATCGAGATTGAAATAAAACTTCCAGGTGTTGAAACGTGAAAAAGCCCTCCTCAGAGGCACAACTCTTCGGAGGCACACGTGTCACCAAGATTGAAATAAAACTTCCAAGTGTTGAAACGTGAAAAAGCCCTCCTCAGAGGTGCAACTTTTCAAAGAAGCATTTCGTCAGAAACGCAAAGCAAAAGTCAGAAAGCCCTTTACTGAGGCGTTAAAAAAAAAAGAGAGTCCTCATCAAAGGCACACTTTAACTTTCAAAGGAAGAATGATTCACCTATTCTGGAAAAGACTCTTCCTCAAAAAGAAGTTAAAGTACCCTTCAGAGGCCCACTTTACCACATAGAAGAATTCACTTGGTAAAATGTGTATATACACAAAAGAAAAAGTGATTTCTTCGAAGGATGAAGCGTAAAAACTTATATGGAGGGAGTTGTACTCTGTTTTTTAACGAAATAATATTCCTCCGAGTACGGAATTATTATTCTCTAGAAAATAAAAGTACAAGTCCCCTCAAAATATAAAATATTGCAACGAGCTTATGGTATAGGGACAACATGGTATAACTACATTGGTAAAATTGCGCTTGAACAATATACCACAAGCTCACTGCAATATCATATAAAGAAACTTGTACAAAAATGAATAATAAATGCATTCTCAGATACAGACAGAAGTTTGTACAAAGAAAAAGAATCATTTTATTCAACACTGTTAAAATTTTGTACAGGTACAGGTTTCAAAATTAAAAGAAAAAGAAAAACGGAGGCCGGTATCCGTACAATCTCTGGTCAGTATTTACAAAAAGCAAAGAGCGATACGAAAACCACAGAACCAGAGCCATCATTTCTTCTTCCTTCCACCTTTTGAGCCTGCACCTGGCCGGATGATTAACTTCTCAAGCCGGCTTCTAAGAGTAGGGGACGAAGGAGAAAGGGGCTCAGTCGGATTTTCTTCCTTTTTTCTTCGCCAGCTGAAGATTCCTTCTTCTTCTTAGAGACTCCCTGCTTTCCTCTCTTCTTGGAGGATGACCCACCCCCTCGAGAAAAAAGTTTAGCTAACGGTTCATCATCAGAGCCAGTAGGTTCTGGGGTCTTCTCGCTTCCTTCAGTGTCTTCTCCTCTCGAATCTTGAGAAGCAACAGGATCATCTAAGCCGTGAAGAGCTTCCATTTGCTCCTCTTGTGACCCGGGTTGAGAGACGGACGGAGGAGTGACTGGGAGGACCGAAGATGGAATAATTGGAGGAGGAGAAGCTTGAACAATACTCGGTGCTTTCTCTACCGAAGAAAAGAAGTTAAAGTCAGTAAAGAGCGGAGATAAAGGCTCGTTGAGGTTCAGAAAATAGTCAAGAAGCTCATCAAGCTCATAAGAAACAGTTGAGCAGTCTACTTGGGTAAGATTAACAGTAGAGTTACCTGGAGAAGTCAGTTTCCTGACATCAACCTCATAAGCTTGTGCCTCGGCACTCTCGTCGCCTTCATCTCCACCTTGTATACTCGTGATCTCGGTGGTAACTTTAGTAGGGGATGGAGAATGGGAACTGGAACCAATGATATCGATTTCGGCCGAAGGAGAAGGTTGAATCTGAGCAGTTAAGATAGATTTTCCTGAATGTTCCCCTACCGCCATTTCGGCCCTCAATTTTGCAAGTTGTTCCTTTCCCTTGGCGAGAGCGGCGCGAGCATCGTCATCAAAATAATGCTCTTCAAGAGCTGGTTCGAAGTAGCCAGCACCTTTAGCACCGAGCATATCAAGTGCGGCCTCCCATACCTCAGCCAGAGTAATTTCGTACTTAGGGCCTAGAAAGGCGAGGCTACCACGCCCCAAGACGCTATGCAGTAGAAGTCGAATAATGTTGAGCTGATGTTGGTCTTCGTTGCCTCATGAGATTCCTCAGCTGGAGTTTTGCCGGCAATGGCCTCATCACGCTCTCTTTCAGCTTTGGAGAGTTGAAACTTTAGCATTTGAATCTCCGCCTCTTGGGAGCTGGTTTTCTTCCGAAGCTCTGCGATATTAGCAATATAGCCCTCGCTGATTCTTTTTTGCACTTCGAGCCTGTCTTCGGCGTCTCTTTGGCCAGCATGAGCATCTCTCACTTGTTTTAGAAGCACTTCTTCTTTTTGAGTGTAGGAAGTAGAGGAAGTAGCAAGCTCTTGTTTAAGTTCCTCAACTTTTGCTTCAAGCTCTTCATTGTAAGTAGCGATGCTCCTCATTTCAGTATCGTGCTGCTCGAGAACCTTCTGCCATTCGGCTTTATCGTTCTCCATAGTAAGCATGGCCTCTATATTTGCGCTGTTGACCCTTTGAAGCTCGTCAACAAGCTTTTGGCAGTTCGAAATCCTTTCAATATCAAGCCTGACGGCATCAAGGTTTCGCAGCATGGCAGGCTTGTCAATAGGGATCAGATCAAGGTCGAACCGCACTCCCTTCAAGCACCACTGTGGAAACCAACTTTGCAAAGTGGCTGGGCCCGGTCCAACTTGAAATTTAGGCCTGCTAATTATAGTTTGAATGTATGTCTTCCCGAGAGCGGGAGAGCCAGAAGGAATGTCAAGTGAAACGGGGGCAGTGACCTTTTCGGGAGTTGTAGAAGTATGCTTCTCACCGTGTCGGGCACGTTTGCTTTGTTCCTCAACCATATGACTTTTTCCCCGGTCGTCATGGGATTTTCTCTTATGGGAATCATCGCCTTTATGGGAAGAATCGTGGCGCTCCTCCCTCTCTTTTCTCTCAAAACGCTCTTCTTACGCCCTCCTCTCCTGAGCCTTTCGGGCGGCTCTTTCTTCATCGGATTCTCTGTAAGAAGGGAGGTAGTGCCTATAATCATATTGGCTACGCCTCCCGTAGCGCTGGAAGTCATCATAATAAGAGCCGCTGCGTCCCATCGGAGAATCTGAAATAAAAAGAAACAAGTTTTAGAAGTCTTCGTAGTACAAAGAGTAAGAAGCATAAAAGTGCCGAAAGATTCTAAGTGTGTGTGATTTGTAAACTACACGCATCAAACTACGAACCACTCTTTAATTGTGGAGTAGTTGTGCGTGTAGTAATTAGCGTCAACTCTTGAGTCGACGGAGTCTGTTGCAGAGTAGAGGTCGCCTCAGCTACTGAAGAAGAAACCTTGGTGGTAACGGGGTCGTCTTTAAAGAGCTCCTGCGAAGTGATAAACAGGTCGCTCAACCCTTCGAAAGTGTCATCTCCACTCTGTTTGGCAGGACTTGTATTCCCAGCTTCTTCGTCACCAGACTTCTTTGAATGCGGAGGAGATTCCCGAGGCTCTTCTTCTTCAGTGACCGGGGCAAGTTTGCCAGATGACCCCGCGACATCAAAAGAAGTGGAACACTTCACTAGGGAAGCCTCAGAAGCAGGTTCTTTTGGTATGGATGTGTCAGTAGAAACTGGGGCATCCGATGCTCTAGCCGGGGAGTCGGGAACCTCATGGGGGTGTGTAGAGCGAGAAACGTGCAAAAGCCCATACTGGTGCAAAAGTTCATCCCTCAACAAAAATTTTATGCTCCTCTCTTCTGCAGCCACAGCAGTCAATCTCTCAAAAACTTGCTTATGGCCTGGATCTCTAGAGGGGGGAGGAAGTGCTGAAAAAGGAAAGAGTGAAATTAACGATTAACAACTCGAAGTTCGAAAAGCTCGGGAATGGAGAATAGAAGCAGGTAATCTTACTTCCTACTCTCCAGATGGCATAAAATCCTAGGGGGCAGAGAACAAAGAAAAACTGATTTAAAAATCCATGAGCACTTTCGGGAAGGTCAGTCACGAGTTTGCGATTCCTAGCACTCCTTATGACGACAATGGAGGGATGGTCTTTAGTCTTGGTGAAGGAGCATAAGTAACAAATTTCTCCGAAGCTCGGTAGCCGACCCAGGGTTCTCATGAATAAAACAGACAACCCCATCAGAATGGCGTAACCATTGGGGTGCAGTTGAAACGGAGAGATAGTCAATCTGATTAGAAATTGCTGAAGAAACTCGTTGAAGGGAGGAATAGCACCGCACAAGCACATTTGGCGATTGACAGTGACGAAACCACGGGGAGGTCTATCAGCAAAATCATTTGGCCCGGGCAATATAGCATCCGTTTCAACGATGCCAAATTGAGCGCGCAATAAGATAAACGTCCGGTAGTTCAAGGAAGTTGAGACTCTTTCCGGTGGAGTAGTCAGTGGAGCAGTTATTGGAAGAGTCTCTCCAATATGTTCCGTTACTTCTTCTTGATGTGAAGCCATTCTACATAAGCAACTGGATATTCAAATTTGAAGGTGCACGTTTCCTAAAAGTGTGAAGTGTTGTGCAGAACTAATACAAATAAACAAGTAAATATAACTGGAGTTAAGCACGTCGACAATTGATTGGCTATCAAATTTCAGGACTTGTTAATTTAAAGTTCAAGTACAGTGTTAATGCAAACAGGAAAGTTTAGTTGACTATTCCGATGTTGCCTTGATACTTTGCCTGAATTCGTTGTTTTAAAGCACTTCGTTCACACAATCTGTTCAAGTTGATTAATTGTTATTAACTAATCTGTCATTTGATGTGGGCAGTCAGTGGCAGTATATTCGTCCTAATTTTCTGTAAATGTTGTATTAGACAGGTTATTAGCTTGCAAGAGTGACCTGAGGAAAAATGCAACAAAGTTTAACAAGTTAAAGTCCAAACAATTCAGCACTCAGACAGTTTATTTCAGCAAATCAAGTTAAAGTTCAAGGTTCAAGCAAAATTGTCAACTGCGACAACTTAAGTGTTGACTCGGCGACGACTTAAGTGTTGACTCGGCGACGACTTAAGTGTCGGCGACGACTTAATTGTTGGCAACGACTTAAGAAATTCTTCCTACGGGTTAAATCAAATCATTGGTTATCTGGCTAACTCGTCCACGACCTAAGGATTACGAGGCGAGTTAAGTTAGGTCGTTTCAATCTTGGATTGTTGGTGCCTTAAGTCGGCTGTGCTCTAAGTCGTAAACCATGGAAAATAGAAAAGGCTTCAGCCCGAAGCGACGTGAAATTCTCCAAGTCCTATCCCGGCTACGACTTAAGACTTATGTCGTGAAGGCTGGTAAGTCGGTCAAAGGATAAGTCACGATGGTTATTGAATCGCTCAAAATTATGGCGCTCAAAATTACTGAATCACGTCCAAGTTAACGTCATGCTTCCTCCAACCGACCAACCCCTTCTCAGAACCTCAACCCGTTATCCTCCTATCTCCTAACCCGATAAGCCATACAAGACAGTCTCATCTCCTCTAAATTCATGGATCAACTGACTCGGAATATAAAAACCCATCGTCTCCTCCTTGCGAATCGTCTAAAAATTCAAATCAAACCACTCCAAGCTTGTCAAAAATCAATCGTAGCGTAACTCGAAATGAAGCATGGTGCGAGGATTTGGATTGGGGTTAGAAAACGGGAAGTCCAACTCCATGATCGAGGGATAACGGCAGTTGTGAAATTGAGCAGGCAATAAGTTTACTTACGTAATGTGACGACGAAAATCAAAGAAATTTGATTGATGATGAGGTGAACTGGTTGAATTCGTCTTTAAAAGCTTCGAAGATTGTTAATGGCGGAAATAAACGCTGAAGTAAGAAAGTGAAGAAGAAGGGGCGACTTAAGCCATTTATACACTAGAGCGATGGGATATGAATCGGCATCAGCCGACCTAGTCTCTTCCTTAAGTCCTTCGCGACCTAACAACCCATCAGGACACGAGCTAAGAACATCGAAGCACACGACCTACGACTTAGGCGTGCACATCAAGGGGCAAATGTTAACCCCGTTTGATCAACGGGTTAAGAACTGAGACGACTCACGACTTAAAGGAGCAGAGCGACTTAAGAAGTGGTCCGACTCAACAGGCTAACGACTTAAGGGATTGACGACTTGACAAATTGGAATACTTCACAGCCTAACGACTCAAAAGCTGCACGACTCAAGGGAGTTACACGACTTAACGAGTCAGGGATTGGTCGACCTAAAGGAGTCAACAGCTTACGGAAGTGAACGACTTACGACATATAGGAGTCTACGACTCAATGGTTTAAGAAAGATGTAATGGGTCTACGACTCAAGGTAATTCACGACTTAAAGGTAAAAGCGACTCAACAAGCTGGCGAGTTAGAATTCAAGGCGGCTTAAGAGAAGCGGAGCGACTCAAGAGGTTAACGGTTTATGAGACAGGCCGACTCAACGAGTTACCGACTCAACAAATAGAGGAGTTGCGCGAGTCACAGGATCATGCAACCTACGACCTACCTTGAGTCGTCAGCGACTCAAGGAAGCGACTCACGACTCACGACTCAGCATGACTCACCTACAACCTAAAACCACTGAGTCGTAGCCCGCAGTCACAATGCTGATGTAAAAGGGGGTTGACTCAAGAGCGACTCGTGACTTGTAATTCTGAAGAAGCGAACCATTGAGGAACCAAGGGCTTAGTCAGATAAGTCGGCCATAATCTCTTAAATCGTGAACGAGCTAGGACTTGCGCTATATCCAGAAGACTGAAGGCGCTCTGACACTAAGCATGAACTCTACCAGTTGAGTCGCCCACGACCCAACTTAACTCGGCCACGGGTTACCATGAGTCGGACACGACTTACGATCCAAAGGGAAGATTTTTCTATAAATACCGACCTACCTCAAACATGAAGGGGACTTTTTGGCCAATCACTTCAAGCGCCGATACTCTGCTGAATTCTCGACTCATTCAACACTTCAAGTACTCCAAACACCAAGGATATTACTACAATCTCCAAGAGGAAACCTACATCATCCAATATGAATTCGGAAGATTATTCTCCATCAAAGTTTGATTCACTAGTCTAAAGTGTGTTGTAATTGAAGATTGTTGTAAAGTTGTAACCAAATTCAGTAATAAAGAGATTTAAAGTGGACGTAGGCTTACCCTAAGCCGAACCACTATAAAAACTGTTGTTTTTTCTGCTTTTTTCTGTGATTTCTCTACTTGTTTGTAGTTCCCGTGTACACGGGTGGTACTTTCATTCATCTTCAACTTGCACCGGGGTGTTAGCGTCTGATTTTGACGTTAACACAGGTTAAGCCAGAACCTTGGCTCTGGTGGGAATTTCTCATTAGAAATAGAGTCCATAGTACTCTAGAATGAGTTTGAGTATAATAATTGACGCGGCGGGATATTACGAAAACAAAAGAAACGGTGAAAGTAGCAATCGGTGGATTGAGAAATACGGAAATGCCCAAATTCGTTGATCCGAAGATACCGAATTCTAGCTATCTCTGACACGTTGATCGCGCACGATGCCGTGAAAAGAGATCTACGATTCTTTGACGTTGATCTTGCGCACAATATACCGTGAATCGGCTTCAACAAACGATGATTCGAGCGCACTCGAATAACGTAAGTGGAGATAGGAGATTGCACTCAACCACCAATTTGAATGAAAGCTCAAGCTAACAAAAGAGGAATTTTATTCAAAAAGAACCAACCTTAAAATGTACAACACACTCCCTATTTATAGCATTTTTGACACCTGTCCCTTAAGTCGTTTCCGACCTAACGACTCCTTAAGTCGGCGCCGACTTATCACAAAAGTGGTTCAACGAGTTACAACTCAACATTAACAAACGACTTAAAGACGCACGACCCACGACTCACAACACACTTAAGTCGTATGTGACTTATACAACCACTATTCAACAGATTACATCTCCACACACACATGACCGACTTAAGTACATGTCGCCTTATGACTTATCACATATGACTTACACTAGATTGTTGCCGACCTAACCTTCTTACATAGGTTTTAGCTCTTTTCCACTTGCTTTGCTAAGTCGTAGCCCATACAAGCCCTTAAGTCATAGCCGACTTAAGTCTTTAGGTCGCAGATAACTCAACGCGGCTTTATTAGCTCGTAGCTCCTCCTCCTTAGGTCGGTGCCGTCCTAGCTTAACCCGTGCACGATCTAAGTTTTGTGCTTCCATAGATCGTGCTGCATCATCCTTCCCTGGTTGAGAAAAATTCGTCCTCGAATTTGTAACTTTTTCCACATCAGACTGTTCATCTTCATAATATGGCACAAGATGTTTAACATTGAACACGTCAGAAGTGTACACATCCTCCGGCAGTTTCAACTTATAAGCATTTTCATTAATCCGTTTCACAACTTCTACAGGACCGATTTTTCGAGTTTGAGCTTATTATATGCACCCACTGGAAAGCGATCCTTCGTCAATGCAGCATAAACCAAATCACCTTCCTTAAATTAAATACTTCGACGTTTCAAATCTGCAAATCTCTTATATTTCTCATTCGACTTTTCCAATCGTTCCTGAACGATTTTATGACATTCCGTCAAACCTTCAACAAAATCAACATCTCGTTTAACCGTCCCCTTCGGTTGTGGTACTACCGTTAAGTCCAACGGTCCCCTGGGTAAATTTGAATATACAATCTGAAATGGACTGAATCCCGTGCTATGATTCACTGCATGATTATGAGCAAACTCTGCTTGGCATAACTTCATGTCCTAACTTTTCAAATTGTCTTTCACAAGACATCGCAACAAATTTCCCAATGATCTGTTAACAACTTCGGTCTGTCCGTCCGTTTGCGGATGATACGCACTACTGAACTTTAATTTTGTTCCCACCATCTTCCACAAACTTAACCAAAAGTGAATCAGGAAGCGAGTATCTCTATCCGACACAATTGACTCTGGTAACCCATGAAGTCGATAGATCTCCTTGAAAAATAGCTAAGCAACATGTACAGCATCCGCCGTCTTCTTACAAGCAACAAAATGTGCCATCTTTGAGAAACGATCGACCACAACATATATGGAGTCATTTCCCCTTTGCGTTCTCGGCAAACCCAGTACGAAATCCATACTAACGTCCACCCAAGGTTTTGTAGGTACAGGTAAAGGTATATACAAACCCGCATTTGTAGCTGTTCCTTTCGAAACTTGACAAACGTGACATCTCTGAACAAACCTTTCAACTTCTTTCCTCATCGATGGCCAATAATAGGATTGAGAGATTAACTGCAATGTTCGGTCTCTACCCACATGTCCTTCCTCATGAAGCTCCTTTACTATCTTCATTCGCAAGCTACAATCCGGTACACACAATTGATTTCCCTTAAATAAGAAACCCTCAATCAACACAAATTCATCAGAACTTCCCTGCTTGACTTTCTCGACAAATTTCTTAAAGTAAGGATCTTCTTTAATCAGCTCTGGCAATAATTCAAAACCTGTCACTTCAACTTTCATTGTCGTTAATAAATGATTCCTCCTACTCAAAGCATCAGCCACGCGATTCGTTACCCCTGACTTATGTTTCACGGCAAAAGTAAACTGTTGTAAATAGGCAATCCACGATGCATGTCTCGCTGAAATCTTGTCTTGCCCTTGCATATGCTTCAACTCCTCATTATCAGTGTATAGAACAAATTCTTTCTGAAATAGATAGTGTCTCCAGTGTTTAACCGATTGCACAACAGCATAAAATTCAACGTCATATGTACTACATCTTATCTTCGCTCCTGACAACTTCTCACTAAAGTATGCAATAGGACGTCCATTCTGACTCAACACCCCTCCAATCCCAACTTTAGAAGCATCAGTGTGTAACTCAAATAACAACTGAAAATCTGGTAGTACAAGAATTGGTGCTGTCGTCAAAAGTACTTTGATTCTTTCAAAAGCAACCCCTGCTTCCTCTGACCAAGAAAACTGTTTCCCTTTCATACAATCAGTAACTGGAGCCATCACGCTACTAAAGTGTGGAATGAATCTTCGGTAGAATGACGCTAGCCCATGAAAACTTCTCACTTCTGTAATCGTCTTGGGCTATGGCCAATTTCTGACTGCCTCAACTTTGCTCCGGTCCACCCGTATACCTTCCTCCGAAACAACATATCCCAGAAATAAAACACTATGCGTCATAAACACGCATTTCTTTGTTGCGGCATAAAACTGTTCCCGTCGTAGTACCGTCAATACTTCCTTCAAATGATGCAAATGTTCCCCCGAACTCCCACGGTATATCAGAGTTCATCGAAATACACCACCACAAATTTCCCGATAAAAGGTCTAAAGATTTGATTCATCACCCGCATGAACGTACTAGGCGCATTTGATAACCCAAATGGCATAACCAACCATTCGTATAGACCATCCCTGGTTTTAAATGCAGTCTTCCACTCATCACCTGGTCTAATACGAATTTGATGATATCCGCTCTTTAAATCAATCTTCGAAAATATAGTAGCCCCACTCAACTGATCTAGTAGATCAACCAACCCGGGCATTGGGAATCTATGTCTCACAGTAATCTTATTCAATGCTCGACTGTCAGTCCACATCCTCCACGTCCCGTCCTTCTTCGGTACTAACAAAGCCGGCACAGCACATGGACTTAAACTTTCCTGCACACGTCCTGTTCAATCAACTCTTCCACCTGCCTCCTCAACTCTTCATGTTCCTTGGGACTCATTCGATAATGTGGTCTATGCGGTAATACTGCTCCCGGAACAAGATCGATTTGATGTTGAATGTCTCTCAGTGGCGGTAACTCCTTAGGCAACTCTTCTGGAAATACATCCTCAAATTCTTTCAAAACTGGCTTCGCTTCTTCTGGGATTTCAACCTCTTCACTACAATCTCGTCCAATCAACATAAAGACTTCAGGCTCTTCTTCAACTTCCTTAACAAACTCCTTCAATGATAGCAAAGTCTTCAGCTCTTCAATCTCCTCCATCTTGCTTTCCTTCTGTTGTTGCTTCTTAGGAACTAAAATAATCTTAGTTCCTTCAAACATGAAACTATAACTATTAGCACGACCATCATGTTGCACTGCTCTATCAAACTGCCATGGTCTACCCAACAACATATGACACACATCCATGTCAACTACATCACACCAAATCTCATCCTTGTATTTCTTCCCAATCGAAAAATTCACACAAGCTCTTCGTCCAACCTTCACTTCACCGCCCTTCCTTAACCATGCTAACTTGTATGGTTTAGGATGTTTCTCAGTTTTCAAGTTCAACTTCCTTACTGCTTCAGTAGAGATAATATTGTCACAACTCCCAGCATCAATGACGAACTTGCAAACTTTTCCCAGAATAGAGCATGTGGACTGAAATATGTTATTCCTCAACCAACTGTTTTCCTCTTCCTGTTTCGGTGCCAAATAACTTCTCCTCATCATCAAATTACACCCTTCATCTCCGGTCAACTCTTCTTCCTTCTCAACATAAGGTGAATTAGAACATTCAGCTTCCACATCCTCTTCTTCAATCTCAGCAACCATTGCTCTCTTCTTCGGCTTCGGACACTCATTACTTTTATGACCCATCTCCTGGCAATTGAAACATTTGAGACCATTTCTAATCTTCGCCTTCTCACCCTCCTTCACAACTGGTTTTATAACGGCTTTAGGAACATTAGAACTTCCGCTAACACCCTTCACCTGATTGTTAGAATTAGTAAACACACCACCTCCACGCCTTCCCTGCTTCTCCCAAGCCAACGCTTTCTGATGTGCCTCCGCCACAGATCTTGGATCAAACATATTAACCATATCCTGGATCTGCATTCACAATCCTCCAACAAATCTAGCAGTCAGCTGTTCTTCTGTCTCCATAATGTCATTTCTAGCAATGAGTTGGTAAAATTCATCTACGTAATCATTAAATGACTTCATTCCCTGCCTTAGATTCTGTAACCTTTGATACATGAGTGACTGATAGTTGTAAGGTAAAAATGTAGCTCTCATCAGTTTCTTCATCTTCTCCCATGATTGAATCTTTGACTTCCCCATTCTCTCCCTTGTAAGTTTAGTTTGCTGCCACCATGCCAAAGCTCTCCCCCTCAACCTAGTAGCAACCAACTTCACCCTTCTATGTTCAGGAACCTCTTTAAAGTCAAAAATTTCTTCAACATTAGATAACCAGTCCAGAAACTCCTCTGCAACCATCCCTCCTTTGAATTCCAGGATTTCTGTCTTCATTCCCGACTCCCATCGACGATCATCTTCAACATCCCGATATGCATTACGTACCTGGTCTCGATCTCGATAATGAACACTACATCTATCACCATCTTCATTAAAAACAGATGTACTTCGATAACGATCTCGACCTTCCACATCTCTATGATCACGCATATCCCTTCTACTGGGTCTTTCAACATCACGATATGGGTCATATTCATACTCCCGTGGAGTCCTTCTTTCTTCACTTCTATGCTCATGATGTTCTCTTCTTAATGAAACTGAAGATTCTCTTCTTTCTCGGCAAGATTGCGGTGATACCCTTCTCGCTTCCGTAACCGATGGTGAAACTCGGTTTCCCCCATGGTTCGAGACTGGCGATCTCCTCCTTTGAGTTTGATTCATATCGATCATCAGCTTCTCCAGCTTTCCAATACCTTCATCAAATTTCTCATTAATGCGTTGCTCCATTTGCTCGGCTTCTTCCCTTCTATACAACGCTTCAACATTCTGATGACGGTTAGCTCTTCTCGGCGGCATGATTAAAACAATCTCCAACACAAATCACAATTACAATTCACAATTTTCAACAAAAAACTTCAAATTTCAACTATACGGCCACTTCACTTAGCTCAGCTCGGCCTTCAACTCGGCAATAGGTAGCGACTCAGACTTAGGTCGGCTCGGCTTCAACAAGCACGGCTTCAAGCACTTCAATGTCAAACTTTGGCGTGCAAAGATCTCTCGGCCAAATTCAAACAACTTCCACACTTTGATCCAAAAGAAAATGGTTCGAAAACTCCAAACTTGTTGCAACTTCAAGATGAACACAATGAATACCAAACTTCAAATTCCTTGGCTCCAAGGTTCGACTTAGCTATGATTGGCTAAGTCTAGCTCTGATACCAAACTGACGCGGCGGGATATTACGAAAACAAAAGAAAAGGTGCAGTAGCAATCGGTGGATTGAGAAATACGGAAATGCCCAAATTCGTTGATCCGAAGATACCGAATTCTTGCTATCTCTGACACGTTGATCGCGCACGATGCCGTGAAAAGAGATCTACGATTCTTTGACGTTCATCTTGCGCACAAGATACCGTGAATCGGCTTCAACAAACGATGATTCGAGCGCACTCGAATAACATAAGTGGAGATAGGAGATTGCACTCAACTACCAATTTGAATGAAAGCTCAAAGCTAACAAAAGAGGAATTTTATTCAAAAAGAACCAACCTTAAAATGTACAACACACTCCCTATTTATAGCATTTTTGACACCTGTCCCTTAAGTCGTTTCCGACCTAACGACTCCTTAAGTCGGCACCGACTTATCACAAAAGTGGTTCAACGAGTTACAACTCAACATCAACAAACGACTTAAAGACGCACGACCCACGACTCACAACACACTTAAGTCGTATGTGACTTATACAACCACGATTCAACAGATTACATCTCCACACACACACATGACCGACTTAAGTACATGTCGCCTTATGACTTATCACATATGACTTACACTAGATCGTTGCCGACCTAACCTTCTTCCGTAGGTTTTAGCTCTTTTCCACTTGCTTTGCTAAGTCGTAGCCGATACAAGCCCTTAAGTCGTAGCCAACTTAAGTCTTCAGGTCGCAGATAACTCAACGCGGCTTTATTAGCTCGTAGCTCCTCCTCCTTAGGTCGGTGCCGTCCTAGCTTAACCCGTGCACGATCTAAGTTTTGTGCTTCCATAGATCGTGCTGCATCAATAATAGATATGAGCACGTATTTGTTGGTGAATATAAAAATTGTATTATATTGTGTTGAATTATGGTTGAGTGTTTATGGATTCTTGTCGATATGTGGGACGCCATGTCATCGGCAAGGGTTTCTAAACTCTTAAACAAGATAAACCGACATTATTGTTTTAAAATAGGGTAAATGAAATAATTTTACCAAAAATATTTTTTGTATATAAAAGAAATGATTTTCCATAGATTATTATAGTTATATATATGGTTGCTTGCTTGTTAGGAAATGATAATTGTAACGATCCCAGTTTAATTACGAATTTAAATTTATAATTTAATTGAATTTTTGGATTAAATTATGGATTTGTTTGAATTTTTCAAATTTAAAAAGGTATATACTTATTTGTTTTTTTATTTTATTTTAAACTCAAAATAAATTGAAAATGAATTGGATTTATAAATTGTACTTTGGAAAGAATAATATGTATGATATTAAATGTATAAATCGTGTTTCATTCATTTTCTTTAAAAGGTTATAAAAAGTATAAGATAAATTACAAAATTTGAAGTAAACATACGTAGTAAGATAAATTATAACAACATATTAATTTTAGAATGTCATTTAAATTACGAAGTAAAACTATAAAATAATAACAAAAGGAATATAAATAGAATTGTATGGGAAAAATGCAAGGCAAGAAGATAAGAAGAAAAAACATCTAAGTACAAGGCAAATTGATTTGCTATAAATAAAATGAGAAACACAAAAGGCAAGCAAGAAAATATATCTATGTAATGAAGCTTGCAAAAGTAGATAAACAAATGGATTTTATATAGGCAAAAGTACATATGAGCATACTTATACAAAGCAAAACTGTACATTTTACATAATTAAATAGTATAAGCTTGTTAACAATATAGGAAGCAAGCAATTAATGCCCAAGCACAAAACAATCTTCTCAGCCGAAATAGGATAATATTATATCAGTCAACAAATTGGAAAAAATGTCTTTAGTCAAACAAAGCAAGAAAAAATCTTACAACAAAATAACCTTCCCTGTAAACACCTACTTTCCTTATACAAACATTATATATGCAAGGCATTTTATCCTAATTCGTTCAGTAAAAAAATTTAAGCAAACCAGAGGAAAAGGAAGTAAAAGCATCATCATTTAATTCAATAAAGTAAGCAACAAGGTTTTAAAGGCAGATCAACTATAGAGTTTAGAAAACAACAAAGTTTCCTCTGTTCAAATCTTGTTTTGAGGTGAGCAAATATTTCTACCCCGGAATTTTCTTTTGTGTTAATGCCTATGAGTGAACACATAAATTAACATTTTAGAAAGTTAATATCCTACTGTGATCTCTCTGATGAATTTTTGCTTGCATGTGTATGATTAAAGCTTCTATGTATATGCATATTGATTCTATGTATATTGTAATTAATATTCATCTCTGTTTTGAAAATTTACAGAGCCCAGATTTTTTTTTTGAAAAAAAAATAATAAATATGCAAATCTTCCAATCCAGTTACTACTGACTTAAAGTTTCAAAACAAATATGATTGTAGGATTATAATCTAAGTTTTAAAATTTTGTTTAAGGATTTTTAAATATGGAAACTTTCTGAAACAAAGAAAAATAGTAAAAATCTTTTAAATGTGATAAAATCAAGCACTTTATTTTCTAGATTTGAGTATGCAGCTAGAATCAACATTGTAAAACTTGATTTTTAATAACAAAATCAAGAATTTTAGATTGGGATTTTTGGAGTATTTCTGGAATGACCATAAATGACATTTTGATCAAATTGGGTGACTGGGTGGATTCGAGTGGTCGCGGCTGGGGTTATAGCTTGTATGTTGATCGGCGAACCTGATAAAAATCATGGAAGAAGTGATCGATCATCGTGGAGTTGGAATTTGGGTGGACTAAGGTTTAACGCTGTGATTGGGTCGCGATTGGAAATGAGGTGACTGGGAGATTTGTGGTGAGTCGAGTGACGCAAGATCAAGGGGGTAGTTGCATGGAAGGCTTGTGGTATTATGGCCAAAATTTCCGAGAGTGCGATGGTCGAAGTCATTGGGTTCGACGGGTTTTCTGGTGAAGTGGGTGTTCCAGATGTTGTGCAAGCTACCTTGTTTTCGAATTTGGGTTGGTGACCATGAATTGAAGGTCAGGACTTTGTCGTTGGATGCTTCTGGGTGGTTTTGGGTTGTCATGGGTGAGCGACGTCATCGCGGTTACCTGTGCACGTGCACGCCGTCAACGGCGTGTCTAGAGTTGGTTGCGAGAGTGACACAGGGGTGTTCTCGAATGGGAAGACGAGCGGTATGGGATGGTGCTCGAATTCACGTGTGTTGGAACGTCAGCAGTTTTCAATTTTATACTTAGGATTTAGTAAAAAAACATAAAGGGAGAAGACGCTGGGAAAAGTTGAAAAGATTCGAGTGTTCACCGAGTAAATTGATAACTTGCTTGGGTTGTTTCCCAAATCTGCGAGTTAAATAGTATATTAGATAAACTATTTAAAACAAATTTATGTGGTAATAGAAAATTAACGTATGACAATTTTAAGTCAAGGTTTTATTACAAGTTAACGAATTAAGTCAGTACTTAACAAATTTTTTTAAAAAATCCAATTTATTCGTTAAGTAAGTAGTTAATGTAAGAAAAGGGTTGAAAATTTTACCACCACTAAAGCTTTCAAGTTAGTAAGAAATTTGTTTTCATAGTTCAAAGAAGATTTTTAAATGTTAATTAAAATTAATTATTGTTATTGATTGTTTATAAAAGGGTGATTAAGATGATTAATTTTAAAATTGTAATTAGTTAAGTGACTAGAGATTTGTCGATTTGAAATTAAAGATTTGACTAAATTTAAAATTATGTGTTTAAATCTAATTGTAATTACAAACTGTTAATTAGATGATTAAAGTTAATAAATTTATAATTAGTAGTCAATTTAGTTAATTGATTAAGAAATAAGTAATTAAAATTTAATTAATTTATCATTAAGAATAGTTAATCATTGATTTAAATAAATCAATAAAAATAGTTATGTGATTAATTCTTTTGAATCAGCTTCACCTTAAATTGAAGACGATTAACTATCATCGAATATTGTGTACTGGATTGATATTTCTGTTTGTGATTGTAATACTATGTGATGTGAACTGCCTTATGCCGAACTGTGATTTATGATTCGTTTCTGTAGTTATATGAAAACCCCTTTGCCCGTAAAACGGTATTTGAATTTTGATGCGATAGGGAGTCAGATTCCAGTTGGTTATCTGAAAGCCACATCGAATCGTAACAATGAATCTTTGCTATTGAAAAATTTACTTTATCTATGAATCTGTGAAGGAAGATAAGCGTTATGGATTATCGATATTGATTGAATCTGCGATGAATGCGATGTTGTGCACTATTGTGTAAAATCCCTGGACCACACCTATACACACACAAATATGGATTGCACGTGGAAATCGGTTAAGGCACGGATATTTGAATTTAATTCAAAATAGTTTTAAAAGTTGAATTTTAAAATCCAAACGGTTTTGGAAATGGATTGGGTTTAAAGTGAAAAGCTTTTGAGAAAGTGTTATAAGGACGAAAGTTATTTTAAATAACTTAATAAAGATTTGAAATTTGATTAATTTGATTTATATTGAAATTCAATATCTGGAATTGAATTTTATATTCAGTATTTATGATATAAAATTGTATACAAACTTATATGGGTTTTAAACCATTTTTGAAGTGTTGTTTTTGGGAATTTGAATTAAACCAAAGATGTTAACTTGTATAAATAAAGTCGATTTTTTCCAAAATAAAACTATTGTTTCTAAATGATAAAAAGCTTTCGTATGAGAAATGAATTTCATAGTGTATTTAAGGGATTTCAAGTTAAACAGAAAATAGTTTTCCAAGTTAAGAATGAATCTTTGGAAACAGTTTTGAAAGCTATGAGATAAATCTTCGATTTGATTAAATAAATTGATCCAATTGAAATGAAAATTTGTTTGAAATCCGTAAATGGATCTTTGTGAAACTGAGTGAACTTTGTGAAGTAAATCTTTTTGCTTAAAGGATTTGAAATGGTTATTGGTTTAAACCATTTGAAAGGGCGTTTGGAATTATCAAGTTGTGACATAATTGAAACCCCATATCCATATGTTTTTAAATATTGCGCTCCTTATTCGGTTTAGCCGGGAGAGGACCGAATAAATGATATGTCATTATGGATAGCATTTAAAGACCGGTGGTGAAGACCGGGTATTTGCGAGAACGATAGGATGACCTATCGATTGTCTCTGCACTGAGTTGCTTCGGTAGAGAGATTCCCTAAGTGATGGGAAGTCCGATCGGGATTGTGAATACCCGGATTGCAAGGGCTTCTTTGGAAGTGCCTTCAATTCTATTCGAACCTGGAACAGACTTGTATGGATTGTATGTCAGACATTACATTTTGAGATATAAAGCAGATTTCTTTCAACGACATTTCTATTAGTGGCGGAGAATTTATTCTCTTAGCTTAACACCCTTCTCTGAGAAGTACGAGCTCAAAGGTTATGTAGTTGATGGTTATCAGTGATATACTCCTAATTTGGTAATGTGGCATGCTGAGTGTTGCTGATCATTTGTTGATCGAAGCATGGCTTTGTGAAAAGCGTAGATTTGTGGACGAGACTTCATCGAATCTCACAAACCAGTAATGGTCGAAACAGGGATTGTGCGGCAAGGTTTTAGGGGTGGCTCCCCTAGGGTATGATCATTCCTTCTGGAAAAGGGTAGTATCATGGTATGGAGCCCATATGCTTACTCATGTGGACACACTATATTTATTATTGTGTGTTGTTGTTGGTGTAGAGTGCTCTCGTATAAAGGTCCCTAAGGACCGGGGGTGGCATATCTGAGGTTTCTTACTACCCGGGAAGGGGGTAGCCGGCCTTGTTGGCAGAGAGCCGGGTAGGTTCTCGAGGAGTCCCGCCAGAGGCGTTCCCATGTG
This sequence comes from Allium cepa, assembly GCA_030765085.1. Lineage (NCBI taxonomy): Eukaryota > Viridiplantae > Streptophyta > Magnoliopsida > Asparagales > Amaryllidaceae > Allium > Allium cepa. The sequence continues at coordinate 218,477,251 of CM060934.1, read as the reverse complement.
TCAATAGGAAGCTCCTTAGCCTGACCATTTGTTGGAAAACCTAAAGAAACAATACGAGCCTTGTACGCTTTTAGTTGTAGAACCTGCCATGGAATGTGGCGGTAACCTGCTATTGAACATGGTTGCTATGAGAATTTATTCTCTTAGCTTAACACCCTTCTCTAAGACGTACGAGCTCAAAGGTTATGTAGTTGATGGTTATCAGTGATATACTCCCAAATTGGTAATGTGGCATGCTAAGTGCTGCTGATCATTTGTTAATCGAAGCATGGCTTTGTGAAAAGCGTAGCTTTGTGGACGAGACTTCATCAAACCTCACAAACCGGTAATGGTCGAAACAGGGATTGTGCAGCAAGGTTTCAGGGGTAGCTCGTAGGGTATGACCATTCCTTCTAGAAAAGGGTAGTATCATGGTATGGAGACCAGATGCTTACTCATGTGGATACACTATATTTATTACTGTGTGATGTTGTTGGTGTAGAGAGCTCTCGTATAAAGGTCCCTAAGGACTGGGGGTGGCATATCTGAGGTTTCTTACTACACGGGTAGGGGTAGCCGGCCTTGTTTGGCAGAGAACCGGGTAGGTTCTCGGGGCATCCCGCCAGAGGCGTTCCCATGTGGCAATAGGAAGTTCCTTCGCCTGACCATTTGTTGGAAAACCCAACGAAACAATACGAGCCTTGTATGGTTTTAGTTGTAGAACCTGCCATTTACTTATGGTGGTCACCACTGTTTAGATGGTAGCTATAGTAGGCATAGTTTGGAATGTCTATGCTGGCTAAGATTAATATTATACTTTCGAAATGTTTTCTACACTATGCACTAAAAAAATTTCAAAAGTGATTTGTTTTGCGTAGTAAGCATCTTTGACTATCATAAGGAGAAATCTCCTCCAATTCTGCGTTTGCATTATGTGTGCGGCGGGAGTCCTTATGGTGGTTTCATTTTCAGAAAGCATTGCGGTTATCAAATTTAAAATTTGTTTATTTTTAAAGATAATCTGTTTTTGTTTGCTCATACCAGTCCAATGACTGATCCGGAGTTTATTGTTTCTTTCCTAAACTCTGGGTGCTCAGAATTTTCCACACGGGCAGTCTAGAGTTTGGTTTTTCAGATAGTTAGGTAGTAGATATCGTTTGGTAGCTATAGCTTTCTGTTTGATGCATTTTGGAGTCTTTGGAGTTGTGGACGAGACTTGCTTATCTTGGTGCAATCTTGATGGTGGATCGAGCTAGGAGTTTTGGAGCTTTGTCTGTGGAGCTTTGGATCAGAGTTGCAGTATTGGATTCTGTGAAAACTTATCTCATATTATATCGTCTTCCGCTGTATTCTGTGTTGTATATTCTCTAATGTTGATGATTATCATTGTATCAAATTGATGTATCGGATATTTTATTCATGTGGTATCAGTGATATCATCTTTTATTTCCGTTGTGTTATTTATCATCTAATGTGTGTTGCAAGCTGCCGCGATACGAATTTGATGTTGTTTGTCGAACATCGAGTTCGGGTCGTGACATCTTGGTATCAGAGCAAAGGTTAATCTTTAGCTACGGAGTGTAACACATTAGATGGCTCATTAGAGATAGGGTGAAGTATACCCTAGAATGAGTACAACCAGTGGAACCAAAACCCAAATTTCTTAATCTATTCTCTTTATCTGTTGTTATTCTCTAAGATATTTCGTTCGAATGCCTAAATCGGATTTCTTACTATTTACAGATAGTAAGAATGAGTGGAAGAAGAGGATGAGATAGGAGACAGGAAAGTACCACTTCAGCTGGTCAAAACCCTGCAACGATGGATATTCCCATTCAGTCTCAATCGAATTTGGTTGATCTATATCGAAGCTTTTCTAGACTTGGTGGAAAACCATTCATAGGCAAAGAATCTGTTATCGAAGCACAAGCCTAGATTCGATCGTGTGAAAAGATTTTCAAAGGGCTAAAGTTAGAAGATGATCAGATGCGATTAATAGCTTCTTGGCAACTCCAAGAAGAAGCTTTAGTTTGGTGGGAAACAGTTACATTGGATGAGCCGGCGGATGAATTTACTTGGAGTCGTTTCCAGGAAGTATACGAGTAGCGATATATGCCGTCTTCTGGTATCTCTAGAGTGTACCAGGAGTTTATGGATTTGAAGCAAGAGAGTTTATCAGCTGAGGAATACTTAAACAAATTTATTGAATTATCTCGATTTAGTCCAGAACTAGTGAATACACCATTAAATAAGAATGAAAAGTTTATTCGAGGAATGAACAAGGAGTTTCAGGAACGGATGACTACTCACGTCAAGGAATCTTTTTCTGAATTAATTGATATGGGCTATGGATATGATACTCTGGAAAAGCAAAAAGATCCGGAGGAGAATGGAGATGCAAGTAATCTGAATTGGAGAAAAAGAAAGTTTGGCGGAAAGAAATCGAGGAAAAATAAAGGAAAGAAGAATATACGGAAGAAAAAGAAGGATGTTACTTGTCTAAATTGCTTGGAGAAAGGTCACTACTCGGATAAATGTAAGAATCCTTGGAAGCGAGGAATGAGAGAGCCATTTATGAGGCCAGATCAGGAATCTACGGGATGTTATTACTGTTACAAGCCGGGACATAGGATTAATGACGGTCCAGCTCATAAGCAAACTTTAGTAAAGAAACTGTATGCAATCAGAGATGAATCTTCAACCTTAAAAGTTAATTAAGAAAAAGAAATTTTATAAGGTAACCTATCTCGTTTACGATTAAATTGTTCGATTTTGTTCGACATGAGAACTACCCTTAGTTTTATTTTCAGTAAATCGTAAATGAGTTAAATCTTGAATCTGAGATCGTAATCGAATCTATTTCTGTCTATTTCATTGGGTTTCGATATATTCTACGAATAATTGGTTATCCCTTCGAACTAACCAATACCCTATATACTTCGTAGATTAGGTAACCCAATTGTTTCATAGTTGATTGAGTTTGTTCTCACATCCATTGTTGATATTCTGATTTGGTAAGCAAGAAATGCAGAATTGATATCCAGTTTGATCTGAAAAGATATTTCTCTATCTTTCGTCTATCTTAGTTGTCTCCTTGGCAAATTTCAAGGACGAAATTTCTTAAGGAGGGGAATCTGTAACGATCCAAGTTTAATGACGAATTTAAATTTATAATTTAATTGAATTTTTGGATTAAATTATGGATTTGTTTGAATTTTTCAAATTTAAAAAGGTATATACTTATTTGTTTTTGAATTTTATTTGAAACTCAAAATAAATTGAAAATGAATTGGATTTATAAATTGTACTTTGGAAAGAATAATATGTATGATATTAAATGTATATCGTGTTTCATTCATTTTCTTTAAAAGGTTATAAAAAGTATAAGGTAAATTACAAAATTTGAAGTAAACATACGAAGTAAGATAAATTATAACAACATATTAATTTTAGAATGTCATTTAAGTTACGAAGTAAAACTCTAAAATAATAACGAAAGGAATACAAATAGAATTGTATGGGAAAAACGCAAGGCAAGAAGATAAGAAAAAAAAACATCTAAGTACAAAGCAAATTGATTTGCTGTAAATAAAATAAGAAACACAAAAGGCAAGCAAGAAAATATGTCTATGTAATGAAGCTTGCAAAAGTAGATAAACAAATGGATTTTATATAGGAAAAAGTACATATGAGCATACTTATACAAAGCAAAATTGTACATGCTACATAATTAAATAGTATAAGCTTGTAAACAATATAGGAAGCAAGCAATTAATGCCCAAGCACAAAACATCTTCTCAGTCGAAATAGGATAATATTATATCAGTAAACAAATTGTAAAAAATGTCTTTTGTCAAACAAAGCAAGAAAAATAATCTGACAACAAAATAGCCTTCCCTGTAAACACCTACTTTCCTTATACAAACATTATATACGCAAGGCATTTTATCCTAATTCGTTCAGTAAAAAAATTTAAGCAAACCAGAGGAAAAGGAAGTAAAAGCATCATAATTTAATTCAACAAAGTAAGCAACAAGGTTTTAAAGCCAGATCAACTACAGAGTTTTCAAAACAACAAAGTTTCCTCTGTTCAAATCTTGTTTTGACGTGAGCAAATATATCTACCTAGAAATTTTCTTTTGTGTTAATGCCTATGAGTAAACACATAAATTAAAATTTTAGAAAGTTAATATCCTGCTGTGATCTCTCTGATGTATTTTTCTTGCATGTGTATGATTAAAGCTTCTATGTATATGCATATTGATTCTGTGTATATTGTAATTAAGATTCATCTCTGTTTTGAAATTTTACAAAGCCCAGAAATTTTTGTTGAAAAAAAAAAGAATAAATATTCAAATCTTCCAGTCCAGTTACTACTGGACTTAAACTTTCAAAACAAATATGATTGTAGGATTATAATCTAAGTTTTAATATTTTGTTTAAGGATTTTTAAATATGGAAACTTTCTGAAACAAAGAAAAATAGTAAAAATCTTTTAAATGTAATAAAATCAAGCACTTTATTTTCTAGATTTGAGTATGCAGCTAGAATCAACATTGTAAAACTTGATTTTTAATAACAAAATCAAGAATTTTAGATTGGGATTTTTGGAGTATTTCTGGAATGACCAGAAATTACATTTTGATCGAAATTGGGTGACTAGGTGGATTCGAGTGGTCGCGGCAGGGGTTTGAGCTTGTATGGTGATCGACAAACCTGAGAAAAATCATGGAAGAAGTGATCAATCATCTTGGAGTTGGAATTTGGGTGGACAAGGGTTTAACACTGTGATTGGGTCACGATTGGAAATGAGGTGACAAGGAGATTTGTGGTGAATCGAGTGATGCAAGATCAAAGGGGTAGTTGCGTGGAAGGCTTGCAGTTTTGTGGCCAAAATTTCTGGGAGTGCGATGGTCGAAGTCGTTGGGTTCGATGGGTTTTCTGGTGAAGTGGGTGTTCCAGATGTCGTGCGAGCTGCCTTGTTTTCGAATTTGGGTTGGTGACCAGGAATTGAAGGACGGGACTTGGTCATGGGACGCTCGTAGGTGGTTTTGGGTTGTCATGGGTGAACGACGTCATCGCGGTTACCTGTGCACATGCACGCCGTCAACGGCGTGTCTAGAGTCGGTTGTGAGAGTGACACTGTAACGACCCAGAATTTTTAGAAATTAAAATTTGAATATTTAATTAATTTTAAATATTAATAAGTGAATTTATAAGTCAAATAAATTTTTATTTGAATTATTGAATTTAATTGAATAATTAAATCGATAATTTAATACGTTAAATTATGGAAATAATTGAAAATCGGGTTAAATATGATTGAAAATGATTTGTAAAATTTTATTTTATCATATGGGAGTTAGAATGATATTTTAGAACTTTTAAAATCGAATTAAAAGTTAATTTGCGAAAATTGAATATTTTAATATTTAATAATCGACTGTAAAATAGTCAATTTTTGAACAGTCTCATAATTGAACGAAACCAGTTCCGTTGGATCCGTAATAGTTAGTTATTACCGGATTTCAAATTTCGTGTCAATCGGAGTTATCGTTTGATCGTGGCAGCTCGAAACGCATCGAATTATTTTTAATTTGAATTTGACGAGTCAAAATAGCCATTTTTCAAAAAGTCTCGGATTTCGGCGAAACCAGTTTCATCGGATCCGTAATGTGATATTATTGTAAGGTTTCAAATTTCAAGTCAATTGGATTTACCGTTTGTCCGGTACAAATTAAAACGCCTAGAAATCGACTTAAATCGGTTTAATTCAAATTGAGCGTTTGCAGCCATAACTCGCACATACTTCCGAATTAGCTTCCGAAACCTGTTCCATTGTGTCCGGAACGCGGGGTAAACCCTAGAAACGCTGGTTACGGCGCGTAAATCGGAGTTCGGAATTCCCGGGATGAATAGTGTCGCTCGTTCCTTATAAATAGACCCACCTCTTCATAATTTTATAAAAGAAACCCTAACCCTAATCAAAATGTTGTAGCCGCCAGTTTCATAATGAAGGGCCAGAAATCCATGAACTTCCACCTCCAATTACTCGAAATCCATCAAGAATTAGCAAGAAAGTTTAACTACAAAGTTGAAGATCTCCTCGAGTACTTCCTATCCAACGATGGAGATCGCAAATGGCTTCACGGATTGATGGGAAATGGAGTGCAAAGGTGGCCGTTCCTCTTGCGTGCGCGAGCATCTAGGTGAGGCCGAACTTCATGGTGTTTGGGGCGAGCATAGAGGTGGTCAAGAGCTTCAAGATGGTGAAGGTATGATCGAGTTTCATCGAGCGTTGTGATGGCAAAAGCAAACCCTAGTTTGCTATAATGGGTTTTGTTTGTGCGGCCCTTACCTGTAGCATATGCGTGGAAGAGGAAGATGGGGGGGACGGTCCAGATCAGGTTGGAGTTGGATCCAAGGGTTCAGAAGCTTAGGGTATTAAAATCTTTAAGTTAGTTGTAAATTATGTTTATAAAATACGTGTAAACTTCAAAAATACGTAACTTTTTCATACGAGGTCGAAAAAATGCAAACTCAGTTGCGTTGGAATCGTATGGACGAGCACTACGCGATGGAGTTGGTTTGGAGTCGTTTGGAGTTAGTGAAAATTTTGGGTAAAATTAAACGTCCGTTTAATTTTATTCGAAATAAAAGCTGAAACGGAAATTAAAAACCAAGGTGAGAACTTCTCACTCAATCGAATCAGTTTCGATTTTATTTTAAATAGTTAGATTTAAAATATTTGAATGCATGTTTGAATGATGATTGTTATCTATTGATTGTTAAAATAGACATTATGCGCCGTTAGTAAGCGGATGTTATTTAATAAAAACATATACCGTGAATATTTCATAAACAGTGAAATTGGTATTATATATAATATCAATATATATATATTGGCATATGTATATATTGCAGTTGATTGATTTCACGTATTTTTTGTTTAGCGGATGAGACCCTATTACGCCGTTAGTAAGCGGATAATATTTATTAAAAACATGTACCGCGATAATTTCGTACTGGAGCGAAATTGGTATTGTGCTAATGTTTTTGGATGCAGGAAAACAGGTTGGAGGGATCCAACTGGATTCCTCAACAGTTTTTATTTGATTTCAGATATTTTGATATGTGATGGATTATCATATCGATATATGATATCGTTGTTAGTCGTGATTGACTATTTGGTGTGTAGCATCACTGGACCCAGATTTTGGGATTTTAAAATGATTTTAAAAGTGATTGTTGAAATTATTCTATATTTTTGGAAACTGATTTATTTTAAATAAATAAAGGTTATAATTTTTAAAGTTATAAAAATTATGATTTTGAGAAATATAGTTAAAGATTGATTTTTGAGAAATATGGGTTAATGATTTTATAAAATAAGTTAAATTGGATTTTTGAATTTATTATAAAAGTTTAAAAATAGAGTTTATAAAGATTTGACTATTTTATAAATCAAAATGATGAAGTTTTTAAAGGGATTTAAAGACGTTTAAAGAATAATATAAATTGATTTATATTAAGAGATTTATAAATGGATATTTATAAATTGAGATTTAGACATTATAAAACAAGTTTTTATAAGTGTTTGAATGAACTGAAAATGAATTTCATTAAAGAATGAAATCAATAGAATTATAAATGGTGAAGTTATAAACGAAATTTATAAACAGTAGATTTATAAATTTTATGAAGTTATTTGAAGAATAGATTGGGTTAAATAAATGAATCTTATAAGTTATAAGATTTATAATTATGAAATTCTAAGGAACGATTTTGTGAAATAATCGTTTATAAGTAGTTAACTTATAATATGAACTTTTAGTCTATAATTGAGTTATAAACTGGAATAGGTAAATAAAGGAATTTATAAAAAGGAAGTTTTTATAAATAAATAGAAATGGAATTTATAAACGTTGTTTTATAAATCCGCAAACAACTTATTTTGATAAGTTAATTGTTATAACTTATAAATGGAGTTATATTCACGTTTTAGACTGTGAATAATCCTTTAAGTTAAAATGTATAAAAAGGATGAAATTTGTTAACGTAGTTTATTCACATTTTTAAATAGTGAATAATACGTTAAAGAAAATGTTTAGAATGTGATGTTTTAAACAGAATTAAAACGATCTAACGATGTTTTAAAGGTGTTGAGATTCGAAAACATAGATTTCAACATTTATTGTTGAAATAGATGTTTCGAGAAATAAAAGGAAACGGTGGACTATAACACTGTTGTTATAGTAAATGATTTCCGAAAGGAAATGTTTTGTATAGTATTGGGATTTATATATCTATTTTAATTTCGAATCCCTATACTAGTGATTTTGGGTTGTCGTAACGATGTTTTACGCAACATTCGTTTTGGCCCAAATAAACATGTTTAAGTGAATGATTTCCTTAATAGAATGAAATATATACTTAATTCGATTTAAGTATATTGAATATTTTCTAAGTGTTGAAAATAAAAAAAGATTTGTGAATTACTTATTTTTAATAAGTATGGAAATGTTTTCCAATATAAAGTGAATATATTGAATTTATCTTTTTGAAGATAAATTGAAATGAATGATTGAAATCATATATGCATGGATATTTTGAAATATAAATTCATTATGGAATTTATGAATGAAAAGTGGGATTTGTATAAAAATAAATATTGATTTATTTTAAAGTGTGAAAATATATATCTTGTAAAGATATTTTGGAAAATAAATAATTTGGAAAATTATTTGGAAAACTGGTGATGTATGCATATCAATTGATAGTTCAATAACCGACTATCAATATTTCCCTTTGAATGGGTATTTGATGTGATTTGATTGAATTTGAATGCCACACTTATTTTTGAATAAGCGCTCACTATTCGGGTTAACCGGGAAAGGACCATGGGGTCGTATAACCCATTCCGAATATGTGATACGTCGTTGTGAATTGCATCTGAAGATCGGTGTTGAAGACCGGTATTTGCGAGAGCGATAGGATGACCTATCGATTGTTTCTGCACCGAGTCGCGCCGGTATAGAAACTCCCTAAGTGATGGGAAATCCGATCAGGATTGTGAATATCCGGATTGCAAGGACTTCTTTGTAAGTGCCTTCGGTTTTGTTCGATCCCGGAACAGACTTGTATGGATTGTATGCCTGACATTACAATTTGAGATATAAAGCCGATTTCTTTCAAATATATTTCTGTTGGTGGCGGAGAATTTATTCTTTGCTTAACACCCTTCTCTGAGACGTACGAGCTCAGAGGTTATACAGTTGAAGTTATCAGCGATATATTCCCAATTTGGTAATGTGACATGCTGAGTGATGCTGAAATGATCATTGTGTTGATTATTTGTGATAGGATCATTTATTTGATCGTCTATCTTGTGATCATTGTGTTGATCATTTGTTGACCCAAAGCATGGCTTTTGTATAAAGTATTTTTTGTGGACGTGACTTCGTCGAGCCTCACACCCCGTGAATGGTCAAAACAGGAAAGAAGCAGCAAGGTTATGAGGGGTAGCACCCTTTAGGATGTGTCCATTTCCTTCTGGAAAAGGGTGGTATTATGGTATGGAGCCCAGATACTTACTCATGTTGAAAACACTTTATGATTGTGTGAATTGATTACGAGCGCTCGGTTGATAAAGGTCCCAAAGGACTGGGGGATGGCATATTCGGTCAGTTGTTACTCAGTTAGGAGTAACCCGGCCTTGTGTTGGTAGAGATCCGGTTTGGTTCTCGAGGATGTCCATCCAGAGGCATTCTCATGTGGCAATGGGAAGTTCCTTGGCCTGACCATTTGTTGGAAATCCAATTCTCAATACGAAACTTGTACGGTATTAGTTGTAGAACCTGCTATTCACTTATGGTGGTCACCACTGTTTGGATAGTAGCTATAGTAGGCATACGATAATGGTCGTATGTTGGCTAAGATTTATATCCTACTTTCGAAATGAATTTGTTACACACTATGCACTAATAATAATATCAAATGTTATTTTAAATGCGTATCAAGCATCTTTGACTATCATAAGGAGAAATCTCCTCCGATTCTGCGTTTGCATGTGTGTGTGTGCGGGAGGCCTTATGGTAGTCTCATTTTTAAAAGCATTGCGAATTGAAATAAAAATATTCCTCTATTTTGATTTTAAAGTAAATAAACTGTTTTGAGTTCTCACACCAGTCACATGACTGACTTGGAGTTTATTGTTTCCCTTCCTAAACTCTGGGTGCCCACCAATTTCCACACGGGCAGTTAAGAGTTAGGTTTATCAGGATATTCTGGATATTCTGGAGTTGCTAGTGGCAAGCTGGATGGCATGGCATATTACTAGTTTATATAGTATTTCTTTTTCCGCTGCACTGTTTATTGTTGTATGTTGTTGTACACTCTGATGATATGATGTGATGTAATGAAATGTAATGTAATAACTGATATAGTTCTTTGTTTAAAGATTATTCATTTATTATTATATGTTGTTCCGCTGCGAATTGTGAGATTCTGTTGTTGTTCTGTTGTTCCCTTTCTGTCCCGTTCTATTTTTAAAATTTTCTATCTTCTGTTTTTCTAATTCTCTGTTTTCTAAAAATTGTCTATCTTCTTTTCCCTCTATTTTTCTTTTTCTTTCTTCTTTTCTCTCTTCTTTCTTTTCTTAATTCTTTTTAAAACCCATAACATCTCGGTTTTCGGCCTTTGATTTCTCGGCAGTCGATAAAGTGAGTGTCGATGTTGAATTTTCGAAAGTCGAAATATCCTGTTTGTTACATTTGGTATCGGAGCATATGGTTAAGCGACAACCATGGTTCTGTTGGGTATTATTCATTAGAGATAGAGTCAGCAGTACTCTAGAATGAGTTGAGTGTAATAATAGCTATGAGAGCGTATTTGTTAGTAAATATAAAATTGTTTTATATTGTGATGATTGGTTTGTTGAGTGGCATATGAACCTTCGTCAGCACAGTATGTACAACTATGCCGAAGGGGTTTCTAAACACTTGAATAGAACAATTCGACATAATATTGTTTTAAATTTGGGTAAATGAAATAATTTTACTTGAATATATTTTATATATAAAGGAATAATTTTTCAGAATTATAAAAGTGTATGTAAGTTGATTGTTAAGTTGTTTGAATAATCTAAATAAAAGAATAATTGTATAAGCAAATGAATTTAAAGTTAAATGGAATATAACTTAAGAGATATTGAATGAAGTTGATATTGGTATTTAAGTTAGTTGAATTGAATTGAATTAATGGATTGAATGATTAATCAATTAAATATGAATTAAATTGATAGGGAATAATGAATGTAAGTGATAATTCATTAAAATCTAATGTTATTGGAAGTTGAATAAATTGAATTGAGAATGAATGTTGATAAAATCCAATGTAAATGAATTGAATGTGAATTAAATGGAAAACCTATTTCATTAAATATTAATAGGAATATGAATGAATATATATTGGTTATGGATGTTAGTTGGTTGATGGTTGAATATTTTGCATTTGTTGCTTTAGTTGCATTTGCTATGTAGACATATATAGTTATTATGTTGCTATATGTTGTATATTGATACTATTTGCATATGTGCATGTTCTCATGTTGTTTGTTGAGTTTAGTAGGTGCGGATCGCGTTTGCTTCGCATTTGGAGTTCGCTTTAGCGCTATATTAACCGTATATGCTCGCTAATAAAATATAAGGTACATATCTCGGATTAAATACAGTACTTTTACACTTTTTTCCCTTCGGGATGCCTCATTACTTGATGAGATGTATATTTGTGATATATATACTGTCATTTTTTTTTTCGGATCGAGCCGCGCAAAAGAGACTATGGCGAATTTTTCCGAAAATTTAAGGCGTTAGAAAAATTTGAGAAAATTGGAAATTTTTGAAAACTATTAACTTTGATTTAGAATTGAAAGTTAAACAATAGTAGTTGTTTTTGAAAAGATAACTAAGTATGATTTGAAAACTTAGTAAAGATTTGTAAGAAGTTTAATTATGAATTTTGGGAAAATTAATAGAATTCTATAACTTTTCTTACTAGTAATTTCGAGGACGAAATTCTTTTAAGTGGGGAAGATTGTAACGACCCAGAATATTTAGAAATTAAAATTTGAATATTTAATTAATTTTAAATATTAATAAGTGAATTTATAAGTCAAATAAATTTTTATTTGAATTATTGAATTTAATTGAATAATTAAATCGATAATTTAATACGTTAAATTATGGAAATAATTGAAAATCGGGTTAAATATGATTGAAAATGATTTGTAAAATTTTATTTTATCATATGGGAGTTAGAATGATATTTTAGAACTTTTAAAATCGAATTAAAAGTTAATTTGCGAAAATTGAATATTTTAATATTTAATAATCGACTGTAAAATAGTCAATTTTTGAACAGTCTCATAATTGAACGAAACCAGTTCCATTGGATCCGTAATAGTTAGTTATTACCGGATTTCAAATTTCGTGTCAATCGGAGTTATCGTTTGATCGTGGCAGCTCGAAACGCATCGAATTATTTTTAATTTGAATTTGACGAGTCAAAATAGCCATTTTTCAAAAAGTCTCGGATTTCGACGAAACCAGTTTCATCGGATCCGTAATGTGATATTATTGTAAGGTTTCAAATTTCAAGTCAATTGGATTTACCGTTTGTCCGGTACAAATTAAAACGCCTAGAAATCGACTTAAATCGGTTTAATTCAAATTGAGCGTTTGCAGCCATAACTCGCACATACTTCCGAATTAGCTTCCGAAACCTGTTCCATTGTGTCCGGAACGCGGGGTAAATCCTAGAAACGCTGGTTACGGCGCGTAAATCGGAGTTCGGAATTCCCGGGATGAATAGTGTCGCTCGTTCCTTATAAATAGACCCACCTCTTCATAATTTTATAAAAGAAACCCTAACCCTAATCAAAATGTTGTAGCCGCCAGTTTCATAATGAAGGGCCAGAAATCCATGAACTTCCACCTCCAATTACTCGAAATCCATCAAGAATTAGCAAGAAAGTTTAACTACAAAGTTGAAGATCTCCTCGAGTACTTCCTATCCAACGGTGGAGATCGCAAATGGCTTCACGGATTGATGGGAAATGGAGTGCAAAGGTGGCCGTTCCTCTTGCGTGCGCGAGCATCTAGGTGAGGCCGAACTTCATGGTGTTTGGGGCGAGCATAGAGGTGGTCAAGAGCTTCAAGATGGTGAAGGTATGATCGAGTTTCATCGAGCGTTGTGATGGCAAAAGCAAACCCTAGTTTGCTATAATGGGTTTTGTTTGTGCGGCCCTTACCTGTAGCATATGCGTGGAAGAGGAAGATGGGGGGGACGGTCCAGATCAGGTTGGAGTTGGATCCAAGGGTTCAGAAGCTTAGGGTATTAAAATCTTTAAGTTAGTTGTAAATTATGTTTATAAAATACGTGTAAACTTCAAAAATACGTAACTTTTTCATACGAGGTCGAAAAAATGCAAACTCAGTTGCGTTGGAATCGTATGGACGAGCACTACGCGATGGAGTTGGTTTGGAGTCGTTTGGAGTTAGTGAAAATTTTGGGTAAAATTAAACGTCCGTTTAATTTTATTCGAAATAAAAGCTGAAACGGAAATTAAAACCAAGGTGAGAACTTCTCACTCAATCGAATCAGTTTCGATTTTATTTTAAATAGTTAGATTTAAAATATTTGAATGCATGTTTGAATGATGATTGCTATCTATTGATTGTTAAAATAGACATTATGCGCCGTTGTAAGCGGATGTTATTTAATAAAAACATATACCGCGAATATTTCATAAACAGTGAAATTGGTATTATATATAATATCAATATATATATATTGGCATATGTATATATTGCAGTTGATTGATTTCCCGAATTTTTTGTTTAGCGGATGAGACCCTATTACGCCGTTAGTAAGCGGATAATATTTATTAAAAACATGTACCGCGATAATTTCGTACTGGAGCGAAATTGGTATTGTGCTAATGTTTTTGGATGCAGGAAAACAGGTTGGAGGGATCCAACTGGATTCCTCAACAGTTTTTATTTGATTTCAGATATTTTGATATGTGATGGATTATCATATCGATATATGATATCGTTGTTAGTCGTGATTGACTATTTGGTGTGTAGCATCATTGGACCCAGATTTTGGGATTTTAAAATGATTTTAAAAGTGATTGTTGAAATTATTCTATATTTTTGGAAACTGATTTATTTTAAATAAATAAAGGTTATAATTTTTAAAGTTATAAAAATTATGATTTTGAGAAATATAGTTAAAGATTGATTTTTGAGAAATATGGGTTAATGATTTTATAAAATAAGTTAAATTGGATTTTTGAATTTATTATAAAAGTTTAAAAATAGAGTTTATAAAGATTTGACTATTTTATAAATCAAAATGATGAAGTTTTTAAAGGGATTTAAAGACGTTTAAAGAATAATATAAATTGATTTATATTAAGAGATTTATAAATGGATATTTATAAATTGAGATTTAGACATTATAAAACAAGTTTTTATAAGTGTTTGAATGAACTGAAAATCAATTTCATTAAAGAATGAAATCAATAGAATTATAAATGGTGAAGTTATAAACGAAATTTATAAACAGTAGATTTATAAATTTTATGAAGTTATTTGAAGAATAGATTGGGTTAAATAAATGAATCTTATAAGTTATAAGATTTATAATTATGAAATTCTAAGGAACGATTTTGTGAAATAATCGTTTATAAGTAGTTAACTTATAATATGAACTTTTAGTCTATAATTGAGTTATAAACTGGAATAGGTAAATAAAGGAATTTATAAAAAGTAAGTTTTTATAAATAAATAGAAATGGAATTTATAAACGTTGTTTTATAAATCCGCAAACAACTTATTTTGATAAGTTAATTGTTATAACTTATAAATGGAGTTATATTCACGTTTTAGACTGTGAATAATCCTTTAAGTTAAAATGTATAAAAAGGATGAAATTTGTTAACGTAGTTTATTCACATTTTTAAATAGTGAATAATACGTTAAAGAAAATGTTTAGAATGTGATGTTTTAAACAGAATTAAAACGATCTAACGATGTTTTAAAGGTGTTGAGATTCGAAAACATAGATTTCAACATTTATTGTTGAAATAGATGTTTCGAGAAATAAAAGGAAATGGTGGACTATAACACTGTTGTTATAGTAAATGATTTCCGAAAGGAAATGTTTTGTATAGTATTGGGATTTATATATCTATTTTAATTTCGAATCCCTATACTAGTGATTTTGGGTTGTCGTAACGATGTTTTACGCAACATTCGTTTTGGCCCAAATAAACATGTTTAAGTGAATGATTTCCTTAATAAAATGAAATATATACTTAATTCGATTTAAGTATATTGAATATTTTCTAAGTGTTGAAAATAAAAAAAGATTTGTGAATTACTTATTTTTAATAAGTATGGAAATGTTTTCCAATATAAAGTGAATATATTGAATTTATCTTTTTGAAGATAAATTGAAATGAATGATTGAAATCATATATGCATGGATATTTTGAAATATAAATTCATTATGGAATTTATGAATGAAAAGTGGGATTTGTATAAAAATAAATATTGATTTATTTTAAAGTGTGAAAATATATATCTTGTAAAGATATTTTGGAAAATAAATAATTTGGAAAATTATTTGGAAAACTGGTGATGTATGCATATCAATTGATAGTTCAATAACCGACTATCAATATTTCCCTTTGAATGGGTATTTGATGTGATTTGATTGAATTTGAATGCCACACTTATTTTTGAATAAGCGCTCACTATTCGGGTTAACCGGGAAAGGACCATGGGGTCGTATAACCCATTCCGAATATGTGATACGTCGTTGTGAATTGCATTTGAAGATCGGTGTTGAAGACCGGTATTTGCGAGAGCGATAGGATGACCTATAGATTGTTTCTGCACCGAGTCGCGCCGGTATAGAAACTCCCTAAGTGATGGGAAATCCGATCAGGATTGTGAATATCCGGATTGCAAGGACTTCTTTGTAAGTGCCTTCGGTTTTGTTCGATCCCGGAACAGACTTGTATGGATTGTATGCCTGACATTACAATTTGAGATATAAAGCCGATTTCTTTCAAATATATTTCTGTTGGTGGCGGAGAATTTATTCTTTGCTTAACACCCTTCTCTGAGACGTACGAGCTCAGAGGTTATATAGTTGAAGTTATCAACGATATATTCCCAATTTGGTAATGTGACATGCTGAGTGATGCTGAAATGATCATTGTGTTGATTATTTGTGATAGGATCATTTATTTGATCGTCTATCTTGTGATCATTGTGTTGATCATTTGTTGACCCAAAGCATGGCTTTTGTATAAAGTATGTTTTTGTGGACGTGACTTCGTCGAGCCTCACACCCCGTGAATGGTCAAAACAGGAAAGAAGCAGCAAGGTTATGAGGGGTAGCACCCTTTAGGATGTGTCCATTTCCTTCTGGAAAAGGGTGGTATCATGGTATGGAGCCCAGATACTTACTCATGTTGAAAACACTTTATGATTGTGTGAATTGATTACGAGCGCTCGGTTGATAAAGGTCCCAAAGGACCGGGGGATGGCATATTCGGTCAGTTGTTACTCAGTTAGGAGTAACCCGGCCTTGTGTTGGTAGAGATCCGGTTTGGTTCTCGAGGATGTCCATCCAGAGGCATTCTCATGTGGCAATGGGAAGTTCCTTGGCCTGACCATTTGTTGGAAATCCAATTCTCAATACGAAACTTGTACGGTATTAGTTGTAGAACCTGCTATTCACTTATGGTGGTCACCACTGTTTGGATAGTAGCTATAGTAGGCATACGATAATGGTCGTATGTTGGCTAAGATTTATATCCTACTTTCGAAATGAATTTGTTACACACTATGCACTAATAATAATATCAAATGTTATTTTAAATGCGTATCAAGCATCTTTGACTATCATAAGGAGAAATCTCCTCCGATTCTGCGTTTGCATGTGTGTGTGTGCGGGAGGCCTTATGGTAGTCTCATTTTTAAAAGCATTGCGAATTGAAATAAAAATATTCCTCTATTTTGATTTTAAAGTAAATAAACTGTTTTGAGTTCTCACACCAGTCACATGACTGACTTGGAGTTTATTGTTTCCCTTCCTAAACTCTGGGTGCCCACCAATTTCCACACGGGCAGTTAAGAGTTAGGTTTATCAGGATATTCTGGATATTCTGGAGTTGCTAGAGGCAAGCTGGATGGCATGGCGTATTACTAGTTTATATAGTATTTCTTTTTCCGCTGCACTGTTTATTGTTGTATGTTGTTGTACACTCTGATGATATGATGTGATGTAATGAAATGTAATGTAATAACTGATATAGTTCTTTGTTTAAAGATTATTCATTTATTATTATATGTTGTTCCGCTGCGAATTGTGAGATTCTGTTGTTGTCCTGTTGTTCCCTTTCTGTCCCGTTCTATTTTTAAAATTTTCTATCTTCTGTTTTTCTAATTCTCTGTTTTCTAAAAATTGTCTATCTTCTTTTCCCTCTATTTTTCTTTTTCTTTCTTCTTTTCTCTCTTCTTTCTTTTCTTAATTCTTTTTAAAACCCATAACATCTCGGTTTTCGGCCTTTGATTTCTCGGCAGTCGATAAAGTGAGTGTCGATGTTGAATTTTCGAAAGTCGAAATACCCTGTTTGTTACAGACACAGGGGTGTTCTCGAATGGGAAGATGAGCGATATGGGATGGTGTTCGAATTCGCGTGTGTTGGAATGTCAGCAGTTTTCAATTTTATACTTAAGATTAAGTAAAAAAATGTAAAGGGAGAAGACGCTGGGAAAAGTTGAAAAGATTTGAGTGTTCACCGAGTAAATTGATAACTTGCTCGGGTTGTTTCCCAAACATGCGAGTTAAATAATATATTAGATAAACTGTTTAAAACAAATTTATATGGTAATAGCAAATTAACGTATGACAATTTTAAGTCAAGGTTTTATTACAAGTTAACGAATTAATTCAGCACTTAACAAAGTTTTTAAAAAAAATCCAGTTTATTCGTTAAGTAAGTAGTTAATGTAAGACAAGGGTTGAAAATTTAACCATCACTAAAGCTTTCAAGTTAGTAAGAAATTTGCTTTCAAAGTTCAAAGAAGATTTTTAAATGTTAATTAAAATTAATTATTGTTATTGATTGTTTATAAAAGGTGATTAAGATGACTAATTTTAAAATTGTAATTAGTTAAGTGACTAGAGATTTGTCGATTTGAAATTAAAGATTTGACTAAATTTAAAATTAAGTGTTTAAATCTAAATGTAATTACAAACTGTTAATTAGATGATTAAAGTTAATAAATTTATAATTAGTAGTCAATTTAGTTAATTGATCAATAAATAAGTAATTAAAATTTAATTAATTTATCATTAAGAATAGTTAATCATTAATTTAAATAAATCAATAAAAATAGTTATGTGGTTAATTCTTTTAAATCAGCTTCACCTTAAATTGAAGACGATTGACTATTATCGAATATTGTGTACTGGATTGATATTTCTGTTTGTGATTGTAATACTATGTGATGTGAACTGCCTTATGCTGAACTGTGATTTGTGATTCGTTTCTGTAGTTATATGAAAACCCCTTTGCCCGTAAAACGACATTTGAATTTCGATGCGATAGGGAGTCAGATTCCAGTTGGTTTTCCGAAACCCACATCGAATCATAATAATGAATCTTTCCTATTGATAAATTTACTTTATCTATGAATCTATGAAGGAAGATAAGCGTTATGGATTATACCGCTTATCGATATTGATTGAATCTACGATGATTGCGATGTTGTGCACTATTGTGTAAAATCCCAGGACCACACCTATACACACACAAATATGGTGTGATGACTCGGAATTTCTAACAATTTAAATTGGAATAAAAAATGTATTTTAAATATTTAAAGGTTAATTTTAACTTGAATTCCGAATATTAATATATACTTGATAATTAAATTGTAGAATTATATAATTTGAAATTGGGTAAATTATTAAATCTGGAGTTTTAAGCCTGTTAAAAATAATTTGAAGGCTTATAAATTTTTTAATGATGATACTGAAGATAATATAATGGATGAAATTTAATTTAAAGTTGATTTGTTCAATTTTAATAATATATCTTTTAAATCGATATTTAAAAATAGCCTTTCGAGGCACATTCTCGGAATCCGACGAAACCCATTCCATTGCATTCGTAATAGTTAGTTATTATCGGATTTCAATTTTCATAGCAATCAGAGTTGTCGTTTGACCCTGGCAGTCAAAAACGCTTCGAACTATTTTAATCGATTTAATTTAAAATTGATCATTTACTTCCGTAACTCGCACATGCGATCAAATAGCCTCCGAAATATGTTCCATCGTGTTCAGAACGCGGATAAAACCTTACAATCGCCTCGCGGCATTTCTTAAGAGGAGTTTGAAATTTTATATGGCAATTAACGAGGGCATTTTAGGAATTTTATAATACAATAAACTTAAAAGTACATTAGTCAGAGATATTTTGATATGTATACAAGAATTCTCAAGATCTCAGGAAGCTTTCCCATATCATTATCTTATTCCCGTCCTCTTTATTCTCTATAACAGAAATCGACAATTTAAAAAAAAAAATCAAATCAGGGAAAATGAAAATTGTCGTAGCCCTTCGTTCAAGGTTCCTTGTCTCTGCTAAATCACATCTTCTTCCTAGTATTTCTTCTAAAACGAATTCGTATGTTCTCCACCATTTAAAAATCAAAGCTTCTCTCTAATTAAGAAACGAATCATGGCCGAAAACAAACCCTCTACCCAAATCAATTCGTCTTCAAAAAACAGAGAAAGAAGGGAGAGCCTGTGTTCGAAATCGAGTTGGGGAAATCGCAAGCAGGGGATGGCGGTGCTACGTACGAGTGGTGCGAGAAATCACGAAGGGGTGGTACGAGCTACGATTTCGAGCTCGCGAGCGTGAGGCCGCGTGGAGGGACGCTCGTCTTGGGATTTCGTGCGCGCGTACAGGGGCATGCCGAAGCGATGGGGGCGGGGTCAAAGTCGTGGAGGACAGTTCGTCGCTGGTGCTTACGAGATGAGGTTCGACCTGAGGCAGTGAGTTCGACCTGAGGCAGTGAGGTACCTTTCTCCTTTGGTTTATCTAAATAAAACATTTCCACACATACATGTTGAAAATATATATAGAGGTAGGATGTAATTTAATAGTTGGATACAAAAAAGTTCTGTTTGAAATTCAATATGTATATAGAGGCTAGAAAGGAAATTTTAAAGTGTTAAATATTTATATAAAAATAGATTTTGAAAACTATAGATCACTTGTTGGTATATGGGTTTCAAAAGAAAAGAAATAATTATTTATTATTGGAAAATTGGTTGAATAAAATAATTGGTAAATCAAATTTTATTAAATGGTAATTAATAATTTAATTATTTCAAGCATTAATAAGAGTATATTATTTATGCAAGGTCTATAATCGGGAAGCCAAGTCGAATTTGTAGTGGAATGCAAACAAAAATTAAAGGTGAGTAAACCTCACTCTGTTGGATTTTTATTTAAATTTAAATGGTTAAATTTAAATAATTGGATGAATGATCGAATTGTTTGGCTGCGTACTGATGATCGTGTGATTTAGTTTTGGTTGTTTCTCGAGTTAATTGTGGTTGACTCGGAGTATTTGAGTTTTTTTTAAAAATTATTATATACTCAGGTCATAAATACGAAAATGTGTTCATTGTTAACAAGGGCTTAATGATTTGTGATTCATTAAATTAGTAGGGTAGTTAAAATGGATAATTAATTAATTCAATTAATTAATGAGTTGGGTTAAGTAATTTTGTAATTAAGGGTTTGAATTAATCAGTAACTTAAATTTTAAGTTAATAATTAAGTGTAAGTAATTCAGAGAAATCATTTGATGGTTTGATAAACAATTGTTTAATGAAGTTAATAAAATACAATTATTGTGTAATTAAACAAGAGATTAATTAAGATGATTAATTAAGGAGAAGTTGATTTATTTAAAGAAGAAAATAAATGGATAGTTAATTGCAGGGTAAGATAAATCAAGAATGATTAATATGGTATTTTAATTAATGTAATTAATTTAGATTAAGATAAATTGAAATATAATTGGAAATCAGCAATTTATATAATTAGTGAAGTAATTATGGATTTGATTAATCGAGATTAATTAATTCATAATAAGTGACTTATGAGAAGTTAATTAACATAAGTAATTAAGAATTAGTGTAATTGATTATAGTTAATTAATTTGTGAAGTAATTAATGATTACTCATTGATTTGGTAAGAATAATTAATATCGTGAAATTAATTAAAGAGAATTACTTGAATGGAATTGGAAGATAATTAATCCAGGGTTGTTAATTAAGATGAATGGATATGGAAGAGTTGATTAATTAATTGATTGGGAATTAATAAATGAAAGAGTCTAAGCGATTGAGGATTGACATTCAATTAGAATCAACTTAATTGATTTGTATGTGATTAAGCTTTGCTTATGGATGATTGATTGGTATTGGTTGCTTTGAATGAGTTGATATCTCTGATAGGAAATGTCGCGCATTTCATTTGAATAACTTGGGTTAGGAAAACATGAGTTTCGAAGAGACCGGGATCGGGTATTGGGAAATACCCGAATCCACTTTGAATTTTTATAAATTGATTTGTGAAATCAATAGGCTAGAATGAAATGATTTAAGTGAATTGGTTTATTTTAACTAAGTTTGGTACTTAGAAACGGACCTGTGGAATTAGGGTTGTCTAAAGAAAATTGTGAGTTTGTTAAAATGATATAAGTTACCCCGGGTTTATATAAGTTGTTTGCTTTGGTATTCCATGTTAGTTGGGTTTACTCACGCTGGTTTCCAGCCTGACCCGAGTGCTACTTTGGTGTAATGCTCGGGTCAGACCGAGTATTACAGACTTTCAGGTAGGTACGTTCTGGAGCTCAGGAGGCGAGCTGGATGGCGATAGCATATAGAGTATTTCCATTGTATATATTTTATTGTTAATCTGAGACATGATAATTGTATATATATTCAGTGACTGTATATATGTAAAACTCTGATGTATATTAATGTAATCGATAGATATAGTATTCTTTTGTAAACTGTTATTATTTATTATTATATTTTATCCGCTGCGATTGTGAGTTGTTGAGGTTTCTGTTCTTCTTCTTCTTTTTGTATCTCTTTCTTCTTTTTCATAAATATGTGGAATTTTAGGGTTCGAAAATTTTGGGTTGTTACAGTTGGTATCAAAGGTGAAAGGTTAAGCGAGAACCTTGGCTCTGGTGGGGATTACACACTGAATAGAGTCCGTAATACTCTAGAATGAGTTGAGTGTATATATATATGAGCGCGTACTTGTTATTTTCTTATATAAAGGTTTTAAATGGTTTTACATAAAAGTATATTTTGATATATAAAGCAATATTTCCTTCTAATAAATATTAAGGCGATTGGTTGTAAAATTATTGAAATTAAATTAAGAAGTAATATAATACAACCAAATTGAAATTTTGAATGGGAATTAAATTGAGTGGTAACAGAAAATACAACCAAGATTAAAATTTGAACTTAATTAAGAATGAACTTCTGGAATTAGAACTAAAAAATTTAAATTGTTTAAAAACTTTAAATGAACAAAGTTAAGTTGGTTTAAAAGTTAAACCAACCTTTGAGAATATAACTCGAATTTATATAATTCGAGATGGTTTAAAATTGAGATTGGAATTGAATTAGTTCAAATTGAATTTGATTTAAATTAATTGGATTTATGATTGAAGATGTAAAAGTTTAAAAATTTTAATGGGAAATTTGTATTGGATTAACTTAAAAGGGGTATTGAACTTGAAGAGAGTTCAACTGATATTAGTCCAAATTAATCGGAATAATTTGGAATTGTAATTCAAGTTGAGTAGGTATAAAATCAAATGGAATTTGATTTAAATAAAGAAAGAAATCAGGATTGATTCAACTTGGATTGGGGTTAAATCAATTTCAATGGAAATTGAAGATTATTTAAATTGGAATTGGGTCAATTTAAATGGAAGTGGAAATTTTAAATTGAATTGATGGGATAGCGAACAGTTTGACTCTGGACTATTTTTAATATAAATTGTTTTGTTATAAACTTATTTTTCCAAGCTATACAACCTTTCTTTCTTAAAGCCAAATTATTTATACTTGTTTTACAAATATTTTTCGGGTTATTTAACCATTTTTCAACTGTTTCTTAAACTAATTACTATTTTTCAACTAAGTTACGAATTAATTACTATTTTACAACTATTTTGCAATTATCTAAGATTTCTATAACTATTTAACTATTTACCAACTATTTTACAATTAGTCAACTATTTTATAGCTATTTTACAAACTATTATTTGTTTTCAACTACTTACCTATTTTCAAATTTTCAAACTATTTTCTAAACTAGTCGGAGTTCAAACTGTTATTGATTCAAATACCCAATTGAGATAAGAATTGAAGTGATAATCCAAATGGGGATTAATCAAAATGTGAATAAGTGAATATGAATGAAAAAGGAAATTAATTTGACTGATAATCAATGAAGTTAAATACGTAGGATGTACATATATTATTCTATTCGCATAGTGATTTGATCCAGATTCGAGCACAGAATTTTGAGATAGTTTATCGATCCGAGTTGGGATTTTTCACTCGATTTTCAACGGCGAACCTGGATATGGATTGTTGATTGGTTCGTGATGTTCTCTATCATAGTTATGTCTATGCAAGGAGAATGATGGTTTCTAATCAAGAAACCAGATCTGTGTCCGCACTAGGAAGTCGGGTGGACGATACTAGTTCGAAAATGAAATTGTGTGATCGAGTGAGCGATCAAATTGGTATAGCGTACGGATGATATGTGTACATCGTACAGATTTGAATGAAAGTGATATTGGAAAGGGTAATCAAATTTGAATTTCTGGTTTTGAATAAAGAAAGTTGAATATCTTTGTTATATAAGATAAATCTCCCCTTGTTGAATCTATTGCCGGAAGAAAAGGGATTTTGAAAGTGTTTGAAGTCAGTTTGAGAAATGAATGGACACAGAACATTGTAGATACTCAAAACAGATGCCGATACGGTTCAACGTTTACAGATTTAACCGTCCAACGGACGTCGAAACACACATACGAATATACCGTAGAGATCAACACAACGAGACGATCAAAACGACATATAGATATTAGTGGTACGATTGAATTTATAAAATTCGAATTTTCTACTAGCGGAAAATGCGTAAAAATCGCAGAAAATTAAGATCGACGGAGACAAAAATGTCCGAATTTGGAAAAACGACAAACTGACAACTTGGTCAAAAGATGGTTTAGAATTTTTCTATGTAAAAATATTTTGGTTTTGAAAACGTTTTATTTTCATCGCTTTTTAACTGATTAGATTGAAGTAAATTTACGCGCGACATAAACTTTCATATTTTCGGGCGAAAATTTACCGGTTGCTATGTTTAACTAGACGCATTCCAAATATCAAATTTATATTTCAAAATTTTATCATTTAAAATCCCATAAAATTTCAATTAAATACGTTACTAAAACAGTTAAAATTTACGGGTCGTAACAAACGACATATGCATGGCGCAACATAAGGAGATGGCGCGACCTAAAGCATGGGGCGACATCACATGGCCGAGCGACTTAAGGAGGAACGACTTATGCATGGCGCGACCTAAGGAGATGGCACGACCAAAAGCATGGGGCGACTTCACATGGCCGAGCGACTTAAGGAGGAATGACCTATGCATGGCGTGACCTAAGGAGATGGCGCGACCTAAAGCATGGGGCGACTTCACATGGCCGAGCGACTTAAGGAGGAACGTCCTATGCATGGAGCGACCTAACATGGCCGAGCGACTTAAGGAATGGAATGACATATGCATGGCGCGACCTAAGGAGATGGCACGACCTAAGGATGTTGAACGACCTAAGCCCAAAAAATGCAAAAACACACGAAAAATTGGGATTTTCACCAATTCAATCCAAACCAAAAGCAAATGCACATGAATAAGTGTTAGGAATTTATAACCAAAAACAAAAGATAGTTATAGACAATGATGTGAGATAAAAATCTCACCTTTTCACAAAATCAATGAAGAAGAAGCTTAAAGGCAAAGGAAGAATCAACCACACTTCAATCTCGACACAAGAAGCTTAAATCAATGGCTTCTCTTTGGATTTGGAGTTAGATGTTGGATTTGCAAATGAAATAGGGCTTGGAGTTTTAATTTCCCATTCCACTCACCATTAATCTCTTTAGAAATGAAAAGTAGAGGAAGAGGGAGTGAATGAAGAGGGGGTTTCAGTTTGGGGTATTAAGTTAGAACACTGGGCTGAACCCAAACCCAAACCCAAAGAGAAAATGGTCAAATTTTTAATTGGCTCCAAACATATCAATGTTTATAATCAAAAAGATTGCGAACGTCATTTTGTACTCAATGGGGGTGGTCTCAAGTCCTAATTTGACCGTATGCAAAATGTAGCTTTTCGGACTAAAATCCGACTAACGATGAAATATTTAAATAAAATATTTAAATACACAATCGTAAAATATGCGAGTTGTTGCAGACCCCCTCCTTAAAGAAATTGCATCCTCGCAATATATAAGATGGAAATAAAAGTAACAACCATAGCATATTAACACAAAAGAAATTTGAAAAAAGAAGTTCATCTCAACGAGCACGAGAAAGTAAGTCCAGATGTGTTCGCTTGATGAATTCTCTAGATTCCCAAGAGCAATCCTTAGGATTTGGGGACTACTGAACTTTAACAAGCGGAACATCTTTATTTCGAAGGTGTTTGACCTCCGAAGCAACAATACGAATAGGATGTTGCTCATAAGTTAAATTAGGCGAAACTTCAATTTTTTCCACCACACCGGGCTCAAGAATAGAATGGGAATCTCGAAGGCATTTCCGTAATTGAGAAACGTGAAACACGTAATGAAAACTGAGCCGGTAATAAAAGGCAATAAGCCACAGAAAAAATACGTTCGGTGATAGGAAATGGCCCAATATATCGAGGCGCTAATTTTCTCGATCGACTGAAATGTACAACACCCTTCATAGGTGAAACACGAATAAATATAAGATCTTCCATAGAAAATTCTAATTTCCTCCTCCGGTTATCGGCATAGGATTTTTGTCTACTCTAGGCTTCTTTCATCCTATGACGAATGAAGTCAATCTTTTCTATGGAATCACGAATAAAATCTAGACCTAAAACCAGCTTCTCGCCGGACTTAAGCCAGCAAGAAGGAGATCGGCATGGCCTTTCATAGAGTGCCTCGAAAGGTGTCATACCAATACTAGATTGGAAGCTATTATTACAGGAAAATTCAACAAGAGAAATATGATCTTCCCAACTTCCACCAAAATCAAGCACACAAGCACGAAGAAGATCTTCAAGAGTTTGATTCACACGCTCAGTCCGTCCAACAGACTGAGGCTGATAAGCGGTGCTACAATTAAGCTTCGTTCCCAAAGCTTTTTGAAGATTCTTCCAAAATCCACTAGTAAACAATGGATCACGATCACTAACAATAGAAGTAGGAACTCCATGCAATTTAACAATTTTTTTGATAAAGAGTTTGGCCAAAAGTGGCACTGTTCGATTGGTTCGAACGAGAATAAAATGGGCGGATTTAGTAAGTCTATCGACTATCACCCATAAGCTATCATGACCCGAACGAGAACAGGGAGGGCCATCTATAAAATCCATGGAAATTTGGTCCCACTTCCAAATTGGAATTTCTAAAGGTTGCAATAACCCACTGGGCCTTTGATATTCGGCCTTGACAAGTTGGCAAGTCATGCAACACTTAACAAAGTTAGCAATATCAGATTTCATTCCCTCCCAATAATAAAGTCGCTTCATATCCACGTACATTTTACTACTACCGGGATGAATGGTAAATTTAGAACGGTGAGAATCTTCTAAAATATCTTTACGAAGATCACTAATATTTGGCACGATAAGTCTACCAAATTTTCGAATACCGCCACGAGAATCAATATCAAAGTCTTTCAAACCTTCAATATCAATTTTATCCTTAAAATATTGGCCAAGAAGAGCCAGTTCGGGATCTAGCTTTTGAGCTTCAAGAATGCGGTCTAAAAGAGAAGGATGAGCCTCAAGGCTACATAAAACAAGAGACGAACATAAATCAGAAACACGATCTCGAATCTCACAAGTGGATAAAACCTCGGGATTATTCCATTCGGATATCATCATGGAAATAACAGCTTGTTTCTTGCGACTAAGTGCATCGGCAACACGATTTCCCTTTCCGGGAGTATAAAGAATATCAAGATCATAAGATGCAAGGAATTTGAGCCAACGTTGTTGATGCAAATTAAGTTCCTTTTGAGAGAATAGATACTTCAAAGATTTATGAAGGGTGTAAAGAATAAATTTCTCTCCTAAAAGATAATGACGCCAACTCCGAAGGGCGAAAACAATAGCCGCGAGTTCTAAATCATGAGTGGCATATCTAGTCTCGGCTGGCTTCAATTGCCTAGAAGCATAAACAATAACACATTCTCTTTGCATAAGAATGGCACCTAAACCAACGCGACTAGCATTGGTATAAACAACAAAATCTTGGTTCCCTTCGGGAATCACAAGAATAGGAGCATCAGAAAGGAGTTCTTTTAATTTCTGAAAAGAAGTTTCGCATTTGTCCGACCAAATGTATTTAACACCTTTCTTTGTTAAACTAGTAAGAGGCACAAAAATTATAGAAAAGTCTTTTATGAAACGGCGGTAATAGCCCGCCAATCCGAGAAAGCTACGGATTTCCGTCACACTCTCCGGTCTCTTCCAATTTTGAATCGCTTCAATCTTTGAAGGATCCACGGAAATTCCGGATTCGGAAATAATATGACCGAGAAACTTCACACGAGATTGCCAAATGTGGCATTTAGAAAATTTGGCTTTTAATTGATTACTCCTAAGAGTTTCCAACACAATCCGAAGATGCCTTTCATGCTCCTCCTCGGTTTTTGAATACACAAGAATATCATCAATGAAGATGAGAATGGATCGATCGAGGAAACCTTTGAAAACTCGATTCACAAGGTCAACGAAATAAGCCGGAGCATTCGTTAAACCAAATGGCATAACAAGCCATTCATAAGATCTATAACGAGTACGGAACGATGCCAAAGGAATGCTATCCTCTGCAATACGGAGCTGATGAAAACCGGTAGCCAAGTCCAATTGTGAAAAGACTCTAGCACCGCTAAGTTGATCAAATAGAACATCAATCCGAGGTAAAGGATATTTATTTTTAATAGTAAGATCATTAAGCTTGCGGTAGTCGATGCAAAGCCTAAGTGTACCATCGAATTTCTTCACAAAAATAGCCGAAGCTCCGCAAGGCGAGGAACTAGAGAGAATAAATTGCTTCGTCTCCAATTTGGATAATTGTTTGCGCATCTCCTCATTTTCCTTATTGGACAAGCGGTAAAGAGGACGCGTGATAGGTTGAGCTCCAGGGATAAGATTAATTTTGAACTCAATTGCTCGCTTAGGTGGTAATCCTAAAACGGGCTCAAATATGTGGGAAAATTCACGAACGACGTGAATAAGAGAAATGACATCTTCCTCATCATCATTGTCATCATCAAGAGGATTTAAAGAATATAAAGATGCCGCCATGTTAGAATTCGAATCTTTAAGAACGATAGAAATCTGCTTAATAGATTGAGGATGTAGAAGCTAAATAGTCCGCTCAGGACATAGGATATGAGCTTCATAACGGTTAAGCCAATCCATTCCCAAAATCATTCCCAAGCCTAAGTAACGCATTACATGCAAATCGGCTTGGAAAGAAAAATCACATAAAATAATCTCCACATCTTTACAAAGAAAACTAAGAGTTGCGGACCCACCAACGGCATTCACAATTCTCAGAGAAGTCATTAAAGCAACAACACTTAAAGAAAAAGCATCAACAAGTTATTTTGATATAAAAGAATGGGATGCAACTGTATCAAAAAAGAACTCGAATAGGTTGGTCACGAAATATAATAATGCCATGAAGGATAGAATGAGATATACCTTGACCACGAGATGTGTTGCCAGTGGCTTGAGCGACATTAAGCTTTCCCTCCTTCTTATTTTGAAATTTGGGGCATGCATGTAAATAATGATCCCGGCTTTTACAATAGCGGCAAGATCGGGGATTTGAAAACTTGTTCGCAAAATGGTCCTTAGAACCACAGTTGTAGCATTGCCCACTACTAGAGGAAGAAGTCTTTGTTGCAGGAGTTGCTTATTTCTCCTTTTTATTAGGATAAGGGACTTTGGACTTATTAGCCCTTTTCTTGTAGTTGAAGTTTGGTTTAGCACCCACCAGTTCAACATCACTCTCCCTATCCGCCTCTTCAAGATGAAGAGCGATATCAATGAGTTGATCAAAAGAAACTTCTAATTTTAGAAGTAATGGCTTCTTGAGATTTTTGTTCAAGACATAAACAAATCTTTGGTTATTCTTCAATGGGGTGATTATGTACTCAACCCCGTATTTAGAAAGTGACTCAAAGGATGCGACATAATCTGCCACTGAAGATTCACCTTGAACAAGGTCTATGAAAAGATGAGCCAAAGTCACCTTCTCAGCTTCTGGCACAAATTTTAATCCGAATCGTCACTGGAATTGCTCCCAGGTAAGATCCTTTTCATTTATTTCGAAAATAAGAAGTTTGTACCAGTCTAATGCCCTTTCTTGAAGCATGCTAGAGGCCACCTGAACTCGGTGAAGATCAACGAGGTTCATGCGATAAAAGATTCGATCGCATGTTCTTAGCCAAGCCTGGACTTCAATAATGGTTTCAGAACCTTTGAATGGCTTCCCACCCAAGTTGGTATAATCGTTGCACAAGCGTGCAAATCCAGACTTAGGGTGAGTAGACTCCGGATTAGAACCGGCTGCTTGAGCATTCTTTACTAGATCAAGAAGCTGTTGTGCAGTCATAAATACTCCATCCTAGGGAGTAGCACTAGATTGACCGGCGCTGGGACGGGCTGGTCTAACCATTTCTCTTCTTTAAGAAAGAAAGGAGAAGAAAAATTATTCTCCAAATAAATATCAAGCAATCTTGATAGATAAAACATGGAATCATAAAAGAAAATAGGATAGAACGGTACGAAGACACGAATTAAATCCTAAGGCACGACTCCTAAGATGGACTTAGGACGATGATCCTTGTTAAATTATTCTATATTGTTCTGAAATTAGGCTTTGATACGAAGCTGTGAAGCCCCACCTCTATACCCACGCTAGCCAAGAACACTACGGTGTAATGCTGTCAACTAGCATGGAGAACAAGGCTTTTGAGGAGCGACCATCCGTGTAATTGCTTTATGCGAGCGTCGATATGTCAGATAGTATAACATGCATTTTATTTCAGGAGAAAATCCGACATACCGATACAAACTCAAAGCTACTACGCGGTGGCTATAATATCTTTGGAAAAAAATATAGAAATAAACATAACACAAATCAGTCACAGACATCCATATCACAAAGGCGGAAAAAGATATGAATATATAACACATAAAAGTGTTTATCAGAGTAGTGGTCTGAAAGATCCACAATAACACAAAAGAATAGTTACAAATGCTACACAAAAGAATAAGTATACATCATAAAGTCTATATCTCAAATGTATACAACAAAATGAACTACTAATCTAAGTAGTTAGCCAAAAGTCAGAATAATAATCCCTGATGAGGAGTCAAGAAGAAGCACCTGTAACATCTCGGTCTGACCCGAGTATTATTTAATAAGAAAATAATAAACGGATCAGTCTAGCTATAAATATCAGATGATATGATATAGAATAAGAGATATGCCATAAACGTATAATAACCATGATGGCATACTGCTACAAGTATGCAATTGAAAATCAACAAGAGATTAATCAATATCACAAGAATCCTCTCAAAGATAAAAAGGAATGTTGTAACAACCCTGTATTTTGTAATTATTTTAATTTATATTTAATTATTTTAATATAAATTTTGATTTGAAAACTTATTTTACTTATTTGAAATGATTAAATTTTATTATTTAAATATAAATCTTGATTTTATATGAATTATAATTCCAAACTTGTGTAAGTTGAATATTTTCCTCAAATGTTGATTTTGGTCAAAATAGTCAAACTTTGACTTTTAACTTAAAAATTTAAAAGTTTAAAATTATAAATTTTATCTTTTATTATGAAAATAGATTTAATAATTTGAACACTGCTTTTTGTTTCGTGGAAAACGGAGTTAAACTGCAAAAGATATGTACATTTCAGTTTTGAGTATAAATTGTTTATTTTGCAATTTTGTTATTTTAAATTGTGTAAATTTTATTTTCTTTGTCATATTTTATTTTAATATGTTTTAATATGTTATATTATGTATATTTTGACTTTTAAATATTTTTAAAATGATAATAGAATTTTTCCAAAATTTACTGTATTTGTTTCCTATTTTTAAGCAATTTCTTCAATTCTTTTGATATTTCCAATGGAATTAATTATTTATTTTTACTTTGAAAATGTTTTAAAAATAATTTTATTTCAAATTTTGTTTTATAATTTTTTTTTATGAAGTAATTAATTTTCCAAAGCCATTTGAAATTTTCTTGTAATTTTTATGTCCTGCTTGCTATTTTTAAACAATTTCTTTATTCCTTTTTCTGTTTTTCTTCAATTTAATTATCTATTTTGTTTTGAAAATGATAAATAAATTAATTTAATTCAAGTTTCCACTTCATAATAATTTTATAATAAAATGTATAATTTTCCAAGACTAACAGTGATTTATTCACAATTTAGAACACTGTCTGGTATTTTTAAGGCATTTTCTTCATTATTTTATATTTTTTCAAATTATACTATTTGTTACCTCATATTTCTAATTGATTTCGGTTTGTAAAGTATTTTCTTCTGAAATTTTGTTTATATAAAGATTTAAATGGAAAGGAATATGGAAGATTGTAAATCACTTTGAAACGTAAGCCCTTTTATTTGCCCAAATCCTTCATTTCCTTAAACTCCTCAATTAATTGCCTTAGCCGTGTAAAACGCTAGTGTAGCCGTCATCTAATTACGTTTTCACGTGAAAAAAAGATCCATCTTCATTTGTTTCTCATGGCTTCAATAAGATCTGATAATGGCTTTCCTTTCTTTTCCTTACTTTTCTCCTTGTTTTCTCTAAATTTTTGCCTTGTTTCTCTTCTAGTTTGGATCGGCCTCTTCTCCATAGCCGCAGCCACAAACTCCAACATCTCTTTCATGCCTCCAACACCATCTACTCATCCAGCCATGACCATGGCCGAGCCATCTATGGTGGCCAAAACCTTCAAATTGCAACCTACATGCCTAAAAACAATGTTTTTGACCATTGTTGCCTCATTCCCTTCATCCACCACTCAAATCACCACCATAGCCGTCACCACCACCACTGACCTGACCACCACACACCCCTTCCACCTCTGTCCAGTCATGATGCACCCTTAGGCCTAGCATACTTCCCATGGCCGAGCCATCTAGCCTAACAAAAAACTCCACTTTTTGCCTAAAAACCATTCATCTCCTCATGTGTAAAACTCCATCTTGTTTTGCCATGAACCCGACCCATGCTAGCCATAAACCTGAACCAAAACTTTACCAAATCTAAAACAAAACATACCCTAGGCCGTGACAAAGGTTTGAGGAAGCAAGGCAAAAGTTTGGCAATTCGTTTCTCTTTTATTTCAAAGTTATTGCAGGTTATAGTCATGTTGAATTGTGTTGTTTTGTATTGTATGCATACGTTTATATGGTCTTGTTTATTTGTTGTATACAAGATCATTATCAAGGCTTTCCATTCATTCAATTCAAATCGTGTTTGTCGTGCTTTTGGAATCGCTCTTGTGTTTGTTGTTTTGGTCTCTAGCTTCGAAAAGATGAGTCTTTCTCACTCTGACATTTATACTTATGAAAAAGTGAATTGACGACAAGTGTTTAGTAATATAAAATGTTTATGCAAGTTAATGATGATCATATGATATGCTATGCCATGTTATTACCATGTTAAAACTGTTAATTTTCACCTGACATCTGATATATGACTGTATATTGTGATATTGACATTGTTTATATTATTTTTGTATATGATCACACTGCAAGTTCCCTATTAGAATAAAATCATTATGGGCTGAAATGATAGGCCTGAGCGATTTTTATTTATTTATTTAAACTTGGGATTGCGGGTTTGAAATGATAGAACCCGGATTTTTAATTTTAAACTGCGGATTGAAATGATACATATCCGTATCACTTGACCTAGGTTAGAAAACTATATACGGACCCGTGGTTATTTTATAAAGTGTTTTGGATATTTTTAAGTATTTTAAAAATATAAATTTATGAGGTTTGATTTAAATAGATTTTGAAAGGTTTTAAAATAAATAAATTATGATTTTTCTGTGAATTAAAAATGTAATTATGAATGGTTTAACTGGATTTTTGAAATATAACTTATGTTTGAAGATCTGGAATTTTGACTAAAAATGATATTTAAGTTATATGAATAAAATGGAGATTTAATTATATTGGAAATTGGTAAATATGATAATTTGAGTTGATTTGAATTTAAGTGATTTATTAAAGTATTATTGATTTTTCTATGAATTTAAGTGGTTGAATAAATGACTGTTGAAAAGTGAAATGTTAAGATATAACTTGACTGGAAAAGTTGAATTTGGTTTTAATTAAAGGTTTAAGTTAATTAAATAAAATTTGAAATTTGGTTTAATTTGTGAAATGAAAATAAAATCTAAGTGTTAAGTTTATTTGTTGAAAAAGTGAAGAAAGGAAATTATACACTTGAACTAATAAGTGGAATTATTGAAATTTGGATTTATTTATAAGAAATTGGTTTTATAAAAAATCAATATGTTTAATGATATGTTAATAAACATTTTTAATGTTAAATTATGATTTTTAAAATGTTTATTGGTTTTTAAATTGAAGTTACTTAATTGTTGGAAATACATAAAAATCTGGAATTTACTTTTAATAGCATTCAGAAATGCTATAGTTTCTGAACTGAACTAAAATAGTGTAAATAGAGCTATTACAGCATTTCTGAAATGCTGTAGTTGCTGTAATTGAATTTATAGGCTAATATTGGACTCAGGTCTATTATAGCATTCTCTGGAAATGCTGTAGTGGTCTGCTGTGCTTGTTGAAATCAATTTAAACCGTTGTTTTGAAATCTGAACTACCGCAGCACTTCTAAAATGCTGTCTTTTCTGTTTTGAACTATAATTCAACTAAAAACTGAGTTTTTAACAGCAGTTTTGAGTGTTGTCTTTGCTGAATAAAAATGTTTTCATATATAACTTATAACAGCTTTTTCTAAATGCTGTAAAAGGCTGAAATTTCTATAATTATGGTTTTTGACTTAATAAACAAACTCTGAATGGTTTGAAACTTTGAAAATTGAATCCCTGAAATGAAAGAACAATAAGTCCACTTTTAAAATGATCTAAATGAATAAATTAAATTGGAAATGAATCATTTTAAAGGGAAGTTCAAATTTAATTAAATGAATGTTATCTTTGAACTTTAAAAGGGTATTAAGTTTGATAATTTGCATTTGAATTTAATAATGATTTAAAAGGGAAATTTGAAAAGATATGTTGTTTTGAAATATTGAAATGAATTTTGGAGATGATAAAAATCTTTATTGGATAAAGAATTGAGTTTTGAAATGATGTTTTATTTTGAAGTAAAGTATTAATTTTAAAATTATAACCACGGTTTATAATAACGATTGGTTGGCAAAGAGACCGGGATCGGATAACTTGCATACTCTCTGTCGATACCGAAAACCACTTTGACTAACCGTGTACGCAGTGGAGATTCCAGAATGAAGTAAGATGGTGGCGACGTTCTTGAGGTATATTACGTGGACCCGACTCCCGTGAGTTGGCTTAAGGTGGCTAAAACAAGAGCGATCTCGGGTCAAAAGGGGTAGCTCCTCTGGTCAGACACATTCCTTCGATACTATACTCTTACTTGTGATTGATTAGATGGCCATCCTACGATTTTGATATGGGAGTGTGTTTCGAGGTGGGCGTATGTGGCTGCTGCGTTACCATCAGCCCGTGTGCGTAATTGGTTTATCTACCCTGGCATTGCCTTGTGTGTCGTGTCACCTACCATACCGAGCCTTTACTACGAGTTTGGATTTCTCCCGTAGCCCGTGGAGTATTTAGGGTAGTCTCCCGATCTGGAGATATGTTGATACTGGATGGACTACTGGGACTATTACGTGTTAAGGTGGAAAATGTAAAGCCTCAATGCTATTTAAAAGTATGTTTATTTTACTGTTAGACATTATTATAATAGCGCAATATTACTACATAGTAAATAGTTTAACGGATCCTTAAAGGATGGGAGATCCCAAGCATCCTTTAAGTTACTAATGCATTTTTGTTATTGTTCACTTGAGTTGATTTACAGTTCTTAAGTATCTATGTCCTGACTCGAGTGTTTTGTGTTTTGCTTTACGCTCGAGTCAAATTTATTGAGTTTGCATTCAAGATTCACCTTCGGAGTTGGAGCTTTCCTTGAAGATCCGGCCATCTATTTTGTTTCAGTATCCAGTGTTTCAGTGATGTATTCTGATTTGTACCTGATGTATCTTGTTACTCTTTTGTTGTATCTTATTTAACTCTGATGTATCTTATTTTTATGTAGTAGCTTCATGAACTACTATCTCTTTTTACTTCCGCTGCATTATTATATACTCTGTGTCTGTGATCTGTGATTATTACTTACCGTATATTCTGAGATTTGCCAAATTTTTATTTACAACGCGGTATTTTGAGCAATTCAATTTCGGTATGAGTGTCTAACTATACACTTATAATGGATGCGAATGGTTGAAAATATCGGGTCGTTACAGTTGGTATCAGAGCTTTGGTAGCTCTAGGCAAAACTTAGAATATACGGTAAATTTATTTACAGAATCACGTTCATTTGAGTTTGAATCTCTTCCTTTTGACTCGGTTTCCTTGGGATTTTGGAACGTTCCCTACGGTTCCAAAATCCATTCTTATTCCCCACTATTCATCTTCATTTGACTCCGGAGTATCCCATAACTCCACTTCGAATGATCTTTATAGTGGATTGGCGGTCTCGCCAATATTCTAATTTTCTTGTAAAAGGGGTGAAACTCCTTTACAATTAGCATCGATTCACCAGAGATTTTATATCCTCGGTTTAGATGCTAGTAATCCTTATTATCCCAAACTCTATCTCCTGAGGTCGAATGTAGATTTACCCCAGAAATCCACATTGATCTTATTCTCTAAGTCACGATTAACCCGGTTAAGGTTGCCCGCGATTTATATAAGCTTATTCATCTTCCTATTCTGTTATTTAATCATCTCATCCTCGTTTCCAACTTATTTTCAAATCAGAATTTCCTTTGATTTGAGTTAATCATATTTGAATCTCTATCCTTCTTTGAAATCTATTCATGTATAGTGTATTTGTAAACAAATATTTAAAATTAAAATGTTTTATATATTATGTTGTTTGAGTTGTTTATGTTGTATTGGGTTTCTGATCGATTCGTCTGATCAACGCTATCGATAAGATTTCCAAAACACTTTGACAGAACAAACTAACATAATATTATTTTAAAATTTGGTTAATGAAATAAATTTTGATATATAAGTAAATTTATGGAACTTAATAAAATGATTTAAATTGATAATTTGAAATGATAATACTTGATTTATCATTTATTGTTCTACAAATGAATCTATAAATAGTTGTTTATAAACTGAAATGAAGTTAAAACAAGAAATTTGATAATTTAATTTCTGATGGTTCCAAACTTTGTATTTAAAGTTTTAAAAGTATGTATTATATAAAGTATTTTGAATAGAAATTTGTTTCCAAAGAATTTTAAAGTTTAAAATTAGTGCTCTTATCTTTGTCACCGGAAAATAACTTCGGTAATGACCGCAGCATCATCGACGTTCATTTTCGAGTTTCGAAGCGAAGAGACCACTCCATAGTCTTGCTACAACTTTGTTTTGAGAAATCAAATTGATTTGAATTTCTAAAATATGACTTGATTTATATTATATATATATATATATGATTTAAATTTGATTTGATAAATTATGTACATATATTTACTTATCTCTAAATGGTTTGAATGGAATCGGAAATTTAATTCTTAAATTCTATCTTAGAGAATAAAAAAAATGGGATAAATGATTCAAACTTGAGATAATTGAATTAGAAAGTTTTTATTGTATAACACTCAATTTCATTCCAATATAACTTACCTTAATTTTCAGAAGCTAAATATGTAATTGGATAATATACAATATAAAAAGGATTTTATAAATAAAATTTGAGTGGTTATAATAAATGTTATACACTTCAATTTTAGTTATAAAAGATTAACAGAGATAAATAAAGAAAAAGGAATTTAAAGAATTTTATTTAAATAACTTAATAAGCAAATTTGATTTAATATGGAATCTTAAGTCTAACCTAGGAATTTTAATAAAGGTTATTACCTAAAATGAATATGTTTGTATACTAAACAATGTATATTTAAATAGATAAAGTTAAATATATTTGAATGGGACATTTTGTAATAAAGTATACTTAATTTGGAATCATAGTTTAATTGATGTATAAATGAATAAATTTGTAAAGAAATTTGATTGTTATACTTGCTATGATAAATATTTTATTTATGTAATAGATATGTCTTGTAAAATGAATAATTATGGGAAAAAAATGTATTTTTAATATCACAAAAATTTGATAATTGAGAATTTGGTTTTCAAATGGAAATTTCAAGTGTAACTTATTGAAGGAATATCTTATTTATGAAATGAGTATTTTAAATAAAGTGTTAGGTTATTTGTTAAATTAAGAGTTAAGTAAAATAGTGAACTTTTGACTTAATAAATGAAGTATAGTTAAATTTGGATATTCCATTCATAAGAGTTTGTTTTAATAAATCATAAGTAAATGATATCCAAATGAATATTTCTAAAATTGAACTGATTTAAAATACTAATATATCTACTGTAGCATATTATAAGTGTTGCTGTTTCTAAAAAATACAATACATTGGAAATTTTATAATTGAATAAATGAACTTAGAAATGTTACAACTTTGAAATGAATATTATTTGACCTTGAATTTAAATGGTTTAAATGAAGATTATTTTACAAGTGTTATGATTTTTAGTAGTATGATTTCCAAATAATGATATCTCTAAATTGTTATGATTTCAAAGCATTATGATTTCAAATTTATTATCTTATTTTGTTTTTCAACTATCTTTTAGTTGTCCTTATTTTCTTTATCTTGCTACAGACTGGTATAAGCATCTCTCTATAATCTTTCTGTTTAGAAATCTTTCTATAATCTTTGAAAATCTTTGTTACTCATCGGGATCTGAGCACTGCTTACCATCCACCGACCGACGGTCAAACGGAAAAGGATGATTCAGACTCTAGAGGATCTTTTTCCGTGTTGGTATTCTTGATTTGATCACCTCCACTTTGTCAAACTTACCTATAACAATAGTTATCAGGTATAATTCTAATATTCATGTCATCTTATCTAAATCTTGTCTCATTCTATTTTTGTGCTTTCCCGTACCTCGTTCCTTTTCGGGGACGAAAAGTTTTGAGTGGGGGAGAGTGTAACAACCCTGTATTTTGTAATTATTCTAATTTATATTTTAATTATTTTAATATAAATTTTGATTTAAAAACTTATTTTACTTATTTGAAATGATTAAATTTTATTATTTAAATATAAATCTTTATTTTATATGAATTATAATTCCAAACTTGTGTAAGTTGAATATTTTCCTAAAATGTTGATTTTGGTCAAAATAGTCCAACTTTGACTTTTAACTTAAAAATTTAAAAGTTTGAAATTATAAATTTTATCTTTTATTATGAAAATAGATTTAATAATTTGAACAATGCCTTTTGTTTCGTGGAAAACAGAGTTAAACTGCAAAAGATATGTGCATTTCAATTTTGAGTATAAATTGTTTATTTTGCAATTTTGTTGTTTTAAATTGTGTAAATTTTATTTTCTTTGTCATATTTTATTTTAATATGTTTTAATATTTTATATTATGTATATTTTGACTTTTAAATATTTTTAAAATGATAATAGAACTTTTCCAAAATTTACTGTATTTGTTTCCTATTTTTAAGCAATTTCTTCAATTCTTTTGATATTTCCTATGAAATTAATTATTTATTTTTACTTTGAAAATGTTTTAAAAATCATTTTATTTAAAATTTTGTTTTATAGTATTTTTTTATGAAGTAATTAATTTTCCAAAGCCATTTGAAATTTTCTTGTAATTTTTATGTCCTGCTTGCTATTTTTAAACAATTTCTTTATTCCTTTTTCTATTTTTCACCAATTTAATTATCTATTTTATTTTGAAAATGATAAATAAATTAATTTAATTCAAGTTTCCACTTCATAATAATTTTATAATGAAATGTATAATTTTCCAAGACTAACCGTGATTTATTCACAATTTTAGAACACTGTTTGGTATTTTTAAGGCATTTTCTTCATTATTTTATATTTTTTCAAATTATACTATTTGTTACCTCATATTTCTAATTGATTTCGTTTTGTAAAGTATTTTCTCCTGAATTTTTTTTATATAAAGATTTAAAAGGAAAGGAATACGGAAGATTGTAAATCACTTTGAAACGTAAGCCCTTTTATTTGCCCAAACCCTTCATTTCCTTAAACTCCTCAATTAATTGCCTTAGCCGTGTAAAACCCTAGTGTAGCCGTCATCTCATTAGGTTTTCACGTGAAAAAAAGATCCATCTTCATTTGTTTCTCACGGCTTCAATAAGATCTGGTAATGGCTTCCCTTTCTTTTTCTTACTTTTCTCCTTGTTTTCTCTAAATTTTTGCCTTGTTTCTCTTCTAGTTTGGATCGGCCTCTTCTCCCTAGCCGTAGCCACAAACTCCTACATCTCTTCCATGCCTCCAACACCATCTACTCCACCAGCTGTGACCATGGCCGATCCATCTATGGTGGCCAAAA
The DNA here is from genome assembly GCA_030765085.1 of Allium cepa. NCBI lineage: Eukaryota > Viridiplantae > Streptophyta > Magnoliopsida > Asparagales > Amaryllidaceae > Allium > Allium cepa. The sequence goes on along the minus strand of CM060934.1, from coordinate 218,437,017 downwards.
CCTTCAAATTGCAACCTACATGCCTAAAAACAATGTTTTTGACCATTGTTGCCTCATTCCCTTCATCCACCACTCAAATCACCACCATAGCCACCATCACCACCACTGACCTGACCACCGCACACCACTTCCACCTCTATCCAGTCATGATGCACCCTTAGGCCGAGCATACTTCCCATGGCCGAGCCTTCTAGCCTAACAAAAAACTTCACTTTTTGCCTAAAAAACATTCATCTCCTCATGTGTAAAACTCCATCTTGTTTTGCCATGAACCCGACCCATGCTAGCCATAAACCTGAACCAAAACTTTACCAAATCTGAAACAAAACATACCCTAGGCCGTGACAAAGGTTTGAGGAAGCAAGGCAAAATTTTGGCAATTCGTTTCTCTTTTATTTCAAAGTTATTGCAGGTTATAGTCATATTGAATTGTGTTGTTTTGTATTGTATGCATATGTTTATATGGTCTTGTTTATTTGTTGTATACAAGATCATTATCAAGGCTTTCCACTCATTCAATTCAAATCGTGTTTGTCGTGCTTTTGGAATCGCTCTTGTGTTTGTTGTTTTGGTCTCTACCTTCGAAAAGGTGAGTCTTTCTCACTCTGACATTTATACTTATGAAAAAGTGAATCGACGACAAGTGTTTAGTAATATAAAATGTTTATGCAAGTTAATGATGATCATATGATATGCTATGCCATGTTATTACCATGTTAAAACTGTCAATTTTCACTTGACATGTAACGACCCGAAATTTTCGATCCCGAAAATTCCAGATAGTTATGAAAAAGAAGAAAGAGATAGAAGAAGAAGAACAGAAACACCAAACATCTCACATTCGCAGCGGATAAAATATAATAATAAATAATAATAATTTCCAAAAGAATACTATATCTATCGATTACATTTAATATACATCAGAGTTTCACATATATATCCAGTCACTGAATGTAACGACCCAGAATTTTTATAAATTAAAATTTGAATATTTAATTAATTTTAAATATTTATAAGTGAATTTATAAGTCAAATAAATTTTTATTTGAATTATTGGATTCAATTGGATAATTAAATCAATAATTTAATATGTTAAATTATGAAAATAATTGAAAATTGAGTTAAAAATGATTGTAAATAATTTGGAAAATTTTATTTAATCATACTGGAGTTATAGAAATATTTTAGAACTTTTAAAATCGAATTAAAAGTTAATTTGTGAAAATTGAATATTTTAATATTTAATAATCGACTGTAAAATAGTCAATTTTTGAACAGTCTCAGAATTGAACGAAACCAGTTTCATTGGATCCGTAATAGTTAGTTATTACCGGATTTCAATTTTCGTGTCAATCGGAGTTATCGTTTGATCGTGGCAGCTCGAAACGCATCGAATTATTTTTAATTTAAATTTGGCGAGTCAAAATAGCCATTTTTCAAAAAGTCTCGGATTTCGACAAAACCAGTTGCATCGGATCCGTAATGTGATATTATTGTAAGGTTTCAAATTTCAAGTCAATTGGATTTACCGTTTGTCCGGTACAAATTAAAACGCCTAGAAATCGATTTAAATCGGTTTAATTTAAATTGAGCGTTTACAGCCATAACTCGCACATACTTCCGAATTAGCTTCCGAATCCTGTTCCATTGTGTCCGGAACGCGGGGTAAACCTTAGAAACGCTGGTTACGGCGTCTAAATCGGAGTTCGGAATTCCCGGGATGAATAGTGTTTACGCTTGGTTTTCTTTATAAATAGCCCTCACTCTAAAATAAAAAAAAAATTTAAAACCCTAATTCATTCACGCAGCCGCCACCCCCATTTTGAACGGCCAGAAAGCTCCCATCTTCATCCCTAAAATTCTTCAAATCCGTGCAACGATTCGACGAACTTCTAACTGGAGATTTGTAGTGGGTATCGAGTTCTATATATTCAACGGATATGATCTGAAACGATGCACCGAGGAGGGGGTTAATGGCCTGCGTTCGACCCTAGCTGCCCACGCGTTTTGAGGCACTGGGGGGGTGCGCGCGTGACCGGTCTCTGGGCGTGGGTGGTGCCGGGGGGCGCGAGCAAGAAGGAGTTGCCTGATCGAAGAATCGTCGAGCGAGGAGGTGATAAAGTTTAACCCTAGAATCGAAGGTTATGGGTTCAGTTTTTAGAAGGAGCGGCCTGTAGGTGTTTTGCGTGTGGGAGAGATGATAACGCAACGGTCCAGATGATGGGGAGCTTAGATGAACGGTTGTGATTAGGTTAGGTAAAGAAATTGAAGTAATTTTAATTTTAAAATTGGTACAAACTTGTAAAATCAATAACTTTTTCATACGAGGTCGAAAAAATGCAAACTCAGTTGCGTTGGAATCGTATGGACGAGCACTACGCGATGGAGTTGGTTTGGAGTCGTTTGGAGTTAGTGATAATTTTGGGTAAAATTAAACGCGCGTTTAATTTTATTCGAAATAAATCGCTAAAACGGAAATTAAAACCAAGGTGAGAATTTCTCACTCAATCGAATCAGTTTTGATTTTATTTTAAATAGTTAGATTTAAAATATTTGAATGCATGTTTGAATGTTGATTGAATATCTATTGATTGTTAAAATAGACATTATACGCCGTTAGTAAGCGGATGTTATTTAATATAAACATATACCGCGAATATTTCATAAACAGTGAAATTGGTATTATATATAATATCAATATATATATATTGGCATATGTATATATTGCAGTTGATTGATTTCCCGTATTTTTTTGCGGATGAGACCCTATTGCGCCGTTATTAAGCGGATAATATTTAATAAGAACATATACCGCGATAATTTCGTACTGGAGCGAAATTGGTATTGTGCTAATGTTTTTGGATGCAGGAAACAGATTGGAGGGATCCAACTGGATTCCTCAACAGTTTTTATTTGATTTCAGATATTTATTTGATGGATTTTCATATTGATATATGATATCGTTGTTGTCGTGATTGACTATTTGGTGTGTAGCATCATTGGACCCAGATTTTGGGATTTTAAAATGATTTTTAAAGTGATCTTTGAAAATATTAAATATTTTTGGAATTGATCCATTATAAATAAATAAACGTTTAATTTTTAAAGTTATAAAAATTATGATTTTTAAGAAATATAGTTAAAAGCTGATTTTTGAAGATAAGGAATTAATGACTTTATAAAAGAGTTTAAATTGGGATTCTGAACTAGTTATAAAAAGTTTAAATTTAGGATTTATAAAATTTGATTATTTTATAAATCGAAATGATGAAGTTATAAAGGAATTTAAAGACGTTTTAAAGAATAATATAAATTGATTTATATTAAGAGATTTATAAATGAATATTTATAAATTGAAATATTGACATTATAAAACGAGTTTTTATAAGTGTTTGAATGATTTGTAAATGAATTTCATTAATGAATGAAATTTATAGAATTATATAACGGTGAAGTTATAAATGGAATTTTATAAACAATAGGTTTATAAGATTTGTAAAGTTCAAAGGAACGATTTTTGCAAATAAATAAATTATAAGTGTTTGACTTATAATTTGGACTTTTGGTTTATAATTAAGATTATAAATCGAATAGGTAAATAAAGAAGATTTATAAAGGAAGTTGTTATGAAATAAATAGAAATGGAATTTATAAACGTTGTTTTATAAATTCGCAAATGACTTATTTTGATAAGTTAATTGTTATAACTTATAAATGGAGTTATATTCACGTTTTAGATAGTGAATAATCCTTTAAAAATAAAGAGTATAGAAAGAATGAAATTTGTTAGCATAGTATATTCACGTTTTTGAATTGTGAATAATACGTTAAAGAAATTATTTTGAAAGTGATGTCTTAAATAGAATTAAAACGATCTAATGATGTTTTAAAATGTGTTGAGATTCGAAACCATAGATTTCAACATTTATTGTTGAAATAGACGTTTTCGAGAAATAAAAGGAAATGGTGGACTATAACACTGTGGTTATAGTAAATGATTTCCGAAAGGAAATGTTTTGTATAGTATTGGGATTTATATATCTATTTTGAATTCGAATCCCTATACTAGTGATTTTGGGACGTTGTAACGATGTTTTACGCAACATTCGTTTTGACCCAAATAAATATGTTTAAGTGAATGATTTCCTTAAAAGAATGAAATATATACTTAATCTCGATTTAAGTATATTGAATATTTTCCAAGTGTTGAAAATAAATAAAAAATGCGAATTACTTATGAATAAATAAGTATGGAAATGTTTTTCCAATATAAAGTGAATATTAGAGAATTTATCTTTTTGAAGATAAATTGAAAATGAATATTATAAATCGAATTGAAGTCGTATATTCATTAATACTTTGGAATGTAAATTCACCAGTGAATTTATAAAAGAAGGTGGAATTTGTTTAAAAATAAATATTGATTTATTTTTGAAATATTGAAATTATATATCTAGTGAAGATATTTTGGAAAATAAATAATTTGGAAAATTATTTGGAAACTGGTGATGTGTGCATATCCATTGATAGTTCAATAACCGACTATCAATATTTCCCTTTGAATGGGTATTTGATGTGAATTGATTGAATTTGAATGCCACACTTATTTTTGAATAAGCGCTCACTATTCGGGTTAACCGGGAAAGGACCATGGGGTCGTATAACCCATTCCGAATATGTGATACGTCGTTGTGAATTGCATTGAAGATCGGTGTTGAAGACCGAGTATTTGCGAAAGCGATAGGATGACCTATCGATTGTCTCTGCACTGGGTAGCTCCTGGTATAGAGATCTCCTAAGTGATGGGAAATTCGATCGGGATTGTGAATACCCGTATTGCAAGGGCTTCGTAAGAAGTGCCTTCGGTTTTGTTCGAGCCCGGAACAGACTTGTATGGATTGTATGTCTGACATTACAAGTTGAGATATAAAGCCGATTTCTTTCAAATATATTTCTGTTGGTGGCGGAGAATTTATTCTTTTTGCTTAACACCCTTCTCTGAGACGTATGTGCTCAGAGGTTATATAGTTGAAGTTATCAGCGATATATTCCCAATTTGGTAATGTGACATGCTGAGTGATGCTGAAATGATCATTGTGTTGATTATTTGTGATAGGATCATTTATTTGATCGTCTATCTTAGTGATCATTGTGTTGATCATTTGTTGACCCAAAGCATGGCTTTTGTATAAAGTATGTTTTTGTGGACGTGAATTCGTCGAGCCTCACACCCCGTGAATGGTCAAAACAGGAAAGAAGCAGCAAGGTTATGAGGGGTAGCACCTTTAGGATATGTGCATTTCCTTCTGGAAAAGGGTGGTATCATGGTATGGAGCCCAGATACTTACTCATGTTGAAACACTTTGTTTTTATGATTGTGTGAATTGATTAGAGAGCGCTCTCGGATAAAGGTCCCAAAGGACCGGGGGATGGCATATTCGGTCAGTTGTTACTCAGTTAGGGGTAACCCGGCCTTGTGTTGGTAGAGATCCGGTTTGGTTCTCGGGGATGTCCATCCAGAGGCATTCTCATGTGGCAATGGGAAGTTCCTTGGCCTAACCATTTGCTGGAAATCCAATTCCCAATACGAAACTTTTACGGTTTTAGTTGTAGAACCTGCTATTCACTTATGGTGGTCACCACTGTTTGGATAGTAGCTATAGTAGGCATACGATAATGGTCGTATGTTGGCTAAGATTTATATCTTTATTTTCGAAATATTTTCCTACACTATGCACTAGTAATAATATCAAATGTTATTTAAAATGCGTATCAAGCATCTTTGACTATCATAAGGAGAAATCTCCTCCGATTCTGCGTTTGCATGTGTGTGTGTGCGGGAGGCCTTATGGTAGTCTCATTTTTAAAAGCATTGCGAATTGATTTAAAAATATTCCTCTATTTTGATTTTAAAGATAAATAAACTATTTTGAGTTCTCACACCAGTCACATGACTGACTCGGAGTTTATTGTTTTCCTTCCTAAACTCTGGGTGCCCACCAATTTCCACACGGGCAGTCAAGAGTTAGGTTTATCAGGATATTCTGGATATTCTGGAGTTGCTGGAGGCAAGCTGGATGGCATGGCGTATTATTTATATAGTATTTCTTTTCCACTGCACTGTTGTTGTTGTATGTTGTTGTACACTCTGATGATATGATGTAATGAAATGTGATGTAATGTAATAACTGATATAGTTCTTTGTTTAAAGATTATTAATTCATTATTATATGTTGTTCCGCTGCGAATTGTGAGATTCTGATGTTGTTCTGTTGTTTTCTGTCCCGTCCTATTTTCTTCTGTTTTTCTCCTTTTTCTCTATTCTCTTTTTCTTTCTATTTCTAAATTTTCTATCTTCTTTTCCCTCTATCTTCTACCTTTTTCTCTCTTCTTTCTTTTCTTAAATTCTTTTTTTAAAACCCCTAACTATTCGGTTTTTCGGCAACGAAAATCTCCGTTTGTTACATTTGGTATCAGAGCTGATGGTTAAGCGACAACCATGGTTCTGTTGGGTATTACTCATTAGAGATAGAGTCAGCAGTACTCTAGAATGAGTTGAGTGTAATAATAGCTATGAGAGCGTATTTGTTAGTGAATATAAAATTGTTTTATATTGTGATGATTGGTTTATTGAGTGGCATATGAACTTTCGTCAGCGTGGTCCGCAAGACTATGCCGAAGGGGTTTCTAAACACTTGAATGGAACTATTCGGCACAATATTGATTTTAAATTGGGTGAATGAAATAATTTTACCTTGATTATATTTTATATATAAAGGAATAATTTTTCAGAATTATTAAAGTGTATATAAGTAGATTGTTTGGTTGTTGAACAAGTTGTTTGAATAATCTAAGTAAAAGAATAATTGTATAAGCAAAAGAATTATAAGAAATGAATTATAATTAAAGTGATTTACAATTGTGAAATAAACTTATATAAATTAGAAGTGAAACTATATGAATTTAAGTTATGTAAAACTAAGTGATGTTTAAATGGAGTATAACTTAAGATATGTTAAATGAAGTTGATATAGTTATCAAAGTAAATAATCAAGTGGATTAAATGAAATGTGAACTTAAGTTATGTGAATGAAATTCAACTTTGTAATTGAATTGAATTAATGAATCGATTGCACGTTAATCAATTGAATGTGAATCAAGTTGGTATGAAATAATGAATGTTAATTCATTTAAAATCTAATGTTATTAGAAGTTGAATAAAATTGAATGAAAATCAATTTAAAGCAAAGGAATTCGGTTGAAATTAATATACTTTGGTTGTTATATGATTGTAGTTGATTTTATATAAGTTCATTAAGTATTAATGAAGTGGAAAGCTAAAGTAAATTGAATTCAAATTGAAAGTAAATAAATTTGAATAGAATTGAATGTGGATTAGATTTAAATTAGTAAATGATAACTAATTAAAATTGAGAATGAATGTTGATAAAATCCAATGTTAATAAATCAAATATGATTTAGAGTGAAAACCAATTCATTAAATATGAATGAATGTTTATTGGATATGGATGTTAGTTGGTTGATGGTTGAATATATATTGCATTTGTTGTTTTACTACATGGCTATGTTGACATATATAGTTATTATGTTGCTATATGTTGTATATTGAGATTATTTTCATATATGCATGTTCTCATGTTGTTTGTTGAGTTTAGTAGGTGCGGATCGCGTTTGCTTCGCATTTGGAGTTCGCTTTAGCGCTATATTAGCCGTATATGCTTGCTAATAAAATATAAGGTACATATCTCGGATTAAATATCGCACTTTTATACTTTTTCCCTGCGGGATGCCTCATTACTTGATGAGATGTATATTTGTGATATATATACTGTCATTTTTTTTTCGGATCGAGCCGCGCAAAGGAGACTATGGCGAATTTTTCCGAAAATTTAAGGCGTTAGAAAAATTTTGAGAAAATTGGGAAATTTTTTGAAAACTTTAACTTTGTTTTGAAATTGAAAGTTAAACTATAGTAGTTGTTTTTGAAAAGATAACTAAGTATGATTTGAAAAAAATTAGCAAAGTATTGTAAGAAGTTTAATTATAAATTTTGAAAAGTTAATAAATTTTGTAATTTTCTTACTTGTAATTTCGAGGACGAAATTCTTTTAAGGGGGAAAGATTGTAACGACCCAGAATTTTTATAAATTAAAATTTGAATATTTAATTAATTTTAAATATTTATAAGTGAATTTATAAGTCAAATAAATTTTTATTTGAATTATTGTATTCAATTGGATAATTAAATCAATAATTTAATATGTTAAATTATGAAAATAATTGAAAATTAAGTTAAAAATGATTGTAAATAATTTGGAAAATTTTATTTAATCATACTGGAGTTATAGAAATATTTTAGAACTTTTAAAATCGAATTAAAAGTTAATTTGTGAAAATTGAATATTTTAATATTTAATAATCGACTGTAAAATAGTCAATTTTTGAACAGTCTCAGAATTGAACGAAACCAGTTTCATTGGATCCGTAATAGTTAGTTATTATCGGATTTCAATTTTCGTGTCAATCGGAGTTATCGTTTGATCGTGGCAGCTCGAAACGCATCGAATTATTTTTAATTTAAATTTGGCGAGTCAAAATAGCCATTTTTCAAAAAGTCTCGGATTTCGACGAAACCAGTTGCATCGGATCCGTAATGTGATATTATTGTAAGGTTTCAAATTTCAAGTCAATTGGATTTACCGTTTGTCCGGTACAAATTAAAACGCCTAGAAATCGATTTAAATCGGTTTAATTTAAATTGAGCGTTTACAGCCATAACTCGCACATACTTCCGAATTAGCGTCCGAAACCTGTTCCATTGTGTCCGGAACGCGGGGTAAACCTTAGAAACGCTGGTTACGGCGTCTAAATCGGAGTTCGGAATTCCCGGGATGAATAGTGTTTACGCTTGGTTTTCTTTATAAATAGCCCTCACTCTAAAATAAATAAAAAAATTTAAAACCCTAATTCATTCACGCAGCCGCCACCCCCATTTTGAACGGCCAGAAAGCTCCCATCTTCATCCCCAAAATTCTTCAAATCCGTGCAACGATTCGACGAACTTCTAACTGGAGATTTGTAGTGGGTATCGAGTTCTATATATTCAACGGATATGATCTGAAACGATGCACCGAGGAGGGGGATAATGGCCTGTGTTCGACCCTAGCTGCGCACGCGTTTCGAGGCACTGGGGGGGTGCGCGCGTGACCGGTCTCTGGGCGTGGGTGGTGCCGGGGGGCGCGAGCAAGAAGGAGTTGCCTGATCGAAGAATCGTCGAGCGAGGAGGTGATAAAGTTTAACCCTAGAATCGAAGGTTATGGGTTCGGTTTTTAGAAGGAGCGGCCTGTAGGTGTTTTGCGTGTGGGAGAGATGATAACGCAACGGTCAAGATGATGGGGAGCTTAGATGAACGGTTATGATTAGGTTAGGTAAAGAAATTGTAGTAATTTTAATTTTAAAATTGGTACAAACTTGTAAAATCAATAACTTTTTCATACGAGGTCGAAAAAATGCAAACTCAGTTGCGTTGGAATCGTATGGACGAGCACTACGCGATGGAGTTGGTTTGGAGTCGTTTGGAGTTAGTGAGAATTTTGGGTAAAATTAAACGCGCGTTTAATTTTATTCGAAATAAATCGCTAAAACGGAAATTAAAACCAAGGTGAAAATTTCTCACTCAATCGAATCAGTTTCGATTTTATTTTAAATAGTTAGATTTAAAATATTTGAATGCATGTTTGAATGTTGATTGAATATCTATTGATTGTTAAAATAGACATTATACGCCGTTAGTAAGCGGATGTTATTTAATATAAACATATACCGCGAATATTTCATAAACAGTGAAATTGGTATTATATATAATATCAATATATATATATATTGGCATATGTATATATTGCAGTTGATTGATTTCCCGTATTTTTTTGCGGATGAGACCCTATTGCGCCGTTATTAAGCGGATAATATTTAATAAGAACATATACCACGATAATTTCGTACTGGAGCGAAATTGGTATTGTGCTAATGTTTTTGGATGCAGGAAACAGATTGGAGGGATCCAACTGGATTCCTCAACAGTTTTTATTTGATTTCAGATATTTTGATATTTGAAGGATTTTCATATTGATATATGATATCGTTGTTGTCGTGATTGACTATTTGGTGTGTAGCATCATTGGACCCAGATTTTGGGATTTTAAAATGATTTTTAAAGTGATCTTTGAAAATATTAAATATTTTTGGAATTGATCCATTATAAATAAATAAACGTTTAATTTTTAAAGTTATAAAAATTATGATTTTTAAGAAATATAGTTAAAAGCTGATTTTTGAAGATAAGGAATTAATGACTTTATAAAAGATTTTAAATTGGGATTCTGAACTAGTTATAAAAAGTTTAAATATAGGATTTATAAAATTTGATTATTTTATAAATCGAAATGATGAAGTTATAAAGGAATTTAAAGACGTTTTAAAGAATAATATAAATTGATTTATATTAAGGGATTTATAAATGAATATTTATAAATTGAAATATTGACATTATAAAACGAGTTTTTATAAGTGTTTGAATGATTTGTAAATGAATTTCATTAATGAATGAAATTTATAGAATTATATAACGGTGAAGTTATAAATGGAATTTTATAAACAATAGGTTTATAAGATTTGTAAAGTTCAAAGGAACGATTTTTGCAAATAAATAAATTATAAGTGTTTGACTTATAATTTGGACTTTTGGTTTATAATTAAGATTATAAATCGAATAGGTAAATAAAGAAGATTTATAAAGGAAGTTGTTATGAAATAAATAGAAATGGAATTTATAAACGTTGTTTTATAAATTCGCAAACGACTTATTTTGATAAGTTAATTGTTATAACTTATAAATGGAGTTATATTCACGTTTTAGATAGTGAATAATCCTTTAAAAATAAAGAGTATAGAAAGAATGAAATTTGTTAGCATAGTATATTCACGTTTTTGAATTGTGAATAATACGTTAAAGAAATTATTTTGAAAGTGATGTCTTAAATAGAATTAAAACGATCTAATGATGTTTTAAAATGTGTTGAGATTCGAAACCATAGATTTCAACATTTATTGTTGAAATAGACGTTTTCGAGAAATAAAAGGAAATGGTGGACTATAACACTGTGGTTATAGTAAATGATTTCCGAAAGGAAATGTTTTGTATAGTATTGGGATTTATATATCTATTTTGAATTCGAATCCCTATACTAGTGATTTTGGGACGTTGTAACGATGTTTTACGCAACATTCGTTTTGACCCAAATAAATATGTTTAAGTGAATGATTTCCTTAAAAGAATGAAATATATACTTAATCTCGATTTAAGTATATTGAATATTTTCCAAGTGTTGAAAATAAATAAAAAATGTGAATTACTTATGAATAAATAAGTATGGAAATGTTTTTCCAATATAAAGTGAATATTAGAGAATTTATCTTTTTGAAGATAAATTGAAAATGAATATTATAAATCGAATTGAAATCGTATATTCATTAATACTTTGGAATGTAAATTCACCAGTGAATTTATAAAAGAAGGTGGAATTTGTTTAAAAATAAATATTGATTTATTTTTGAAATATTGAAATTATATATCTAGTGAAGATATTTTGGAAAATAAATAATTTGGAAAATTATTTGGAAACTGGTGATGTGTGCATATCCATTGATAGTTCAATAACCGACTATCAATATTTCCCTTTGAATGGGTATTTGATGTGAATTGATTGAATTTGAATGCCACACTTATTTTTGAATAAGCGCTCACTATTCGGGTTAACCGGGAAAGGACCATGGGGTCGTATAACCCATTCCGAATATGTGATACGTCGTTGTGAATTGCATTGAAGATCGGTGTTGAAGACCGAGTATTTAGGAAAGCGATAGGATGACCTATCGATTGTCTCTGCACTGGGTAGCTCCTGGTATAGAGATCTCCTAAGTGATGGGAAATTCGATCGGGATTGTGAATACCCGTATTGCAAGGGCTTCGTAAGAAGTGCCTTCGGTTTTGTTCGAGCCCGGAACAGACTTGTATGGATTGTATGTCTGACATTACAAGTTGAGATATAAAGCCGATTTCTTTCAAATATATTTCTGTTGGTGGCGGAGAATTTATTCTTTTTGCTTAACACCCTTCTCTGAGACGTATGTGCTCAGAGGTTATATAGTTGAAGTTATCAGCGATATATTTCCAATTTGGTAATGTGACATGTTGAGTGATGCTGAAATGATCATTGTGTTGATTATTTGTGATAGGATCATTTATTTGATCGTCTATCTTAGTGATCATTGTGTTGATCATTTGTTGACCCAAAGCATGGCTTTTGTATAAAGTATGTTTTTGTGGACGTGAATTCGTCGAGCCTCACACCCCGTGAATGGTCAAAACAGGAAAGAAGCAGCAAGGTTATGAGGGGTAGCACCTTTAGGATATGTGCATTTCCTTCTGGAAAAGGGTGGTATCATGGTATGGAGCCCAGATACTTACTCATGTTGAAACACTTTGTTTTTATGATTGTGTGAATTGATTAGAGAGCGCTCTCGGATAAAGGTCCCAAAGGACCGGGGGATGGCATATTCGGTCAGTTGTTACTCAGTTAGGGGTAACCCGGCCTTGTGTTGGTAGAGATCCGGTTTGGTTCTCGGGGATGTCCATCCAGAGGCATTCTCATGTGGCAATGGGAAGTTCCTTGGCCTAACCATTTGCTGGAAATCCAATTCCCAATACGAAACTTTTACGGTTTTAGTTGTAGAACCTGCTATTCACTTATGGTGGTCACCACTGTTTGGATAGTAGCTATAGTAGGCATACGATAATGGTCGTATGTTGGCTAAGATTTATATCTTTATTTTCGAAATATTTTCCTACACTATGCACTAGTAATAATATCAAATGTTATTTAAAATGCGTATCAAGCATCTTTGACTATCATAAGGAGAAATCTCCTCCGATTCTGCGTTTGCATGTATGTGTGTGCGGGAGGCCTTATGGTAGTCTCATTTTTAAAAGCATTGCGAATTGATTTAAAAATATTCCTCTATTTTGATTTTAAAGATAAATAAACTATTTTGAGTTCTCACACCAGTCACATGACTGACTCGGAGTTTATTGTTTTCCTTCCTAAACTCTGGGTGCCCACCAATTTCCACACGGGCAGTCAAGAGTTAGGTTTATCAGGATATTCTGGATATTCTGGAGTTGCTGGAGGCAAGCTGGATGGCATGGCGTATTATTTATATAGTATTTCTTTTCCGCTGCACTGTTGTTGTTGTATGTTGTTGTACACTCTGATGATATGATGTAATGAAATGTGATGTAATGTAATAACTGATATAGTTCTTTGTTTAAAGATTATTCATTCATTATTATATGTTGTTCCGCTGCGAATTGTGAGATTCTGATGTTGTTCTGTTGTTTTCTGTCCCGTCCTATTTTCTTCTGTTTTTCTCCTTTTTCTCTATTCTCTTTTTCTTTCTATTTCTAAATTTTCTATCTTCTTTTCCCTCTATCTTCTACCTTTTTCTCTCTTCTTTCTTTTCCTAAATTCTTTTTTTAAAACCCCTAACTATTCGGTTTTTCGGCAACGAAAATCCGCGTTTGTTACACTGAATACATACAATTATCATGACTTCGATTAACAATAATATAAATACAGCGGAAAGTACTCTAACCGATATTGTTATCCAGCTCGCCTCCTGAGCTCCAGAAAGTACCTACCCTGGAAATCTGTAATACTCGGTCTGACCCGAGCATTACATCAAAGTAACACCCGGGTCAGGCTGGTAACCAGCGTGAGTAAACCCATCTAACATGGAATTAAAAAGTATATAACTCATATAAAACCCGGGGTAACTCGAAACAATTCACGATGCCACAATTTATTAACCACGTCACTTATTTCACATATAAGTTTTCTAAATACCAACATTTAGATTTAAAATAGTCCAATTCCCTTAAGAACACTTCACTCCAGCATATAGCTTTCTCATATCAATTTATAATAATTCGAAGTGGTTTCTGGTATTCCTAATACTTGATTCTGGTCTCTTCAAATTCAATGTCTTCTAAACCCATGTTATCAAATCAAATTCAACTTTAATTACCGGATAACATTTTTACACAGCAATTCATAATTTAAATAATCACATTACCACCGTACATCCAACGTCTCATATCACAAAGCAAATTCATATTCGGAATATCAACCAATTTAGAACACTCATCATCATTCAATCATTAATAAACATGATTTATTACTTCCATTAATTTCATTAATTAATTTTTTTTATCACTTTTATTGGTTAATTATTTTTAATTGATCATACTCGTTAGCTAACTACCATTAATTGGTCCCCTTAATCAATCAATCATTAATTAGTTGCTCTAAGAATTAAATTCATATTCGCCTCCATTAAGCAATTCCCTTCAATTAATTTCTTCATCAAGTAATTATCTCATGGGTTAATTAACCTTTAATTACTAATTAAATTAATTAACCCTTAATAATTTATCTTTTAATTTCTTACCTTTAGTAAATATCAATTATGCAATTAATCTCTAATTATTTAATCAATTTATTAATAAATCTTTAATTACTAATCTATCTTTGATTATACTTAATTTTATTTTCAAATTAAGTCTTAAAATAACTTAAAAATAATTTTAACTCAACAATCTCAAGTTAAACAATTTATAAAGCTTCCTCAAATCTTTCGTTTAAACCTAGATTATATATAAAGAATGGATTTAAGTAATAGATTCAACTAGATTCAGTTTATATTTAAAGCTTACTTGTTTAAACTTAAAATTGTTAATTCTACTCTTGGTCCAACTCTTAAACATCCGAACCACATTCTCAACTTCCTCCTGAACTCGCACGAAACAGAGACCAATATAAATAAATAAAACTTCTTTAATACCATACTGGATAAATTTCCATTTCCTTTTATCTCCGGCCCAATTACTCACTTCGGCCCATCTCCCTTCCACTCTACCCTCTCCCAGTATTTCCCCTTCCTCACTTCTCCAGTAAACACAAAAGATCATACACGAAGACACTGCATATCCCTTGTGCACCTACACGTTCGCCGAAAATCGAGCTACTCGCCGCCGTCGATTCCCTCATGTTCGTCTTCGTTTATACACCAAGACCGACCTCTTAAATCAATTTTTCCATCATCTCTCAAAAAACATACTTTACCCAAAACTGTAGCCGACATCAGCCAAAACAAGCCCCTCGCCTTGCCATCCACCCCCATTATAAATCACCTGCCTTTGCCATCAGGTTCGCAACATCGTCCTCCACGGTTTCCCCCACGACCGCACGTTTATAACCCTCTCTCCACTTCACCATTGCGCTACAACCGAGAACATTAAAACTGTCACGAAAACCCTAACATGACCTCAACCATTCTACTCTCCATATTAAAAATATTTATACTATTTTTCCATAGTTCATCACTACTTCAGCTATCCCTCGTCCAAGAATCGACCTCCATCCACCCATGGTTTGTTGGGAATCGAAGAAAAACCAGTTACCATTCAACTCATTATAACTCAACAAACACTAACATAAAATTTATGATGTCACTCTTAAAAATCGTAATTTTTACAATCGTATCTGACAATCTAAACAAATATTCGAAATTTAAACAATTAAATTCCTAACTTAATTTGATTTCCACTACTTTATCCTCTTGGCAGTACAACTATAAGCTAACAGCACTATAAATCAATTTCAAAAATATGGTCTAGTTAACTCAAACATATTTCCTTAAAACATCCTAGCCTATAATGGTTCGTATGAGAAGGAAATTAAATTTGAGTTGAGTTTGTGGTCTGTAGAAACAGGTACAACATAAATATCCAAACATAGTCATACAGAAACACATATACTAGGGATAACACATTAATATATCCAGTCAAAACGTTTTCACAATCATTACTACTATGATAAATTATATTTAACCAAATTTAAAGATGATTCAATATTAAAAGGTGATGCTTACTCACATGCTTATGAAGAAACAGAGTAGGTTGAGATTTGGAAGAAAAAAAAAATGGAATTACTGGCTTCCAGATTTGAAATCTTTTGTTGTTGAGATGATTTTTTTTATTTCCAATAGACTTGAAGTTGCTGGAATTTGAATTCCTGAAATATCTTCTCTGCCTTGATTTAATTTGTTTGAGTTTGTAAAGTAAAGATGTTTATTTTATTTCATTCTAGTTTTTCTAAGTTATCAAACAAATAAATATTGTATGACGTATATATAGAAAGGGTTTGAACAGTGCCAGGTTATAACTGGTACAAGTTCACACATTTTTGCTCAGATTGGATTTTCTTTTTATGGAGGCTGAAAGATTTCTTGCAATTTGAATTGACAAAATAGTGTGCTATCATTAAATGCAAGTGATATTTGCTAATTTCGGCTGAACATATTTTTATGCTGAGGTGAAAGCATTAAATGCATGTGTCTTCCCATAGGTTTGCATCTAATTATGATTCATTGATATTTATATTTTGTACAAAGATATTTTGCATGTTATGTGAATAATTTGTCTTCTTTTCATTGTACAAATGTATATACAGGTTATCTAAATCCTTCTTATATGTTTATGTAAAGTTGTCATAAATATTGATTTGGTTTATGTATTGATTTTTTTTTTGTCAAGATTTTGTTTTATTATCTTCTAGCTTGAAGAATACATTTTCATATTTGTGTCAGGTATTACTTAATACTTTGTCTGATTTCATATGTTACAAAACTATCATATGTTTCTATTTAACCATATAAGTTGTTGCTAACTTATCTTCTTAGTTCCATTTTTATTTGTAGTCTAGCTTTCAAATGCTTGATTTATAACATTGTATTTGTATTTATATATTTTATATTTATGTTTATATCTTATATTCATTTTTAATATTGATAGGATTGCTTAAATTTAAACATTATTATTTATATTACATTTTACATCAAATGATAATAAAATAGAGCATTTAATTTGATTGAATAAAACAGATTTCATTTCCAATAGTTTTTGAGAGTTTTTATTTTAGATTTTCAAATTAAAATTTCCTTCACACAATATATATAACTGGAAAATGCCCTAAAATCTTATTTATTTAAAAATGAAAAACTTGTATTTTATTTAATTAGATTGTCTTATTTATTAAAACAATGTTGCAAAAATACCGGGTTATCACATTCCTCCCCCCTTTGAAACTTTTCGTCCTTGAAAAGGAACGAAGCCAGATTTATTAAAATGCTTAAAATCATATAAATTTTCTTTTATCATTCTTAAACTATTTTTAAAAAAAAAATCTATATAATATTTCTAAAATAGTTTTTATAAAAAAATACTTTTATAACTCGATGTCTCAACCAGTCTATCCTTGTTCTCACAAAAATTAAGTCATACGTTGATCAGGCGTTGGACTGAAAATCTATAAGTACTTGGTAAACCCGTTTTCAACACCCAGTAAAACATTTGAAAAATAATTTTATTGAAAATATAGGAATCGAGTTTTTGAAAATAGAGGAAATATCTTTGGTGAGAATGCTCTAGAAATCATCACCCCCATCCATGGTCGCAGTTAACCCGATGATTACGTTGCCGTCCCGACAAAATCCACAGATAACTGTAGGCCTCCACGCCCCACGATTACACCATGGAATCCACGACAGATCGCAGCTACAACTGGGGTTACGTAGCTATCACAACAAAAACCCATACAGTTGTAGGCATCAGCGCCATCGAATTTCGCTGCCAAGAATGAAACTTCTCCACACCACTTGACCATAGATCGCAGTCTACCGATGTTGCGTTGCCTTCCCGGCAAAATCAAGTGTAGACCGTTGACACTCATCCTCCACACGATTTCGCTATGGTCCCCACAGTAGATCGCAGCGACATCGAGTTACACTGTCGTCACAGCATAACCCAAATGCCTCTGTAGGCATCAACGCCATCGACTTACGCTACCCAATAATCCTCAAGAACTAGTTTTGTCCGGACTCCTCACAGGATCAACTTTAGAACCCCCCCGGCCTCAAGGCAGCACCACCCGGTGGCACTCCTGAGAAGTTCATTCCAAGTGAGCGCCTTTTTCCCCAGAGCCATCATCAAAAACACTTTATACTATACATATAGTATCTTTCAAATCATACACCTGGTATGATCTCATACAAGGCTCCTTTACACAAAATCGATTATTCCCAAAATCGATAATTCTCAAACTAGGCTTTCCAAATTCCAATATTGATTTTATCCAAAAATCAAAAGCCTTTCCAAACCAAAGGTTCTCAAAACATTTTCCAAAATCCTCATAAGATCCTTTATATATATATATACAGACATATATAATTTTTAAAACTTTGGATCATTTTTAACTTGTATAAAACCCATTTCAAAATCTCTTTTCTTCCGACAATAGATTCAACAAGGGGAGATTTATCTTATATAACAAAGATATTCAACTTTGTTTATTCACAACCAAATATCCCAATTTAATTTCTCTTTCCAATATCAATTTCATTCAAATCCGTACGATGTACGCATACCATTTGTACACTATATCAACTTGTTCGCTCACTCGATCACACAATTTCATTTCCGAACTAGTATCGTCCACCAGACTTCCTAGTGCGGACACAGATCTGATTTCTTGATCAGAAACCGTCATTCTCCTTGCATAGCCATAACTATGATAGAGAATATCCAGAACCAATCAACAACTCATATCCAGGTTCGCCGTCAAAAATCGAGTGAAAAATCCCACTCGGATCGATATAACTATCTCGAAATTCTGTGCTCGAATCTGGATCAAATCATTATGCGAATAGAATAATATACGTACACCCTACGTATTTAACTTCATTGATCATTACCTGAATCAATTTCCTTTCTATTCACATTCACTTAAATTTTCATTCACTTATCTACATTTACTTTAGTCCCTATTTGGATTATCTCTTCAATTCTCATCTCAGTTGGGTATTTTACCAATAACAGTTTGAACTCCGACCAGTATACTTAGAAAATAGCTTGAAAATTTTAACAATAGATAAGTAGTTGAAAAATAATTATTATTTTGCAAAATAGCTATTAACATATTTAACTAATTGTAAAATAGTCGAGGAATGGTTAAATAGTTCCAAACATTGTAGATAATTGCAAAATGGTTGTAAAATAGAAATTAGTTTGTGAAATAGTTGAAAAATTGGAATTAGTTTAGAAAACAGTTGAAAAATGGTTAAATAACTCCAAACCATAAAATAATTTGGCTTTAAGAAAGAAAGGTTGTATATATTTAATAGCTTAGAAAAATAAGTTTATATCAAAACAATTTATTAAAAATAATCAAGAGTCCAACTGTTCACTTCCCCAACAATTCAATTTAAATCTCCATTTAAATTGACCCAATTCCAATTCAAATAACTCCAAATTCCATTGGACTTGATTAATTTCCAATTCAAGTTGAATCAATCTTGATTCCTTCCCAAATTTAAATCAAATTTTAGTTGATTTTAATCTTGTTTAATTTTAATTATAATTTCATACTATTCCAATCAATTTGAATTATTATCAATTTAATTTCAGAATCCAAATCACTTCAATATAATCCAATCCAATTTCCCATTTAAAATTTTTAAACTTATACATCTTCAATCACCAATCCAATTACTTCAAACCAATTTTTTTTTTATTTTTTTCATTTTTTTTATTTTTTGAACTAATTCAATTTTAAATCTTGAATTTAAACTATCTCGAATTATAGAAATTCGAGTTAAATTCTCAAAGGTTGGTTTAACTCTTTAAACCCAATTCACCTTTAAATCAAAGTGTTTAATCATTTTAATTTCTGAGCCCAATTTCTCAAAATTCTCATTTTAAATTATTTTTACTTATGTATTTCAAGATTCAATACAATTTTATTATAAAATTTTAATTCCAGCATGAAGCCAGTTCTTAACAAGTTTATTTACAATTCAATTATTCAAATTTATTTTATTTATACAATACCATTGCCAATTTAAAGATTTTTATTAACAATAGGATGGTATTATCCAATTTATTTTAAACGTCCATCCACTTTCAATTTTTAAATCTCAGACCCGTTTTGAGATCACACAAATTCCCAAATCAAATCAACCATTTAACTCTCCAATTTAAATTCCCATTTAATTAATCCAATCAACCTTACTCAATTTGGATTCCCGCTTCAAACTTCAAAATTCTTTCCCTCTTATAAGTTCAAAACTTATATCACTTTGGGTTTTCCATCACACTTCATGAAAAATTAAAACTCAACATTTAGAGTTTATTCCAAATTATCTTTGATATCATGTATATCCATACATATATACATATTTATTTCCTTTACACACCAGGTTACCTTTAAATTTTTAACCACCCTTGGTTTTAAGTTCACATCAAATTTCAAACAACCATTGTTTTCAACAAGTCCCAGTTATCCAAATAATACTTATTTATTATTTCTTTTACCACTTTGAAACAAGTTTCAAATTTCCGGACCTCGATTTAAAGTTCCACAATTTAGGTATTTTAAATTTTATAAGTCATACTTTACTTAAATGTTTACTTCTTTAGAATGTTTCATTTTGCTT
The DNA here is from genome assembly GCA_030765085.1 of Allium cepa. Classification (NCBI taxonomy): domain Eukaryota; kingdom Viridiplantae; phylum Streptophyta; class Magnoliopsida; order Asparagales; family Amaryllidaceae; genus Allium; species Allium cepa. The sequence goes on along the minus strand of CM060934.1, from coordinate 218,416,329 downwards.
ACTCATTAATACACATCTTATTATTAAACACACCACAATTACTTATCATAATAACCAAGATTATCATATCTAAAATTATTCATTATCATCTTATTCCGAAATACTTCTCCAATTCAAGATTTCAATTTTAGTTTGAATCCATTTCAAACTTATCTTTATTTAATTTAATTTAGTTGTATTTCTTTTAACATTTAGTTTAATTCCAATAATTTAACAACGAATTACCCTAATATTTATTAGAAAGAAATATTGCTTTATATATCAAATATAATCTTATATAAAATCATTTAAAATTCTTTTATAAGAAAATAACAAGTACGCTCTCTCGTATATATACACTCAACTCATTTTAGGGTACTGTTGACCCTATCCTTTAATGAGTAATCCCAACAGAGCCAAGGTTCTCGCTTAACCTTTCAGCTCTGATACCAACTGTAACGACCCGAAATTTTCGATCCTGAAAATTCCAGATAGTTATGAAAAAGAAGAAAGAGATAGAAGAAGAAGAACAGAAACACCAAACATCTCACATTCGCAGTGGATAAAATATAATAATAAATAATAATAATTTCCAAAAGAATACTATATCTATCGATTACATTTAATATACATCAGAGTTTCACATATATATCCAGTCACTGAATACATACAATTATCATGACTTAGATTAACAATAATATAAATACAGCGGAAAGTACTCTAACCGATATTGTTATCCAGCTCGCCTCCTGAGCTCCAGAAAGTACCTACCCTGGAAATCTGTAATACTCGGTCTGACCCGAGCATTACATCAAAGTAACACCCGGGTCAGGCTGGTAACCAGCGTGAGTAAACCCATCTAACATGGAATTAAAAAGTATATAACTCATATAAAACCCGGGGTAACTCGAAACAATTCACGATGCCACAATTTATTAACCACGTCACTTATTTCACATATAAGTTTTCTAAATACCAACATTTAGATTTAAAATAGTCCAATTCCCTTAAGAACACTTCACTCCAGCATATAGCTTTCTCATATCAATTTATAATAACTCAAAGTGGTTTCTGGTATTCCCAATACTCGATTCTGGTCTCTTCAAATTCAATGTCTTCTAAACCCATGTTATCAAATCAAATTCAACTTTAATTACCGGATAACATTTTTACACAGCAATTCATAATTTAAATAATCACATTACCACCGTACATCCAACGTCTCATATCACAAAGCAAATTCATATTCGGAATATCAACCAATTTAGAACACTCATCATCATTCAATCATTAATAAACATGATTTATTACTTCCATTAATTTCATTAATTAATTTTTTTTATCACTTTTATTGGTTAATTATTTTTAATTGATCATACTCGTTAGCTAACTACCATTAATTGGTCCCCTTAATCAATCAATCATTAATTAGTTGCTCTAAGAATTAAATTCATATTCGCCTCCATTAAGCAATTCCCTTCAATTAATTTCTTCATCAAGTAATTATCTCATGGGTTAATTAACCTTTAATTACTAATTAAATTAATTAACCCTTAATAATTTATCTTTTAATTTCTTACCTTTAGTAAATATCAATTATGCAATTAATCTCTAATTATTTAATCAATTTATTAATAAATCTTTAATTACTAATCTATCTTTGATTATACTTAATTTTATTTTCAAATTAAGTCTTAAAATAACTTAAAAATAATTTTAACTCAACAATCTCAAGTTAAACAATTTATAAAGCTTCCTCAAATCTTTCGTTTAAACCTAGATTATATATAAAGAATGGATTTAAGTAATAGATTCAACTAGATTCAGTTTATATTTAAAGCTTACTTGTTTAAACTTAAAATTGTTAATTCTACTCTTGGTCCAACTCTTAAACATCCGAACCACATTCTCAACTTCCTCCTGAACTCGCACGAAACAGAGACCAATATAAATAAATAAATAAAACTTCTTTAATACCATACTGGATAAATTTCCATTTCCTTTTATCTCCGGCCCAATTACTCACTTCGGCCCATCTCCCTTCCACTCTACCCTCTCCCAGTATTTCCCCTTCCTCACTTCTCCAGTAAACACAAAAGATCATACACGAAGACACTGCATATCCCTTGTGCACCTACACGTTCGCCGAAAATCGAGCTACTCGCCGCCGTCGATTCCCTCATGTCCGTCTTCGTTTATACACCAAGACCGACCTCTTAAATCAATTTTTCCATCATCTCTCAAAAAAACATACTTTACCCAAAACTGTAGCCGATATCAGCCAAAACAAACCCCTCGCCTTGCCATCCACCCCCATTATAAATCACCTGCCTTTGCCATCAGGTTCGCAACATCGTCCTCCACGGTTTCCCCCACGACCGCACGTTTATATCCCTCTCTCCACTTCACCATTGCGCTAAAACCGAGAACATTAAAACTGTCACGAAAACCCTAACATGACCTCAACCATTCTACTCTCCATATTAAAAATATTTATACTATTTTTCCATAGTTCATCACTACTTCAGCTATCCCTCGGCCAAGAATCGACCTCCATCCACCCATGGTTTGTTGGGAATCGAAGAAAACTAGTTACCATTCAACTCATTATAACTCAACAAACACTAACATAAAATTTATGATGTCACTCTTAAAAATCGTAATTTTTACAATCGTATCTGACGATCTAAACAAATATTCGAAATTTAAACAATTAAATTCCTAACTTAATTTGATTTCCACTGCTTTATCCTCTTGGCAGTACAACTATAAGCTAACAGCACTATAAATCAATTTCAAAAATATGGTCTAGTTAACTCAAGCATATTTCCTTAAAACATCCTAGCCTATAATGGTTCGTATGAGAAGGAAATTAAATTTGAGTTGAGTTTGTGGTCTGTAGAAACAGGTACAACATAAATATCCAAACATAGTCATACAGAAACACATATACTAGAGATAACACATTAATATATCCAGTCAAAACGTTTTCACAATCATTACTACTATGATAAATTATATTTAACCAAATTTAAAGATGATTCAATATTAAAAGGTGAGGCTTACTCACATGCTTATGAAGAAACAGAGTAGGTTGAGATTTGGAAGAAAAAAAAACTGGAATTACTGGCTTCCTGATTTGAAATCTTTTGTTGTTGAGATGATTTTTTTTATTTCCAATAGACTTGAAGTTGCTGGAATTTGAATTCCTGAAAAATCTTCTCTGTCTTGATTTAATTTGTTTGAGTTTGTAAAGTAAAGATGTTTATTTTATTTCATTCCAGTTTTTCTAAGTTATCAAACGAACAAATATTGTATGACGTATATATAGAAAGGGCTTGAACAGTGCCAGGTTATAACTGGTACAACTTCACACATTTTTGCTCAGATTGGATTTTCTTTGTATGGAGGCTGAAAGATTTCTTGCAATTTGAATTGACAAAAGAGTGTGCTATCATTAAATGCAAGTGATATTGCTAATTTCGGCTGAACATATTTTTATGCTGAGGTGAAAGCATTAAATGCATGTGTCTTTCCATAGGTTTGCATCTAATTATGATTCATTGATATTTATATTTTGTACAAAGATATTTTGCATGTTATGTGAATAATTTGTCTTCTTTTCATTGTACAAATGTATATACAGGTTATCTAAATCCTTCTTATATGTTTATGTAAAGTTGTCATAAATATTGATTTGGCTTATGTATTGATTTTTTTTTGTCAAGATTTTGTTTTATTATCTTCTAGCTTGAAGAATACATTTTCATATTTGTGTCAGGTATTACTTAATACTTTGTCTGATTTCATATGTTACAAAACTATCATATGTTTCTATTTAACCATATAAGTTGTTGCTAACTTATCTTCTTAGTTCTATTTTTATTTGTAGTCTAGCTTTCAAATGCTTGATTTATAACATTGTATTTGTATTAATATATTTTATATTTATATTTATATCTTATATTCATATTTAATATTGATAGGATTGCTTAAATTTAAACATTATTATTTAGATTACATTTTACATCAAATGATAATAAAATAGAGCATTTAATTTGATTGAATAAGACAGATTTCATTTCCAATAGTTTTTGAGAGTTTTTATTTTAGATTTTCAAATTAAAATTTCCTTCACACAACATATATTACTGGAAAATGCCCTAAAATCTTATTTATTTAAAAATGAAAAACTTGTATTTTATTTAATTAGATTGTATTATTTGTTAAAACAATGTTGCAAAAATACCGGGTTATCACATGACATCTGATATATGACTGTATATTGTGATATTGACATTGTTTATATTATTTCTGTATATGATCACACTGCAAGTTCCCTATTAGAATAAAATCATTATGGGCTGAAATGATAGGCCTGAGTGATTTTTATTTATTTATTTAAACTTGGGATTGCGGGTTTGAAATGATAGAACCCGGATTTTTACTCTTAAACTACGGATTGAAATGATACATATCTGTATCACTTAACCTTGGTTAGAAAACTATATACAGACCCGTGGTTATTTTATAAAGTGTTTTGGATATTTTTAAGTATTTTAAAAATATAAATTTATGAAATTTGATTTAAATAGATTTTGAAAGGTTTTAAAATAATTAAATTATGATTTTTCTGTGAATTAAAAATGTAATTATGAATGGTTTAACTGGATTTTTGAAATATAACTTATGTTTGAAGATCTGGAATTTTGACTAAAAATGATGTTTAAGTTATATGAATAAAATGGAGATTTAATTTTATTGGAAATTGGTAAATATGATAATTTGAGTTGATTTGAATTTAAGTGATTTATTAAAGTATTATTGATTTTTCTATGAATTTAAGTGGTTGAATAAATGACTGTTGAAAAGTGAAATGTTAAGATATAACTTGACTGGAAAAGTTGAATTTGGTTTTAATTAAAGGTTTAAGTTAATTAAATAAAATTTGAAGCTTGGTTTAATTTGTGAAATGAAAATAAAATATAAGTGTTAAGTTTATTTGTTGAAAAAGTGAAGAATAGAAATTATACACTTGAACTAATAAGTGGAATTATTGAAATTTGGATTTATTTATAAGAAATTGGTTTTATAAAAAATCAATATGTTTAATGATATGTTAATAAACATTTTTAATGTTAAATTATGATTTTTAAAATGTTTATTGGTTTTTAAATTGAAGTTACTTAATTGTTGGAAATACATAAAAATCTGGAATTACTTTTAATAGCATTCAGAAATGCTATAGTTTCTGAATTGAACTAAAATAGTGTAAATAGAGCTATTACAGCATTTTTGAAATGCTATAGTTGCTGTAATTGAATTTATAGGCTAATATTGGACTCAGGTCTATTATAGCATTCTCTGGAAATGCTGTAGTGGTCTGCTGTGTTTGCTGAAATCAATTTAAACCTTTGTTTTGAAATCTGAACTATCGCAGCACTTCTGAAATGCTGTCTTTTCTGTTTTGAACTATAATTCAACTAAAAACTGAGTTTTTAACAGAAGTTTTGAGTGTTGTCTTTGCTGAATAAAAATGTTTTCATATATAACTTATAACAGCTTTTTCTAAATGCTGTAAAAGGTTGAAATTTCTATAATTATGCTTTTTGACTTAGTAAACGAACTCTGAATGGTTTGAAACTTTGGAAATTGAATACTTGAAATGAAAGAACAATAAGTCCACTTTTAAAATGATCTAAATGAATAAATTAATTTGGAAATGAATCATTTTAAAGGGAAGTTCAAATTTAATTAAATGAATGTTATCTTTGAACTTTAAAAGGGTATTAAGTTTGATAATTTGCTTTGAATTTAATAATGATTTAAAAGGGAAATTTGAAAAGATATGTTGTTTTGAAATATTGAAATGATTTTTGGAGATGATAAAAATCTTTATTGGATAAAGAATTGAGTTTTGAAATGATGTTTTATTTTGAAGTAAAGTATTAATTTTAAAATTATAACCACGGGTTTGGTTGGCAAAGAGACCGGGATCGGATATATGGCATACTCTCTGTCGATACCGAAAACCACTTTGACTAACCGTGTACGCGGTGGAGGTTCCAGAATGAAGTAGGATGGTGGCGACGTTCTTGAGGTATATTACGTGGACCCGACTCCCGTGAGTTGGCTTAAGGTGGCTAAAACAGGAGCGATCTCGGGCCAAAAGGAGTAGCTCCTCTGGTCGGACACATTCCTTCGATACTATACTCTTACTTGTAATTGATTAGATGGCCATCCTCCGATTTTGATATGGGAGTGTGTCCCGAGGTGGGCATATGTGGCTGCTGTGTTACCACCAGCCCGTGTACGTAATTGGTACATCTACCCTGGCATTGCCTTGTGTGCCGTGTCACCTACCATACCGAGCCTTTACTACGAGTTTGGATTTCTCCCGTAGCCCGTGGAATATTTAGGGTAGTCTCCCGATCTGGAGATATGCTGATACTGGATGGACTACTGGGACTATTACGTGTTAAGATGGAAAATGTAAAGCCTTAATGCTATTTAAAAGTATGTTTATTTTACTGTTAGACATTATTATAATAGCGCAATATTACTACATAGTAAATAGTTTAACGGATCCTTAAAGGATGGGCGATCCCAAGCATCCTTTAAGTTACTGATGCAATTTTGTTATTGTTCACTTGAGTTGATTTACAGTTCATAAGTATTTATGTCCTGACTCGAGTGTTTTGTGTTTTGCTACGCTCGAGTCAGATTTATTGAGTTAGCATTCAAGATTCATCTTTGGAGTTGGAGCTTTCCTTGAAGATCCAGCCATCTATTTTGTTTCAGTATCCAGTGTTTCAGTGATGTATTCTGATTTGTACCTGATGTATCTTGTTACTCTTCTGTTGTATCTTATTTAACTCTGATGTATCTTATTTTTATATAGTAGCTTCATGAACTACTATCTCTTTTTACTTCCGCTGCATTATTATATACTCTGTGTCTGTGATCTGTGATTATTATTTACTATATATTCTGAGATTTGCCGAATTTTTATTTACAACGCGGTATTTTCAGCAATTCAATTCCGGCATGAGTATCTACCTATACACTTATAATGGATGCGAATGGTTGAAAATATCGGGTCGTTACAAATGTCAAACTCCTTATATTTTTATTCACAAAAAGTTAATGACACACAAATTCACCAATGTACAAAAATTGATAAAACTTACCAATGAAAATCACGAAAATTGGTGAAGCACAAATTCTAGAAATCATCACAAGAAATCCAGAAATCACAAAAAGGGGGAGGCCTATCACAAAACGGGAGCATGAAAACTCACCAACACGTGTATCACAAAATAGAACGCTATTCCATGGTAGCTAACCATTAATTTTGAGCCGAGGCTCCACAAGAACGGCCCGAAGACCATGGGTCGCTAACCCACAAATGTGAGTCGAAAGCACATAAAAATGGGGTTTGGTCTCCCTCGCAGACAAAGAGACATCGCACATTGCTAGTCTAAATCACAAAAATGATCTTCATTGATCATCGAGAAGTGTTAATTACACTAAGTTGGTAAATATATGAGTTTAGCTTCATGTCCCATAACCACTAGCTTAACCTAAATATTTACAAACAAACTGTAGATCTTCACTAGAAAATTGTCACAAGAGATTCAATCGAACAAGTCCAAGAATTAAACGACGAAGCAAACGCAAGCTTTTCATACCACTTGTTTTACTAAGCCGTTTAGTTAGATTTCTCATACGAGTTAGGTAAAGGTTTGTATATACTAATAGATTGGAAAATGGTTTGAGAAAACGAGCTTGATAAATAAAAATAGTGTTGAAATCATTTGGAAGAAAGGGTTTTGATATTTACTACTAGTATTAAAACCTTTATATTTTTAAAGTGACAAATCACAAAAATGATTGTAGAAACAATCAATTCACTAAAATTGACATTCGAAGACGTGCATAAAATCCAAAGAATTCATTTCCAAATCCATCAAAGTGGAAATACCCCTGCGACTTAACATAATTCAACACAAGAAATCAGCGGCTCAACACATGTGACTCCACGACATACGACCTAAGAGATCGGAGACATAGCGTGCGGCCGAGCTGAAACAAGCCGAGCGACCTAAGGAGCTAGCGGCTTGAGGAGAAGCATGCGGCCTAACATGGCTCGACCTAAGGTGTAAGCGACCTAAGGAGATGGCGGCTTAAGGAGATGGCACGAACTAGGGTGCAAGCAACCTAAGGAGGTTGCGGCTTAAGGCATGGCACGACCTATCATGGCCGAGCGACTTAAGGTATGGAACGACATAACGTGGCGCGACCTAAGCATTAGCGACCTAAGGAGATGATGCGACCTAAAGCATGGGGCGACTTCACATGGCCGAGCGACTTAAGGAGGAACGACCTATGCATGGCGCGACTTAAGGAGATGGCGCGACCTAAAGCATGGGGCGACTTCACATGGCCGAGCGACTTAAGGAGGAACGACCTATTCATGGCGCGACCTAAGGAGATGGCGCGACCTAAAGCATGGGGCGACTTCACATGGCCGGGTGACTTAAGGAGGAACGACCTATGCATGGCGCGACCTAAGGAGATGGCGCGACCTAAAGCATGGGGCGACTTCACATGGCCAAGCGACTTAAAGAGGAACAACCTATGCATGGCGCGACCTAACATGACCGAGCGACTTAAGGGATGGAACGGCCTATGCATGGCACGACCTAAGGAGATGGCGCGACCTAAGGATGTCGAACGACCTAAGCCCAGAAAATGCAAAAACAAACGAAAAATTGGGATTTTCACCAATTCAATCCAAACCAAAAGAAAATGCACATGAATAAGTGTTAGGAATTCATACCCAACAATCAAAGATAGTTATAGACAAAGATGTGAGATAAAAATCTCACCTTTTCACAAAATCAATGAAGAAGAAGCTTAAAGGCAAAGGAAGAATCAACCACACTTCAATCTCAACACAAGAAGCTTGAATCAATGGCTTCTCTTTGGATTTGGAGTTAGATGTTGGATTTGCAAATGAACTAGGGCTTGGAGTTTTAATTTCCCATTCCACTCACCATTATTCTCTTTAGAAATGAAAAGTAGAGGAAGAGGGAGTGAATGAAGAGGGGGTTTCAGTTTGGGGTATTAAGTTAGAACATTGGGCTGAACCCAAACCCAAACCCAAAGTGAAAATGGTCAAATTTTTGACTAGCTCCAAACATATCAATGTTTATACTCAAAAAGATCGTAAACGTCATTTTGAACTCAATGGGGGTGGTCTCGAATCCTAATTTGACAGTATGCAAAAAGTAGCTTTGGAATAAAATCCGACTAACGATGAAATATTTAAATAAAATATTTAAATACACAATCGTAAAATATGCGGTTTATTACAGTTGTGCTGAATTATGCATGGATTCCGTAAGACTGACTTTTTTCTTTCATCGCATATAATTAGCCCATGCAAGTATACTCATTGATACCTTAGTGTTTATAACGTGCATCGACTAAAGTCATATTGTGGATTGAAGGCTAAAAGACTCTAGTTTTAACCTTTTTTATGCCTATTTCCGATGATGTCCCAGACTCCAAGGGATTTTTGTCTGAGGCATATGTCAAAATGATTATATATTTTTTGTAGAGATGAATTGAATAAGTGCCAAGTTAATAGATTAACTTAAATATACAGGTCATAAAGAAAGGGATTTCTAGTTATTTAAAGGAGAACAAATGAAAATACTGAAAAAGTGAACTCACAAACTAATGGAGAATACAAAGAATTTTATAAAAAGTAACTTTGGAAATTAGCCATGTTGAAAACAGTTAAAAAAGGGAACTTGTAATGAATCTGATGATATTTATTTCTTCCTCAATCTCCAGTTGATCATCGTTTTCTGTAAAAGTAGAAAGTACAAAATATTCCAAAATCTTTTTTCTAACCTGTTGAGACTTTTTCTGCCTGTTGAGACTTTTTTGAAATATTTTCAAATTTTCAAATTTATAGAAGTTAAAAAATATTTCAATGAATTCTGTTACTTTACCATGTAAAACTTATATATTGACATGAATATATTTCTCAATTCACTGCTTGCTAATGAAGCTAAAATTACTAATTTGCGGTCCTTTAGGGTGATGTGGTAATCTTCTCTTCCTAACATTGGCTAAGTATTCTTGCTATTTTGTCATTGTTCATGGATTTTTGGATGAAGATTAGTAGTTATTATGAGCAAGCTTCTTCATCCCATGATTAAAGTTGGCTACCTATTAAGATTTTTAAATGAAGATTAGTAGCTATTGTGAGCAAGCTTCATCCCATGATTCAAGTTGGACATATATTATGTTTTGAATAATTTTATACCGTATCTTTAGATTCTAATTTGATTTATGTTTTCTACATGATAACTAAAAGCCATTGAAAGAATACAAACTATAATGTACTAGTGATCCTTCTAGACATCCATCAATTTTTGCGGCATGATAAGTATGATAACTAATCAGTGTAAATTTTATTTAATTTTTAAAAAATTGAATCATTAGCATTTATTAATTTTCTTATGATAAGTATGCTTTAAAGGTGTTTGTTAATTTACTATAAAGGTTTCTTGCCACCTCAATGAGATTTGATTACAAGAATTATGTTTCTCTTGACTTATGCTCTCAGACCAATGTAATTTTTTGGTTTGCTTATTCGTCATAGGTAAATATATGTCTATGGTAACATGGTCTCTTACAACATTTGTTTAAATTATGGTTTGCCTTAATGCATTTGTCAAGTTCTAGATAATGACTTTAGTAATGATTTCACCATAATGTTGTGATGTTGTTTATAACTCATTCATTTTGTTATGTTGTTTCTTGCTGTCCTTATTTTAATCTTAGTGAGATAATTGACCTCTGTAAAACTAACGTTTCACCGTTCATAGTAAATAAAATACTTGTTGGAACTAAATCCATCAACTACATTGCGCATTGTACTAGTCATATGACCAATTGTGTGCTGACCATACTTGTACAATTCATATTTTTATGTCATAATGGTAGATTGGTAAAGATCTAAAGCAAATATATATCTGAAACAAGTTTATGTAAAGAAAATGTAAACTTTTGTTGTGTATTTTTAATTAAGTCGATGAACCGCGTCTTCGTTTTTTTATGCGAATGACTTTTTACATTTAACTGTAGAATTAGAAAGCAGCATCCATGAGTTTCTCTTACTGCTATATGATTACCTATTCTTACTTTATGCAATCTCACACCTTTTTGTAACATGATCAATTTTTGTAATAGAAAATGGGCAGGACTATGAAAAAGAGAAAGCATACTGACAGGCAAAAAGAAGTCGAGGACCCTAAATCTACGCCCAAAAAACGCATTGCAAGAGATGAGCAGTTTGAGGTAGACAATGAGATTCATAATGAACACAGCCCATAAGAATTAGACAAATATCTGTTACAAAACAAACAAAACAACAATGCTCAACTACAAGAAAACTCACAAATAGACGAAGACAATGCAATTCAATTGGAAGAAAATTCCGAAGGTGCAATGAATGGCGAGAGACATATGCATGGTGGCAGTGCATGTATAAATGTGGGAAAAAAGTAAAGGGCCAACTAAAGCTAGAAGGCTTCCATTCAACTCTTGAGAGGTAATAAAAGTTGAACTTAATGGTGTCGGTGAACCAATAGGAGATGGTTCGATCAAGTTATCTTCCTTTTTAGGGCCGCTTGTACAAAAAGTGGTTCCGGCCACATTAAATGATTGGAGGCACCATAGTGATGATTTGAGAGATGTTTTATGGGAAAGCATTCAGGTGACATATTTTTCTTACCAACCTAATATTAATTCTTACCAAACTAATAAAATTTAGTGAATTCTTACTTCAGTTTTATCACCAAGTTTGTTGTTAACTGAATTAGCTATATCAGCATAATATGAGTTTATGATATATTGTAATTTAATTGTTGTTATACCCACCATATTGGATTAGAATTTGTTGCATATAGATTCTTTTTCCTCATATTGAGATGTATATGTGTTGCAGCTAAAATAAATCATCTTCTTATTATTCATAATTTAGATCATGACATCACATAAACATAACATAAATGGAAAGAAGAATATCTATTAAAAAGCAAGAATGAACTTCCTTTGGCCTATTGTGAAAGTCTGATTTTCTGGGGATCCAAAAGAGACACAACAAACGTCTAACAAGAAACTCATAATTCATTTTTAAAGTGGACAGAAATTAGTGTATCAGGTGTTCATTATATCAGGTAGATCAAATAATTTAAAGTAGAAAAGGATAGTTATTCTAATGGGATACTTCTAAATTTTATATGATAAATATCAGTTGTATTCGGATATTACTTAAGTTCTCAAAATTTTTATAGTTCAATATATCAAATTGTATATGATTTAATATTCAAACTGAGTATTATTTGCAATCGTTTGTTTCATAACCACTACATGTCCTGGTAAATAATTTTTTCATCAAGTACCACATATAAACATGGATATAATTATTTATAATTTTTTTGTACACAAATTTGCTTCTTCTTTTTTTAAATTGCAGTTCCTATCAATTTTGCCATTATATACTTCAAGGGTGTATATTTCTCCCTTTTTATAGTACAGCTTTCATTAGATAATGTTATGGCATTACTTCCTCAAAGAATTTTACTATCCGAGTCACATTTTCTTTCATTTCAACACCATCTTCATAGATACATTTGGTTTTTCCATAGTTCAGTTTAGGAAATGTTGATAACCATCATTAATATAGGAATGTGCATCAGCTTTGTCTGGGATTTGTGTTTGAATTCTCTAAAAGTGACTGATTTATTACTGTTTATTAGTGGAGTAGTTTAGCTGGTAAAATATAGTGCATTGTCCAGTAATTAGGCATCGTTGTTGTTATGGAGTTGATAATTGCTAGTCATCGTACTTGTGAGCTAGTTTTGCCAAGCGCATAGTTTCTTGGTTACTTTTCATACATAGCATACACTGTAGTTCAATGATTCTGGATGTGGTCAGTGACTCACATTTCCCGATCGTATCATCCAAAGTATCATTTGGTAATATTAATGCGTCACTTGTAAATATTCATATAATTAGATGGCATAGTACTATTTTGAACTGTACATGTTATTCTTACCAACCTAGAGAAATAAGTGAGGGCATACTGAAGTATCTTGCACGATTAATTTATTTGGCCATATATTTCTGAATTAAATAGTCAAACTCAATTTCCTTAAAAGAGAAATCAAAATTTTTTAGAAAGTAACAAGTTTATTAGAAAAGTTCATTTTTTTACGAACTTAATAAAAAATTAGAAAACTTAAAATTTATGCGAAAAACTCATGTTTCTTTCGAAATGATTGAAAAAAGAACAAATAAAAATATGAAAATTTTCAACAGCATTCAATAGCCTAGTTTTCCTTTTGTTCTATAAAAATTAGAATAAATAAAACTGCAAAGCAATCTTTTGGAATTTGAATACTCAAATTTTTTAATTTTTGGAATGCATTAAATTAAATAACAAAAAAGAATCACAGATCAGTTTCCTACCCCGTAGTAGTACCATTAATAAAATCACTAAATAATTATTTATGTACTTATATATAGCAGACAAATATCTGTATGAATTATAGTGTTTGGCTAATATAAGGTTCATATAATTAAGGAGAGTACATCATTACTTCATAGGAAATTCAAAAGTAAAAGCCAATATGTTTATCATCAAAGGTCAAAAGTAGAAATTAATGATCTAAATGGCGGCAAGATTGAAGATGGCCAAGAAGAGAGAAAAAAATTTACCTATTTAGAATGTAGAAGAGTGGAAGACTTCTCAAGTGAAAAGCGATTTTATTTTTTATAATGCATTGAGTCTTAGCTTCAAACATTCCATCTGTCTATCTATAGGTTTGGGATAATATGACAACTTGAAAATTTAACGTTATTATTTAATAAGAATTTAGTCTAATTTAAAATATAAACGTATTTTTTTAAGGCATATATATATATATATGTATGTATGTATTTTTGGGAGAACTATGATCTAGAAATTAAAAATAAAGAGCTTTAAAATATTCAAAATTTAATCTAGCTTATTCACCTTAAATTGAAATAAAGCTCTACTATTTAAATTTTTGATTTATATAGATATATTTGATGTAACTTTAATATTAATGTTTGATAATAAGGTAAATCTTATATATATAAACATAAGTATAAAGAATTATATAGTAAAAATAAAAATTAAGTTAGGAATACATATGAAATTTGGGAATACATACATACATACATACATACATATATATATATATATATATATATATATATATAAAAGAAAACAAAATGTATATGAAGCTTGCAAAAGAAGACAACATTTTAAATATTCAAGGATGAATACTGAAAAGAAAATGACAACAACAATTAATGAATATATCTTAGCACACAATTTACATTACATTTCATTTCAGCCACCAAAATAATAAATATCAGCCTAGTCAACAAAAAAAATCTCTGATGCTTGTACTAAACAAATAATGTGACAACCCGATTTTTTGTTGGGATCCGAAAGTCGGCATTCTTACGTCCATTGTCTCAAATGCCGCATAATGAATGCCGGAAAACCGAATGGTTAGGGTTAAAAGAAGAGGTAGAAGAAAAAGATAGAAGAAAAGAAAGAAAACCAACCGAAACAACATCAGAATCTCACATTCGCAGTGGAACAACATATAATAGATAAATGAATAATTTTAAATCAAAGAACTATACCAGTTTATACATTACATCATCAGAGTGTACAACAACAGTATACAACACAACTCAACAATGGACAGTTATACAAACTTGTACTTACAATTTGAATACACAGCGGAAAAGATAATATCATATACAAGTGGTACGTCTTGCCATCCAGCTCGCCTCCTGAGCTCCATAGCACTCCAAAATCCAGAATAACCTAATAACCAGACTCTAGGCTGCCCGTGTGGAAAATTTTGGGCACCCAGAGTTTAGTAAGGGAACAATAAACTCCAGGTCAGTCATGGGACTGGTGTGAGAACTAAAACAGTTATTTATCTTTAAAAACAACAACAACAAAAGGAAGTGAAAAATATTCACAATGCTTTTGGAAAATGAAACTACCATAAGGCCTCCCGCCACACACACAATGCAAACGCAGAATTAGAGGAGATTTCTGCTTATGATAGTCAAAGATGCTTACTACGCGAAACAAATCATTTTTGATATTATTATTAGTGCATAGTGATAAAAACATTTCGAAAGTACAATATTAATCTTAGCCAGCATAGGTACCATTATATTATGCCTGCTATAGCTGCCATATTAGATGCCATGTTCTACAACTAAAACCGTACAAGGCTCTTATTGCTTCTTTGGATTTCCAACAAATGGTCAGGCCAAGGAACTTCCCATTGCCACATGGATACGCCTTTGGAAAGACGCCCCGAGAACCTAACCGGATCTCTGCCAACACAAGGCCGGGTTACCCCTAGCTGGGTAACTACTGACACGAGTATGCCATCCCACGGTTGTAAACAACCTTTATCCAAGGATCCTCAATACCAACAACCACAAAATAATAAATTTGCAGCAACAACATAGGTTAAGTATATGGCTTCCATTCCTTGATACCACCTCTATCCAGAAGGAAATATACATACCCTATGGGGCGCTACCCCCAATAACCTTGCTGCATCTTTCCTGTTTTGAACATTACCGAGGTGTGAGGTTCGACGAAGTCTCGTCCACAAACTACGCACAAAGCCATGCTTTGATCAACAAATGCTCAAACAAATGATCATCACACAGCAACACTCAGCATGCCACATTACCAAATTGGGAATATATCACTAGTAACATCAACTACATAACCTCTGAGCTCGTATGTCTCAAAGAAGGGTGTTAAGCTAAGAGAATAAATTCTCCGCCACCAACAGAAATGTATTTGATAGAAACCAGCTTTATATCTCAAAATGCAACGTCAGACAAGTCTGTTCCAGGATTGAACAGAACCGAAGGCACTTCAAAAGAAGTCCTTGCAATCCGGATAATTTCTAATCACGTCCGGACTTCCCATCATAAAGGGTGATAAAATCACTATATCGAAGATCAACCGATGCAGAGTCATTCGACGGTAATCCTTCCGTTTTCAAAATATCCAGTCTTCAACACCGGTCTTCAAATGCAATCCATTACGTCGCATCACTATTCAGAGTGGGTAATCCGAATAACGAGCGCAACATTTTGAAAATAAGTGTAGCATCCAAATATTCAAACAAGTCAGAACAAATACCTATTGAAAGGTCAATATTGAATAGTCGGTCATTTACTATCAATCAATGTTCACAACAATTACCAGATTCCAAATAATTCCCAAAATTATTCATTTCCAAAGTATCTTTGCAAGATAAAATTTTCAACACTTCAACTATTTGAAAACAGATTTCAAATTAATTTCCACATTTCAATCCTTTGAAAATGAATTTCAAATCATTTTCCTACACGTGATGTATTCACAAACATTTATTCACTTTCACTGGGAATCTGCCGAGTTCAAATACTTTAAAATATTTTATATCCTTCATCCTAAAATATATTTGGAAAACACTATAAAATCATGTCTACTTTTAAAACACTTTACTTTCAAATATTAGTTATAAAAATGCTATACTAGTATTACATATAAATTTAAGTCCAAACTAGATTAAAAATAAAATTAGTAAATAGAGTATAATATTTTAAATAATCAATTTCTAAAACTATTTTCAATTAAAACTTTAAATAATTACTTCTATAATTTGCTAAATAAATCTGCACACCATAGATTTCAAATATAACTTAAGAAAATAATTTTCCCAAAATATTCTTTTAAAACTACTTTAGAACTTTTAATCTATACTTTAAAAATTACTTTGGAAATATACTCGGCTTTCTAGGGAGAATACACTTTCATTTCAAAATGGTCCATTTAAACCAATTAAATAAATCCTTGCCGATTTATTTAAATTTACGTTCAAATCCGTAAATTCATTTACACACTTTAAAAATAAATCAATGTTTATTTTTGAACATATTTCCCTTTCCTATATAAATTCCAATTTGAATTTAAATTTCCAAATATCCACTGATATACGATTTTCAAATCGATTTCAAATATTCACTTTTAAATCAACGATTCAATTTTCAATTGATTTCCAAACACACCAAATCAATTTTAAAACCCAAATTGATTTTTTTCCGATCATTTATTTCAGGCACCAAATCGATTTTTGAATAGATTTCCAAAACATTTCTTTTTAATATTTTATTCACCGTCCAAAATCGTGAATATACTTCGTTAACCAAATTCAACATTTTTACACATTTTATTTAGGGAATTATCCACTGTCCAAAATCGTGGATATATGTCCTTTAATAAGCTATAATAATTTACTCATCAAAATAAGTCGTTTTCGGATTTATAAAACAATATTTATAAATTCCATCTATATTTTATAACAACTTCAACTTATAAAAGCACTTTATTAACAGATTCTATCCATACCCCATTTACGCGCCAAAATCCAAAGTATAAGAAAATTACTTAAAATTCTCTATTTACAAATTCATTCATTTTATAACTTCACAAACCATAAGTTCTATCCTTTTAAAACCCATTCTAACATTATTTTAAACATCTTTAAATCTCCTTTATAATTTGATCACTTTGATTTATAAAAATCCAATTTTATTAATCTGATATATAAAGCTTTTATAATATATTCAAAAATCTCTATTTAAACTATTTTATAAAAACATTAACTCCATATTTCAAAAATCACATTTCAACAATATTTCTCAAAAATCATAATTTTTATAACATTAAAATTATAACGTTTATTTATTTAGAATGAATCAATTCCAAATTCTAATAAAACGTATACTTTCAAAAAATCACTTTAAAAATCCTTTTAAAATTTGAAAATCATCAATTTAACACTTTTAATTTTCCAAAATAGGCCCAATGCTGCAATAGCACTAAATATAACAATCAAGGCATCCAAAACATCATATATCATATGATAACAAAATATATCGCAATATCTATAAATAAATCAATACGCATGAGGAATCCAGTTGGATCCCTCCAACTTGTTTGCCTGCAACCACAGATGTTAGCACAATACCAATTCCGTTTCAAAACGGAATATCGCGGTATATGGGATTTATAAAATATTATCCGCTATTATGCGGCGCAATAGGGTCTCATCCGCTATATAATGCGGGAAAATCAACTCCAAGTACATATATAATACCAATTCCACTTCACGGTGAAATATCGTGGTATATGTGTTTAATAAATAACCTCCGCTTAATATACGGCGTATAATGTCTATTTCAACACAACAGATAACAATTTATCATCCAATCACACAATCAAGCAATTTTAAATTTAACTATTTAAAATTTAAATCGAAACGCAATTCGATTGAGTGAGAAGTTCTTACCTTGAGTGTCTGTTAACAGTTGTAGCGTTTTATTTCGAATAAAATTAAACACGCGTTTAATTTTACCTGAAATTCATACTAGCTCAAATAAATCCCAATCTAGCTCCATCGCATAGTGCTCATCAAAACGAACGTAACGCAATTCGTTTCATGCATTTCCGACCTCGTATGACAAAGTTATGCATTTTAGAAGTTTAAACGAATTTAAATTTAAATTAATATACAATTATCTTTATTATTTTTAAACCTAGCTATTTCTGGCCGTTAGATTTCAAGCTTCATCAATCATGGCCGTGCCCTTCTTCCTTCTCTCCCTCCAGGTTATCACGTTTCCAACGTGAAGAAGAACCCATAGCCGCCGACTTTACGTCGAATTATACTCCACCCATGTCTACTTTGAAGACGATCGGCCTACGCCACTACGAAGGCCATCAACAATACTACTCTCGGACAAAGCAAGGTGGAGCTCGGTCTCCCCATTACCTCAAAAGACGTGCACGACTCCCTGATGAACGCGGCTATGTAGCTGTCAATCTACAGCTCGAAATCCAATCTCGACTGTTGGATAGCTAGTACTCGTTGAGCTCCTCAATTTTGTAGTTGATGATTTTTGCTAAAAGCTGATGGATTTGAAGATATTAGAGGAAGTAGATTCGTGCATTTCTGGCCATTGTTTTGGAAACCGGCGGCTAGGGTTAGAAACTAGGGTTTGTTTGCAAATTGAAGATGATGGGCCCTTATATAGAAAATTCTCCAAAACACTATTCATCCGAAATTTTCCGAACTCCAAATCTCGCCCGGTGACTGGCATTTCTAGGGTTTAACCCACGTTCCGGACATAATGGAATAGGTATCGGAAGCCAATGCGATCATCTGTGCGAGTTACGGCAATAAACGATCAATTTTAAATTAAATTGGTTAACCAAATTTTTGTGCATTTTAGATTGCCCCGGACAAACGGTAAACCCGATTGACACGAAATTGAAACCTTACAATAATAAAACATTACGGATCCGATGAAACTTGTTTCGTCAAAATCCGAGACTGTTTGAAAAATGGCTATTTTTAGTCATCAATTAAATATTAAAATATTCAATTTTCACAAATTAACTTTTAATTCAATTTTAAAAGTTTACAAACATCGTTCTAACTCCAGTATGATTTAATATAACTATATAAATCATTTTCACCCACATTTAATCAAAATTCCAATTATTTCTGAAATTTCAAATATTAAATTATCGATTTAATTATCCAATTAAATCCAATTATTTGAAAAATAATTTATTCGACTTACAAACTTCACTTGTTAATATTTTAAAATCAATTAAATATTCGAATTTTAAATGTCAGAAATTCTGGGTCGTTACAAACTTCCCCCTCAAAAGAATTTCGTCCTCGAAATTACCGACTAAGAAAATTCCCAAAATCCATTAACTTTTCAAAACAAACCGTTCAAATTAAATTTACAAATCTCTTAAGTGTTTAGCTTTTCCAAAGTTCATAGTTAAACTTCTTACAATATCTTTACTAAGTTTTCAAATGCAAACTTAGTTTTCAAAATTTTCCAATTTTCTCAAATATATTCTAACGCCTTAAATTTTCGAAAAATTTCGCCATAACCTCCTTTGCGCGGCTCGATCCGAAAAAAAAATGACCGTATATATATATATATCACAAATATACATCTCATCAAGTGATGAGGCATCCCGCAGGGAAAAAAGTGTAAAAGTACGGTATTTAATCCGAGGTATGTACCTTATTTATTATTAGCGAGCATATACGGCTAATATAGCGCGAAAGCGAGCTCCAAATGCGAAGAAAACGCCATCCGCACCTACTAAACACTCAATCAAACAAATGAGAACATGTATATATGAAAATAATATCAATATACAACATATATTACTATAACAACTACATGTGCCAATAAAGCAAATGCAACAAAACAACAAATGCAACCATCAAACAACTATCCAACCCATAAACATCCAACAAATCCATACCGAATCAATATTCTTTCATTTCTCATTAATATTCAATGAATTGGTTTTCAATTTAATCATATCTGATTCACTTCCATTGGATTTTACTAACATCCATTTTCAATTCAATTAGTTTACATTCACTAATTTACTTTTACATTAGTCCACTTTCAAATAAAATCCAATTCTATTCAAATTTACATATTATCAATTTGAATTCAATCTCTTTAGCTTCCAATTTCGCTAATTCAATTTCATTAACACTTAATGAATTTATATACAATCAAGTAACAATCAAATGACAACCAATGTATATTCAACACAACCAAATTATTAAATTTACTTTCATTTTGGTTTTACACTTTTAATTCCAATTGGTTTAATATTAAATTGACTTACATTCAATTTATTCAATTGGCTTTAAATGAATTAACACTTACATCCATCATCCCATCTCAATTCATTTACAGTATATTAATTAACATCCAATCCATTTATTAATTCAATTGCTAATTCATTTTGCAAATAAGGTTGAATTTCATTTATATAACTCAAGTTCACATTCATTTAATTCACTTTATTATTTTACTTCGATACCAAAATCAACTTCATTCAACATCACTTAAGTTATATTCCATTTTGCTTAACAAATCTTTTTAACCATTTTAATAATTTGTTTCACTTACATTTTCACATTTTATAAGTTATACAACTTATTATCCAACTTCTAAATCATGTTATAAGTTCAAAACTCGTTTTACTTATATTTATCAATTACAACTTGGATTTTAATTTCAAATTTTTCTATCACAACCAAACTTCAATTTTCAATTACTATGGTAGCAAATTCATCACATAGAAACTTGAAAATGATACCGATGATGTTGCAGTCATCACCCTTATTATTTCCCAGCAACAGTAGTGAATCCAGTGCTTGATGTTCTTCTAAAATTTTCCTTTTATTTATAAATCACATTTATAAATCTTTTCTCATATAATTTCACTATTTTACTTTACTAATTCAAGATTATTTCACAATTGTAGATCATATTAATTATAATTCCATACTTTATAATTCATTTGCTTATAAAATTATTCTTTTTACAATTGTTATTTTTATTTAGATTACTCAAACAATCTTGATTCACTTATATATATATATATATATATATATATATATATATTCAACAACCAAGCAATCAAATTATATACACTTTAATATTTCTGAAAAATTATTTCTTTATATGTAAAATATAATCGAGGTAAAATTATTTCATTTAGCCAATTTAAAATGATACTATGTCGTCTTGGCTCGTTTAAGAGTTTAGAAATTCCTATCGATAATATGGCGTCCCATCTATCGACCAGAATTCACAAACATTTCAACGGATAAGCAAACACAATATAAAACATTTTTATATTCACTAACAAATACGCGCTCATATTTATTATTACACACACTCATTCTAGAGTATTGCTGAATCTATCTCTAATGAGTAACACCCAACAGAGCCATGGTTGTCGCTTGACCAAATGCTCTGATACAAGATGTGACGACCCGATTTTTTGTCGGGATCCGAAGGTCGGCATTCTTACGTTCACTGTCTCAAATGCCGCATAATCGAATGCTGGAAAATCGAATGGTTAGGGTTAAAAGAAGAGGTAGAAGAAAAAGATAGAAGTAAAGAAAGAAAAGCAACCGAAACAACATCAGAATCTCACATTCGCAGCGGAACAACATATAATAGATAAATGAATAATTTTAAATCAAAGAACTATATCAGTTTATACATTACATCATCAGAGTGTACAACAACAGTATACAACACAACTCAACAATGGAAAGTTATACAAACTTGTCCTTACAATTTGAATACACAGCGGAAAAGATAATATCATATACAAGTGGTACGTCTCGCCATCCAGCTCGCCTCCTGAGCTCCATAGCACTCCAAAATCCAGAATAACCTGATAACCTGACTCTAGGCTGCCCGTGTGGAAAATTTTGGGCACCCGGAGTTTAGGAAGAGAAAAATAAGCTCCAGGTCAGTCACGGGACTGGTGTGAGAACTAAAACAGTTATTTATCTTTAATAACAACAACAACAAAAGAAGTGAAAAATATTCGCAATGCCTTTGGAAAATAAAACTACCATAAGGCCTCCTGCCACACACACAATGCAAACGTAGAATTGGAGGAGATTTCTCCTTATGATAGTCAAAGATGCTTACTACGCAAAACAAATAATTTTTGATATTATTATTAGTGCATAGTGACGAAAACATTTCGAAAGAATAATATTAATCTTAGCCAGCATAGGTACCATTATATTATGCCTCCTAGAGCTGCCATATTAGATGGCAGGTTCTACAACTAAAACCGTACAAGGCTCGTATTGTTTCTTTGGATTTCCAACAAATGGTCAGGCCAAGGAACTTCCCATTGCCACATGGGTACGCTCTAGAAAGACGCCCCAAGAAGCTAACCGGATCTCTGCCAACACAAGGCCGGGTTACCCCTAGCTGGGTAACTACTGACACGAGTATGCCATCCCCCGGTTGTAAACAACCTTTATCCGAGGATCCTCAATACCAACAACCACAAAATAATAAATTTGCAGGAACAACATAGGTTAAGTATCCGGGCTCCATTCCATGACACCACATCTATCCAGAAGGAAATGTACATACCATAAGGGGCGCTACCCCCAATAACCTTGCTGCATCTGTCCTGTTTTGACCATTACCAGGGTGTGAGGTTCGACGAAGTCTCGTCCACAAAGCTAGGCACAAATCCATGCTTTGATCAACAAATGATCAAACAAATGATCATCACACAGTAACATTCAGCACGCCACGTTACCAAATGGGGAATATATCACTAGTAACCATCAAATACATAACCTTTGAGCTCGTATGTCTCAGAGAAGGGTGTTAAGCTAAGAGAATAAATTCTCCGCCATCAACATAAATGTATTTGATAGAAACTAGCTTTATATCTCAAAATGCAACGTCATACATACAACCATACAAGTCTGTTCCGGGATCGAACAGAACCGAAGGCACTTCAAAAGAAGTCCTTGCAATTCGGATAATTTCTAATCACGTCCGAACTTCCCATCACAAAGGGTGATAAAATCTCTATATCGAAGATCAACTGATGCAGAGTCATTCGATGGTAATCCTTCCGTTTTCTAAATATCCGATCTTCAATACCGGCCTTCAAATGCAATCCATTACGTCGTATCACTATTCGGAGTGTGTAATCCGAATAACGAGCGCAACATTTTGAAAATAAGTGTAGCATCCAAATTTTCAAACAAGTCACAACAAATGCCTATTTAAAGGTCAATATTGATAGTCGGTCATTTACTATCAATCAATGCTCACAATAATCCCTAGATTCCAAATAATTCCCCAAATTATTCATTTCCAAAATATCTTTGCAAGATAAAATTTTCAACACTTCAACTGTTTGAAAATAGATTTCAAATTAATTTCCACATTTCAATCCTTTGAAAATGAATTTCAAATCATTTCCCTACACGTGATATATTCCCAAACATTTATCCCCTTTTACTGGGAATCTGCCAAGTTCAAATACTTTAAAATAATTTATATCCTTCATCCAAAAATATATTTGGAAAACACTTTAAAATCAGGTCTACTTTTAAAACACTTCACTTTCAAATATTAGTTATAAAAGTGCTATGCTAGTATTACATATAAATTTAAGTCCAAACTAGTTTTAAAATAATATTAGTAAATAGAGTATAATATTTTAAATAATCAATTTCTAAAACAATTTTCAATTAAGACTTTAAATAATTACTTCTATAATTTGCTAAATAAATCTGTACTCTAAAGATTTCAAAAATAATTTAAGAAAATAATTTTCCCAAAATATTCTTTTAAAACTAGTTTAGAACTTTTAATCTATACTTTAAAAATTACTTTGGAAATATACTCGGCTTTCCAGAGAGAATACACTTTCATTTCAAAATGGTCCATTTAAACCAACTAAATAATTCCTTGCCGATTTATTTAAATTTACGTTCAAATCCATAAATTCATTTCCACACTTTAAAAATAAATCAATGTTTGTTTTTAAACTAATTTCCCTTTCCTTTATAAATTCAAATTTGAATTTAAATTTCCAAATATCCACTGATATATGATTTTCAAACGATTTATAATATTCACTTTTAATCAATGATTCAATTTTCAATTGATTTCCAAAAAAACCAAATCAATTTTAAATCCCAAATTGATTTTTTTCCAAACATTTATTTCAGGCACCAAATCGATTTTTGAGTAGATTTCCAAAACAATTCTTTTTAATATTTTATTCACCATCCAAAATCGTGAATATACTTCGTCAACCAAATTCAACTTTTTTACGCATTTTATTTTAAGGATTATCCACTGTCCAAAATCGTGGATATATCTCCTTTAATAAGCTATAATAATTAACTTATCAAAATAACTCGTTTTCAGATTTATAAAACAATGTTTATAAATTCCATCTATGTTTTATAATAACTTCAACTTATAAAAGCACTTTATTAACAGATTCTATCCATACCCCATTTACACGCCAAAATCGAAATTATAAGCAAATTACTTAAAATTCTCTATTTACAAATGCATTCATTTTATAACTTCACAAATCTTAAATTCTATCCTTTTATAAAACCCATTTTAACATCATTTTAAAACATCTTTAAATCTCCTTTATAATTTGATCACTTTGATTTATAAAAATCCGATTTTATTAATCTTATATATAAAGCTGTTAAAATAAATTCAAAAATCTCTATTTAAACTATTTTGTAAAAACATTAACTCCATATTTCAAGAATCACATTTTAACTATATTTCTCAAAAATCATAATTTTTATAATATTAAAATTATAATGTTTATTTATTTAGAATGAATCAATTCCAAAAATTAATAAAACATATACTTTCAAAAAATCACTTTAAAAATCCTTTTAAAATTTGAAAATCATTACTTTAACACTTTTAATTTTCCAAAATAGGCCCAATGCTGCAACAGCACCAAATATAACAATCATGGCATCCAAAATATCATATATCATATGACAATAAAATATATCACAATATCTGTAAATAAATCAATACGGGTGAGGAATCCAGTTGGATCCCTCCAACCTGTTTCCCTGCATCCACAGATGCTAGCACAATACCAGTTCTGTTTCAAAACGAAATATTGCGGTATATGAGATTTATAAAATATAATCTGCTATTATACGGCGCAATAGGGTCTCATCCGCTATATAATGCGGGAAAATCAACTCCAAGTACATATATAATACCAATTCCACTTCATGGTGAAATATTGCGGTATATGTGTTTACTAAATAACCTCCGCTTAATATACTGCGTATAATGTCTATTTCAACACAACAAATAACAATTTATCATCCAATCACACAATCAAACAATTTTAAATTTAACTATTTAAAATTTAAAACGAAACGCAATTCGATTGAGTGAGAAGTTCTCACCTTGATTTTCCGATAACAGTTGTAGCGTTTTATTTTGAATAAAATTAAACATGCGTTTAATTTTACCCCGAAATTCACACTAGCTAAAATAAATCCCAATCTAGCTCCATCGCATAGTGCTCATCAAAACGAACCCAACGCAATTCGTTTCGTGCATTTCCGACCTCGTATGACAAAGTTATGCATTTTAGAAGTTTTAACGAATTAAATATAAATTAATATACAATTATCTTTATTATTTTTAATCTGGCTGTTAGATTTCAAGCTTCATCAATTAGGGTCGTGCCCTTCTTCCTTCTTCCCCTCCAGGTTATCACGTTTCCAACGTGAAGAAGAACCCATAGCCGCAGACTTTACGTCGAATTATACTCCACCCCTGTCGACTTTGAAGACGATCGGCCTACGCCACTACGAAGGCCATCAACAATACTACTCTCGGCCAAAGCAAGGTGGAGGTCGGTCTCCCTATTACCTCAAAAGACGTGCACGACTCCCTGATGAACGCGGCTATGTAGCTGTTAATCTACAGCTCGAAATCCAATCTCGACCGTTGGATAGTTAGTACTCGTTGAGCTCTTCAATTTTGTAGTTGATGATTTTTGCTAAAAGCTGATGGATTTGAAGATATTCGAGGAAGAAGATTCATGCATTTCTGGCCATTGTTTTGGAAACTGGCAGCTAGGGTTAGAAACTAGGGTTTGTTTGCAAATGGAAGATAATGGGTCCTTATATAGAAAATTCTCCAAAACACTATTCATTCGAAATTTTCCGAACTCCACAACTCGCGTTTCGGACACAATGGAATAGGTATCGGGAGCCAATTCGATCATCTGTCCGAGTTACGGTAAGAAACGATCAATTTTAAATTAAATCGGTTAACCAAATTTCTTTGCGTTTTAGCTTGCCCCGGACAAACAGTAAATCCTATTGACACGAAATTTGAAACCTTACAATAATAAAATATTACGGATCCGATGAAACTAGTTTCGTCGAAATCTGAGATTGTTTGAAAAATGACTATTTTTAGTCGTCAACTAAATATTAAAATATTCAATTTTCACAAATTAACTTTTAATTCAATTTTAAAAATTTACAAACATCGTTCTAACTCCAATATCATTTAATGTAACTTTATAAATCATTTTCACCCACATTTAATCCAAATTCCAATTAATTCTGAAATTTCAAATATTAAATTATCAATTTAATTATTGAATTAAATCCAATAATTTGAAAATAATTTATTGGACTTACAAACTTCACTTGTTAATATTTTAAAATCAATTAAATATTTGAATTTTAAATGTCATAAATTCTGGGTCATTACAAATAATAACATCACCAGTAAACCTTTATCAATATCAATCTATTTAGCATTAGTTCGTTCCTTCAAAAAAAACTGAGTAGTATCTGAATTAATATCATTTAACTTAAACAAACTTCAACTTAAATTAAACTTAACATCTCAGCTATGAATCAATGCAAATCAGAGAGATCAAGAAAGTTTCCAGCTTGAAATTTCTCAGGCCTGTCTCAACATAAAGCAAGTTCTGCTCATTTTTTTCTGGAATCAGGTGAGTAAACACAAACTTTAAAAGACTTAAGTCTAATTAAAATCTGAATGTATGATTCATGGATAATATTGTGGCTGCATATGTATTATTATTTTTTATAGCTCTGTGTTATAGATATGTGTGTTCTGTGTAAATTTATGTCACGTGGTCTTCTCTGTTTGCAATTACAGAGTTAAATATTTTAAATCAAAATTCAAAATATTATCATTCAACCTTTGTTAGGCTTAAGGTATCGATCAAAGCAAGTTGTGTAAACTTAAATTATGGCCTAGAAGTTGTTTTAAGCTTGACAGTGAAGTATTGACCCAGTAAATTCAGTTTACAGTGAAAAAGATGATCATAGGAAAATTTCAAATATTATAGAACATCGATTCAATTACCTAACTTGAATTCCTCTTTAAAATAGGATTTTTAAATCTTAAATGGAATTTTTTAGTTAAGTATGCTTCGAGCAATTTATAGAAGAACCAGAAATGCTTTTTAACCAAATTCCAGCGATCAAGGAAATATTGGATGTTGACATTTTGCACGAAGTAAGTTTTGTAATCAATGGTATCAGGAAAATTGTACAATAATTTTCCTATTGTAGGAGATAATGGAACGAGGCCAGATTAGGGTTTAATACTCAGTTTGGAGGTGGTTGGATACATGGTGATTTCGTCACCGCGAATTGATTGAGCTGCACGAAATTGTAATGGATGGTAGAGTGGGGCATCAACAAGGTGAGGCCAGAGTTGTGTCGCGTCTGATGGCCGACGAGTGTGGGACGAGGTATTTTTTCTTAGTGAGTCGAGTTACAGTTCCGATCGATAGGCCAGATTTTGCTTTTGAGTTTTGGGCATCGAATCGAGTTTCGTTTCCGAGTGTGGTGTTGTTCCATGACTCGCTGGTGGTGATGCGGTTCGTCGGAGTGCCTGCGAAGTGTCGTGCAGGTGCACGACCTTGCGATGGTGTCAGGAAATTGATGATGGGCAGTTCAAGTTGTTACTAGAGAAGGATGAGGAGTGGCTTCGTGTGAGAACCTGAGTGCGTGATTGGTTCCAATTATGGAAATTTGAACTTAATCATAACTGAAGAGAATGGAAAAAGTAGGAGGAGAATGAGTGAAATAACTCGGGTGTTTACTCGAGTGAACATAAGGATGCTCTCGGGTTTTGATTTCGACTGGCAGCCTATCAAAAGTTTGGAGTTAATTATCTTAATCAAATTTAAGGTATTGATGATTCAATTATGGGTTTATAAATTAAGCTATGAAATTATTACGCGTTTAATTATTTACGTAAATACTTAGCAATGTTTTCCAAAATCTTGATTAATATGTTAATGAAGTAGTTAATATAAGATAAGTTTTAAATTTGATTAAAATTAAAGTTTTCTAAGTTAATAATAATTTGCCTTTAAAGTAATTAAAGAGGATTTTA
This sequence comes from Allium cepa, assembly GCA_030765085.1. Taxonomy (NCBI): domain Eukaryota; kingdom Viridiplantae; phylum Streptophyta; class Magnoliopsida; order Asparagales; family Amaryllidaceae; genus Allium; species Allium cepa. The sequence continues at coordinate 218,387,337 of CM060934.1, read as the reverse complement.
AAATGTTAAATAAATAATAAATTAATGGATTAAAGGGGGTAAATAAGAAGAGTTAATTAATTTATAATTGCAGTTAATTAAGTAATTAGGGGTTTATCAATTTATAATTAAAGATTAAAAATTAAGTGACTAATTTATTAATAATCAAGAATTGTTAATGATAATTAATTACAAAGATGGTTAATTAAAGCTTTTAAGGATAAGTTAACGATTAATGAAAGGATAATTACGTATGGGTGTTTGAATATTAAGGATAATCAATTTCATGATTAAGGTTAAATAATTACTTAACTAAGGTCAATTTAGTATGTACTAAAAAGTAATTAATTAATTAAAGTAATTTATGGATTACTTAATTATCCGTTTGACATGTATTAATTTAGAAATAAGATTTATTAATTGATAATTTGAGTTTAAGAAATTAAGTAACAACTTGGTGAAGAAATTAAGAATTAAATTACCTATCGTAATTAATTTATTTAAGAGATGATATTGAACTCAAAGAGGTCGGAGTTGATTATTTGTAAATACTCGAAACAACTTCGATTAAAAATTTGCAATAATTCTTTATATGAAATATAAAGTAAGTGAACCCTTGAACTAAGTAATGTTTCTTGGGATTGATTTGTGAACATGGTATCAACTATTAGAAGTATTGAACTAGTAGTGAAGTACGAGTTACCCGGATTTCTTTAAAAGTTCGAAGTAAGTATTTCAAATATTATTGATTTACTCACACTAGTTTCCAGCCTGACCCGAATGTTACTTTGATGTAATACTCGGGTCAGACCGAGTATTACAGAATTTCAGGTAAGGACGTTCGGGAGTTCAGGAGTCGTACTGGATGGCGGGACGTATGGCGAGTTTCCGCAGTGACTATTATTCTTCGTTATCTGGAACATATTTGATTTGTGTACGTCCATTGTTGTGTATTGATTTAACTCTGATGTAAGTTAATCTAAATTGACAGATTCTGTATTCTTTGTAAACTGTTATTATTTGATATTATATTTTAATCTGCTGCGAATGTGAGAATCTGTGTTGTGTTCTGATTCTTTTTCTTCTATCTCTTTCTTCTTTTCCTAACTATCTGAAATTTTCAGGATCGAAAATTCCGGGTCGTTACAGTTGGTATCAGAGCGAAGGTTAAGCGAGAACCTTGGCTCTGGGGGGTTGTACTCATTAAGGATAGGGTCAATAGTACCCTATAATGAGTTGAGTCTCTGTGTGTGTATATATATATGAGAGCGTACTTGTTATTTTCTTACATAAAGATTTTAAATGATTTTATATAAGGATATATTTTGATATTTGTAAAGCAATATTTCTTACTAATAAATATTATGGAAATTGGTTGTTAAATTATTGGAATTAACTTATGTGGTAATAGAAATACAACCAAATTGAAAATTTAATAAAGATAAGTTTGAGATGGATTCAAAATGAAATTAAAATCTTGAATTTAAAAGGAATTTCAAAATAAAATAATAACAAATTAGTTTTCAGATACAATAATGCTGGATTATTATCAGAAATGATTAATAAGATGAGTATTAATGAGTAAGCAAAATGAAATGTTTTAGTGGAGTAAAACATTTAGGTAAATATGACTTGTAAATTTGAACTGAAGATGATCTAAATTGTGAAGTTTCAAATCTAGGTCTAGAAATTGAAAATTGTCTCAAAGTGATGAAGAAATAATAAATAATATTATTTAATGTATTTAAATATAAAGGATCATATTTCAAACAAGTGTTGCTTGGAAATTTAAAGGAATTTGAATTGGATTAATTTGAAATAAAATCGAAGATTTAATGAGCTCAATTGGAAATTGGGAATACCTGATAGAAATTGAACTAATTTGAAATGTAAGTGGATTCAATTTGAAGTTAGTCTAAACTAATTTGAATAATTTGGAATTTGTAGTTAAAGTGAATATATTTAAATCAAAGGGAATTTGATTTGAATTTGAAAAGAAATTAAGGTTAGCTCAACTTGAATTGGGGATAAATCAAGTTCAAGGGAAATTAAAGCTATTTAAAATTGCAATTAAGTCAATTTAAATGGAAGTGAACTTTAAATTGGATTGATGGGAATGAAGATTGGAAATTGAACAATTTGGCTTTGGACTATTTTCGAATAAATTATTTTATATAAGCTGTTGTAAATCTATTTTCCTAACTATTACTATACAACTTTTCTTTAACAATTCCAAAACTATCTTATACTTATTTTATAGCTACTTTTGGAACTATTTAACTATTTTACAACTATTTTATAAACTAATTACTGTTTTTCCCACTACTTTATAACTAGATACCATTTTACAATTATTTTGCAATTATGTTACTATTTTTCAACTATTTTATAATTATTTGACTATTTTACAGCTATTTTACAAACTAATACTTATTTTTCAACTACTTATCTATTTTTGACCTTCAAGATATTTTCTAAATATAGATTGGTCGGAGTTCAAACTGCTATTGATTAAATACCCAATTGAGATAAGAATTGAAGTGCTGATCCAAGTAGGGATTTGGAAAATGTGAATAAGTGAATGGAATCGTAGATGAATGTGAATAGAAAAGGAAATTGATTTGGTTAAAAATCAATGGAGGTAAATACGTAAGATATGTATATTATTCTATTCGCGTAGTGATTTGATCCAGATTCGAGCACAGAATTTTGAGATAGTATTATCGATCCGAGTTGGAATTTTCACTCGATTTTCGACGGTGAACCTGGATAAGGGTTTTTGATTGGTTCTGGTATTCTCTATCATAGTTGTGACTATGCAAGGAGAATGGCGGTTTCTGATCAAGAAACCAGATCTGAGTCCGCACTAGGAAGTCGGGTGGACGGTACTAGTTCGGAAGTGAAATTGTGTGATCGAGTGAGCGATCAGATTGGTATAGCGTACGGATGATATGTGTACATCGTACGAGTTTGAATGAAAATTTGTGAATAAGAAATGTGAAGTGATTTTTGAAATGAAAGTATATTTTGTGAAATATACAATGAAGTAAAATGGAAATCAGATATTTTTATGATTAAAGATTCACTTTATAAAGATAAGAAGAGTAATCAAATTTGAATATTGATTTGGAATAAACAAAGTTATATATCTTTGTTATATAAGATAAATCTCCCCTTGTTGAATCTATTCCAACAGAAAAAGATTTTTGGAAATATTCGAAGTATAAAATAAATTTATACAACTATAAATTGATTCAAAGATTTTTCCAAGATTATTAAATATATGTATATATATATCAAGGATTTTATGAAAATGATTTTGAGAAAAGGTTTTAGGAACCTTTGGATTTGGAAAGGCTTTTGATTTTTGGGTAAAATCAATATTGGGATTTGGGAAAACCTAATATGAGAATGATCGATTTTGGGAATCAATTTTGTAAAGAAGCTTTAAATGAGATTCATACTAGGTGTATGATTTGGAAAATACTGTATGTGTATAGTATAAATTGTTTTGAGATTAGCTCCGGGGAAAAAGGCACACCCTTGAAATGAACTTCTCAGGAGTGCTACAGGGTGGTACTACCTTGAGCCTCTAAGGGGGAAGTTCTAAAGTTGATCCTGTGAGGAGTCCAGACCAATCTAGTTCCTGAGGATTTTGTGTAGCGGAAATCGTAGGGCGCTGATGCCTACAGGGGCATTTGAGTTATGCTGTGGTGAAAGTGTAACTCAATGTCACCGCAATATACTGCAGACCATAGCGAACGTCGTGTGTGCCGCTGAGAGCCAATAGTCTAAATTTGATTTTATATCGGTAGACTGCGACAATATGGTAACATAGCGAAAGTCGTGTGTGCCGGTGAGAGCCAACAGTCTATGTTTGATTTTACATCGGCAGACTACGACCTATGTGGAAGTGGAGAAGTCTCATTTGGTAGCGAAAATCGAGGGCGCTGATGCCTACAGTTACGTGGACTTTTGTTGTGACAGCAACATAACCCTGGAATGTAACTACGATCTATTGTGGGTTCCGAGGCGTAATCAGTTACATGGACTTTTGCTGCGATGGCAACGTAACCCAGGATGTACCTGTGACCGTGGATGGGTGTGATGATTTCCAGAGCATTCTCAACAAAGATATCATCCCTATTTTTTTTAAAAAAAAACCGTTTTCTATATTTTCAATAAAATTATTTTCCAAATATTTTCACTAGATGTTGAAAACGAGTTTACCGAGTACTTATAGATTTTCAGTCCTACGCCTTATCAACGTATGACCGAATTTCTATGAGAACGAAGATGGACTTGTTGAAACATCGAGTTATAAAAGTATTTTTATAAAAGCTACTTTGAAATAATATTATATAGATATTAAAACAAAAGTGTTTTCAAAATGATCAAAGAATATTTATCTGATTTTAGGCATTTTCATAAATTATGGCTTCGTTCCTTTTCGAGGACGAAAAGTTTTAAAAGGGGGAAAAATGTGACAACCCGAAAATTTAACGTTATTATTTTAATAAGAATTTAGTCTAATTTATTAAAATGTAAACGTATTTTTTAAGAAGATATATATATATATATATATATATATATATATATATATATATATATCTATGTATGTATGTATTTTTGGGAGAATTATGATCCGGAAATTAAAAATAAAGTGTTTTAAAATATTCAAAATTTAATCTAGCTTATTCACATTAAATTGAAATAAAGCTCTACTATTTAAATATTTGATTTATATACATACATACATACATATATATATATATATATATATATATATATATATTTGACGTAACTTTGATAGTAATGTTTGGTAATAAGGTAAATCTTATATATATAAACATAAGTATAAAATAATTATATAGTAAAAATAAAATTTAAGTTAGGAATACATATGATATTTGGAAATAGAAATATATATATATATATATATATATATATGTATGTATATAGAAGAAAACAAAATGTATATGAAGCTTGCAAAAGAAGACAACATTTTAAATATTCAAGGATGAATACTTGAAAAGAAAATGACAACAACAATTAATGAAAATATCTTAGCACACAATTTACATTACATTTCATTTCAGCCACCAAAATAAAATATATCAGCCTAGTCAACAGAAAAAATCTCTGATGCTTGTACTAAACAAATAATAATATCACCAGTAAACCTTTATCTATATCAATCTATTTAGCATCAGTTCGTTCCTTAAAAAAAACTGAGTAGTATCTGAATTAATATCATTCAACTTAAACAAACTTCAATAAAAATTCAACTTAACATCTCAGCTATGAATCAATGCAAACCAGAGAGATCAAGAAAGTTTCCATTTTGAAATTTCTCAGGCCTGTCTCAAAATAAAGCAAGTTCTGTTCATTATTTTTCCGGAATCAGGTGAGTAAACACAAACTTTTAAAAGACTTAAGTCTAATTAAAATCTGAGTGTATGATCCATGGATAATATTGTGGCTGCATATGTATTTTTTTATAGCTCTTTGTTATAGATATGAGTGTTCTGTGTAAATTTATGTTACGTGGTCTTCTCTGTTTGTAGTTACAGAGTTAAATATTTGAAATCAAAATTCAAAATATTATCATTCAACCTTTGTTTGGCTTAAGGTATCAAACGAAGCAAGTTGTTTAAACTTAAATTATGGCCTAGAAGTTGTTTTAAGCTTGACAATGAAGTATTGACGCTGTAAATTCAGTTTATAGTGAAAAAGATTATCATAGGATAAACTCAAATATTATAGAACATCGATTCAATTACCTAATTTGAATTCCCTCTTTAAAGTAGGATTTTTAAATCTTAAATGGAATTTTTCAGTTAAGTATGCTTCGAGCAATTTATAGATGAAGCGGAAATGCTTTTTAACCAAATTCCAGCGATCAAGGAAATATTAGATGTTGACGTTTTGCACGAAGTAAGTTTGGTAATCGATGGTATCAGGAAAATTGTACAATAATTTTTCTATTGTAGGAGATGATGGAATGAGGCCAGATTAGGGTTTAACACTTAGTTTCGAGGTGGTTGGATACGAGGTGTTTTCGTCACCGTGGATTGATCGAGCTGCACGAAAATTTAAGGGATGGAGTGGGGTATCAGCGAGGTGAGGCCGGAATTGTGTCGTCTCTGATGGCCGGCGAGTGTGTGTGACGACCCTGACTCGACCTTCGAAAATCGGCACCGAATACGACACTCATATTCAAATGGCGCAGATCCAAACGTCGAATCTGGTTCGCCGGAACTTATAAAACCATTAAGTAAAACAACACAGCGGAAGAAAAAGAATATATCAATACACAACATTTGATACAGTATCTGATACAATATGATACAACATATGATATAATGAATATACATCAGAGACATGATACAAGATAATAGCAGCGGAAAGAAAAGATAACACAACAGCGGAACAAATCTCCAATACAGTCTTCAAGAAAGGGCTCCAGTATCGGTAATCTCCATCTCCAAAGCACCAATCGGAGATAGCTCGAACTCCCAATAACGATGCACAAGGATAAACAAGGTCAGTCGTGATCCAAAGACTGAACTAGCTCCAGATAATTTACTAGACCTGACTATCTGAAAAACCCAACTCTAGACTGCCTGTGTGGGAAAATAGTGGGCACCCAGAGTTTAGAAAAGGAACAATAAACTCCAGGTCAGTCGTGGGACTAGTGTGAGCAAACAAAAACATTTGGTCTTTAAAACAAACAAAGGAATTTAAATTTGAAATTTGCAATTCTTTTTAGAAAATGAAACTACCATAAGGCCTCCCGCCACACACACAATGCAATCGCACACTTGGAGGAGATTTCTCCTTATGATAGTCAAATATGCTTAATACGAGAAAATTTCTTTGATATTATTACTGTAAGTGCAAAGTGTGGAAAACCATTTCGAAAGTATAATATACATCCTAGCCAGCATAGGCATTTCGCACTTATGCCTACTATAGCCACCATGTTCAATAGCAGGTTACCACCACATTCCATGGCAGGTAATACAACTAAAACCGTACAGGACGCGTATTGTTTCGATTGGATTTCCAACAAATGGTCAGGGTAAGGAACTTCCTACTGCCACATGGGATCGCCTCTGGCGGGACGTCCCGAGAACCTAACCGGATCTCTGCCAACATAAGGTCGGGTTACCTCTGTAACTAGGTAACTACTACTCGAGCATGCCACTCCCCGGTCCTTTGGGACCTTTATCCGAGGTGTCTCTAAACCACAAAGCAATCGCAAAGTAATAGATCTGCAGTATCCACATGAGTAAGTATCTGGGCTCCATACCATTATACCACCCTTTAACAGAAGGGAATGACACACCCTAAATGGCGCGACCCTCATAACCTTGCCGCATCATTCCTGTTTCAACCATTTCCGGGGTGTGAGGTCCTGATGCAGTCTCGTCCACAAAGCTACGCTTTATACGAAAGTCATGCTTTGATCACAAATGATCATCGACACACAGCAGCACTTAGCATGCCACACTACCAAATTGGGAATATATCACTGATAAATATCAACTACATAACCTCTGAGCTCGTACGTCACAGAGAAGGGTGTTAAGCTAAGAGAATAAATTGTCCGCCACCAAGCAGAAATGTATTTGATAGAGATCAGTTTAATATCTCAAAGTGTAATGTCGGACATACAACCATACAAGTCTGTTCCGGGTTCTAACAGAACCGAAGGCACTTCCGAAGAAGCCCTTGCAAATTCAGGTATCCACAATTCCGATCGGAGTTCCCATCATTAAGAGAAAACTCTATACCGAAGCAACTCAGTGCAGAGTCAATCGACCGGTTATCCTATTGTTCTCGAAGACACCCGGTCTTCAACACCGGTCTTCAATTGCAATCCATAACGTCGTATCACTATTCGGAATGGTTTGTATGACACAAGGTCCTCTCCCGGCTAAACCGAATAGCAAGCGCAGTATTTAAAAACATATGGATATGGGATTTAAGTTAGGTCACAACTTGAAAATCCAAAGTTTTTCTTTTAAATGGTTGAACAAATTACCATTTTAAATCTTTAAATAAAAAGATTCATTTCACAAAGTTCACCTAGATTCACAAAGATCTATTTATAGATTTCCAAAACAATTTCCATTTCAATTGGATTTATTCCTTAAATATTTAAACTAAAGATTTAATTTATAGCTTTCAAAACACGTTTCCAAAGATTTATCTATGACTTGGGAAACTATTTCCATTTTAGAGTTGATATCAAATTGGAAATTCATTTCTTATGTGAAAGCTCTTATTATTTGAAAACATATAGTTTCCGTTTCAGAAAAATTCAATTATATTTATACAAGTTAAAATCTTTGGGTTTAGAATTTAAATTCCCAATCAACGCTTTTAAAATGGTTTAAAAACCATTTATAAGTTGAATAACCCTTTTGAACCATAGTTCCAAATCATAGAATTCAATTTCAATGTTGAAATCAAAATTAAATAAAATTATTTAACTTTCAAAACTCAACCAAGTTATTAAAAAAAATAACTTTTATCTTTGAAAAACACCTCTTCAAAAGCTTATTACTTTAGACCCAATTCATTTTCAAAATCATTTGAATTTAAAAATTCAAATTTTAAACTATTAAAAAAAACTGTGACTTAACCAATTTCCACGTGCAACCCATATTTGTGTGTGTGTAAGTGTGGTCTAGGGGTTCAACACAAGAGTGCACAACATCATCACAGATTCAACCATATCGATAAGCGGTATAACCTATAACGCTTATCTTTATTCACAGATTCATAGATAAAATAAATTTATCAATCACAAAGATTCACTAATATGATTCGATGTGGGTTTCGGATAACCAACTGGAATCCGACTCCCTGTCCCATCGAAATTCAAATGTCGTTCTACGGGTCAACGGGTTTTCATATTCATAAAACAATATATACATCACAAATATAACAGCTTAGCACAAAACATTAAATAGCATTACATCACATAACAAATACATCAATCCATCACATAGCATCTAATAACAACCAAACATCTATAAGTAAGATTCGTTAATTGTTTGAGTAATTCAAATCAGTTTTACTTGCTTACGGATAATTTCAAATCTTGGTTAATTAATATTAGTAAATTACAAATCATTTTGGTTAATTATTCTTTAATCATTTATTCTTTAGCCATTAATAATAAAATTAATTAACCTTTAATTATACTTAATCAACCTTTAATTATCAAATAATTAACCTTTAATTATTTAACTCACCATTTAATTAATTATCTTTAATTAATTAATTGACCCTTAATAAACTGATTGCCATTAAATAAATTATCCTTAATAGGTTATAAAATTAATTGCTTCTTAATTAATTAATAATTAATTAACCTTAATCATTTATTTAATTAAGTAATCACTTTATCTTCAATTACAAATAATTCAACCTTAATTAATGAATTCATCTCTAATCATTAATTAATCTCTAATTACAAGTTAATTAACTTAATTTTCCTTAATTAATTTGATTTATTTCAAGATAAAAATATGGGAAACATTTATCAATTAATAGTTTAAAAGCCAGATTCAAGTTTTTTTTTTAAAACTTGCTTTTATATAAACCCTTTAAAAATCCCATTCCAAACTTATACTTAAAATCACTTTAACTTTACTTAACTAATTTCAAATTTAACAAACTCTAACTCCTTAATTACAAGTAAAAAAAACATTTATGTTTACAAAATAGGATTCAAAACCAGATCTACTCCAAAGGTTTTAAAACCTCCTTTATTTAAGTTTTAAAATAAACTAGTTATAAAACATTTCCTTTTAAAAAATTTAACTGAAACTTGTTTAGTTTAAGTTAAAATCTGAAACAAAGGTTAACCCGAGCTACCCATTTTTTTTTCTTCGAGCCCAACCTGCCTTATTCCCGAGCACGAACTCGAGCCAACCACTTCTTCTCCCTCATCCTCTTTTTTTTTCCTTTTTCTTTTCGTTTCCAGGGAATCTTCCCAAGTCCACGCAAACAATTACACCTGGTCGATCTCTGAGAGCATTTGGCAACTTCGATCGTGTACGAGTATCTCCTTTCTTTGATACGTTCGAGACCACGCTAGTCTCCTAACCCAACCATGAAAACTTCTCCATCCAGAACTCCTGTGCACGGAGACAATCGTGCACGTGCACGCCTCTTCCACTGGCAACCCCACTGCCGCGCCATCGCCAACCCATCACACCTCAACCCCTGATTTTATTCGCTTCCTTGCCGAGGCCTACCACTTCCCTGGTCGAAATCGACCAATTTCTCCAAACCACCAAAACTCAAGAAACCCACCTGTCACCACTAATTGACGAACTGCACTCGCCATTTAACTCCGATCCACTCACTTCCCTTACTGATTGGAAGCCCATTCCCTATGCCACCCTCCTGCCAAAAATCACTCCCCCCGGTTTGTGACGCCCCATCTCTATACCCACGCTAGCCAAGAACACTACGGAGTAATACTGTCAACTAGAACGGAGAATAAGGCTGTTGAGGAGTGGCCATCCATGTAATTGCTTTGTGCGAGCACCGATATGTCAGATAGTAAAGCATGCATTTCATTTAAGGAGGAAATCCGACATTCCGATACAAACTCAAAGCTATCACACGGTGGCTATAAATAATCTTCGAAAACAAATAGAGAAATAAACATAACACAAATCAGTCACAGACAGTTCATATCACAAAGGCGGAAATAGATACGAATATTACACATAAAAGTGTACATCAGAGTAGTGGTCAGAAAGATCCACAATAACACAAAATAATAGCAACATGTGCTATACAAAAGAATACATCAATGAGTCAATATCTCAAGAGTATAGAACAAAAACTACTAATCTAAGTAGTTAGCAAAAGGTCAGAGTAATGGATCCCTGGAGAGAAGTCAAGCAGAAGCACCTGTAACATCTCGGTCTGACCCGAGTATTATTTATAAGAAAATAATAAACGGATCAGTCTAGCTATAAATATCAGACGACATGATATAGAATAAGAGATACGGCATAAACGTATAATATCCATAATGGCATACTACTATAAGTATGTAAATGATAATCAACAAACGATTAATCAATATCACAAGAATCATCTCAAAGGTACAAAAAGGGTATCATACCCAAAACTGGTATTCACAACAAGTTAATGACACACGAATTCACCAGTGCACAAAAATTGATAAATCATATCAATGAAAATCACTAAAATTGGTGAAGCATAAATTCTAGAATTCAACACACGAAATCCAGAAATCATAAAAAGGGGGAGGCCTATCACACGAACGGGAGCATGAAAACTCACCAACAGCTGTAACACATGAACGAGAAGCTATCTCATGGTAGCTAGCCAATAATTTGACACACGAATGGTCCGAAGACTTGACACACGAATGGTCCGAAGACCGAGGGTTGCTACCCCACCAATTTGAGTCGAAACTCCACAAAGCGGGGTTTAGTCCCTCTCGCAGACAAAGAGACATCGCACAATTGCTAGTCTAAACCATAAAATGATCATCATCGATCATCAAGAAGTGTCAATTACAATAAGCTAGTATGAGTTTAGCATCATGTCCCATAACCACTAGCTTAACTTAAATATTTGCGAACAAATTGTAGATCTCCACTAGAAAATTGTCACAAGAGGTTCAATTGAACAAGTTCAAGAATTAACCAACGAAGTAAACGCAAGAGTTTCATACCACTTGTTTTACTAAGTCGTTTAATTATATTTCTTATACAAGTGAGGTAAAGGTTTGTATATACTAGTAGATTGGAAAGCAGTTTAGGAAACGAGCTTTGTAATTGAAAATAGAGTTGAAATCGTTTTGATGAAAAGAGTTTTGATATTTACTACTAGTATAGAAACCTTTATATTTTTAAAGCAACAAATCATAGAAAAGATGGTAGGAACAATCAATCATCAAAATTCACATACGAAGATGTGAATCAAATCCAAAGAAATCGATATTAAATCCATCAAAGTGGATATTTCCAAAAATTCCCCAGAAAATGTCATCAAAGTCGATAATTAAATGATAACAATAGAAGGGAACCAACACAAGTCTATAAAATTGGAATTCGTAAACAAAATAGGCAAGCAGGCAAAACACTGCAGTTTCAGACAAAAATCGACTAACGATAAAATATTTAAATAAAATATTTAAGTATAAAATCGATAAATATGCGGGTTGTTACAGACTCCCCTCCTTAAAGAAATTGTGTCCTCGCAATATTTAAGAAGAAGATATGTAGTAACAACCATAAAAGCATATTCAACACAAAAGGAGGAATTCGAAATAAGAAGTTTACCTCAAAGAGCACGAGAAAGTAAGTTCAGATGTGTTCTTTCGATGAATTCTCTAGATTCCCAAGAACAATCCTTAGAATTTGAAGACCATTGGACTTTCACAAGCTGGACATCTTTATTTCGAAGGCGTTTGACCTCCGAAGCAATAATTCGAACCGGATGTTGCTCATAAGTTAAAGTAGGTGAAATTTCAATTTCTTCCACAACACCGGGCTCAAGAATAGAATCGGAATCTCGAAGGCATTTCCGTAATTGAGAAACGTGAAACACGTCATGAATAGCAAAAAATTGAGCCGGTAATAAGAGGCGATAAGCCATGGAACCAATACGTTCAGTGATAGGAAATGGCCCAATATATCGAGGCGCTAATTTTCCCGAGCGACTGAAACGTACAACACCTTTCATAGGTGAAACACGAATAAAAACAGAATCTCCAACAGAAAATTCTAATTTCCTTCTTCGATTATCGGCATAGGATTTTTGTCTACTCTGGGCTTCTTTCATCCTATGACGAATAAGATCAATCTTTTCTGTGGAATCTCGAATAAAATCTGGACCTAAAACCAGCTTCTTACCGGCCTCAAGCCAACAAGAAGGAGATCGACATGGCCTTCCATAGAGTGCTTCGAAAGGTGCCATACCAATACTAGATTGGAAGCTATTATTATAGGAGAATTCAACAAGGGAAATATGATCTTCCCAACTTCCACCAAAATCAAGCACACAAGCATGAAGAAGATCTTCAAGTGTTTGATTCAGACGCTCGGTTTGTCCATCGGACTGAGGATGATAAGCGGTGCTAAAATTGAGCTTCGTTCCCAAAGCTTTTTGAAGACTCTTCCAAAACCCACTAGTAAACAATGGATCACGATCACTAACAATAGAAGTAGGAACTCCATGCAATTTAACAATCTCTTTGATAGAGAGCTTGGCCAAAAGAGGAACGGTTCGGTTAGACCGAACGGGAATAAAATGGGCGAATTTAGTAAGTCTATCAACGATCACCCATAAGTTATCATGACCCGAACGAGAACGGGGAAGGCCATCTATAAAATCCATGGAAATTTGATCCCCCTTCCAAATTGGAATTTCTAAAGGTTGCAACAACCCACCGGGCCTTTGATGTTCGGCTTTAACAAGCTGGCAAGTCATGCAACACTTAACAAAGTTAGCAATATCAGATTTCATTCCCTCCCAATAATATAGTCGCTTCATATCCGCGTACATTTTACTACTACCGGGATGAATGGTGAATTTAGAACGATGAGAATCTTCCAAAATATCTTTACGAAGATCACCAATATTTGGCACGATAAGTCTACCAAATTTTCGAATGTCGCCACGATAATCAATATCAAAGTCTTTCAAACCTTCAATATCAATCTATTCCTTAATATTTTGTCCAAGAAGAGCCAATTCGGGATCTACCCTTTGAGCTTCACGAATGCGGTCTAAAAGAGAAGGATGAGACTCAAGGCTACATTAAACAAATGGTGAGCATAAATCGAATACACGCTCTCGAATCTCTCAAGTGGTTAAGATCTCAAGATCGTTCCATTCGGATATCATCATAGAAACAACTGCTTGTTGCTTACGGCTAAGAGCATCGGCGACACGATTCCCTTTCCAAGGGTATAAAGAATGTCAAGATCATAAGGTGCAAGGAACTCGAGCCAACGCTGTTGACGCAAATTAAGTTCTTTCCAAGAGAATAAATATTTCAAAGATTTATGATCGGTATAAAGAATGAATTTTTCTCCCAAGAGATAATGACGCCAAATACGAAGAGCGAAAACAATAGCCACGAGCTCTAAATCATGAGTGGCATATCTAGTCTCGGCTGGCTTCAATTGCCTAGAAGCATAAGCAATAACACGTTCTCTTTGCATAAGAACGGCACCCAAACCAATGCGACTAGCATCGGTATAAACGATAAAATCTTGATTCCCCTCGGGAATAACAAGAATAGGAGCATCGGAAAGGAGTTCTTTTAATTTCTGAAAAGAAGCTTCACATTTGTCTTACCAAATGTATTTAACACCTTTCTTCGTTAAGCCAGTAAGGGGCACGACAATTTTAGAAAAGTCTTTTATGAAACGGCGGTAATAGCCCGCCAATCCGAGAAAACTACGTATTTCAGTCACACTCTCCGGTCTCTTCCAATCTTGAATCGCTTCAATCTTTGAAGGATCCACGGAAATTCCGGATTCAGAAATAATATGACCGAGAAACTTCACCCGAGATTGCCAAAAGTGGCATATAGAAAATTTCGCCTTTAATTGATTACTCCTAATAGTTTCCAATACAATCCGAAGATGTTTCTCATGTTCCTCCTCGGTTTTTGAATACACAAGAATATCATCAATGAAGATGAGAACAAAACGATCAAGAAAATCTTTGAAGACTCGATTCATAAGGTCAACGAAATACGCCGGAGCATTGGTCAAATCAAATGGCATGACAAGCCATTCATAAGATCCATATCGAGTACGGAACGATGTCAAAGGAATGCTATCCTCTGCAATACGAAGCTGATGAAAACCGGTAGCCAAGTCCAATTGTGAAAAGACTTTAGCACCACTAAGATGATCGAATAGATCATCAATCCGAGGTAGAGGATATTTATTTTTGATCGTGAGATCATTGAGCTTACGATAGTCAACGCAAAGCCTAAGAGTACCATCGGATTTCTTTACGAAAATAGCTGAAGCTCCCCAAGGCGAGGAACTAGAGCGAATGAATTGCTTCGTCTCCAACTCGGATAATTGTTTGCACATCTCTTCATTTTCCTTATTAGACATGCGATAAGGAGGACGAGTAATAGGTTGAGCTCCGGGGTAAGATTAATTTTGAACTTAATTGCTCGCTTAGGTGGTAATCCTAAAACGGGATCAAATATGTCGAAAAAATCACGAACAACGTGAATAAGAGAAATGACATCTTCCTCATCATCATCATCGTCATCACGAGGATTTAAAGAATATAAAGATGCACTTAAGGTGGAATCCGAGTCTTTGAGAATAATAGAAATCTGCTTAACAGATAAAGGATGTTGAAGATGAATAGTCCGCTCAGGGCATAGGATATGAGCTTCATAACGATTAAGCCAATCCATTCCGAAAATCATTCCAAAGCCTAAATAACGCATAACATGCAAATCGGCTAGGAAAGAAAAATCACATAGAATAATCTCCACATCTTTACAAAGCAAAGTAATTGTTGCGGATCTGCCAACCGGATTCATAATTCTCAAAGAAGTCATTAAACATAAAACATCTAAAGAAAAAGTATCAACAAGTTCTTTTGAAATAAAAGAGTGAGATGCACCCGTATCAAAAAGAACTCGAATTGGTTGATCACGAAATAAAATAATGCCATCGAGAATGGAATGAGAAATACCTTGGCCACGAGATGTGTTGCCAAGGGCTTGAGCAACATTTAACTTTCCCTCCTTCTTGCCTTCAAGTTTACGACATTGATGAATAAAATGATCCGGACTTTTACAATAGCGACAAGATCGGGGCTTTGAACACTTGTTCACAAAATGGTCCTTAGAACCACAGTTGTAGCATTTCCCTTCACTAGAGGAAAAAGTCTTAGCAGTAGGAATTGCTTGTTTCCCCTTTTTATTGGGATAAGGACCTTTAAATTTGTTTGGCCTCTTTTTGTTGTTGATGTTTGTTTTAGCTCCCACCACTTCAACATCACCCTCCCTATCCGCCTCTTCAAGTCGAAGAGCGATATCAACGAGTTTATCAAAAGAAACTTCTAACTTTAAAAGTAATGGCTTCTTGAGATTTTTGTTTAATCCATAGACGAACCTCTTGTTCTTCTTCAATGGGGTGTTGATGTATTCAAGCCCATATTTGGAAAGCGACTCAAAGGACGCGACATAATCGGTCACGGAGGATTCACCTTGAACAAGGTCAATGAAACGACGAGCCATCGTCACTTTCTCAGCTTCTGGAACGAATTTTAATTCGAAGCGTTCTCGGAATTGCTCCAGGTGAGATCCGCTTCATTAATCTCAGAAATAAGAAGTTCGTACCAGTCCAATGCTCTCTCTTGGAGCATACTGGAGGCCACCTGAACTCGGTGAAGATCGATAAGATTCATGCGCGAAAAGATGCGATTGCATGTTTTAAGCCAAGCGTGGACTTCAATAATAGTTTCAGAACCTTTAAAGGGCTTCCCACCCAAATTAGTGTAATCGTTGCACAAGCGTGCAAATCCCGACTTTGGGTGAGTAGGTTCCGGGTTAGCTCCAGCTGCTTGAGCATTAGTTACCAAATCAAGAAGCTGTTGAGCAGTCATAAAAACTCCATCCTGGGGTGGAGTGCTAGACGGCACGGCTCTAACGGTTCGAAGACACGTATTAAATCCTAAGGCACAACTCCTAAGAAAGACTTAGGACATTATCCTTGCTATATTATTCTACATTGTTCCAAAGTTTGGCTCTGATACCAAGCTGTGACGCCCCACCTCTATACCCACGCTAGCCAAGAACACTACGGAGTAATGCTGTCAACTAGCACGGAGAATAAGGCTGTTGAGGAGCGACCATCCATGTAATTGCTTTGTGCGAGCACCGATATGTCAGATAGTAAAGCATGCATTTCATTTAAGGAGGAAATCCGACATTCCGATACAAACTCAAAGCTATCACACGGTGGCTATAAATAATCTTCGAAAGCAAATATAGAAATAAACATAACACAAATCAGTCACAGACAGTTCATATCACAAAGG
This sequence comes from Allium cepa, assembly GCA_030765085.1. Classification (NCBI taxonomy): domain Eukaryota; kingdom Viridiplantae; phylum Streptophyta; class Magnoliopsida; order Asparagales; family Amaryllidaceae; genus Allium; species Allium cepa. Next base: position 218,370,261 of record CM060934.1, on the reverse strand, counting down.
CGAAAATAGATATGAATATTACAAATAAAAGTGTACATCAGAGTAGTGGTCAGAAAGATCCACAATAACACAAAATAATAGCAACATGTGCTATACAAAAGAATACATCAATGAGTCAATATCTCAAGAGTATACAACAAGAACTACTAATCTAAGTAGTTAGCAAAAGGTCAGAGTAATGTATCCCTGGAGAGAAGTCAAGCAGAAGCACCTGTAACATCTCGGTCTGACCCGAGTATTATTTATAAGAAAATAATAAACGGATCAGTCTAGCTATAAATATCAGACGACATGATATAGAATAAGAGATATGGCATAAACGTATAATATCCATAATGGCATACTACTATAAGTATGTAAATGATAATCAACAAACGATTAATCAATATCACAAGAATCATCTCAAAGGTACAAAAAGGGTATCATACCCAAAACTGGTATTCACAACAAGTTAATGACACACGAATTCACCAGTGCACAAAAATTGATAAATCATATCAATGAAAATCACTAAAATTGGTGAAGCATAAATTCTAGAATTCAACACACGAAATCCAGAAATCATAAAAAGGGGGAGGCCTATCACACGAATGGGAGCATGAAAACTCACCAACAGCTGTAACACATGAACGAGAAGCTATCTCATGGTAGCTAGCCATTAATTTGACACACGAATGGTCCGAAGACCTTACACACGAATGGTCCGAAGACCGTGGGTTGCTACCCCACCAATTTGAGTCGAAACTTCACAAAGCGGGGTTTAGTCTCCCTCGCAGACAAAGAGACATCGCACAATTGCTAGTCTAAACCATAAAATGATCATCATCGATAATCAAGAAGTGTCAATTACAATAAGCTAGTAAATATATGAGTTTAGCATCATGTCCCATAACCACTAGCTTAACTTAAATATTTGCGAACAAATTGTAGATCTCCACTAGAAAATTGTCACAAGAGGTTCAATCGAACAAGTCCAAGAATTAACCAATGAAGTAAACGCAAGAGTTTCATACCACTTGTTTTACTAAGTCGTTTAATTAGATTTCTCATACGAGTGAGGTAAAGGTTTGTATATACTAGTAGATTGGAAAACAGTTTAGGAAACGAGCTTTGTAATTGAAAATAGAGTTGAAATCGTTTTGATGAAAAGGGTTTTGATATTTACTACTAGTACAGAAACCTTTATATTTTTAAAGTGACAAATCGTAGAAAAGATGTTAGGAACAATCAATCATCAAAATTCACATACGAAGACGTGAATCAAATCCAAAGAATTCGATATTAAATCCATCAAACTGGATATTTCCAAAAATTCCTAAGAAAATGTCATCAAAGTCGATAATTAAATGATAACTATAGAAGGGAACCAACACAAGTCGATAAAATTGGAATTCGTAAACAAAATAGGCAAGCAGGCAAAACACTGCAGTTTCAGACAAAAATCCGACTATCGATAAAATATTTAAATATTTAATTATAAAATCGATAAATATGCGGGTTGTTACACGGTTGCTCCAACATCACGCGATTCCATTGCGTTCGCCGACTACCTGAAGCCCTCCCAAAACCCTAAGTTGAACTCGCTCGTGTAATTCACGCAATAGAAAAAAATTCGACAATTTTCTCGTTATCATTGATGATCAAACTTGCTTTAAGCAAAATTTCAATAGAAAATTTTAGATAGATCATCAGAAATTGGTCAAAATAAGTTTTTTGTTCAACTAACTCATACTCGAGATTTATAAATCTAGAAATCACGAGACTTCCACCTAAAATCACCATTTTGCAACTCAAACGCGACTATGCGGTTAGAATTTAAAATTAACATATTCAATTTTACAGATGAATATATTGATGTACCGTAATTTATTATTTCTGAAATGATTATATGATAAAAATTTCCAAATTAATTTTTAAAAATAAGATTATACTCTTATACTCATTTTATATTTGGAGATCAAGTCCTAATTTTTATTGTATGGGAAGATATGCAATTTTTGAACAGGTTTCAAAACTTGGAAATGTTTAACAGAGGCAAGCTTTCTTGCTTGACTCCAGAAAAAAAACACAGGTATTATACTCATATGTATACAAGACCAACATGCACATCATAGTTCATAACATACAACCAAGATCATTACATGTAAACCAAGTTTTTAAAAATTTATAAGAGTGATTTGCTCACCTGGAATATATTGACAGAGGGGCCAGAGAATAATGTTTTTCCTAATTTTTTTTCTTCTTCTTTAGTCTTTTGAAGCTTTTTATCTGCAAATTTTTAATAAAGTTGTTTAAATCTTTGTTTTAGTACTGATTCACAATATTAAGTTCAAATCTTTAAAAAAAAATTGCTTGCCTTTATCTATCATTAGAGAAAAACTGCACTGTTTTCCTGTCCAAACTGAAGCACCATTTTTTTCTTTTTTTTTGTAAAACAAACCTGCAAAATTTTTCTGAATTTGTTTTATGTTAAAACTTGATTTCGAAATCATAATTTATTAAACTATAAGGAAAAAAAATTCACCTGAGATATAGAATACAAATCCACTGCTTGATGTTGATTTGCAGATTTTTGGTTTTGCTCATCTTTTGTTTCAGGTTGCATTGAATTTGTTTTTGAACTTGCCTTTGTTTCCAGATTGAAGTCTTGATTGCATGATCTGGAAGTATATTTTTTTTCTGAAGCTTTTATGTTTGAGTTGAATATTGAACCTTGCTTTCATTTCTAGTTTTTGTTTCAGTTTTTGAGAAGCTAATGACAGATTTTTTTTTCTTTCTATTTTTCTTTGTTGAGATTCGAAATGCAAAATCTTTTATTACTATTTGTTCAGATTTGCTGAGATATCAATTGATTGCATTATGGGAAAATGAAGAGTTCTTGTAATTTTTAATTCTATTATTTTATTTAAACAATTAAATTGAATGCCATTTGTAACAAAATAATCATGAGATCTAACACTTGTACAAATTCAAACTTACATATGTATGTTTACTTCTTCACTTCCTTATGTAAATGTTTACATTTACAATTTTCAAAGACAATCTTTTTATATCATATTTATTTTATAAATGAATATACCTCTTTATTCATTTGTATGTGTACATATACAATGTTGGAAGAAAATTTGTTTTCACCAATATTCAAATATATATAGACATTACATCATAATTTTTTTTAAATGCTACTTTAAATTTTAACATTTATTTTAAATTTAATTTCAAATTCCCATTCACTTGAATAAAAATTCATTTATGGCTATCACTTCTACTTATACCAATTTGAGGAAATGATTTTTAAAACTAATTTCATGAATAAGTGAATTTTTTTCTCTTTCAAAATATTTATCATTTCAAGAATTTTAAACTCAAAGGAAATTGGAGTTTTATCCATATATAGTTTATTACTTACTTTATACGTTTAAGATTTTTTTTCCCCATTTATTTTCAAATTAAATTCCAAAAGTTTAAAATATATTATTAATTCATATTGACAAATTTAAGGATGTTATTTTATTTTATTTATAAGGTATTAAATATAGAACTTCAAATCCATAGTTAAGTTTTAAAAATCAATGTCCAAATAACAAACATCCTATTTTAATTTGAAAAATTCAAATTAACCCACAATTTTATTCCAAAATTCATTTTAATTATCAATTTAAATTTAATTAAAAATCGGAATCGTTACAGATTCCTCCCCTTAAATAAAATTCGTCCTCGAAATTTGCAATGGAGACGAGAAAGAAAAGATGAAAGATAGAGAAGTATTTTCCCAAATCAAAATGAATATTAATTCTGTATTTGGCCTACCAAATCAGAATATCGACAATATGAGACCAAACTCATATAATATTACACAAGATATATTTGGGTCCAGCGGCCTACGAATATGCAAGGGCATTGATTAGTTTGAAGGGACAACTAATCGTTCGTAGAATATATCGGATCCCAAAGAATAGATAGTTGGATTCAATCTGCTACAATTTCTCAAACGCTAGGTATGGATTCTAAACTCAAGTCGGAATATCCCAAAGTGTATACCAACTTGTCCTTCTTCAGACCACAGTTTACACAAGAAATTACGATAGCATTTCGAATTTGGTTTTAAACGAAATCGTTTTATTTATTCGATTCAAATTTATCCTTACATTTAGTAACCAATTTAACTTAATTTAAAATTTCCAATTTATTTAATTTAAATTTTCAATTTCAATTTCAAATTCATTTTCATTAAAGTTTAGATCGAAAAGCTGATAAGAAATCGATGAAGATACAAAGTAAGGATTTTTTACAATGATTCGTAGGGCTATCATCGCACCGAAACTTCTTTCTGGAGCTGTCACGAAGCAATGAAAAGAATTTGGAATCGAATCAAAGGAGATTGAAAAGAAAGTTGTTTCCATTGTTGCAGGGTATTGACCATTTGTAGTGGTACTTCTCTGTCCCCTATCTCGTCCTCTTCTTGCACTCATACTCGCTATCAGTGGATAGTAAGAGAATTTACTAAGGCGTTCGAACGGATATCTAGGGATTACTCATTCTAGGGTATACTTCACCCTATCTCTAATGAGCTACTTAATGTATTATACTCCTGAGCTAAAGTTTTGCCCCTCAGCTCTGATACCAATTGTGACGACCCTGACTCGACCTTCGAAAATCGGCACCGAATACGATACTCATATTCAAATGCCGCAGATCCAAACGTCGAATCTGGTTCGCCGGAGCTTATAACACCATTTAGTAAAACAACACAGCGGAAGAAAAAGAATATATCAATACACAACATTTGATACAGTATCTGATACAATATGATACAACAGATGATATAATGAATATACATCAGAGACATGATACAAGATAATAGCAGCAGAAAGAAAAGATAACACAACAGCGGAACAAATCTCCAATACAGTCTTCAAGAAAGGGCTCCAGTATCGGTAATCTCCATCTCCAAAGCACCAATCGGAGATAGCCTGAACTCCCAATAACGATGCACAAAGATAAACAAGGTCAGTCATGATCCAAAGACTGAACTAGCTCCAGATAATCTACTAGACCTGACTATCGGAAAAACCCAACTCTAGACTGCCCGTGTGGGAAAATAGTGGGCACCCAGAATTTAGGAAAGGAACAATAAACTCCAGGTCAGTCGTGGGACGGGTGTGAGCAAACAAAAACATTTGGTCTTTAAAAAAAACAAAGGAATTTAAATTTGAAATTCGCAATGCTTTTTAGAAAATGAAACTACCATAAGGCCTCCCGCCGCACACACAATGCAATCGCACACTTGGAGGAGATTTCTCCTTATGATAGTCAAATATGCTTAATACGAGAAAATTTCTTTGATATTATTACTATAAGTGCAAAGTGTGGAAAAACATATCGAAAGTATAATATACATCCTAGCCAGCATAGGCATTTCGCACCTATGCCTACTATAGCTACCATGTTCAATAGCAGGTTACCATCACATTCCATGGCAGATAATACAACTAAAACCGTACAGGACGCATATTGTTTTGATTGGATTTCCAACAAATGGTCAGGCTAAGGAACTTCCTACTGCCACATGGGATCGCCTCTGGCGGGACGTCCCGAGAACCTAACCGGAACTCTGCCAACACAAGGCCGGGTTACCTTTGTAACTAGGTAACTACTACTCAAGCATGCCACTCCTCGGTCCTTCGAGACCTTTATCCGAGGCGCCTCTAAACCACAAAGCAATCACAAAGTAATAGATCTGCAGTATCCACATGAGTAAGTATCTGGGCTCCATACCATGATACCACCCTTTACCAGAAGGGAATGACACACCCTAAAGGGCGCAACCCTCATAACCTTGCCGCATCTTTCCTGTTTCAACCATTTCCGGGGTGTGAGGTCCTGATGCAGTCTCGTCCACAAAGCCACGCTTTATACAAAAGCCATGCTTTGATCACAAATGATCAATAAATGATCATCAACACACAGCAGCACTTAGCATGCCACACTACCAAATTGGGAATATATCACTGATAAATATCAACGACATAACCTCTGAGCTCGTGCGTCTCAGAGAAGAGTGTTAAGCTAAGAGAATAAATTCTCCACCACCAAGCAGAAATGTATTTGATAGAGATCAGTTTAATATCTCAAAGTGTAATGTCGGACAAACAACCATACAAGTCTGTTCTGGGTTCGAACAGAACCGAAGGCACTTCCGAAGAAGCCCTTGCAAATCCGAGTATCCACAATTCCGATCGGACTTCCAATCACTAAGAGAAAACTCTATACCGGAGCAACCCAGTGCAGAGTCAATCGACCGGTTATCCTATCGTTCACGAAGACACCCGGTCTTCAACACCGGTCTTCAATTGCAATCCATAACGTCGTATCACTATTCGGAATGGGTTTTATGACACAATGTCCTCTCCCGGCTAAACCGAATAGCGAGCGCAATATTTAAAAACATATGGATATGGGATTGAAGTTAAGTCACAACTTGAAAATCCAAAGTTTTTCTTTTAAATGGTTAAACAAATTACCATTTTAAATCTTTAAATAAAAAGATTCATTTCACAAAGTTCACCTAGATTCACAAAGATCTATTTATAGATTTCCAAAACAACTTCCATTTCAATTGGATTTATTCCTTAAATCTTTAAACTAAAGATTTATTTTGTAGCTTTCAAAACACGTTTCCAAAGATTTATATATGACTTGGGAAACTATTTCCATTTTAGAGTTGATATCAAATTGGAAATTCATTTCTTATGTGAAAGCTCTTATTATTTGAAAACATATAGTTTCCGTTTCAGAAAAATTCAATTATATTTATACAAGTTAAAATCTTTGGGTTTAGAATTTAAATTCCCAATCAACGCTTTTAAAATGGTTTAAAAACCCATTTATAAGTTGAATAACCCTTTTGAACCATACTTCCAAATCATAGAATTCAATTTCAATGTTGAATTCAAATTTAAATCAAATTATTTTACTTTCAAAACTCAACCAAGTTATTAAAAAAATTACTTTTATCTTTGAAAAACACCTTTTCAAAAGCTTATTACTTTAGACCCCATTCATTTTCAAAATCATTTGAATTTAAAAATTCAAATTTTAAACTATTAAAAAAAACTATGACTTAACCAATTTCCACGTGCAACCCATATTTGTGTGTGTGTAAGTGTGGTCTAGGGGTTCAACACAAGAGTGCACAACATCATCACATATTCAACCATATCGGTAAGCGGTATAACCTATAACGCTTATCTTTATTCACAGATTCATAGATAAAATAAATTTATCAATCACAAAGACTCACTAATATGATTCGATGTGGGTTTCGGATATCCAACTGGAATCCGACTCCCTGTTGCATCGAAATTCAAATGTCGTTCTACGGGTCAACGGGTTTTCATATTCATAAAACAATATATACATCACAGATATAATAGCTTAGCACAAAACATTAAATAGCATTACATCACATAACAAATACATCAATCCATCACATAGCATCTAATAACAACCAAACATTTATAAGTAAGATTTGTTAATTGTTTGAGTAATTCAAATAAGTTTTACTTACTTACGAATAATTACAAATCTTGGTTAATTAATATTAATAAATTACAAATCATTTTGGTTAATTATTCTTTAATCATTTATTCTTTAGCCATTAATAATAAAATTAATTAACCTTTAATTATACTTAATCAACCTTTAATTATCAAATAATTAACCTTTAATTATTTAATTCACCATTTAATTAATTATCTTTAATGAATTAATTGACCCTTAATAAATTGATTGCCATTAAATAAATTATCTTAATAGGTTATAAAATTAATTGCTTCTTAATTAATTAATAATTAATGAACCTTAATTATTTATTTAATTAAGTAATTACTTTATCTTCAATTACAAATAATTCAACCTTAATTAATAAATTGATCTCTAATCATTAATTAATCTCTAATTACTAGTTAATTAACTTAATTTTCCTTAATGAACTTAATTTATTTCAAGATAAAAATACTAGAAACATTTATCAATTAATAGTACAAAAGCTAGATTCAAGTTTGTTTTTTAAAACTTGCTTTTATATAAACCCTTTAAAAATCCCATTCCAAACTTATATTTAAAATCACTTTAACTTTACTTAACTAAGTTCAAATTTAACGAACTCCAACTCCTTAATTACAAGTAAAAAAAACATTTATGTTTACAAAATAGGATTCAAAACCAGATCTACTCCAAAGGTTTTAAAACTTCCTTTATTTAAGTTTTAAAACAAAATAGTTATAAAACATTTCCTTTTTAAAAATTTAGAATGAAACTTGTTTAGTTTAAGTTAAAATCTGAAACAAAGGTTAACCCGAGCTACCCTTTTTTTCTTCTTCGAGCCCAACCTGTCTTATCCCCGAGCACGAACTCGAGCCAACCACTTCTTCTCCCTCATCCTCTTTTTTTTCCTTTTTCTTTTCGTTTCCAGGGAATCATCCCAAGTCCACGCAAACAATTACCCCCGATCGATCTCTGAGAGCATTTGGCAACTTCGATCGTGAACGAGTATCTCCTTTCTTTGATACGATCGAGACCACGCTAGTCTCCTAACCCAACCATGAAAACTGCTCCATCCAGAACTCCTGTGCATGGAGACAATCGTGCACGTGCACGCCTCTTCCACTGGCAACCCCACCGCCGCGCCATCGCCAACCCATCACACCTCATCCCCTGATTTTATTCGCCACCTTGTCGAGGCCTACCACTTCCCTGGTCGAAATCGACTAATTTCTCCAAACCACTAAAACTCAAGAAACCCACCTATCACCATTAATTGATGAACTGCACTCGCCACTTAACTCCGATACACTCACTTCCCTTACTGAATGGAAGCCCTTTCCCAATGCCACCATCCTGCCAAAACTCACTCCCCTCGGTTGCTCCAACATCACGCGATTCCATCACGTTCGCCGACTACCTGAAGCCCTCCCAAAACCCTAAGGTGATCTCGCTCGTGTAATTCACGCAATAGAAAAAAATTTCGACAATTTTCTCGTTATCATTGATGATCAAACTTGCTTTAAGCAAAATTTCAACAGAAAATTTTAGATAGATCATCGGAAATTGGTCAAAATAAGTTTTTTGTTCAACTAACTCATACTCGAGATTTATAAATCTAGAAATCACGAGACTTCCACCTAAAATCACCATTTTGCAACTCAAACGCGATTATGCGGTTAGAATTTAAAATTAACATATTCAATTTTACTGATGAATATATTGATGTACTGTAAATTATTATTTCTGAAATGATTATATGATAAAAATTTCCAAATTAATTTTTAAAAATAAGATTATACTCTTATACTCATTTTATATTTAGAGATCAAGTCCTAATTTTTATTGTATGGGATGATACGCAATTTTTCAACAAGTTTCAAAACCTGGAAATGTTTAACAGAGGCAAGCTTTCTTGCTTGACTCCAGAAAAAAAACACAGGTATTACACTCATATGTATACAAGACCAACATGCACATCATAGTTCATAACATACAACCAAGATCATTACATGTAAACCATGTTTTTAAAAATTTATAAGAGTGATTTGCTCACCTGGAATTTTTTTTTCTTCTTTAGTCTTTTGAAGCTTTTTATTTGCAAATTTTTAATAAAGTTGTTTAAATCTTTGTTTTAGTACTAATTCACAATATTAAGTTCAAATCTTTAAAAAAATAATTGCTTGCCTTTATCTATCTTTAGAGAAAAACTGCACTGTTTTCCTGTCCAAACTGAAGCACCATTTTTTTCTTTTCTTTTTTTTTGTAAAACAAACCTGCAAAATTTTTCTGAATTTGTCTTATGTTAAAACTTGATTTCGAAATCATAATTTATTAAACTATAAGAAAAAAAATTCACCTGAGATATAGAATACAAATCCACTACTTGATGTTGATTTGCAGATTTCTGGTTTTGCTCATCTTTTGTTTCAGGTTGCATTGAATTTGTTTTTGAACTTGCCTTTGCTTCCGGATTGAAGTCTTGATTGCATGATCTGGAAGTATTTTTTTTTTTTGAAGCTTTTATGTTTGAGTTGAATATTGAACCTTGCTTTCATTTCTAGGTTTTGTTTCAGTTTTTGAGAAGCTAATGGCAGATTTTTTTTCTTTCTATTTTTCTTTGTTGAGATTCGAAATGCAAAATCTTTTATTAATGTTTGTTCAGATTTGCTGAGATATCAACTGATTGCATTCTGGGAAAATGAAGAGTTCTTGTAATTTTTAATTCTATTATTTTATTTAAACAATTAAATTGAATGCCATTTGTAACAAAATAATCATGAGATCTAACACTTGTACAAATTCAAACTTACATATGTATGTTTACTTCTTCACTTCCTTATGTAAATGTTTACATTTACAATTTTCAAAGACAATCTTTTTATATCATATTTATTTTATAAATGAATATACCTCTTTATTCATTTGTATGTGTACATATACAATGTTGAAAGAAAAATTGTTTTAACCAATATTTAAATATATATATACACACATTTCATCATAATTCTTTTTAAATGCTACTTAAAATTTTAACATTTATTTTAAATTTAATTTCAAATTCCCATTCACTTGAATAAAAATTCATTTATGGCTATCACTTCTACTTATACCAATTTTGAGGAAATGATTTTTAAAACTAATTTCATTAATAAGTGAATTTTTTCTCTTTCAAAATATTTATCATTTCAATAATTTTAAACTCAAAAGAAATTGGAGTTTTATCCATATATAGTTTATTACTTATTTTATATGTTTAAGATTTTTTTCCCCATTTATTTTCAAATTAAATTCCAAAAGTTTAAAATATATTATTAATTTACATTGAAAAATTTTAGAATGTTATTTTATTTTATTTTATTTATAAGGTATTAAGTGTTGTGTGCATTTCCACCACCGAACCAGCGAGCACAGGGACACCACCGAACCAATGCTCCCTCCCTACATGCCGAACCAATGCCTCTCCCCCTACATGCCGAACCAGCTCCTCTCCCATCCCCTACCGAGCCAAACCTTGCTCTACTACATGCCGATCCAACCTTCTCCCCACGCCTAGCCGAACCAACCTCCACCTTCCACTACCGGACCAGGAACCAACGAAGCCACTGCCGGACCAACCATACCGGACCAGACATGACCGGACCAATCCCGTTCACACACCACCGGTCCAAGACCACGCCGAACCAACCTCCTTTCCTCTACCACCGAATCAAGCTACGCTCCCGCCACCTAGTCAATGCTTCCAACAAATACCGAACCAGATGTGTCAGGCCAGATTGCTTTAGCCCAGTCCCACCAGCAGCTATATACCTCCAAGACCCCTGTCCCCGGCCTCATTCTATAAATAGAGGGGCAGGGGTACAACAATGGCAGACAAGTTTGAGAGCTCAAGCAAGGAAGGAACTTTCAAACAACTTTCTTATACTTGTACTTAAAGCTTTGTACTTGTAATCTGAAAGAAAAAGGAGAATAACATATAAAGTGGACGTAGGCACGTTCTGGCCGAACCACTATAAATCTGTGTGTCACTTACAGTTTAGTCCCTGCTTTTTTCATATTTGCACAAGTTACCCAAATCATTAAAAACCACATAAAATCGACTAAATAATACGACTTGGAGGTGTTTGTCCATTTTTTGCGCAAACATTTTTGGTGCTTTCACTGAGAATTGGAACTCGAAGCTTCAGCTTCCCTCATTCAAACTTCTTTCCCAATAGCACCCTTCATTGCCTAGGAAACATGACTTCCAGGCCGAGAAAAGACGCCAACAAGGGAAAGAACGTTGCAACCAGCAGCGCTCCAGATCCAGTGGATCCAGTTCAAGAAAATCATCCCACTACGACAGCAGTGCCAAATGTAGATCAGGCAATTACGACAGCCCCTGCCGCGGAACAACCGGCAGCAATCACTAGGGCAGACCTAGGCAGAGTTGTGGTTGAAGTGACTAACCGCTTCGCATCCCAACAAGAAGCTTTGGTGAACCAACTCATGTCACGCTTGAGGGATGCCGAAGAATCCAACCGCAACACTGAATCATGGGGTGAGTCTCAATCTGGAGGATCTCAGAGACAGCAAATGTCTTCCCTCTTCGAAGAAGCTATCAACAGGAACAACAATGATAGGGGCCGTGCCCGGACTCAGTCCGAACTACAACTCGAGGAAGCGCTTGGAACCGAACCCAATGGGGGAGGCACCAGGCGAGGATCGGATGTAGCTGAGCCAGTCATGCCGCCTAATCATAGAAACCCCGCTGAACGGAGCCGAGCAAGAACCCAGCCCGAAGTTGACCCCATGGAAATGCTCGAAGCAGAATCCCACAGGGGAAGATCAAGGCAGGAGGCAACTGTAGCTGGTCCTAGCATGCATCCGAGCAGCCAAAGACAGCCACTGGATAACGTCAGAAGTGATAGGCTATACCATCCCTACAGGTCATCTGGACGAGATCTATCCCGCAGGGAAGAACCAAGCTCATTTTTGTCCGCTCCAAATTCTGATGAAAGAATGGCACGATTATTCAGGGAATGCGTCCGACGGGAGCAAAAAAATCGAGGGATAGGCGCTAGAGTAACCAGCCCTTTCACCCGCAACATCGAAACCGCCATCACACCTCGAGAATGGAAAATGCCGACGATGGAACCGTACAAGGGAACTTCCGACCCCGTTGTACACCTGCAAAGATACACACAACGTACGCTCATGAGTGGGGCAACGGAAGGAGTATTATGCAAATGCTTTCCACTATTTTTAGCAGATCTAGCTACATCCTGGTTCTGCCATCTACCCCAAGGATCCATCAGTTCATGGGAAATGTTGAAGGAAAAGTTCATTAGCCAGTTCCGCATTCATGTGGAACAACCCAAGGATTCTTATTCTCTATCCAATGTCAAACAGAAATCCGGAGAGACATTGCAACAATATCTAACCCGGTTCAACGCCGCAGCGGCCGCAGTCCAAGATGCCGATGAGAAACTCACCCTAATGGCCCTCTGTAGTGGTGTGCACCCAGATACCAAGTTTGCTAGAAGACTAACTAAAGAAAAACCAGCTACCTTGCCCGATTTCTTCCATGAAGCTGGGAAGTACATGAGACTCGAAGAGGCTGCCACTGAAAGGCAGACAGGACCACAGGCTAAGACGGCCCATGGAAACGCCCCCGCCGCAGCGAAGGACATTCGGAGAAACGACTCTAGAGACAATGCAGGGGGCAAGAAGGGAGAAAAACGCTTGTACCGACCAGGACCGAGATTCGACGCTTACACTCCCCTGAATGAAACAGTCGAGAACATCTTCCTGGCCACCCAGGACGAACTTACATACAAGCGCCCCCCGTACAAGAAAGAGTCAGATCGCGCAATCCAGTCCGGAAAATTCTGCCGTTTCCACGAGTCTCATGAGCACGATACCAATGAATGCCGCCATCTCCGAGACCTAATCGAAGAACACATCCGAAGAAAGAGGCTGGGACGCTATGTAAAGGGCCAAGACAGTACACCAGCTCCCGCCAAGGAAAACCTAGGGCATCTCCACCCAGAGACAGGCGGAGGAAATCGCAACACCAGCGGCTCCAGCCAAGAGAAGATAGTGGTCCATACAATATTAGGAGGGCCACACATCGCCGACAAGAGCTGGGCAGAAATGGAAAGATATGGAAACTCACACAGAAGCGAGGAAGACTGCGTCAATTCTATTATGGAAGAACGCCACCCTAAGCGGAAAGAAAATAATGACATCACATTCAGTGGGCGCGACCTAGAAGGAAGGCAGTACCCACACATGGACCCTATGGTCAACTCTGCCTGGTTCGGTCCAGCTAAAGTTTTCCGAATTTTAATAGACCCTGAATGTTCAGTAAATATCCTATTCAAGCATGCTTTCGACAAAATGAAGCTGTCAATGAAGGATGTATCCCCCTGCAACAAACCCCTACACGGTTTCATTGGAGAAGCAAAGATGCCCCTCGGACAATTGGATCTCTTTGTTGAATTGGGAAGTCATCCCCGCTCCGCCGTTCGAAAACAAACATTCGTGCTAATAGACAACCACTCGGCCTACAATGCCTTTTTAGGAAGACCAGCCTTGTCCGACTTCCAAATTGTCCTTGCCCCATGGTGCCTGAAGATGAAGTTCCCAATGGATAATGGAGTGGGAGAAGTAGAAGGGGATCAAGACGCCGCTCGGGACTGCTATGTAACCGAACTTCGCAATAATCGCAGGAGAGATAAAGGGAAAAATGCAGAGACTATTCTCTGCATGAAAAGCTTGGAAGCATAGCAACTAAAGAAAGCCCCTCTTCTTGGGTATACCAGTGATCCTTTCAATGAATTAGACGCCAGGGACAAAGAGGAGGAGGCCACCGTCGAGCCTGCAGAGGCTATGGAATTCGTATCTGTAGACAAACATGACCCAAGTAAACTGCTGAGAGTCCTATCTCAGCTTGAAAGAGAATTAAAGAATCAACTCATTGATTTTCTTCGCCACAACATGGATGTATTTGCATGGACGCACGCTGATATGACTGGAATCTCCCCGGACATAGCATGCCACGCACTAAACATCGATCCTACCAAGGTACCGGTAAAGCAAAAGAAGAGAAGTATGGGGGCAGAACGATCAGCAGCCCTCGAGGAAGAAGTAAAGAACTTACTTGCCAATGACTTCATACGTGAAGCCATCTACCCGGAATGGATCGCCAACCCGGTACTGTAAAGAAAGCTAATGGGAAGAGGCGAACATGCATCGATTTCTCCAACTTAAATGACGCTTGCCCGAAAGACTGCTTCCCACTCCCCCGAATCGACCAACTCATGGACAGCACTGCCAGACACGAACTCCTATCCTTTATGGACGCATACTCAGGATATAACCAGATCCCTATGCACGCCCCCGATCAAGACCACACTAGCTTCATCACTGACCGAGGATTGTACTGCTACAAAGTAATGCCGTTTGGACTTAAAAACGCCGGAGCTACTTATCAGCGCCTCGTCAACAAGATGTTTGCAGAACTGATAGGATGAACTATGGAAGTTTATGTGGATGACATGCTAGTAAAATCGAGGAAAGCCAACGACCATATAAACCACCTGGACGAGATGTTTCAGGTACTTCGCCAATATGGAATGAAGCTGAACCCTCTAAAGTGCTCCTTCGGAGTGTCATCAGGAAAGTTCTTGGGGTTCATCGTCCATGCCAGAGGGATCGAAGCAAACCCCGAGCAAGTCCGAGCCTTGCAAGATATCAAGATACCATCCACTTGAAAAGAGATGCAAAGCCTAAACGGGAAGGTGGCCGCCCTAAGCTGGTTCATCTCTAAAGCAACTGAAAATGCATTCCTTTCTTCGAAGCCCTGAAAAAAGACAAAGGAAAATTCAAATGGACCGATGAGTGTTCAACAGCTTTCCTTAACCTAATCGAACACCTCCAGCGGCCACCCGTACTCTCAACTCCTAATGAAGGCGAAGAACTATACCTATACCTTGCTGTGTCACCACATGCCCTAAGCACCGCGTTGGTGAGAGAAGACAACCGCACGCAACGGCCCGTATACTTCGTAAGTAAGAGGTTTACGGGGGCAAAAGCCAGATATCCCAAACTTGAGAAGCTAGCATACTGCTTACTAATCACGTCACGGAAACTGCGACACTACTTCCAGTCTCATTCCATCCGAGTTCTAACAGATCAACCACTAAGGCAAGTACTTCATCGTCCCGATACTTCTGGGTGGTTACTTAAATGGTGCATTGAATTGAGTCAATATGATATCACCTACCATCCCCGCACCGCCATCAAGGGACAAGCTATGGCCGATTTCATTGCCGAATTCACCACCGATGAAGGTAGGGAGCAATCCGAGGTGTCAGAAGACGTCAGATGGAATCTCTTTGTGGATGGAGCATCGAACGAACAAGGCTCGGGGGCAGGCGTTGTGATCATCACTCCCAGGGGAAGAAAGCTGCGTTATGCACTAAGGTTGGAATTCGCTGCCACCAACAATGATGCCGAATATGAAGCAGTAATAGCCAGATTAGAGCTCGCCCTGGAGATCGGAGTCAGTTCCTTATGTCTTCACAGTGATTCGCAACTCATCGTAAATCAAATACTAGGGGAGTTCCAGACTCGAGGAGAGCGGCTCACGGCATATCTGAAAAAGACCAAGCGGCTGCTCAATCAATTGGATCACTACTCGATCAAACACATTCCTCGAGAAGAAAATCAAGAGGCCGACGAGCTGGCAAAGCAAGCTAGCATGGGAGATGATACCACTTCTGGAACGATAACTGTCTCAAGGCTACTAACCCCGAGTTTTGAGCAAGTAAATCTGATAGCTGCAATCGAAGAAGAAACATGGATGACCCCTATCCGAGAATACTTACAAAATGGCACCCTACCCAATAGGCGAAATGAAATTAAGAAAATTCTAAGGAAAGCCTCCCGCTACACAATGCAAGAAGGCATCCTCTATCGGCCCGGCTTCTCTAACCCATTATCGAGGTGCGTTGCTGGAAGAGAAGCCAGGGAAATTCTATCCAATATCCATCAGGGAAGTTGTGGGGACCACACCGAAGGGCAGACCCTCGCAAAAAAGATACTCCGATATGGGTATTTCTGGCCCACTTTAAACAAAGATGCCTTGGACTTCGTCAAGAGATGCGACAGATGTCAGAAATTTGCCAAGATTCCTCGATTACCCACAAATGAGATTACTCAAATGACCAGCCCTTGGCCCTTTGCAGTATGGGGAATTGACTTGATTGGCGAACTGCCAACGGGCCGAGGTGGAGCCAAATATGCTATAGTGGCAGTTGACTATTTCACCAAATGGGTGGAGGCGGAACCTCTAAATAAAATATCTTCAGCAAAAGTTATCAACTTCATGATCAAAAATATTCTGTGTAGGTATGGAGTCCCACTCAAGATCATATCAGACAACGGACTTCAATTTGACAGCGAAGAATTCGCCAACTGGTGCCAAGAGCACGGGATTCACAAAAGCTCTCATCCGTGGCTTATCCCCAGGAAAACGGCCAAGTCGAAGCTGTCAACAAGATCCTCAAAACCTTAATCAAGAAGAAACTTGAAAAGTCGAAAGGCGCTTGGGTGGACGAACTTCCTACGGCACTTTGGGCCTATCGCACATCTTACAGAACTTCAACAGGGCATACTCCCTTCTCTTTGGCATACGGATCGGAGCCTATGCTCCCCGTTGAAACTATACTGCCCTCTCACCGTAGGATCCGCTACAACCCGGAAGAGAACGAAGAGCTCATCCTCATGTCTTTGGATCTGATTGAGGAGAGAAGAAATGACGCAGCACTCAAAGCAGCAACTCACAAACAAAAAGTGGCAGCACTATACAACTCCAAAGTTAAACATCGCAGCTTACAAGAAGGAGATCTTGTCCTCAAGCGAATCTTTCCGCGCCCCGGGGCACTGGACCCCATCTGGGAATGACCATATGTAATTCATAAAGATCTCCACAACGGAGCTTATATTTTGTCAACAGTGGGCGGAGAGGTGTTCCAGAGGGCATGGAACATCCGACACCTCCGTCGATACTTTTCTTAACTTGTACTGCCCATATGAAGTGAATTAACAAAGAGAATCAGTGGACGTAGGCATTTTCGTGCCGAACCACTTTAAAAAACTTGGCTCTTGTTAACTTGTTCCTTTATATCTTGGCTACTTGTTAAGCTTTATCCTTTGCTGTTGAACAAAATCCTTCGCAGATGACATTTCAATTCAGAACTTCACAACATAACTCCACCTGGACAAAATCTAACAGGTACGCTACGATCCTATGCCCTCGCCAATGAGACACTTTGCTCCGGTATCCCTCTACCACGAGTTAACTCATTGTTTGCCTCGGCCCTTAAAGCCGACTGTAATAAGCCGAGTATAAGTCATCAAAAAAAAGGCCGACTATAGCCGATGGCAGCTCATTACAGCGATTCGGCTTGCCGGCAACTGTGAACCGATCATAAGCCCCAACATAAGGTGTGGCCAGCCAGGGGCAGTTCACAGTTGACGATTGGCCCCCACGCTAGCCGGCCACAGTAAATCGAATAATACCCGTGATTACGGGCCATAATGGCCCGGGTAGTTACTGTGCGCGATCGGCTCCGATGTGTCTTAAGTGCGGCTGTGGTAAAAAAGAAAACTCCCCGCAGAGGCGTAAGATGGGTGACAAATGTCTCCAAGACCCACAGCTAGGGAATGTGACTACAAAACCCGTTTGCCACGAACTTAAGCACATCGACGGCCTTCCGTGACTGGAAGTTTTACTTTTTCTATATTTCCATTCCATTTAAATACTTTTCTCCTATCCTGTATAACGGACTCTAAAGTACAGGGCACCAAATAGGAGGCACTCGCTCATGAGAATCTGAGCCTGCATACTGAGTGGCAAGGTACTCAGCCGCATCCATGGTCAGTTACACAAGACGTTCAAAGCTACCCCCTGCAGCTAAAACATGAAGGGCGGTACTCTTCTCTTGTACATAAACATGTAGCTATAACCTATTCCTAACATTGCAAAACATGGAATTATATTTCAAGCAAGAGCTCAGCACCAAACCCAATCAAACCACAAACATATGCATAATTATATTTCTTATATAACACATCAAAATGGTGGCAGCATTCAAAATATAACAGAGTCAGCTCATGTTATAAAATTACATAGAGTCGTTCAATGACATAATTACAATATGAAAGTGCACTAATGTTTTTGACTAAGTATAAACAGGAAAGTCAAGAAAACCGAAAACTATGCAGAACAGGTCAAGTCGTCAACTTCATCAGGGCTCCGCCTTCATCCTGCCTACCCTCTGGATCTACTTAACTGCAGGGTCGGAACTCCCAGCATGTTGACCAGAGGCCCCACCTGTCCAATTCAGGAAAAGAGTCCATTAAACCAACAATAAAACGATCACGTTATGAAAAGCTAAAAAGAGGAAGACTCACCAGCATCCGCTCCTTGGTCCTTATCCTCCAACTGCACACCAGCTTCCTCCGCGGCAAGCGGCCGCATCCCCTCCTTCACCGCTACCTTCTCCTCCTTTGATAACTGAGCAGTAACCACATCCATCCTTAAAGCTGCTCCGCCTTCCTTATTTGCATCAGCCTTGGCCTCCTCCAAAGCCCGGAGATATATCCTAGCCATAATCCAGGGGTAGTCATCCATCCAGGATAGATTGCCCTGCTTCCAAGTACGGAAGTACATATCCTGCAACATCTCGTCCATCATCCCCTCATTCTCCTCAAACTCCCTCACCAGGGCCTCGGAGGACAGCAACTTAGCGGTGGCAACATCCCTCTCCGATCGATATCTCAAGCAGTCAGCCTGGAGAGACCTCCTCATTTCTTCCATCTCTTCCTTTAGCTTGGCCTGAGCAAGCTCTGCGGCCTCAAGCCTCCCAGACAACTCTTCAATCTGCTCAAGATCCGCATTCCGAACCTCATCCACCGTCGCAATGGCCATATCAATCCACCCCTTGCAAGCAGCCTCCATTTTTCGCAATTCTGCCCTGCTGGCCTTTTCCAGATTCTCCTTCAACTGCCTGGAGGCTGCCGCGTGCTGAGAAATCTGGATAGCCTGATCGGCAAGGTGTTTGGCCTGATCAGCAACCACTAACCGCAACCGTATATTGGCACTCCCTATCTCCTCCCCGGCCTTGGCCAATAGGGCGTGATGTTCCATTAACTTCTTGACCTCCTCCGCGACCCGATCGATGTTGGCCTTGGCTTCGTCCCCCATAGCAGTTATCCGAGTAGTGAGCAGATCCAGATCTAGGGACTTAGCCTCATCAAGAACCCAAACCATGGGATTGCGGCAGAGAAGATGCTCGCCTGTGGCCTCGTCAAATAAAATATCCTGGGAGCTAGGGTCCAACTTTGGGTGGCCGGCAAAGTGATTGCGAGGCACGTCGGGACGTTTTATGCGGATAACAGTAGGATTCTCGGAAGGATGCGGAGAGGGGACAAACTCCGTGGTTTCCTCCGTGGTATCTCGGGAAGGCTGAGTAGGAAGCTGAGGACCAGGTGGTGAATCAAACAGGGAACGCCTCCTCTTCCTCTTTTGCATATCTTCCTCAATGACTCTAAGAAGAGGGCGATATCTAACTACATCCCCAGAACGGCTTGTTGGCGGCTTTGGTTTGGCAGAAGCTTTGAGTAGCTTATACTGTTCGAGGCGGTGCCGAATATCTGATGACTTGGTCGCCTTACCTACTCCTGGAATAAAAACCAAGTGTTACGAACATACAATGATCCATAATTCAAGAAATATGTTAACATAAAAAGAATGAGAAGGCACGTATGTTATACAAACCCTGCGGAGGAGTAGAATACTGGAATAAGTCCTGAATCTCAGTCCAGGACGGAAGCGAACCATAAAATATTCCTAAGTCCCTATCATAAATGGAGTCTGCAGAAGCCAAAAGTTCACCTTGAATCGCTGGAATCACCTTAGCTGAAGAACTCTCGGAAAATGGATCGACGCCAGCCCCAGTCTTGTCAACCCCCTTTGCCTTCTCAACCAAAGTCGATCCTTCCTCCGACTCCCCAAAAGCTTGACGGAAAGCATCATCCGTCCACTCATGAATCTCTCCCGCTTGCCTGGAGGTTAAGGCACCGACGCCACTACCGCTCTGTCCATCTCCTCCTTCACCTTAACCCCTATCTTCCTCTAAATCTTCCTCTCCCGGAGCAAGGGGGCAAGTACTAGGAGAGGGATCGTCGGACTTCTTAAGTTTATTACCTCCAACAACGGGAGGCTTCGTAAAAGGTTTCCTCTTGCCACTCTTCACCGTGGCCCCCTCCTTGGCTTTGGCAACCCTCTCCTCAGCCGTGTCACTCTGCTTAACCACGGACTGGTGTGGCAGGATCAAGTTATACTCCAGGAGAGTGGCATTCCTGATCAGATAAGAAGCCGACCTATCCCTTCCCGAAATGACCTTTATTTCAGCAGCCATCCGAGCCAAGGAATCATTCTCCACGACCGCAAAGCCACCTGTCGCTAGCAAGAAATAAAAGCATATAAGAAGAAGCATTGTGATCGGGACAAGAAAAATATAAATGAAGTTCAACTTACAGCCGGAAGTGAAAAGGCGAAAAGAAACAGAGTCATCCCTAATGAAAAACCATTCCTTCTTGAACATACTGAACTTTGAGTACAAATCCAGAACGGGCTTGAAGGGCACGGCCGCTTCCAAACTGATATATGGAGACCCCTTCTTGTAGCCTCTCAAGTTGTACAGATACCGGATCTCCCGGTTGGAAGGGGGACGCCCATATTTCCTCTGAAAGATGAGGAAAAGACTCACCAGAATGGCGTAGGAGTTAGGCTAAAGCTGGAATGGAGCCACCTTCAGATATGTGATAAAGCTAACTATCCAAGCGTTAAGAGGCGGGATAGCACCACACATGCAATGATATCTGCTGTAAGCAAAATAGCCTTCGGGGGGGGGTCATACGGCATCACCCCGTCCCTCGGCAACCGCATAAGCGCTCTATCTATCCCGAAAGAACGAGATATAACATCGAGTTGCTCCTCCTTTAGGGAGCTAGGAAGGCAATCGGGAGGGGAGACCAGAAGTTCCTGTGGACCATACCCATCCACTAACGACCTCGGGGCAGGTCCATGTTGCGCCGGTGTTGGCTGGGCTGGGGGCACGGAGGACTCTCCGTCGCCCTTAGGCTTCCGTTTATCGGATCGAGTTTCCACTCTTTGAGACATTTGTCTACAAACATAAAAGCGAAAGACGTGTTGTTAGAAAAAGAAGTGCAGAAATATAAACAAACAAGCGTATACAAGTCAAAAATTTCACTCATAACCCATGCATAAAAGTCCATTCGGTATTAAAAATAAAGTTTTCATTCGGCAATACGAAGCAAAATCTCATTCGGCATTACCAATACACATGTTCATTCGGCAATTCAGGTGTATGGGTTCATTCGGCAGCTCACCTGGTTCGGCAGTTAGGAGAGCTACGGTACTCGTTCGATTCGGCTGTTTGGTACAGTTATGGTTGATACGGCACTCGGTTGATTCGGCTATCACACTCGGTAGGAAATAACGAAGGCGTGACTCCTCTACTTATAGGCGAGCCCAAGATAACCGGACCGGATGGTTCGGCTCTCGAAACCGAATGAAGCTATTACAACTACAGGAAAACAAAGCATGCCATGTGCATACACATGCCCTACTTTGGGGGGCAAGTGTTGTGTGCATTTCCACCACCGAACCAGCGAGCACAGGGACACCACCGAACCAATGCTCCCTCCCTACAGGCTGAACCAATGCCTCTCCCCCTACATGCCGAACCAGCTCCTCTCCCATCCCCTACCGAGCCAAACCTTTCTCTACTACATGCCAATCCAACCTTCTCCCCACGCCTAGCCTAACCAACGTCCACCTTCCACTACCGGACCAGGAACCAACGAAGCCACCGCCGAACCAACCATACCGGACCAGGCACGACCGGACCAATCCCCTTCACACACCACCGGTCCAAGACCACGCCGAACCAACCTCCTTTCCTCTACCACCGAATCAAGCTACGCTCCCACCACCTAGTCAACGCTTCCAACAAATACCGAACCAAGCTCTGCCGAACCAGATGTGTCAGGCCAGATTGCTTCATCCCAGGCCCACTAGCAGCTATATACCTCCAAGACCCCTGTCCCCAGCCTCATTCTATAAATAGAGGGGCAGGGGTACAACAATGGCAGACAAGTTTGAGAGCTCAAGCAAGGAAGGAACTTTC
Organism: Allium cepa; assembly: GCA_030765085.1. Taxonomy (NCBI): domain Eukaryota; kingdom Viridiplantae; phylum Streptophyta; class Magnoliopsida; order Asparagales; family Amaryllidaceae; genus Allium; species Allium cepa. The sequence continues at coordinate 218,347,450 of CM060934.1, read as the reverse complement.
AAACAACTTTATTATACTTGTACTTAAAGCTTTGTACTTGTAATCTGAAAGGAAAAGGGGAATAACATATAAAGTGGACGTAGGCACGTTCTGGCCGAACCACTATAAATCTGTGTGTCACTTACAGTTTAGTCCCTGCTTTTTTCATATTTGCACAAGTAACCCAAATCATTAAAAACCACATAAAATCGACTAAATAATACGACTTGGAGGTGTTTGTCCATTTTTTGCGCAAGCATTAAATATAGAACTTCAAATCCATAGTTAAGTTTTAAAAATCAATGTCCAAATAACAAACATCCTGTTTTAATTTGAAAAATTCAAATTAACCCACAATTTTATTCCAAAATTCGTTTTAATTATCAATTTAAATTTAATTAAAAATCGGGATCTTTACAGTTTGGGATGGGGCATTTTTGCTTAGTGAGTCGAGTTACAGTTCAGATCGATAGGCCAGATTTTGATTTTGAATTTTGGGCATCGAATCGAGTTTCGTTTCCGAGTGTTGTGTTGCTTCGTGACTCGCTGGAGGTGACGCGGTTCGTCGGAGCACCGGCAAAGTGTCTTGCACGTGCACGACCTTGCGATGGTGTAAGGAATTTAATGATGGGCAGTTCGAGTTGGTTCTCGAGAAGGATGAGGAGTTCTTCGTGTGAGAACCTGACTACATGAGTGGTTCCAGTTATGGAAATTTGAACTTAATCATAACTGAAGAGAAAGGAAAAAGTAGAAGAAGGAGAATGAGAGAAAGAAATCGCGTATTTACTCGAGTGGACATAAGGATGCTCTCGGGTTTTGATTTCAACTGGCAGCCTATCAAAAGTTTGGAGTTAATTATCTTAACCAAATTTTAGGCATTGATGATTTAATTAAGGGTTTACAAATTAAGCTAAGAAATTGTTACACGTTTAATTATTTACATAAATACTTAGCAATGTTTTCCAAAATCTTGATTAATATGTTAATGAGGTAGTTAATATAAGATAAGTTTTAAATTTAATTAAAATTAAAGTTTTCTAAGTTAATAATAACTTGCCTTTAAAGTAATTAAGGAGGATTTTAAAATGTTAATCAAGATAAATAATAAATTAATGGATTAAAGGGGGTAATTAAGAAGAGTTAATTAATTTATAATTGCAATTAATTAAGTAATTGGGGGTTTATCAATTTATAATTAAAGATTAAAAATTAAGTGTCTAATTTATTTTTAATCAAGAATTGTTAATGATAATTAATTACAAAGATTGTTAATTAAAGATTTTAAGGATAAGTTAGTGATTAATGAAAGGATAATTACGTATGGGTGTTTGGATAATTTAGGATAATCAATTTCATGATTAAGGTTAATTAATTACTTAACTAAGGTCAATTTAGTATGGCCTAAAAAGTAATTAATTAATTAAAGTAATTTAAGGATTACTTAATTGTTCATTAGACATGTATTAATTAAGAAATAAGATTTATTAATTGATAATTTGAGTTTAAGAAATTAAATAACTACTTGGTGAAGAAATTAAGAATTAAATTACCTAACGTAATTTATTTATTTAAGAGATGATATTGAACTCAAAGAGACCGGAGTCGAGTATTTGTAAATGCTCGAAACCACTTCGATTAAAAATTTGCAGTAATTCTTTAAATGAAATATAAAGTAAGTGAACCCTTGAACTAAGTAATGTTTCTTGGGATTGATTTGTGAGGTATCGACTATTACAAGTATTGAACTAGTAGTGAAGTACGAGTTACCCGGATTTCTTTAAAAGTTCAAAGTAAGTATTTAAAATATTATGGATTTACTCATGCTAGTTTCCAGCCTGACCCGGGTGTTACTTTGATGTAATGCCCGGGTCAGACCGAGTATTACCGAATTTCAGGTAAGGACGTTCTGGAGCTCAGGAGGCGTACTGTATGGTAAGACATATGGAGAGTTTCCGCAGTGACTATTATTCCTGGTTATTTGGAACATATTTGGTTTGTGTATGTCCATTGTTGTGTATTGATTTAACTCTGATGTAAATAAATGTAAATTGACATATTCTGTATTCTTTGTAAACTGTTATTATTTGATATTATATTTTAATCCGATGCGAATGTGAGAATATGTATTGTGTTCTGTTTCCTTTTCTTCTATCTCTTTCTTCTTTTCCTAACTATCTGAAATTTTCGAGATCGAAAATTCCGGGTCGTTACAGATAAAAAATGAGAAAACTCAATGTTCCATTCATTAATGTCCCTAGTGGAGCAGTAAATCAATATAATTAATTACTGGTGGACAACATACTGTAACTAACAGCTTTATTTATGAACTTAAATAAACTAAAACCATGCCAAACAAGTATTTTTTTAGAAAGAAGTGCAACAATGAGATATTATGTAGATATAATATTATCATCTACTGAATAAAATGACTTCCTACCTAGATCGGTTATCCATCAAATTTAAAAACTTAGGCGGCAAGCTATCCAAAGACATTCACCCAATCAATGTCTTGTGAAATATTTGCTTGCCTTGTGAAACTCCAAAGTGTCGCCTCCTGTTTTACGGAGCTCTACCATATGAAGATTGGGAGCTACCTCAAAAACCTAAGTCAAACTTAATAAATTAATAACTAATCTAGCTTTTTCTAAAGTACTTGATCATATTTTAGATAGTTTGTCACTATATGCAAATAAGATGCAATAAAGTTTGGTTAACAATTTTTAACGACAAATGAAAATGGTTGTCTGGGAGTAAGAAGTAATAGTAATACATACTGGTTATCAATAAATTCATTCTCCGGTGCATATACTTTAAGATTTTATTTTATTGTATTTCATTTATTTATTTTATTTTGTTTTTTTCTTCATGATAAAATTTGACTCCTCACTCAAGCATGTAAACAAAGCTATTTCTTTACATTTATTTTTAAATAATTTATAACTGAACAAATAAAAGCAAGACTAATTTACTACCTCTATTGCTACAGATAAGTGGCCTTTCCTGTCAGTCTAGTCACCCTTCAACTTTATCTGTATAGAAACCAAATTGTAAATTCATAACAAATACAGAAAATTCTGAATCATTACATAAGAACTAGGTAATATATTTGAAAACACCATTTTCATTTTTAGAAGTCCATGATTTGCGGATAAAATTATGTTCATGTGTTATTGTTCCGCTAAATTATTCATGTAGCTGTTGGTAACCCACAAAACATTGAAGTAATCTTTTGATTTTTAATATGCACCTTATAGTTATGTTTTTGCACATTGAATCCCAAAGTTTTAGCAGTTAAATATTAATCAACGTTTTAACTTGCAAATGCCATTATATGTAGATTATTTTTGGATTATCACTTTGATCGCTGTCTGGTTGTGTATCTGCAAATGATGATCATTCAACCTATCTGCCTAAATTTACTCGGTAATTTTTGAAACAACATGACATAACCTTAGTTGGGTCATGGGTAGCTTGTATGAATGTATTTAATAGTTAGATAAAAGGTAGTTACTTGATACGGGTCTTGAAACTAATACTAATTAATTTGTCGTTACCATTACGTTTTCTTAAAGATATCAACAAATACTATAATATTATGTTCTAATATCTAAGAATATTGATACTTGTTATGAAAAATGTTGCAGGCGAGGTTTAAACTGGATGCAGATTGGCAAAAAACACCAATATTCAAGAAAATAGGAGGTATTTGGCGCGCGTCAAAATGTAAACCAGTTCGCCAAATAGTTAAATCAAAGTCCATGGAGTAAAAGCTTCAACTAAAGCCAAGTAACATCAAAAGTACAAACGAGTGGAAGAAATTTATAAAGTCAAAAACAAGCTCGAAATTTCAAGTAATTTTTTATTATTGTTGTTTACTTCTTTGTATGAAATATAAGAACATAAAGGACATAAATAATGAATTTTAATCTCTTATTTTAGGTATTAAGCATGAAGAACAAAAAGCTATTAGAGACAAACAGTTGCCACATACATGCAGCCGTAAAGGAATGGCTCGTCTAGCTGAAGATGTGGTAAGAAAAATTGTAATTTCATATACTATAATATTTATGAACTTATTACATAATACAATTTTTTACTTGATGTTCTTTTGAATGTAGAAAAAGAAAAATGGTGATTGCTCTTTCGTCACTAGAAGTCAAGTTTGGATCAAATCTCACACATGGAACAACGGTGAACCGGTGAATATAACAGTTGCAAATACTATAGTAAGTTGGTCAGAATTGTTTCTCCTTCTAAAATTACAGTAAATTGATTTTGACCAATAAGTTTATAAAAATTGATTTTGACCAATATGACAGACAACGACATATGATTTAGAGGCAAGATTCTAGTCTGTTCTAAGAGAATGGAAATTGTACAATAAAATGATTTTCCTATAAATTCTACTTGCAAAGATTGTTGTAACTATTGTGTAATTAAAAGATAAAGCATTCTGGATTATAGAACATATTATGAACCTAAATTCCCCAAACTTTGTTTACACAGCTCATTAATTGGTCAACAACATACATATGGTAAGTTTTTCTACACGGTTTGACAAATTACGAAAAACTTTAACGTTTTTTAAAAGACGCTGACTTACCATATTGAAGAATATTTTTAATTTTATCTCCTTCAAAGTATGAATTATGCATGTCTAAAATCTCCATAACGTACCTCTGGTATATATATAGTTTGAAGCTACATCAGTATTGTTTAGATAAAAACAATAGTGTGAAGTGCAAAAAATATGAATTAGTGAACCACAAAGTTGATATTGAATTTATCAAAAAAATAAGGATGTATAGTAAAGCAAGGCTGAGCATCAACTATGGCTTTAAAAATGTGCACTATCATTTTTTGGTTAGGCATGTACCTCCTCACACGATCCTTTAAGGTTAATTGCAGGAACCACATGTTACTATTGTGAAACCTAAAATATAGATAATTTATGTACTGATTTGAACATGGATGTGATAAATACTTATAGTTGAAAGTATTCAAGGAAGTGATTTACATTAGTTTTTCTCCATCAACAAAATGAAGATGAAAAGGTAACAAAGGGTGATATCCTGAAGCACAATTTCATCGGTGAAACATAATCCGAAATCATTTAGTGTAATTTAGTGTATTGTTTGTTTATGAATGGGTAAATGACTTTTATTCTTATGAATGTTCAATGCGATCATGGCATTTTACTTCTTTCAATTTTAGATACATCACTTTCTTAGTATACAAATGTATCATTATATAATCTATGTGCATTAACTTTTGTAGACAAAGATAAAACAAGTTGAAAGGGTTCCAGAATCAAATTCGATAATCAATTACAAAGAAGATGCACTTTCTCAAGTACTGGGACAAGATAGACCTGGTCGATTAAGAGCAATGGGAAGGAATTTGAACATCACTAGGGAACTTTAGCACAAGTTAAGGATAAGCAAACAATGCAACTTGAAAAAAAAGTTTTAGAGTTAGAGCAAAAATTTCTCGTGATGACGAAAAATTAGGTAAAATATCTCCTGTCTATTGAGGATCGATGCCAATATTTGCTAGTTGTTATCACAATTGTATTCATGTTATTATAATTGAGCGTTGAAGGGTAAACTAATGTTATAAAAATTTATGTTGCTGGTTTTGCTGGGTAGAGACAGTTGGACAGAAGTAAACACACCTCATGTATTTTGTATTATTGGTTTCACATCATTTTTATTTTTATCTTTTCCAATAATTAATATATTATTCCTTTAATTAATTGTATTGCAAGTATGATAAAAGCCGCCAAAAATGTGATTTATTAGATTGGCGAGGGATTGAAGAAATTGTTGCTGAAGGAAGAGTTGTGTTAAAGGATCCAAATAAGCTTATCAATAATATTCCTTTAGGATCGGATGCAATGGTAATTCTAATAGATTGCCAACAAAGCCAGATGTTTTTTTATGGAGGCCTACATCTAGTTTCACACCTATTGGGGAAGAAAAGGATGATCTAGTGGCATGGCCAGCGAATAGAGTTATTTTACATCCAAATGATCACCCTTAAGAAGAAGATTACGTGGTAAACATTTATCTTTCGCAATTGACATACTATTTTAAAATATTTAACTTTTACTGATTAAATATTTTTTGTCTCGAATAGAGTAAAAATGGAAACTTAGAATGCAAATGCATTATTTATGATTGATTAGGTAGCAAAGAGTTAGTGGTTGAAGGGCGATTACACTCGAGTGATTCAAATGAAATTATTAATGATCTTCCTCTTGGACCATGCGCCATGATTGTTTAGATAGATAATCCAATAAAAAAAGATGCTTTTTTATGGAGGCTAGCCCCTACTATGATATGTGTTGAAGAAGCTATCGGTAGGAAGATAGCATGGCCTAAATCCCAAGTAGTTGTTGAGATGGTTAATGTTCCAGCATCTCCTACGCCTCATACAATAGTGCAAACATTTATGGTACTTGATTTTTATGCACTGGCGTATCTTTTAAATTATGATTTTACAATGATTAATCAATATATTTATCAACATAAACCAATTATATCATATCCTTTTTGTTAATTTATAGACGGCAAATTCAAGAACGAACAATAGATGTAAGTTGATGGATTTATCAAAAAAGGAAACAATAGTTGTTGTAGGACGTGTAGAGTCAACTGATCCAAAAGCACTGGTCCATTTTAAAATACTAGTACCAAATGTAGTTAAAGTTTGGATAGAGGCTGTCAAGGAGCCAACTGCGGTGCTATGGAGACAAACATCTGAATTACAATATATGGAAGACGTCATTGGCTCTATAATAGCTTGGCCTGCTGCGCACGTTGAAATGACATGAATTTTCAGTAAGTATAATCTACTTTGTTTATAAACATATTAATTTTGCATCATCTTATAAAATCATATCTTATGTAGTTATGTAGTCTAAAAAAACTTTATTTTCACGTCTACGAGGAAGCTCTAAAGCACATGGCCTGAGAATGAGATAAGGTTTAATACTAGTGATTAATAAATAATAGCCTAATCCTATTCGTTGTTTATCGTATATGCGGTCAGTCAACTCTAGATGTTTCAACGTTAATCTCCAGACTGGAACAACATGATAGATTTTTATATCTATTAAAACATGTTTTGTCAAAGCAGAAAATAGGTAGCCTTATATGTAATAAATGTTCCAAGATTTCGTTAGACCAGAAAATATTACAATAAAATCATCAAAATACTTCAGATGTCATAAATTTATGAAAAAGAAAGGATACATGCGGTCAAGATAACGAGGTTGAATACCAGAGCCTTGGCATGTGGTTCAGGTTAATGAACCTGCATTGTCACAGTTCACACATTTTGATACTTCTGTCTCCCCAGGTCTTAGAACTACTATAACGTTCCCTGACCCCGTGCAGAAACTGCATTGCTCTGTACAAATTACACTTTCTTTATTAAGTTCTCCATTTTTATTTTTTATACCTAGGTTTAAATTAACCTACTCAAGAATTTGTATTATTGCTGAAAGTCATACGAGCACCAGATCCACTATGTGGGAAGCAAGCTTGTGTGTTCTCTCTTTTTGCCTGATTCATCAAGATAGAATATCATTCTTACTCTTTGAAATGAATCATATAAAATTTTAATTTGTAGAAATGAGAAAAAAATGAATGGAAAGAAAGATGAAATTAACTTATAGCACTATCAATCCGAGTCTGGTAAAATGCAGGAATTCCAATGCCAACCGTTAGACTAACAATGCCAACAGTGGTTGCAATTATCTGTAATTTAACTTCATTAAAAAGTGCATGTCTGATGAGACAATACAAAAGAATTTAAATGAAGAAGACTACAGTGAGTAATTCAGGTTTACGTGTCTTGGTCAAGTTCTAGAGCTCTAATGCATGGATATGAGTAGTTAGGTGTATGTTTGCAACAGTGGGAGGGATTGTGAATTGTGGTAAGGTGCAGTTTAGTGGTTCTATTTTGGTTGTTGGTGGTGGAAGTTTGTGGTTTAGGTGGTTGTTGAGAGGGTGCAGCCTCATGGCCATGTTAATGTGACCATGAATAAGTTAATTAAAAATCATAAAGTAATTAAATGGCACAAATTGTAGAACAATATAACAGTAATCACCGTATCAATATTGCTGGCACGAGCTTAGTTATTTACAATGTCATATTGGTTATTATAATCTAACCACACAAATAAGAAAAGAAATAATTCTACATTAAGAAGCTAAAATAGAAGATAGGGAAATCGCGAAATCAAAAGAAAAATTAACAAGATGCGTGTGATTTTGGGTTGGTAGGGTTGCGTGGAGTTCGCGCAGTGAGAAGAGGTATTCAACTTCCAAAGGTTTGCATAGGGCTGATTCTATGCAACCTCAAATTAAAATAAAAAAATACCGTAGGAGGCTGATTTTATGTAGTAATGGACTATATGTGGTTGATTATTTGTAGTTCGGAATTAAATAATACATAAATGATACCTACAAGATGCTGATTCATAGCAGGTCAGAAATGAAAGAATAAATATTAGATAGGAGACGACAGGTGGTTGGTTCATAGTGGTCACATGTCTAATTAAATAATATAAAAGATGTAATAAGAAAGAATATGTGGATGACCGTTTCATAGCAGATTTGAACTTAATAAATATAAGAATAGGGCTACGAGTGGGGTAGTATAGTTTCCCAGAGCTAAATAAAACAATTTTGTAGGGGAGTGGCTCCTAGCAATCTAATATTCAATCGATAAATAAAATAATACCATTGGGACCGAGGTCAGCATAGTATTAGTAAAACAAATAAATAATTAAATGGACGTTGCTAAGGGAGGGTTCTGTGTAACATTATATTTTCACTTTGGTAAGTTTGGGACCAGGTGGGAACGACGTAGGGGCGTAGAAGTAAATTGTTCCATGAAGCTTAGGAAGTTTCCAGGGTAAGTAATTATGACCTTTACTTTTGTGCAATATTATGTATGCAATTTAATAAGTAGAGAGTGGAAAATCTATTCCGCATTTTGCGGCATGGTCTGACTATGAATTTATGTTGTACTTTTAGGTAAGAATTATTCACACCTAACTTTATGTCTGACCTGTATTTTTACCATTGTTTTCCCCATAAAATCATGAGTACTAATTTGAATAGGATAGGTTTATGGGATATGCAGGTTATTTTGGGTGCACAGTGAAGGTCGAAGACGATGCATAAGACCCAGCAATTCATTATTGTATGCTAATTCCGCTATTTTAAGTGTTTGGGTGGCATCATCGTATGTTGATCTAACACTCTTCTATGTATTTATATGATTATATTTTGACCCTTGCATAGGTATGAGTTGGGATTAACATTGAAGATGTATGCAACAAATATTTAAGCAAACTTGCTTACTATCATCTATAAATAGGCATTGATTACTATCATCTATATCATTTTGAAGACGCTCCATCGTTAAGTGTAAAAACATAAGCAGACGTTGATTACTATCATCTATATCACTTTGAAAGCTCAAATACGTTAACCTCTTCATAATGAGCTCTCCATTCCATATATAAGAAATAAGTCGCGAGTATTTCTTAAATACTTTAGTATATAGGGTGCTCCTCCCAAATCCTTCATGGAGATATTTTTGGAAAGTCAGCCTTTCGTCCATTCCAATAACGAAGTGTCATTGCCAATCAACAATAGATCATCGACATAAAGTACTAAGAATATGATTGTGTTGCCTTGTTCCTTTCTGTATATGTACACTTCCTTTGTGTTCTGATAAAACCCAAACTATTTCATCGCTTTATCAAAACACTTGTTCCAACTCCATAAAGTTTTTTAAGTCCGTAAATGGACTTTAACAACCTACAAGCTTTGCCCTTACTCTTATTTAACACAAAACCCTCGAGCTACGACATATAAATGGTTTATTCTAAAAAACACTTAGAAAAACTGTTTTTACATCCATTTTCCACACTTCATAGTCATAGAATGTCCTGGTAGTTTGAATAATCTGAATGGTCTTAATCATGGCTACGGGTGAAAAGGTCCCGTCATAATCATCCCCTTGAATTTGACGAAATCCTTTCGCAACTAGCCTTTCCTTATAAGTCTCCACTTCCCCATCTTCATTTAGCTTTTTCTCAAAAATCAATCTGTAGATGATGGGTTTTATCCTTTTGGTTATGTTCCACAAAGTCTACACTTCATTTTCATACATGGAATTCATCTCGAATTTCATAGCTCCAAGCCAGAGTGTATAGTCTTTACTCTATAGTGCTTGTTGGAAGGATATAGGAGTTTAATCATCCAAGAAACGGTCCTCCTTCTCGCCATATACAAGAAAACTGTATTATCTCTCTAATGCATAAGATTCCCTACCAGACCTTCTAATTGGTTATGTGTTTTCATATATGGATAAACTTAGTTCTCCTATTGGTTCGACCTTTGTGTTAATTTTGTAGTTCCCATCCAAGTCAATAAACTTTCTATTAACTGATTTTGATCGAAATTCCTTTTCTAAAAGGATAATGTGTTGATAAATAATGACCTTTTGTTCCTCGGCATTGTAGAGTATATATCACATCGAATTTTTAGGATATCCTATAAACTTACACGGTACTGATCTTGTCTCTAGTTTATTCAGACCAACGTTGTCAATGTATGTCGGACAACCTCACACCTTCAGATGTTTAAATTAGGGTTTCTTACCATGCCATGTCTTATATGGTGTTTTAGGTACAAATTTAGTGGGTGAAAAGTTCAACATACACGCTTTTGTTTCTAGAGCATATCCCCAATAAGATAGAAGTAACTCCGCCTTACTCATCATGGAACGAACCATATCTAACAGGGTTCGGTTCCTTCGCTCTAACATAAAGTTATGTTGTTAAGCATAGGGTGGATTAACCTATGAGATAATCCTATTATCTTTTAAGTATTGTTGGAAATCATGTCCAACGTACTCATATCCTTAATCTGATCAAAGCATCTTAATCTTATGCTTTGCCTTGTTTTCTGCTACATTGTTATATAAGACAAATTTCTCATAGATATTTAATTTGTTCTTCATAATATACATATATCACAATCTAGAGAATTCACCAATGAAGGTAATAAAGTAAGAACTCTTATCTTTGGTAATTATAGGCATCAGGCTATACAAATCACTATGTACTTATCATAAGAGTTCATCAACTCTTTCATTGCTCCCACTAAATGGTGCTTTGTCATTTTAACTCTGAGACATGACTCACATATGTCAAATGATTCAAAATTAATTAACGATAGAAAACCTTATGTGTTAATTTGTATAGTCATTTCTTACTAATATGACTTAGCCTATAATGCCAAAGATAACTATCATTTATAATTTTAGAAGAATTATTCACATAACAATAAAATAGCATTAATCACATGAATGCCATTGTAGCATCCCCATTTGGAGACCCAAACTAACCGCTACAGATGTTGCATTCGTATATAATTGTTATTTTTTGGTAAAAAAATGCGTTAATTTTAGATACATTAACACTAGGGGCATATGGATAAGAAATATTTTAAACTAGATTTTTAGAAAAATTTCTAATTCCATTTCAAATCACATTTCAGATTCGTTACCCAATCCCAATTCATAAACCACCTTCAAGAAAATATAATCATTACAAAATATGCCAAGAACGACATATGTAGATGCCCCCTTGGTTGATAGAGTTTAAATATAGGCACTAAATACTTTGCCATTACATCCAACTACATATCGAAATAAAATAGAAAGAACTCTTACTAACTAGCTTGCCTCATGCACATCTTCGAAGGCTTATTCATCTAAAGGAGAACTTAAAAACCTCATGCATGTCTCCTCAATTGGTGCTACTCCAAGTTTATCACATATATCATCATTTCTAATTCGGTCTCTTCTTGTATGACCGCAGCTCCATCGCAGCATATGCATCTCTGTTACATATATCTTATAGACGTGTTGGCTTTTAACAGACCAACATTCTACATCATACAACATCGAAGGCCTGATTGATGTTCTATAGAACTTTCCTTTAAGCTTCTGTGGCACTTTTCTATTACAGAGAATGCCAGACCTCTGTCGCCATTTCACACATCTTGCTCGAATTCTAAAACTAACATCTTCATCAATCTCACCATCATAGACTTTACTTCCATCCAAGCTAATGTTCGTTACATTATTTACACAATGAAATAGATATCCAATCTCAAACAATCTAGAAATAGAAATAATTCTACAAATGAAGTGTTTTACAAAATAGCAATTATTTAATACTAATACTAATCCACTAGGCAAATTCAAATGATAATCTTATATTGTCATTGCATCTACCATAGATCCATCAACAATTTCCACTTGCCATGCTATGCCAATTCTTATGCCCCTTTAATGAATTGCACATATGACTACTAGATCTTTAATCTAAGACTCAAGACATTTTATTGATTATAAAATAATTTTGAATCTTAATTGTGCCTAATGGAGATGCAGAACCATTTTTCTTTTATTCTCTAACAATCGCCAAGTAATCAAGACAAATCCTTTTCCACTAAACATTCTTGTGGCAGTTAACCCTTGTCACCGGTCTTTTTACGTTTCTTTTTCTTACCCTATCATTTTCGCTTTTTGAAGATGGTGCACTCCCATTTACCGCAAGTACAGTCCCTTAATCCTTAGATTAAGACTCGCTCGACCTCAACATATTAAGGAGCTCCATGAGATTCGCATTCAGTTGGTTCATGTTATAATTTAGTATGAACAGTTCATATTGAGGAGTAAGAGAACCAAGAATCAAATCTACTTATAATTTGTTGCTTTTTTGTACCTCTAGTTGTGAAAGCCTGTCAATATAGCCCTTCATCGTTAGCACTTAATTGTCCACCTTTTGTCTTTCGGTCATTTTGGTATTGAACAACTTCTTCGTAATCTCACAACTTGCAGAACGTGACTTCACCAAAAAATGCCTCGAGACTATCAAATATCTTGTGGAAAGATATATTTTCATGCTGCCTCTACAACAGCTTGTCTAACGTCGACAATAAGAAAGCTAGGATAATCTCTATGTCTGACACTCATTTTTCATAAGCAAGTCGTACTTCAAAGTTCTCATCATCGGCAAGTTGTTCTTTAGGTTTACATATAATAGCAGTGTAACATCCATGAAATTGTAGCTAAAATAATTTGATAATTAATTAAATATTCAGAACAAATTGAATTTAATTATGAATAAATTAGAAAATTTCTAGAGCAAATAAAATTTTTGGATTATAAATAGTATTTGATTTGAAATTTAAGAAAAAGTATTTTACAAATAAATGTTGGATTTAAAAATGAACATATTGAAAATAAATTAGATTTGGAATTTTATTTTTAAGCTTATAACAAATTGCTTCAAAATTTTATTAAAAATGCATTTTAATTTGTAAATGATGTTTTTGATTAATATAATAAAATTTCAAAGGCTAGTTAAGGATAAAGTTATTTATTATTATTTTTCATATAATTAAAATTTTAAAACAATCTTTTGCTTTAAGAGATTTTATAAATAATTAATAAAGGAATATATTTATTTTAAAAAGAGTTATATAAGTATAAGTAATTAAGAAAAATGTATATATATGTAAGATCAAAAAAAAAATTAATAAAAAGTTTTATCTTTTGAAATGAAATAAGAAATATAATGTTAAGTTATATTTAAAATATTATTTGTAGTATTTAAAATATAGTAAAAAGTTTATATGTTGTTTAAAAATCTGAATTTCTGTATTACACACATGTATAATTATTTATAAAAGTATGATTTGTTTTAAATTTCAATTTTTCTTACGATTTTATAAAAGAGAATGCATTTATTTATTTAATAAGAGATTGTATACATGTTAATATGTGACGCCCCACCTCTATACCCACGCTAGACAAGAACACTATGATGTAATGCTGTCGACTAGCACGGCGAATAAGGCTGTGGAGGAGCGACCATCCATGTAATTTCTTTGTGCGAGCACCGATATGTCAGATAGTACAGCATGCATTTCATTTAAGGAGGAAGTCCGACATACTTATACAAACTCAAAGCTATCATATAGTGGCTATATAATCTTCGGAAGCAAATATAGAAATAAACATAACACTAATCAGTCACAGACATCCAGATCACAAAGGCGGAAAAAGATATGAATATATATATAACACATAAAAGTGTACATAAGAGTAGTGGTCTGAAAGATCCACAATGACGCAAAAGAATAGCAACATGTGCTATACAAAAGAATACATCTATGAGTCGATATCTCAAATGTATACAACAAAAACTACTAATCTAAGCAGTTAGCCAAAAGTCAGAGTAGTAAATCCTTGGAGGAGAAGTCAAGCAGAAGCACCTGTAATATCTCGGTCTGACCCGAGTATTATTTCATAAGAAAATAATAAACGGATCAGTCTAGCTATAAATATCAGATGACATGATATAGAATAAGAGATATGGCATAAACATATAATATCCATAATGGCATACTACTATAAGTATGTAATTGAAAATCAACAAGATATTAATCAATATTACAAGAATCTTCTCAAAGATCCAAAAGTTCGCCAAAAGGTAATGACACACAAATTCACCAATGCACAATAAATGACCAATGCACAATAAATGACATACATATCAATGCCAGCTGAAAAAGGTGGTGAAACATAAATTCCAGAAATCATATAGAAATCCATAAATCACAAGAAAAGATTGGCCAAGACATTGATGTAGTACGAACGGTACATCCAATGAATCAAAAAGCCAAGACATTGATGTAGTGCAAACGGTACAACCAATGAATCAAAAAGCAAAGACATTGATGTAGTGCAAACGGTACATCCAATGAATCAAAAAGCAAAGACATTGATGTAGTGCAAATGGTACATCCAATGAATCAAAAAGCCAAGTCATCGATGTAGTACAAACGGTACATCACATGAATCGAAACACAAAACAATTCGAGACATCGGCGTAGTGCAAACGGTACGTCCAATGAATCGAAAAGCCGAGACATCGATGTAGTACAAACGGTACCTCTCATGAATCGAAACACATTAAAATTGCATGGGTTGCTAACCCACGAAGAAATGAGACGAAGCTCAATAAGATGAGGTACAGTCCTCAACATAGACAAAGAGACATCACACAATGCTAGTCTAAATCACAAAAATGATCGTCATCGATCATCAAGAAGTGTCGATTACACTAAGCTAGTAAATATATGAGTTTAGCTTCATGTCCCATAAACAATTTCTTAACTTAAATATTTACGAACAAACTGTAGATATTCACTAGAAAATTGTCACAAGAGGTTCAATCGAACAAGTCCAAGGATCAACCGACGAAGCACACGCAAGCGTTTCATACCACTTGTTTTACTAAGCCGTTTAATTCAATTTCTCATACGAGTGAGGTAAAGGTTTGTATATATTAATAGATTGGAAAACGGTTTAGGAAAAGAGATTTATAATAAAATAGTGTTGAAATCGCTTGGATGAAAGAGTTTTGATATTTACTACTAGTATTGAAACCTTTATATTTTTAAAGTGACAAATCACACAAATTATTGTAGAAGCAATAGGTCACAGAGATTCACATTCGAAGACGTGAATAAAATCCAAGGAAATCAATTCCAAAACCATCAAAGTAGAAGTACCCATGCGACCTAAGAAGGCCGAGCTAAAGTGTAATGGAATGACCTAAAGTAAAATAGGTTGAACGAATTAAGGTAAGCATACGGCCAAGGTGAAGCGACCTAAGGTTTAAGCGACCTAAGGTGGTGAGGTCGAGCGACCTAAAGGAAGTTAGGTCTAACGACCTAAATGAGATGAGGCGGAGCAACGACCTAAAGTCAACACGAAGTAAGGCCGAGTGACCTAAAAGAAGTGAAGTCTAAAGACCTAACGAAAACAAGGTCTAACGACTTATAGGAATTAAGGTCTAGATACCTAAAAGAGATAAGGTCGAGCGACCTAATAATTCTTGCGACTTAACACAGACAAGGCCGAGCGAACGACCTAAGAATTTGCACGACCTAGTGGAACACGCGACCTAAAGTTAAACAAGGCCAAACGACCTAATGTAAATAAGGTCCAACGACCTAACGTGTGACAGGCGAGCAACCTAAAATGTTACAACCTAATGGTCGAGCGACTTAAGGGGTTAAGGCCGAGCAACGTATCAATGCAGTAGGGCGAGAGACATATAGGGGGTAACAAGGCCGAGCGACCTAACTATATAAAGGCCATGCGACCTAAGGGTTTAACAAGAACGACCCAAGGCAAAACGAGCTAAAGGCTCATGGCAGAACGACCCAAGGGTTCGAACGACCTAACGTGCATACAGGAATTGCCGAACAACCTAGGGGTTGAACGACCTAACTTATCGCGACCTAGCGACCAAAGGTTGCAGATGCGGGTTAAATAGGTCAAATGACCTAAAATGCAAACGACCTAAGGTCTAACGACCTACGACCTACGAGCTAGGGGAAACGACCTAATTCCGTGGCGACATTTCAAGACAGTGCGACCTAACTGCAGGAATTCACCAAAAACACTAAAAATTGGAGTTTTTCGCCAATCCAATCCAAACCAAATGCAAATGTACATGCTAAAGTGATGGGAATTCACTCCCAACAATCCAAGATAGTTATAGACAAGAATGTGAGATAAAAATCTCACCTTTGCACCAAAAATCAATGAAAATGAAGCTAAAAGCAAACAAGAATCAATCCCTCTTCAATCTCAACACAAGAAGCTTGAATCCAATGTCTTCTTCTTGAATTTGGAGTTGAATGATGGATTGCAATTGAATGTGAGATTGGAGTTTTAATTTCCCATTCCCTCCTCTATTTTTGATGAAGCTTGAATTCTTATGTTGTTAGGAAATTATGAAGAAAAGAGGGAGTGGAGGTTGGGCCTAATAGGCTAAGTCCAAACCAAAGTCCATGTGTAAAAAAGTAGTGAAATTCCACTAACTCCAATCATATCAAAGTTTATACTTAAAAAGTTGTAAACGGCGTTTCGAACTCAATGGAAGTGGTCTCGAGTCCTAATTTGACCATTTACAAAAAGTAGCTTTTCCGGCCAAAATCCGATTAACGATAAAATATTTAAATATAAAATCGATAAATATGCGGGTTGTTACAGACTCCCCTCCTTAAAGAAATTGCGTCCTCGCAATATATAAGGTGGAAATAAAAAGTAACAACCATAAAAGAATATTAACACCAAAAGAAATTTGAAATAAGAAGTTCACCATAAAGAGCATGAAAGTGTAAGCTTGAACGGGATCGCTCGATTAATTCCCAGAATTCTTAAGAGTAATCCTTAGGATCTGAGAACCATTGAACTTTCATGAGAAGTACATCTTTATTCCGAAGGCGCTCAACCTCCGAAAAAATGATGCGAATGGAATGTTGCTCATAAGTCAAATCTGGTGAAACTTCAATTTCCTCAATAATACCGGGCTCAAGAACAAAAATCGGAATCGCTAAGGCATTTCGGTAGTAGAAAGACGTGGGAAAACGTCATAAATAAAAGAAAATTGAGCCGGTGTAATGACGTAGTATCATAACAGTACGCTCGGGAAACTAGAAACTTGAATAATTAGGAGCAACAGCGTAGTACAATGACGGTACACCCAATGAACCGATAACCACAAAAGAACATAGGACGCAAGCCCATAAAAGAAATAAGATGGAGCTCAATAAAACTGGGTATATCGAAACGTCCGATGAACTTGGTAAAAAGGTCATTTCATTTGGTCATCAACAAAGAAACAATCACCTGTTGCTTACGACTAAGTACATAGGCCACACGATTCTCCTTTCCGGGAGTATAAAGAATATCAAGATCATAAGATGCCAGGAACTCGAGTCGACATGAAGTTCCTTATGAGAAAATAAATATTTCAAAGATTTATGACCGAGGTGGAGAATAGATTTCTCACCCAAAAATAATGATGCCAAATTCTAAAAGCAAAAACAATAGTCGCGAGCACTAGATCATGAGTGGCATATCGAGTCTCGATAGGCTATAATGATTTTAGAAGCACAAGTGATAGCACGTTCTCTTTTGCAAGAGGACGACATCCAGACCAACACGACTAGTATTGGTACAAATAGCAAAGTCTTGGTTCCCCTTTGGGAATCACAAGAATGAGAGTATCGAAAAGAAAGAATTTCTTTTAAATAATCTTCTTTCCCGAAAAGCTAAAACTTTCAAAATCACAATTATCTCGATGTGAAAATCTTTCTAGAAACATTTACATTTTACAAGTCAATATATCATGTCTGATTGTCTCATCAAAACGTTTAGGAAATTCCTATCGATGACGTTAATCACGCGGATCGACCAGAATTATTAAAGCACTCAATGGGCAATACCAGCACAAAATCATCTTCTATATGATAAAAATATATATTAAAAGTTTTAAGAATATTCTTTGCTCGTTTAAGAAAAAAATCCAATTATACTTATAAATAAATCTTATGAAAAAGATTTGCAAAATTTTCAAGTTGTTGTTTTCATCCAAAATCAATAAATACAAGAATGGAGTCATCGAGATATTCGTAGAATACTCGATTTATAAAATGGATGAAATAAACTGGATAAACTGAATGACATAATAATCATTCATAAGAATCATAACGAGTGCAGAATGCAATAAGTGGAATGCTAACTTCTACAACTCGTAGCAATTGAAATTCAGTGGTAAGGTCAAACCGAAAAGGCCTTAACACCACTCAATAGATTTTCTTAGGTAATAATCGTAAGACAAGGTCAAAAATACCGAAAAATTCTCAAACTATATGAATGAGAGAAATAACACTTTCCTCGTCATGAGGGCTTAAAGAATAGAATGATGCCATCAAATTGGAATCAAAATCACAAAGAAAAATAGAAATCTTCTTAACAAATTAAAAATGTCGAAGATGAATAGTCCGTTCGGAAAAATAGGATATGGGTTTCAAAATGGTTAAGCCAATCCTTTCATGCAAATCAATTCCGAAGCCTAAACAACGCACAATCATGCAAATCGGTTCGGAAAGAAAAATCACATGAAATAATTTCGACATCAATAAAAACCATGTTGAGTGTTGCGGATCTACCATCAGGATTCGCAATCCTCAAAGAAGTAAACAAGTTCTTTTGATATAAAATAACGAGATGACTATATCAACAAGAACTTGAAAAGGATAATCACAAAAACAAATGAAATCAAGGATTGAACTAGAAATACCTTGACCAAGAGAAGATTTGCTAGTGGCTTGCAGCTTTCCTTCTCTCTTGGTTGGAAGCTTAGGACACGAAGATAAAAGATGACCCGAATCTTTGCAATCATGAAAAAAGAGGGGTTTCGGACACTCCCTTGCATAGTGGTCTGTGGAACCATAATTGTAGCATTGTCCACGACTAGAGGTAGGAGTCTTTGCTACCGGATTTTGTTGCTTCCCTTTTTTGTTGGGAGTGCGGCCTTTGGATTTGATAGGCCTCTTCACGTTATTGTTGAAATTCTGCTGGGCAACCACAACTTCAACATTACTCTCTCTATCGGCCTCTTCAAGGCGAAGAGCGATATCAATAAGCTGATCAAATGAAACCTCAAGTTTCAGGAGTAATGCTTCCTAAGATTCTTATTCAAGCCATAGACAAATCTCTGATTTTTCTTCAATGGGGTATTAATGTGTTCAACCCCGTATTTGGACAGAGATTCGAAAGATGCGACATAGTCTGTCACAGAAGATTCACCTTGGACAAGGTCAATAAAACGCCGTGAAAAAGATACCTTTTCAGCCTCCAGCACAAACTTCAATTCGAATCGTCCCCGGAATTGCTCCCAAGTAAGATCCGCTTCGTTAATCTTCGAAGTCAACAGTTCATACCAATCTAATGCTCTTTCTTGAAGCATGCTAGAAGCCACTTGGACTCGATGAAGGTCAGTAAGATTCATGCGAGAAAAGATGCGATCGCATGATTTGAGCCGATCTTGAATTTCTATTACACCCTCGGATCCCTTGAATAGCCTTCCACCCAAATCGGTATAGTCTCTGCACAAGCGTACAAAACCAGATCTTGGATGAGTAAGTTCTGGATTGGGTCCGGCTGCCTGAGCATTCTTAACTAGATCAAGAAGCTGTTGTGCAGTCATAAAAACTCCATCTTGGGGTGTAGTACTAGATTGACTGGCACTGGGACGACCATGTCTAACCATTTCTCTTCATTAAGAAAGAAAGAAGAGGAAGAAGAAAAAGGTTATTCACCAAATAAGTATCAAGCAATCTTGACAAATAAAACAAGGATCCATAAAAGAGAATAGGATAGAATGGTACGAAGACACGAACTAAATCCTAAGGTACGACTCCTAAGCTGGACTTAAGACGATGATCCTTGTTAAGTTATTCTACATTGTTCCGAAGTTTGGCTCTGATACCAAGCTGTGACGCCCCACCACTATACCCACGCTAGACAAGAACACTACAATGTAATGCTGTCGACTAGCACGGAGAATAAGGCTGTGGAGGAGCGACCATCCATGTAATTTCTTTGTGCGAGCATCGATATGTCAGATAGTACAACATGCATTTTGTAACGATCCTGAATTTTTGAACAACTTAAATTGAAAATATTTAATTAATTTTAAATATTGAATGATAATTTAAATTGAATTCCCAATATAACAATGAATTTGGCGATTTAATTTTAAAATTTAATCTGTTGAAAGTTGAATAAAAATTTGAATATTCAATTTTAAGCTGATTAAAAATAATTCAAAGGCTTAGAAAATTCGTATTAATAATACTGAAGATAATAAAAGCTTCAGAATTGAATTTGAAAATAATTTGTTCAGTTTTGGAATTTTATCGTTCAAATTGAATTTAAAAATAGCCTTCCGAGGCATAGTCTCGGAATTCAACGAAACCAGTTTCAATGGGTCCGTAATATTGAATTATTACCGGATTTCAAATTTCGTGGCGTTCGGAGTTGATTTGTGAACATACGACATAAAAACGTGTCAAAGAAAATTATCAAAAACAAATTGAATTCAAAATGAAAAAAAATAAATAGAATAAAATAAGAGGAGAAAATATTTCAAGATCTTTGGTACACAATATTTTATCGTCTCTGTAAAATCGCGTACCTATCAGCTACCCTACCCTGTACGCTGCCTCCTATTTTTATTTTCAACCAAGCTTCCTTTTCACTTCATCGTTAAAAAAGAAAACCTAAACCTAAAAAAAAAAATCAAAGCGAAGAAAATAATGGCCGCCTCTCTCTAAAATCATTCGTTCCTCTTTTCAAAAGCAGGGTTAATGGGGAAATCGAAAGCACTGCTTTCAGAGGTTCGATCGAAGGAGGTTTTCGACCTTGTTTTCGTCGATGGCTTGGCTGCTCGTAATCAAGGTGAGTGAACTATCACTCACATCTACTTCACTCTTAGGCCGTTCGAGTTTATTTTGATGTTGATGTTTTTTCTGTATGGGTTCGATTTCGTGTTTTTCCCTGGTTTTGATTTCTGAGTTTAGTGATTTTTGAACTGTGACTTCGGTCTTGATTTCTGATGACACTCGTGTATTACCATGGTTTTGGTTTGAAAAGGGTCGACCTTTCTGTTGATATTCTGGTTTGACTTGAGCTTATAATTCGATTTTGCCCTGCCTTAACAGTGGCTTCGGCTCTTGAGATAGTCGAATTTGTTTTGGTTGTATAAATTGGCTTTGGCATCACTCTGTTTCACTGTCATGTTAGCATTTGTGCTTCCCTTGATGTTGCACTGCTTCATTATGGCACCTGACCTATTTTAATTCTCCTAATTCTTGATTTAAAATCATGTTTAGTTAATGCTTTTGATTTATGAAACCAAAGTATGAAATTAACATGTTTGGATTTTGGTAGAAATCAACATGCCTTGATATTTCTTATGTTTCCAGAGACAACAACTAATATTTTAACTTACTTAAAATTTTAAATATTAACTTAAGGTAATCAACAACTTCATTTTTTATAAATTTCATTCTATCAGAAACTTAATTAAATGATAAGTATTTTAATGAAGTTTGTGCCTGGAAAATTAAACAGAACTGGCAAGGGGAAAAAAAAGAAAGAGAAAAAAAAACATGCACACATATAATACTTACATCAAATATTTACTTACAATAACATGCGATGCTTATTCATCTCAACATAAAATCATGCAACCAAAAAAAAAACAAATTTAGATTTTAAATTAAAAAAAAAAAGGGTTACTCACTTGTTATCTGCTGAAGTACAGAGATAGCCCTTTAATCTATTTTGCTTTAGCTCGTGCTTTTTTATGGTTAACAAATTGATGCTCACGGTTTTGGTTTCTCTGGTTAAACGGTATTTTGATTCCTGACATTTTTACTTTGTAATGAAGGTTGACTTGTTCATTAACCTGACTGTGACGATTTCACTGTGCTCATTTTTAAGTCACTGCCTTGTATTTGGTGTACATTTGTTTTGGTGCTTTGTTGGCCTGTAGCTCCATGCTGCCACCCTGTTTCATTTTTACTTTGAGGCAAATAGTTTATCGGGGTAGTTTCGAGCTTTGCATAGTGCTAATGCATCAAGTCATGTTGTTGTTGAGGTTTTGTATTATTGAATTTGAACTGTCGGATGCACTGGTCTCTCTCGTCTTTGATTTGTGCACTGACATGAGTTTGAACCTTTTTCACACTGTTGTTTCATGCTGCATCCACTTGATTCATTATTGTTGTGTGCTGTGGTGCCATATCTTTGGTGCCCTCACCTTCATACCGCTGTCATGACTTGATGTTGATTTCTTGTTGCCTCTTGCAGTTTTGTTTTTGCAAGTTTACGACTTGGTTGAAGTTGTTGGTTCAGTTCATACTGAACTTTGACTCGTGTATGCTTCTGATTTGAATGAAACATTTCTATTGTGTTTGCACTGTGTATTCGAATCTGATTCGTGTAGTCTTGCATTTTGATTTGAATGAAACATTTCTACTGGGATAGTAGCGTAACCGCCGGGTATACCGCGATCTAGATGAAATAGCGTAATTCGAGGGGCGAGATGCCTATGGTTTACAAGCGACTCTACTGGTATAGTAGCGTAACCGCCGTGTAAACCGCGATCTGATGGTATAGCGTAATTCGTGGGGCGAGATGCCTACAGTTACAAGCGATTCCACTGGGATAGTGGCGCAACCGCCGAGTAAACTGCGATCTATGCAACAACCATGGCGAAATTCAAGAGATGAGAAATCTATAGTTTACAAGCGATTCTACTGGGATAGTAGCGAAATCGCCGGGTAAGCTGTGATTCATGGGGGAACGTGCTTTCCATATCCATTTTTAAAAGAATTTTTAAGTATTTTCACTGGGAATTGAAGCAAGTATATTTAGTACTTGGAGATTTTTAGTCTTGCGCCTGGCCAGCGTATGCCTAAAGTCTGCAAGAACGACGATAGACTTGTTAAATTTCGAGTTAGCAAGTATTTTCAAACTTTAAATAGAAAATCAATAATCTGAAATTAATGTAACATAAATTCCAACCTAATGAACTAAGGAAGAGGATTCTTGAAATATTTTGAAAGTCCACAGCTTTGGAAAAGATATAATATGCGAATCTCTAAAATGAAGAATTTCAAGTTTAAATTTGAGTTTCGTAAGTCGAAAATTTTAGTAAAGATTTTTGCGTCTTGATTTTAGAAATTAATGAACAAGAGTTAATTAACAAAGCTAGTGAGATAAAACAAATAGAATGAATCCTATACTTATTTATTTATTTTTAATAAGTTTCAAACTTGATAAAATTGAGTAGGGTATAAATATTATTGAAATTTTAACAATCATTTTTCCTTACTTGTAATTTCGGGACGAAATTCTTTTAAGGAGGGGAGATTGTAACGATCCTGAATTTTTGAACAATTTAAATTGAAAATATTTAATTAATTTTAAATATTTGAATGATAATTTAAATTGAATTCCCAATATAACAATGAATTTGGCGTTTTAATTTTAAAATTTAATATGTTGAAAGTTGAATAAAAATTTGAATATTCAATTTTAAGCTGATTAAAAATATTTCAAAGGCTTAGAAAATTCTTATTAATAATACTGAAGATAATAAAAGCTTCAGAATTGAATTTGAAAATAATTTGTTCAGTTTTGGAATTTTATCGTTCAAATTGAATTTAAAAATAGCCTTCCGAGGCACAGTCTCGGAATTCAACAAAACCAGTTTCATTGGGTCCGTAATATTGAATTATTACCGGATTTCAAATTTCGTGGCGTTCGGAGTTGATTTGTGAACATACAACATAAAAACGTGTCAAAGAAAATTATTAGAAACAAATTGAATTCAAAATGAAAAAAAATAAATAGAATAAAATAAGAGGAGAAAATATTTCAAGATCTTTGGTACACAATATTTTATCGTCTCTGTAAAATTGCGTACCTATCAGCCACCCAACCCTGTACGCTGCCTCCTTTTTTTATTTTCAACCAAGCTTCCTTTTCACTTCATCGTTCAAAAAGAAAACCTAAACCTAAAAAAAAATTCAAAGCGAACAAAATAATGGCCGCCTCACACTAAAATCATTCGTTCCTCTTTTCAAAAGTAGGGTTAATGGGGAAATCGAAAGCACTGCTTTCAGAGGTTCGATCGAAGGAGGTTTTCGACCTTGTTTGCGTCGATGGCTTGGCTGCTCGTAATTAAGGTGAGTGAACTATCGCTCACATCTACTTCACTCTTAGGCCGTTCGAGTTTATTTTGATGTTGATGTTTTTTTTCTGTATGGGTTCGATTTCGTGTTTTTCCCTGGTTTTGATTTCTAAGTTTAATGATTTTTGAACTGTGACTTCGGTCTTGATTTCTGGTGACACTCGTGTATTACCATGGTTTTGGTTTGAAAAGGGTCGACCTTTCTGTTGATATTCTGGTTTGACTTGAGCTTATAATTCGATTTTGCCTTGCCTTAACAGTGGCTTCGGCCCTTGAGATAGTCGAATTTGTTTTGGTTGTATAAATTGGCTTTGGCATCACTCTGTTTCACTGTCATGTTTGCATTTGTGCTTCCCTTGATGTTGCACCGCTTCATTATGGCACCTGACCTATTTTAATTCTCCTAATTCTTGATTTAAAAATCAAGTTTAGTTAATGCTTTTGATTTATGAAACCAAATTGCGAAATTAACATGTTTGGATTTTGGTAGAAATCAACATGCCTTGATATTTCTTATGTTTCCAAAGACAACAACTAATATTTTAACTTACTTAAAATTTTAAATATCAACTTAAGGTAATCAACAACTTCATTTTTTATAAATTTCATTCTATCAGAAACTTAATTAAATGATAAGTATTTTAATGAAGTTCGTGCCTGGAAAATTAAATAGAACTGGCAAAGGGAAAAAAAAGAAAGAGAAAAAAAAGCATGCACACATATAATACTTACATCAAATATTTACTTACAATAACATGCGATGCTTATTCATCTCAACATAAAATCATGCAACCAAAAAAAAAATTTAGATTTTAAATTAAAAAAAAAGGGTTACTCACTTGTTTTCTACTGAAGTACAGAGACAGCCCTTTAATCTGTTTTGCTTTAGCTCGTGCTTTTCTATGGTTAACAAATTGATGCTCACGGTTTTGGTTTCTCTGGTTAAACGGTATTTTGATTCCTGACATTTTTACTTTGTAATGAAGGTTGACTTTTTCATTAACCTGACTGTGACGATTTCACTGTGCTCATTTTTAAGTCACTGCCTTGTATTTGGTGTACATTTGTTTTGGTGCTTTGTTGGCCTGTAGCTCCATGCTGCCAACCCTGTGTCATTTTTACTTTGAGGCAAATAGTTTATCGGGGTAGTTTCGAGCTCTGCATAGTGCTTATGCATCGAGTCATGTTGTTGTTGAGGTTTTGTATTATTGAATTTGAACTGTCGGATGCACTGGTCTCTCTCGTCTTTGATTTGTGCACTGACATGAGTTTGAACCTTTTTCACACTGTTGTTTCATGTTGCATCCACTTGATTCATTATTGTTGTGTGCTGTGGTGCCATATCTTTGGTGCCCTCACCTTCATACCGCTGTCATGACTTGATGTTGATTTCTTGTTGCCTCTTGCAGTTTTGTTTTTGCAAGTTTACGACTTGGTGGAAGTTGTTGGTTCAGTTCATACTGAACTTTGACTCGTGTATGCTTTTGATTTGAATGAAACATTTCTATTGTGTATGCACTGTGTATTCAAGTCTGATTCGTGTAGTCTTGCATTTTGATTATGATTATTGTCACTGTACACCTGTATAGGTCTGAAGCACTTTTGTACAGCCTGGTTGCTTCACCATTGATTAAGTCATGAGAAGGTTTTTACTATGAACATACTTTGTATTCAGATTTGTGGTTGCGTATGCACATGTTTTCACTGGCATTTGACTTGTAGTCTGCAGTGTGCATTGCTGCTTGCTGTTCACTGAATTGATTTGAAACTCACTAGACTTTGCACTTGGCCATATACATACTTATGATTCTGAGTTGTATAGTCTACCTACTGGTATTATTATGTAGTCTGAGGTGCTATTTGTTCATTTATGTGTACATTTGTTTGCATTTCCCTTAGTCACGTATATCACTCCGTTGAATTGCTTGCATTGGTCTACAAGTGCTTACTGCTCGTAGTCTCTGTTCGGCCTGATTTTACTTTGACTTTGGTCACTGCTGCATATTGTTCAACACGTAGTTTGCTGTCTGATTTTGTACTTGTGTTGAATCCCGCCCAATCGCTCGGATTTGACCTTGTGCTGATTTTTATTTCTTCACTGTCGTGGTGAGGCAGTGCACGCGTGCGTGTACTGCAGCCATGTAGCATTGGCTTTATTGATATTTCTTTTTCTTTTGACCCATGGATTCTTTGTGTATTTCATATGCAGTATTGGCGAGGCAGTGCACGCGTGCGTGTACTGCAGCCAATCAGTATTTATGTTTTAATGATATTTCAATGTTTTGAATTGATTGGTTTTAAATTGATGATTTTGTTGTTAATTGCCGTTTAGGCAATTATGATGTTTTTCTAACTTATCTTCGTTAATAATTCCTTCATCTATCTTCGTTGATAAATTGAATCTACCGATTAGTTGTTTAACACTGTTAAGTGTTATGTTTACCGTTATCCGTTTTCTTTGTTGAAAGGATCGGATAGGTAAATTTATCTTTGACTGTCGTCTAATTTCTATTTAATTATTATTGCCTCTATGCACTAATAACTGAGTTTGAATTAGACTGACCTGTGTATTATTTTCTTTTGAATGTAATACTCGGGTCAGACCGAGTATTTTTACAGCTTGAAGATTTTCAGGCAGCGAAGTTAGAGAGAGGGGGATTACCACATCACTAAAGTTTTTCGGGAAAATTTTCTTGTACTAAAAAATAAATAAATTGTTCCGCTGTATTAAAATGTAATTCATTGTATAACTCTGATATTTGTATATAAAAGAAAGTTCATTTATGATATATATTATTGTTTCTGTGATTCTGTGACTGATTCTGTTTAAATGTTATAAACTAAATAACAATCCGTCATTTGAACGTTTCTAGTTGGTTTAATTACCGACTAGAGGCGGTCAGAGCGGCGGGTCGTTACACATTTCATTTAAGGAGGAAGTCCGGCATACCGATACAAACTCAAAGCTATCACAAGTGGGTATATATAATCTTCGGAAGCAAATATAGAAATAAACATAACACCAATCAGTCACAGACATCCATATCACAAAGGCTGAAAAAGGTATGAATATATATATAACACATGAAAGTGTACATCAGAGTAGTGGTCTGAAAGATCCACAATGACACAAAAGAATAGCAAAATGTGCTATATAAAAGAATACATCTATGAGTCGATATCTCAAATGTATACCTACTAATCTAAGTAGTTAGCCAAAAGTCAGAATAGTAAATCCCTTGAGGAGAAGTCAAGCAGAAGCACCTGTAACATCTCGGTCTGACCCGAGCATTATTTCATAAGAAAATAATAAACGGATCAGTCTAGCTATAAATATTAGATGACATGATATAGAATAAGAGATATGGCATAAACATATAATATCCATAATGGCATACTACTATAAGTATGTAATTGAAAATCAACAAGAGATTAACTAATATCACAAGTATCTTCTCAAAGATCCAAAAGTTCACCAAAAGGTAATGACACACAAATTCACCAATGCACAATAAATGACATACATATTAATGCCAACTGAAAAAGGTGCTGAAACATAAATTCCAGAAATCATCATATAGAAATCCAGAAATCACAAGAAAAGATTGGACAAGACATTGATGTAGTACAAACGGTACATCCAATGAATCAAAAAGCCAAGACATTGGTGTAGTGCAAACGGTACATCCAATGAATCAAAAAGCCAAGACATTGATGTAGTGGAAACAGTACATCCAATGAATCAAAAAGCAAAGACATTGATGTAGTGCAAGCGGTACATCCAATGAATCAAAAAGCAAAGACATTGATGTAGTGCAAACGGTACATCCAATGAATCAAAAAGCCAAGCCATCGATGTAGTACAAACGGTACATTAAATGAATCGAAACAAAAAACAATTCGAAACATCGACGCAGTGCAAACGGTACGTCCAATGAATCAAAAAGCCGAGACATCAATGTAGTACAAACAGTACATCTCATGAATCGAAACACATTAAAATTGCATGGGTTGATAACCCACAAAGAAATGAGACGAAGCTCAATAAAATGAGGTACAGTCCTCAATGTAGACAAAGAAACATCGCACAATGCTAGTCTAAATCACAAAAATGATCGTCATCGATCATCAAGAAGTGTCGATTACACTAAGCTAGTAAATATATGAGTTTATCTTCATGTCCCATAACCACTTGCTTAACTTAAATATTTACGAACAAACTGTAGATCTTCACTAGAAAATTGTCACAAGAGGTTCAATCGAACAAGTCCAAGGATCAACTGACGAAGCAAATGCAAGCGTTTCATACCATTTGTTTTACTAAGCCGTTTAATTCAATTTCTCATACGAGTGAGGTAAAGGTTTGTATATATTAATAGATTGGAAAACGGTTTAGGAAAAGAGCTTTATAATAAAATAGTGTTGAAATCGCTTGGACGAAAGAGTTTTGATATTTACTACTAGTATAGAAACCTTTATATTTTTAAAGTGACAAATCACAAAAATGATTGTAGAAACAATAGGTCACAGAGATTCACATTCGAAGACGTGAATAAAATCCAAGGAAATCAATTCCAAAACCATCAAAGTAGAAGTACCCATGCGACCTAACAAGGCCAAGCTAAAGTGTAATGTAACGACCTAAAGTAAAATAGGTCGAACGAATTAAGGTAAGCATACGGCCAAGGTGGTGCGATCAAAGGTTTATGCAACCTAAGGTGGTGAGGTCGAGCGACCCAAAGGAAGTAAGGTCTAACGACCTAAATGAAATGAGGCCGAGCTAAGACCTAAAGCCAACGCGAAGTAAGGCCGAGCGACCTAAAAGAAGTGAGGTCTAAAGACCTTACGATTAAGGTCTAGCGACCTAAAAGCGATAAGGCCGAGCGACCTAACAATTCTTACGACCTAACACAGACAAGGCCGAGCGAATGACCAAAGAATTCGCGTGACCTAGTGGAACACGCGACCTAAAGTTAAACAAGGCCAAATGACCTAAAGTAAATAAGGTCCAACGACCTAATGTGTGAAAGGTAAGCGACCTAAAATGTTACGACCTAATGGTCGAGCGACTTAAGGGGTAACAAGGCCGAGCGACCTAACTATATAAAGGCCATGCGACCTAAGGGCTTAACAAGAGCGACCCAAGGAAAAACGAGCTAAAGGCTCATGGCAGAACGACCCAAGGGTTCGAATGACCTAACGTGCGTACAGGAAT
Source organism: Allium cepa (assembly GCA_030765085.1). Taxonomy (NCBI): domain Eukaryota; kingdom Viridiplantae; phylum Streptophyta; class Magnoliopsida; order Asparagales; family Amaryllidaceae; genus Allium; species Allium cepa. The sequence continues at coordinate 218,317,526 of CM060934.1, read as the reverse complement.
TGCCGAACGACCTAGGGGTGGAACGACCTAACTTGTGGCGACCTAGCGACCTAAGGTTGCAGATGCGGGTTAAATAGGTCAAACGACCTAAAATGCGAACGACCTACGACCTAGGGTAAATGACCTAATTTCGAGGCGACATTTCAAGACAGTGTGGCCTAACTGCAGGAATTCACCAAAAATACTAAAAATTGGAGTTTTTCGCCAATCCAATCCAAACCAAATGCAAATGTACATGCTAAAGTGATGGGAATTCAATCCCAACAATCCAAGATAGTTATAGACAAGAATGTGAGATAAAAATCTCACCTTTGCACCAAAAATCAATGAAAATGAAGCTAAAAGCAAACAAGAATCAATCCCTCTTCAATCTCAACACAAGAAGTTTGAATCCAATGTCTTCTTCTTGAATTTGGGGTTGCATGATGGATTGTAATTGAATTTGAGCTTGGAGTTTTAATTTCCCATTCCCTCCTTCATTTTTGATGAATCTTGAATGCTTATGTTGTTAGGAAATTATGAAGAGAAGAGGGAGTGGAGGTTGGGCCTAATAGGCTAAGTCCAAAACAAAGTCCAAGTGTAAAAAAGTAGTGAAATTCCACTAACTCCAAACATATCAAAGTTTATACTTAAAAAGTTGTAAACGGCGTTTCGAACTCAATGGAAGTGGTCTCGAGTCCTAATTTGACCGTTTGCAAAAAAGCTTTTCGGACCAAAATCCGATTAATTATCAAATATTTAAATTTAAAATCGATAAATATGCGGGTTGTTACATAATATATGAAAATATATTTGTATAAAAGTGAATGCATTCATTAAATAATAAAAATTTTATAGATAAAAACATAAACATTTGAAAAATGATACATAGGTTAGAAAAGAGTACTTAAGTGTTAAAACACAATTTTTAAATTAATTTAAATAAAGGAGTAGACATGATTTTTATAAATTTTAACAAGTGTAAAACATGAAGGGGAGAAATTGTACAAGTGTAATAAAGAGTAGACAAGTGGCAAAGGTATTATTCTCTTTTGAAATAAATTTTTAAAACATGCTAAGAAAAGAAAAAAAACCAGAAATCAAATCTGAAAAACACTTCCTCTAAAAACAAAAGTCAGTGATCATCCTCAAAATCAAAACACAAAACCATCTTTAACTCAAAAATAAACAAAACAACAATCTTCTCAAAGCAATTCAAGTAAACCTGGAATCAAATTTGACCTCAAACCTGAAGGTATCAAAAATCTTCAAAGCCTGGGAAAGATCAAGAAGTTAAACCTGTAATCAAATGTGCAGTTCAAATTGATCTAAACAGCAAGCATCAAGCAACTTAGCAAATTCAAAACAGGATCAACCTTTTGATGCAGCTCAGGCCAGAGAAGAAAATACGCAACCAATAATTCTCCAAGGGATAAGTCGTACACGACTTAAGGAAGAGTTAAGTCGTCCACGACTTAAGATGGAAGCTATAGGTCGTTCCCGACCTAAGGAGTCACGTGAGGGAGAGCTGCGAGTTAATGAAGAAAATTTAAGTCGTTCCCGACCTAACTGGAGACTAGAGGGGAAGTTGTACCGAGTTCACGACCTAACTCAAACGGGTTACGACCTAAGGATGTTAAAGTGATACGAACGACCTAACAGGCTACGTTCTAACGAGCTACGATCTAATAGTCTACGACCTAAAGAGTTGAGTCGCTGCTTGGTTATGCCGCACTGGAAGTAAAGCCGCTCTGGAAGTTAACTCATCACCGACCCAAGAGCTTAAGTCGTTGGGAGTTTAAGTCATAAGTCGGGATGTTTGTATTTTCTTAAGTCGTAAGTCGTTAGGTCGCATACGACCTAGGTGTTGTAAATATATGTGTGTGTTGTAACTTGAATCTTGTACCGTTAAGTCATAAGTCGTCACTTTTGTGTGTTTTTTAGATCGTGTACGACCTAAGTTGAGTCGGCATTGTGTTGTAACTGATAAGCCGTGTACGTTGAGTCGCTGCCGACATATGATGAGTCGTAAGTCGTGAACAACTTAAGGCACTGGTTGTGAAATGCTATAAATAGGGAGTGTGTTGTACATTTTGGGGGGTTAATGTTTTGAATAAAAATTCTATTTGTTAGCTGTGTGCTTTCATTAAATTGGTAGTTGAGTGTGATCTCCTATCTCCACTTTCGACATTCGAGTGCGCTTGAATCTTCGATCGTTGAAGCCAATTCGCGGAATCAAGTGCGCTTGATCAACGCTCGAAGAATTGTAGATCTCTTTTCACGGTATCGTGCGCGATCAACGTGTCAGAGATAGCTAGAATTCGGTATCTTCGGATCAACGAATTTGGGCCTTTCAGTATTTCTCAATCCACCAATTGCTACTTTCACCGTTTCATCTACCTTTTCGTATATCCGCTGCGTCAGTTTTGGTATCAGAGCGAGACTTAGCCAATCATAGCTATGCCAAGTCTTGGAGCCAAGGAGAAGTTGTGTTTGAAGTTTGAAGTTTGAAGTTGCAACAAGTTTGGAGTTTTCGATCCATATCATTTTGGATCCAAAGTCCGGAAAGTGTTTGAAGTTGTTCAAGGCCGAGTTTGAGTAATTAGAGTCGAGCCTTTCAGTTTGTGTCGAGCTGATTGAGCCGAGAATTGAAGTTCATTTAGAAGTAAAGGAGGTCGTGCCTTGTTTGTTCAGATTTGAGTCGAAGTCTTGAAGATTGTATTTACGATTTGTGTTGAAACTTGTTTGATTTGTTGAATTATTTGTGAAATGCAATCATGCCACCAAGAAGAGCTAACCGTCATCAAAATGTTGAAGCGTTGTATAGAAGAGAAGAAGCCGAGCAGTTGGAGCAACGCATTAATGAGAAATTTGATGAAGGTATTGGAAAGCTGAAGAAGTTGATGATTGATATGAATCAAACTCAAAGGAGGATATCACCAATCTCGAACCATGGAGGAAGCCGAGTTTCGCCATCGGTTACGGAAGCGAGAAGGGTATCACCGCAATCTTTTAGAGAAAGAAGAGAAACATTAATTTCATCAAGGAGAGATCACCATGACTATGGGAAGGAAGAGATAAGAACTTCACGTGAGTTTGAAGAAGAGCCATATAGAGAAGAAGAGAGACATAGTAGAAGGGACATGCGTGATCGAAGGGATGTTGATGGTCGAGAACGATATAGACGTACATTTGATTTTGAAGAAGAAAGTGATAGAGCTAGTATTCATTATCGAGATCGAGGCCAAGTTCAAAATTCGTATCGAGATGTAGAAGAAGATCGACGATGGGAGACGGGAATGAAGACAGAAATTCCGGAATTTAAAGATGGGATGGTAGCTGAAGAGTTCTTAGACTGCTTGTCAAATGCTGAAGAGATCTTTGATTTCAAGGAGGTTCTGGAGAATCGTCGAGTGAAGTTGGTTGCTACTAGGTTGAGGGGGAGAGCTTTGGCGTGGTGGCAGCAGACTAAACTTACAAGGGAGAGAATGGGAAAGTCAAAGATTGAATCTTGGGAGAAGATGAAAAAGTTGATGAGAGCTACGTTCTTACTATATAACTATCAGTCACTCATGTACCAAAGGTTACAGAATCTAAGGCAGGGGCCGAAGTCAGTTAATGATTATGCAGATGAATTTTACCAACTCATTGCTAGAAATGATATTATGAAGACAGAAGAACAGCTGACTACCAGATTTGTTGGAGGATTACTAATGCAGATCCAGGATATGGTTAATATGTTTGATCTAAGATCTGTGGCAGAAGCACACCAGAAGGCGTTGGCTTGGGAGAAGCGGGGAAGGCGTGGAGGTGGTGTGTTTACTAATTCTAACAATCAAATGAAGGGGGTTAGCGGAAGTTCTAATGTTCCTAAAGCCGTTACAAAACCAGTTGTGAAGGAGGGTGAGAAGGCGAAGATTAGCAATGGTTTCAAATGTTACAATTGCCAGGAGTTGGGTCATAAAAGTAATGAGTGTCCAAAGCGAAAGAAGAGAGCTATGATAACTGAGGTTGAAGATGAGGGTGAAGTTAGTCCAGTTGAAGAGAACGAACAAGATATCGCATCCGGGGATGAAGGATGTAATCTAATGATGAGGAGGTCTTGTTTAACGCCCAAGCAAGAAGATGAGTCTGGATGGTTGAGGAGTCATATCTTTCAGTCAACATGTACTATATTGGAGAAAGTTTGTAAGTTTGTAATTGATGTAGGAAGCTGTGACAATATTATTTCTACAGAAGCTGTGAGAAAATTGAAGTTGAAAACGGAGAAACATCCTAATCCTTACAAGTTAGCATGGCTGAGGAAAGGAGGAGAGTTGAAGGTGGATAAGCGAGTTCGAGTTCCATTTTCTATTGGGAAGAAATATAAAGACGAGATATGGTGTGATGTAGTCGAGATGGATGTTTGTCATTTACTTTTGGGAAGACCGTGGCAGTATGATCGAGCAGTGCAACATGATGGTCGGACCAATAGCTACAGTTTTATGTTTGAAGGTGTGAAGATTATTTTAGTTCCAAAGAAGAGGCAACAAGGAGAGAGCAAATATGAGGAGATTGAAGAATTGAAAACTTTGTTATCTTTGAAGGAGTTTGTCAAGGAAGTAGAGAAAGAACCTGAAGTGTTTATGCTGATTGGACGAAAGTGTAATGAAGTGGTTGAGATTCCTGGAGAAGTGAAACCAGTGCTGGAAGAATTTGACGATGTTTTTCCTGAAGAGTTGCCAACGGAGTTACCGCCGTTGAGGGATATTCAACATCAAATAGATCTTGTTCCAGGAGCTGTGTTGCCACATAGACCACATTACCGGATGAGCCCGAAGGAACATGAGGAGTTGCGAAGGCAAGTGGAAGAATTGCTAGAATAGGGGCGTGTGGAGGAAAGTCTAAGTCCTTGTGCGGTTCCAGCCCTGTTGGTGCCCAAGAAGGATGGAACATGGAGGATGTGTACCGATAGCCGGGCGCTGAATAAGATCACTGTGAGGTACAGATTCCCAATGCCCAGGTTGGATGATTTGTTGGATCAGTTGAGCGGAGCTACTATTTTTTTCGAAAATTGATTTGAAAAGCGGATATCATCAAATTCGAATTAGACCAGGTGACGAATGGAAGACAACATTCAAGACGAGAGAGGGGTTGTATGAATGGCTGGTAATGCCATTTGGTCTTTCGAACGCACCAAGTACCTTTATGCGGGTGATGAATCAGATCTTTAGACCATTTATTGGGAAATTTGTGGTGGTGTATTTCGATGATATTCTGATTTACAGTGGAAGTTCAGAGGAACAGGTGCATCATTTGCGAGAAGTGTTGATGGTACTGAGGCAGGAGCAATTTTATGCTGCAACAAAGAAGTGTGTGTTCATGACGCACAGTGTTTTATTTCTTGGATATGTTGTGTCGAAGGAAGGGATACAGGTAGATCAGAGTAAAGTTGAAGCAGTTCGAAATTGGCCACAACCATGGACAATAACAGAAGTGAGAAGTTTTCATGGCCTAGCGTCATTCTACCGAAGATTCATTCCACACTTCAGTAGTGTGATGGCGCCAGTTACTGATTGCATGAAGGGAAAGCAATTTTCATGGACAAAGGAAGCTGGGATTGCTTTTGAGCGAATCAAGAAACTGTTGACGTCAGCACCAATTCTTGTATTACCAGACTTTCAGTTGTTGTTTGAGCTACACATTGATGCGTCTAAGGTTGGAATCGAAGGGGTGTTTAGTCAGAAGGGGCGTCATATTGCATATTTCAGTGAGAAATTATTAGGAGCACAGATGAGGTATAGCAAGTATGATGTAGAGTTTTATGCTGTTGTGCAAGCTGTTAAGCATTGGAGACACTATCTGTTCCATAAGGAGTTTGTTCTTTACACAGACCATGAAGCTTTGAAGCATTTGCAAGGGCAGGATAAGATTTCAGCAAGACATGCATCATGGATTGCCTATTTGCAGCAGTTTACTTTTGTGGTGAAACACAAATCTGGGGTAACAAATCGTGTGGCTGATGCTTTGAGTAGGAGGGGTCATTTATTGACGACAATGAAAGTTGAGGTGACAGGTTTTGAATTATTACCAGAGCTGATTGAAGAAGATCCTTACTTTATGAAATTTGTTGAAAAAGTCAAGGAGGGGAGTGCTGATGAATTTGTGTTAGTAGATGGTTTTCTGTTTAAAGGAAATCGATTATGTATTCCAAAAGGTAGCTTGAGAATGAAAATTATCAAGGAGTTACACGAGGAAGGACATGTGGGCCGTGATCGTACATTGCATTTGATTTCTCAATCTTACTTTTGGCCGTCAATGAGGAAAGAGATTGAAAGGTTTGTGGAGAGATGTCATATCTGTCAGGTTTCGAAGGGAACAACAACCAATGCAGGATTATATATGCCATTACCTGTACCAACTAAACCTTGGGTTGATTTGAGCATGGACTTTGTTTTGGGTTTGCCTAGAACTCAAAGGGGAAGTGATTCCATTTATGTAGTGGTTGACCGATTTTCGAAAATGGCACATTTTATTGCTTGCAAGAAGACGGCGGATGCTGTTCATGTTGCTCAGTTGTTCTTTAAAGAAATCTATCGTTTACATGGGTTGCCGGAGTCTATTGTTTCAGACAGGGATACCAGATTTTTGAGTCATTTTTGGCTAAGTTTGTGGAAGATGGTTGGAACGAAGCTGAAATTTAGTAGCGCTTACCATCCGCAAACCGATGGGCAAACGGAGGTGGTTAATAGATCATTGGGAAATTTGTTACGATGTTTGGTGAAAGATAATCTGAGAAGTTGGGACATGAAATTATGCCAAGAAGAGTTTGCACATAATCATGCGATTAATAGAAGTATAGGGTTCAGTCCATTTCAGATTGTATATTCAAGTTTGCCAAGGGGACCGTTGGATTTGGCGGTAGTACCACAACCAAAAGGGACAATTAAACGAGCTGCTGATTTTGTTGAAGGTTTGACGGAATGTCATAGGATCGTTCAGGAACGATTGGAGAAGTCGAATGAGAAATATAAGGGATTTGCAGATTTGAAGCGATGAAGTGTTGAATTTAACGAGGGTGATTTAGTGTATGCAGTGCTGACAAAGGATCGTTTTCCAGTAGGCTCTTATAACAAGTTGAAAGCCAGAAAAATTGGTCCTGTAGAAGTTGTGAAACGGATTAATGACAATGCTTATAAGTTGAACCTACCGGAGGATGTATACACTTCTGACGTGTTCAATGTTAAGCATCTTGTGCCAAATTATGGAGATGAACAATCTGATGTGGAAAAATTTACAAATTCGAGGACGAATTTTTCTCAACCAGGGGAGGATGATGTAGCTCAGGCCAGAGAAGAAAATACGCAACCCATAATTCTCCTAGGGATAAGTCGTACACGACTTAAGGAAGAGTTAAGTCATCCACGACTTAAGATGGAAGCTATAGGTCGTTCCCGACCTAAGGAGTCACGTGAGGGGGAGCTGCGAGTTAATGAAGAAAATTTAAGTCGTTCCCGACCTAACTGGAGACCAGAGGGGAAGTTGTACCGAGTTCACGACCTAACTCAAACGGGTTACGACCTAAGGATGTTAAAGTCATATGAACGACCTAACGGGCTACGTTCTAACGAGCTACGATCTAATAGTCTACGACCTAAAGAGTTGAGTCGCTGCTTGGTTATGCCGCACTGGAAGTAAAGCCTCTCTGGAAGTTAACTCATCACCGACCCAAGAGCTTAAGTCGTTGGGAGTTTAAGTCGTAAGTCGGGATGTTTGTATTTTCTTAAGTCGTAAGTCGTTAGGTCGCATACGACCTAAGTGTTGTAAATATATGTATGTGTTGTAACTTGAATCTTATACCGTTGAGTCGTAAGTCGTCACTTTTGTGTGTTTTTTAGATCGTGTACGACCTAAGTTGAGTCGGCATTGTGTTGTAACTGATAAGCCGTGTACGTTGAGTCGCTGCTGACATATGATGAGTCGTAAGTCGTGAACGACTTAAGGCACCGGTTGTGAAATGCTATAAATAGGGAGTGTGTTGTACATTTTGGGGGTTAATGTTTTGATTAAAAATTCTGTTTGTTAGCTGTGTGCTTTCATTAAATTGGTAGTTGAGTGTGATCTCCTCTCTCCACTTTCGACATTCGAGTGCGCTTGAATCTTCGATCGTTGAAGCCAATTCGCGGAATCAAGTGCGCTTGATCAACGCTCGAAGAATTGTAGATCTCTTTCCACGGTATCGTGCGCGATCAACGTGTCAGAGATAGCTAGAATTCGGTATCTTCGGATCAACGAATTTGGACCTTTCAGTATTTCTCAATCCACCGATTGCTACTTTCACCGTTTCATCTACCTTTTCGTATATCCGCTGCGTCACCTTTGTTTTCAAATTCTAGATTCTCTGCTATGTCACACAACACTGCGAGTAAACATACTGTTTTCCAAATTTAAACTTGTGTATTTGATTTTTGAATGGTATGTGCTTACTATATAGTTTAAACAAATAATTCTGTGTATTTTCTGTTTGCACTGGAAATTTTATATGGCCCGTTCTTTCATATATTTGGTTACAGAGCAAAGAACGGTAGGAAAATTTAATACTTATTCTTGTAAAACATTTTAGACTTGGGAATTCAAACTAAATAAGTTTGTTTGATTTAAATCATGGCCCGGAAATTTGTTTGAAGCTTGACAGTGTAACATAACACTGTATATTCAATTTTACAGTAGAAAGGAAATCAATGTTTAAAATTTGAATATTTTAAATTGTTAATTTGATTTTATATCTTGAATAAACATTCAAAAGTAGGATTTTTAAAACAAGAATGATGATTTTTAGTTAAGTATACAAGGTGCAGTTAATAAATGAACCAAAAATGCTCTTTTATCAATTTCTGATGGGTTATCAAATCTCAGATGATGAAACTTGCTCTGAAGCAAGCTTGATGATTTTCGAATCTGGGAAAAAAATGAAAAAAATTTATCTATTGCATAAATTGTTGGGTAGAGACGAGTTTAGGGTTTTGGATCAAGTTTTGCAGTGGCCTGTAAACTTGTTGATTTTGTCACCGTGGGATGATCGAGCTGCACGCTCTTTTGGGGGTTGGTAGAGGAGGATATGGTAGGGGCATGGGCAGAGTTGCGTCGCCACTGGTGGTCGGTGCTATTAGGTCGATGCATTTTCTTTTGGGGTTGTTCGAGTTGCTGATTTGAGCGTATGGGTATATTTTGATTTTGGATTTTTCGCGTTGAATTGAGATGTGCTTTCGAGTGTGAGGTCGTTTCGTGACTTGCCGAAGATGTCGTGGTTTGCCGGAGTGATGGCGAAGCACGTGCATGTGCACGACCACGTATGGGTGTCAGGGAGTTGGTGATGGCCGACGCGAGTTGATTCTCGAGTAAAATGGCGAATGCTTCGTACTCGAGTACGTGAGCTTGTTGCATGTCGTTATTATTTAAACTTAAATTTAATTTACTAGAAAAAAAAAATAAAAAGAGGAAGAAGAAGTGTACGAGAAGGGGAGAGGAATGACTCGGGGAAGATGGAGAGAAACTCGAGTTCAAACTCGAGTGAAACCTGGGTAATCTCGGGTTGTTTTAGAAAGGGGTTAAGTTTTATAAATTTAAAGTAAAAAAAATGTTAAACAAATTTTAGTGTTAACAAAGAACTTAATGTTTGACTATTTTGAGTTAAGAACTTATTACAAGTTTTAATTATTTTAGAATGTTTTTAAAATCTTAATTAATGTTTTAATTAAGTAGATAATTTAAGTTAAGTATTAAATTAATTAACATTAAAATTTTGTAGTTAATAATAATTTGTTTTCAATGTTTAAGGAAGATTTTTAAAATTTTAATTAAGAATAATAATAATTATTAATTGTTTAAAAGGGGTTAATTAATTTAAAGTTGTAATTAACTAAGTTATCAATTTGCAATTAAAGATTTGTTTAATTAACAATGAAGTGTTTAATTTATTTTTAATTAAGAATTGTTAATTATATAATTTAAGTTAATTAATTGATAATTAGTAGTTAATTAAGATAATTGATTAAGGAATAATTAATTAAAATTTAATTAAATTTATCATAAAGAATAGTTAATCATTGATTTAAATAAATCAATAAAAATAGTTAAGTGGTTAACTCTTTTAAATCACCTTCACCTTAAATTGAAGATGATTGACTATCATCAAATATCGTGTACTGGATTGATATTTCTGTTTGTGATTATGATACTGTGTGATGTGACTTGCCTTTTGCTAAACTGTGATTTGTGATTTGTTTCTGTATATATATGTGGAAACCCTTGGCCCGTAAAACAGCATTTGAATTTCGATGCGACAGGATGTCGGATTTCATTTGGTTATCCGAAACCCACATCAAACCGTAATGGTGAATCTTTGTGATTAATAAATTTACTTTATCTGTGCATCTGTGTATGAAAGATAAGCGTTATAGGAATATACCGCTTATCAATATTGACATGCTCGAATCTGTGATGATGTGATTCTTTGTGATGTTGCACTACCGTGTTAAACCCCTGGACCACACTTATACACACACAAGTATGGATTTCACGTGGAAATTGGTTAAGTCACAGATGATTTAAATTTAATGTTTTTGAAATTGAAATCGTAATTTCCATTGATTTTTCAAATTGATTTGGGGTTAAATATAAAAGGCTTTTGAAAAGTTGTTCTCAAAGATAAAAGTTAATGAAGCTTTGAAATTTAAATATTTTGATTTAAATTTGAATTCAAGAATTTTCAATTGAATTCTATGTTGAGAAATTTTGATGAAAAAGAGGTTTACAAGTTTATATGAGTTTAAACCACATTTAAAGTGTTGTTTTGGGAATTTGAATTCAAAGATTTTAACTTGTATAAATAAAATTGGATTTTTCGAAATGAAACTATTTGTTTTCAAATAATAGAAGCTTTTATATAAGTAATGAATTTCCAAAATTGAATTAAAGGAATTTCAAGTTGAACTGAAAAATGGTTTTTCCAAGTTACGAATAAATCTTTGGAAATGTGTTTTGAAAGCTATAAGTTAAATCTTTGATTTAAAGATTTAAATGAGTTAATCCAATTGAAATGGAAATTGATTTGAAAATTTATGAATGGATCTTTGTGAAATTGGGTGAATTTTGTAGAAAAAATCTTTTTTAAAAGATTTGAAATGGTAATTTTTTTAAACCATTTAAAGGTAGTTTTGGATAATAAGTTGTGACTTAATTGAAATCCCATATCCATATGTTTTTAAATATTGCGCTCATTATTCGGTTTAACCAGGAGAGGAACTTTGTGTCATATAACCCATTTCGAATAACGATACGACGTATTTGATAGCATTTGAAGACCGGTGTTGAAGACCGGGTATTTGAGAGAACGGTAGGATAAACTATCGATTGTCTCTGCACTGAGTAGCTACGGTATAGAGATCTCCTAAGTGATGGGAAGTCTGATCGGGATTGTAAATACCCGGATTTACAAGGGTTTCTTAGGAAGTGCCTTCGGTTCTATTCGAACCCGGAACAGACTTGTATGGATGTGTTTTTGACGTTACACTTTGAGATGTAAAGCTAGTTTTTATCAAATACATTTCTGTTTTGTGGCGGAGATTTATTCTCTTAGCTTTAACATCCTTCTCTGAGACGTACGAGCTCAGAGGTTATGCAGTTGATGATTACTAGTGATACATTCCCAATTTGGTAATGTGGCATATGAAGTGCTGTTGATCATTTGTTGATCAAAGCACGACTTTGTGCAAAAGCGTAGCTTTGTGGACGAGACTGCATCAGGACCTCACTCCTCGGAAATGGTCGAAACAGGGAGATGCGGCAAGGTTGCAGGGGTAGCTCCCCTAGGGTATGTCCATTCCTTCTGGGAAAGGGTGGAATTATGGTATGAAGCCCTGATACTTACTCATGTGGACACTGTATATCTATTACTGTGTGATGTTGTTGGTTGAGGATCCTTGGATAAAGGTCGCAAACGACCGGGGGTGGCATATCTTAGGTTTACTTCCCAGGAAGGGGGTAACCGGCATTGTGTTGGAAAAGAGCCGGGTAGGTTCTCGGGGCGTCCCTCCAGAGGCGTTCCCATGTGGCAATAGAAAGTTCCTTAGCCTGACCATTTTTGGGAAATCCAATCTCTAATACGAGCCTTGTACGGTTTTAGTTGTATTACCTGCCATCTACTTATGATGGCGCCCCATTGTTTGGATGGCAGCTATAGTAGGCATAGTTCGAAATGTCTATGCTGGCTAGGATTAATATTATACTTTCGGAATGGTTTTCTGCACTATGCACTAATAATAATATCAAATGATTTTGTGTAGTAAGCATTTTTGACTATCATAAGGAGAAATCTCCTCCAATTCTACCTTTGCATTGTGTGTGTGGCGGGAGGCCTTATGGTAGTTTCATTTTCTTAAAAGCATTGCGGATTTCATTTTACTTTGTTTGCTTCAAAAACCAAATGTTTTTATTTGCTCATACCAGTCCCACGACTGACCTAGAGTTTATTGTTCCCTTCCTAAACTCCGGGTGCAAACAATTTTCCACACGGGTAGTCTAGAGTTTGGTTTTTCAGATAGTCAGGTAGTGGATACCGATTTTATAAGCCTTCAGCTTGTGTTTGGTATTCTTTGGAGTATGCACCGAGTTGGCTTAGCTTTGTGCAACTTAATGGTGATTCGAGCTTGAGGTTTGATGTTAGCTTTGAAGTTTTAGCTTGGAGTTGCAGTATTGGATTCTCTTGAAGACTCATTATGTTCTGTCATATTTCCGTTGTATTTTGTGTTGTATATTGTCTGATGTTGATGATTATCATTGTATCAAATTGATGTATCAGATATTGTATTCATGTTATATCAATGATATCATCTTTTATTTCCGCTGTGTTGTTTATTATCTAATGTTGTTGCAAGCTCCGGCGATACGAATTTGATGTTGTTTGTCGGACATCGAGTTCGGGTCGTCACAAGCAGTCCAAAGGCTCTTGTAATTAATGCTGTTATAATGCTTATAGCTAGTTAGTATAATTATGTCTGGTAAGCTTGTCGTTTTAAGAAAATATTTTTGAAGTTGTCATTTCTTGCAAGTTTAAGTGGTAGATTTTTTAGGACAAATCAAAGCAGATAGTCCTATAATATTAGTAATGTTAAACTTTATGTTTCATTTTACTAATAAGATCCCACTAGTCTTTTATTTTTCACCAAACCCTAAATCGCTAGAAACATAAAAGCCTTTTGACTTCTGTAGGTGTCAGAACTTGTCTGTCTTGGAATTATGACCTTGAGTTTGCTTAACAAGTCACAACTCCATGGACAATGGATAACTCCTTATGGTTGTATCGTATACAACTCCTAACCCTTGGTATCTTATCTTAATTTCACTTTGACCTTGAGTTTATTCAACAAATCGAAACGAAATTATTAAATCGTACCTACCATATCGCGGCAGCCTAAGTATAATATACATACTTTGGGTTTGCTCAACAAACATATAGTTACCTTACCTCGTCTATTAAATATATTAATAATAAGCGTAGAATATCGTAGCTTGAATTTGCTCAACAACTAAAGAGAATTGAAGCAACATACATATGTGTGTGTGTGTGTTAGAGGACAATATTATATTAAAGATTTATAATCATCAATAAATTACATTAAGCGACATTGACTTATGGAATAATGTAATTCTTATGAATTACTCTCGTGGTTCAAGGATCAAAGACACCGTAAATCACGGTATACGTATATTGTCTTATTCCTTAAGTTAATTTTGGTTTCATTAATGTTCCGCCTTCAATTTATACGTTCATATTATATAAGTTTTATTATTATATAACTTTTATATTTTGTGTTACTTGTATAATAGTCTTATGTATAAGTATAATGAAATACTATTTAATTAATTTTAATTAACCGACATTTTAATTAATTTTATGTTATCTAACATAAAATTATATTTATTATATACTATAACATTTATAGTATAACACTCATATCATATACATGTGTATAATACTTAATTAATTAACCTTTTAATTAATCTATTTAATTAAAATATCTTAATTATATTTAATTATTTCAAAATTTATTTGACATCCATATGTATATACTTATGCCATTTTAGACATTTTAAAATAACATAACATTTACCATAAATACAATACATGTGTACATTAATTAGTTCATTAATTAATTTTATTAATATTATTAATAAATTTTAAATTTTAAAATTTCAAAATTAATTTGTATTAATTTTCAAACATTATGAAAAAAAATATTGTGTTATAAATTTCATAATTTATGTATATCTTATTTTAAACTTGACTTTATATTTAAAAATATTATATTTTAGATTTTCACATAGTTAAGAAAATTAACCTAAGGCCCAATTTAAATTTGGGCATTTTCTATTAGGGGCACCCTTTAGGTTCACATATCTATTCAGACTAAATTGGTAGCCATGTGGGGCAGGGTACTTGATTACCTAAATCTAATCCTAGACATCACCTTACCAGAAACCCCACATATGTAAAAAAAATTATATATATATATATATATATATATATATATATATTAGTTACTTATTTGTAAATGTATAATAAAATGTTAAAATTATAAACTAATACCTATAAATGCAAAAAGTATTTTAATAAAATTATATATATTTAATTGGTCTTGCACATGGCTGGGAAATAATATTTTTAAGTTTTAAATATTTTTCTTAATTAATTTTGTACTGTTTTAATATAAAATATTAATGTAAAATAATTTCAAAACATAATACTGAAGTTTAAATTTTAATGAATTTCAAAATGACATTTTTTACTTAGAAAATTTATTTCATAATTCTTTGAATTAAAATAATTTTATGACTAATTTTTTATTATCACCAAATATTTTAAATATTTTTACATAATCAAAATAAGGTTTTTTATTTTTCTACCAAGCATATATTTTTATAATAATATTATTTTATAAAGTTTGAAATAAAGTTTATATATATTATATATATATATACATATTTTAATATATTTAACTTATTAAGTAAATGAGATAAATAATATTTATATAATAGTAAATATATAAAATAAATCGTTTTATTACAATCGACTATAATATTTGTATAGTACACTATGTATAAAATATTTATATAAAGTATTGTGAAGTAATAAAATTATAGACTATATATATAAATGCATATATTTATAATATATGTATAGATTACTAAATAATCAGAAATTGTTTTTTTAATTTCTGAGCTATGCCATTATAGATATGAATTTACTAAAAATATTTATAAGTATATACATACATCAATCAAAATAGTTTTGTGACACTAATGTCACTTGCATAAAGTAACTCTAATGCTATGAATATTTTGTTTTGTTCATTAGATAAGAATGAATTCAATAGAGTGTCTATTTGTAAGTCAGTATATGAATATTGAGAACACTGCAAGTTACACATGATGACACTAGTAAAGTCAAACAGACCAAAATTTCTGTGTCCACTAATCAGCTTTAATTATTTCAAATGAATGCTAATGAGTCCATTTCTAATGAATCCATTTCTGATATGTATAGTATATTTCAAGATATAGTATATTAACTAATTGCATTGGATAAAAGTTTTTTTTTAAAGAGGATCAAGTTAGAAAAAACGTTAATTCACTTACTTCAAAATGAGACCAAAAGACTCTTCAGTTAAAGAGGGTAATAATATTAGCACTCCTAAAATTGAAGAGTTTATTGGCAATTTAATGTCAAATAAAGCATAAATACAGGGAAGTAGAGAAAGCAAGGAGTATAAAAGAAACCCAACGCTTTCAATGCAACATCAGATGATTTGAATTCAGACAACGATGATGACGAAGAAACTTCTTTCATGACTAGAAATTTCAAAAAAAAACTAAAACATAGAAAAATGAATAATCTCAGAAGAAATGATAACAAAAATCCAGGAAGTGGAAATGTTGTTAGATGTTTTAATTGCAATGAATTTGGGCATATGTAGAGGCTATCCATAAACTGAGAAATAAAAAATATCAACGAAAACTGATTCATCCAAAAAATAGAGAAGGGATTATACTGCAACATTAGATGATTCAGATACTTCCTCAAGTGATAATGAACCATATGCGAAAAATGGTAAATATATGCTTCATAGCAATAATCAATTAAATTCAAAAAAGTTCGAAGAAATAGAGCTAATATAGGTATGCGTTTAAAATTCAATTTTTTTATTAGATTTTAGGTTGCTTTTGATAGAATTAGATTAGTAACAATATTGGATGTATATAATATATATAAAGAAGATTTTATAAAATTATTTTAACAAGAATATAATATTGAAATAATATATATTTATTCATTTCTAAAAATTATTTACTAAGCAATTAATTAGTAATAATTATATATAATAGGAATAATTCATTCATCTCAAAATTTTGGAAACTAATGACTACATGTTCACATACCCACTTCTCATATGTCAACATATAACCAAAAACCAAATTTTTGAATTTTCAATGAAAATTCAAATTTTGAAATTCCCCGCACCTTTGCACCAGCTCCAATGTCCTAAAAATGTGTCTCTTAACTAGAGAACATGTCTGCTGATTCTCTATTTAATTGTTCTATCTCCATTCATTCATTTCACTCTCATCTTCAAAATTTCAGAAATCCATCGTGTCTCTTACCTCTTCAAATACTACATCGATGGCTTCCTCAAGCAGCACCCAAAAAACAATAAGGCTTTCTAAGAAAACCAAAGGTTATCTTTTCCATGAAAAAAACCACTGAAGCCTGTATGGAATATGTTTCTTTCAGAAAAGTATATTCTGAAAGGTTTGCCAATTTCAATGATTTTCCTTCTTATGGTCTTTCTGATCAAAATGGAATTCTTATTTTAATTGATGCTTCCTTGAATGAGTTTTTGTGTTTTCCAAACTTAGTGAATATGTTTTGTTCTAATTTGAAAGAAAAGTTTATGAAGGCGATGAAAGTAAAGTATGGAGCAGTGTCGAAGGCACTTAAATTGTTTTGAAATGTGAACTTTTATGTCACATTCTCGGATGCAAATATAATGGGATGGACCTTTCATCTTTTAAAATTGAAAATCGAAATCGTGAAGTTATTCACGATATTTTTGAAAGTGATGGTGATTTTGAGTTTAAAAATTAAGACTTTACGCCCTAAAGTAAGAATTATGAGTTTCATTTTGCAACAAAGCATAACTTTGAGGATGGAAAATTATAATAACTCGAATCAAAAGATTTTCAAAGCACTTTTTGCGATTTATGGTCGTTACAACATAAATTGGACACAAATCATTTTGGATTAATTCTTTCCTAATAATATCTCTAGGCTTGGGAACACCATTTCATTGTATGTATCTCATTAGAATATTTACATATTTGACCTAAGAGGAGAGGAAACCATTCCTCGATAAACCTTTGACAAGGCCAACATCTCTCTGTTGCACATTTAATCCATCTTTAAGCCTTATGAAACTCTTACCGAGAAGGAAGCAAGATTAGGTTGGGAGGAGAAGTGTAACGTCCTGCCTTTTCGCACTCTTTAAACCGACACACATGCCAATTCAAACCATACAGAACGGCGGATTGTTATGGGGTAAATAAGAAAAAAACAAGAAAGAAATAAAACAAAATAGAATCTCACAGCGGAAAGATAAAATATAATAATCAAATATACAGTTCATGAAGCTGTTTTACAAAACCTTTGATTATATTTATACAATACAGATCAAAGTACACATACCATATGACAATGCAGCGGAACAATATGAGTGTAGTGGATTATAATTTATAATAATAACAGAAATCTCCGTTTTCGTCCTCCAGAGCTAAAGTCTTCGATCCTGAAACGGTCGGACTGACCCGAGCGAATTTGAAGAGACAAAAACACTCGAGTCAGAACTAAAAGATCTTATGTGAGTTAAATTAACAGAATTAAATATGAGTGCAGTAACTCAAGAGATGCTCGGGATTTATATCTCCTAAGGACCCGTTAAACTATTTACTATGTAGTATATTGCGCTATTATAATAGTGTCTAATTGTAAAATAAACTTACTTTTAAATAGCGTTAAGGCTTTACATTTTCCACCTTAACACGGTTATATATTCCCATAGTCTATACAGTACCGTAAACTCCCCCGTACTAGGCGTCGTCAGAGGGCACTCCATAGGTATGGTACAAAACCAAAATCATATAAGGCGCGATAGGGTAGGTGACACGACACAACTAGGCAATGCCAGGGTAGATATACCAATTACGCTTCCGGGCCGATGGAAACGCGCAGCGCGCAGCTGCCGCCCACCTCGAACACACTTCCCACATCAAAGAAATCAAAATGAAGGTGGCCACCGAATAAAATCCAAAGTCATAGTATAGTATCGAAGGGAAGTGTCCGATTAGAGGTGCTACCTCATTAACCCGTCGATCGCTCCTGTTTTAGCCACCTTATGCCAACTCACGGGAGTTGGGTCCACGTATTTACCTTACAGGAAAAGCCGCCACCAACCTACTTCATTCTGGAATCTCCACCACGTACACGGTTGTTAAAGTGGTTTTCGGAGTTGGCAGAGAGTATGACAACTTCCGATCCCGGTCTCTTTAACAACCAAACGTTATTATAACACCGCGGTCATTTAAAAATAATTATACTTTCAAAACTAGAATATAATTATCCATTTCAAAACCCATAAATACGATATCATTTCCTTTCCAAAACAAACTCATTTGATATTATTTTTATAAAAACCCAAATTAATATAATATCATTTTATTTCAAATATATATTTCTTTTCCAAAATCATATTGTTTTCAAACTTATAAAAATCGGAAACCAAACATTGAATTATAACTTTCAAACTAAATACTTCGAAAATCATAGCTTTAAACCATAATTTCTAAAACTTAAATGGTTTGGATATTCAAACGGTATATAAGATAATAGTTTGGATTCAAAATTTCTTTATAAAATAAAATAATTTCCACGACTTACAATTTATTTCATTTAAGATTAAGTCAAAATCCATAAATTTAAAATCGCTTTCAGTTTAAATAAACCACTTCAGTTTCAAAATATTTCAAACTTTGAATATTAAACAATTGGAACTAAGGTTGGAAATTTCTATTTCACCAATTTAAAGTCCTATTATTTAGTTTGAAATAATAATTGCATAATAAACCCGTAATCATTTAAGCAATACTCAAATTTCTTATAAAAGAAAATTTCCTTCAATTTTTATACTAGAAATATTCATTTAATTCACCTTGAAAAGAATTCATTTATAAATATCATACCCTATTTAAATTTCAAGTTTATAAATTTTACATCAACTTATGAAGTTAACTTCTTAATTAAGCTCAATTCCAAATAAATTTTCCAATTTAACTCCCCATCTTAATTAATTTAAATCCTTTAAAATTATATATATTTTCAATATCTTAACATGTACTTAACCATGTAATATAAAATAATCAAACTCCGTCATTCAACTTATTTATTTTATTTAACAAATCCATACATAGCTTAACTTCAATACTTTAACTATAGATGTACATATAAAATAAGATTTTATTAATATCAAAATCTATATTTATTAACCGTATCCTATCCAAACCATAGAAAAATCATTTCAAAAATAATTTATATATATATACCGTGGTGCCTGTATATAATTTTCTATCCTATGGTCAAGTTATACAGATATTTATCATTTCAATCCGCAATTTAAAAATACAAAATGCGGTTGTATATCATGTCAAACCGCAATCCCAAATGAAAAGAAATGCATGATAACTTGCAGATTATATAAGATAGAACACATCATCCATTCACCCAATATCAATCATCAACTAATTTAATTCAATCATCATCAATTTAAACAACATCAATATATATAGCATATAAAATATAACAGGTAATAAATAGCAGGTATTGACTAACAGTTTATATTCAGTAATAAACTTAATAACTGTTTAACTAGCAGTTTATATGCAAATAAATAAATTCTAACTGTCAATTTATATGCAACGATAAAAATTAATTAGCAGTTAAATTAAATAAATGCGATTTAACTGAGATAATGAATAAAACATGCCAAACAATCATAAATAAATTTCTACTCATATCTTAAGTCAAATTAACAAACATAAGAAATTTTAGAAGTTGTGAGTGGGTTAAAACACTCACCTTTTGGATTTAAATTGAATTCAAATCCAATTTAAACCCAAAAATTTGACGGTCTCCAAATTAATTCAAACCTACATCAACAGATCCGGAATTTAGTTACGATCCTAACAAAAAAAATCGCGCGTGAAACGGAGTTCGTATGTGAAAGTTATCATAATTAAACGATTTGCAATAGAAATTAAAAATAAACAAAACAAAAATAAAATACCGTGCCACATCCACTCTTCCCTCGCGTATGCTTCTTCTTGATTGCTAGCTTTGTTCCGTAATTTTTCTTCTATTTCGATTTACTTTAATTTTCCTCCTTATTATATGCATGTATGTATTTTTAAAAAGTTGAAAGGAAAAAAAAGATTTGAAAAAGAAGAATTGAAAAAGAAAATGATTAAAATAAGAACTGAAAATGGAAGAGAAGATCTAGATTTGAAAAGAAAGAAGAAAGTTTGAAAATAAAAGAAAATTTTGCAGAAGAATATTTGAAGAGGAAGGAAAAATTAAAATGAGAGATAATAAGGAGATTTGAAGAGAAAAGCAAAAAAAAGGAAAGGAAAAAAGAAGAAGATTAGAATGGAGGCTATGGTTTCATTTGCGTCATATCTTATTTATAAGGTTAGAATTAGGTTTAGGATCAAAGAGATTTGAAAAGAGAGACCGCTATTAATTAGAAATAAATGAAATGACGTTTCAGAAAAATGAAGTTGGAAAGTGAATGGAAAGAAATAAAGTAAATATGAACAAACTTGGTTTTGAAATATAGTAAATATGAACAGCCTTTTTAAAAGTAGCAGGTATTAAAAAGAGGCAATTATTAATTAGAAAGGGAATGAATGGACTAACTCTATACTGTAAACAAACTTTTAGAATTCAAATTTCAAAACAATTGTTTATTTAAAAAGTTTTGTTAACCCTTAACACACCAAAATTACTTCATTAACTCAAGTACTATTCGAATTTCTACGCATTTGGGTTTTTGTCTATGCATAATAATTTTTTATACTTACCTTAAAAATGAAAAAATTTGATTTGTTTTTCCCAAAATGATCTCTTATTACCATTGAAACACCCTTTTTGTTTACCAAAGAACGCGCCTTTTTTTTATTATGAAATATATTAATTGAAATCACCGTTTTATTTCCTTTTAATTAAAATATTTGAACTACATTAATTGCAATCACTTACAAGGTTAAATTTTGAAATAGATAACTAAAATGCATAAAAAAATAGAAAAATTGTTTATACACAAGAGTAATAAATAGATTATTTTCATATTCTTGTAATCAGTCTGTAAGCTAAACACAGTTCAAATAAACATATATTTCTTTCTTTAAAATCAATCTTTCTATTTTTTATTTAAATTAAATTAAACCTACATTCACAGATGAACCATTCATTTTATTGATGTAAATGTTTATTTTTTTTTGAATCAAAACTTTCCTTATATTTCACAAAACATAGCTACTTTTAATTGCACCTATTACAATTAGTATTCTCTCTCCTATTAATTAAAATTTTCAATTACATTAATTTCAGTTGATTAGGTTTCAAAATGGGCTAAATGAATGTAATGATAAGTAGAACAAATACTTCCTATTAACGTAATATTTAGATGTTAAATTTTCATTTATTTTGCAATACTTCAATTAAATTAATAAATATTGCTTTCTATACTTAAATCTATATTAACAAAACGTTAGATTTGGATCGATAGAAATCGATTTACCAAAGTTTACTTACACATTACGTAAATAACAACTATATAAATTTGCCACCTATTAGCTCTTAATTTTATTCTTAAGTTTGTTACTTATCAATTTCGATTATACTTCCATCTATAATGAAAATCCAATCTCCTCTAACTGCATAAATTAGTGCAACTTATTGCAATTGATTTCCCATTAAACTTCATAAATTATCAAATTGAAACTTAAATAAAACGTTTATTTATTTAAAAATCTTGTTGTTCAATTGAATTGACCCTTCACGGGTATAATTTACATTGATTTTCAATTATTACTTAAATACATCACAAAACGTTAAATCTATATTCATTACCATTTATTACCAAAATTTATTTAACGAAATCAATTACGCCCTTTAAATTTTTTTATTCTTTCATTAATTGCTAATTGTTATTCAATTAAACCCATTCATTTGATTTCCCTATTATGCATCAATTATAAACCCATCATCTTAAAGGTGATGTCAACATTTATACTATAAATTTACCCTTTTATATCCCAATATAAATAAATTCTCACATACAAATTAAGATTCTAAATCCAATTAATTATTCCATCCAGGTTCCATTCCTTTTTACATCAACCATCACTCTATGAGTAAATTAGCATTTCCTATTCATTTTGCTACATTCACTTATACTCACTTTCTTGGTGAATTGGTATTCCATTTAATCCATTAATTTATTAACTTTACTTATTGTAATTCATTGTCTAACATAAATTTGAATCTATTTCCTAATTTTCACATTTCAACTTATTAACACCTTACAATAGTTTACAAATAAAAAAAGGGATTGTACTAAATAAATTATTTATTGTCCTGCATTACTTTATTACCTCCATTTACATTCAATCTTCATGATTAAATAATTTATTTCATTGATGAATTCAATACTTGCCATTATTTACTTATTTTAACTTTATATCCAAATGCAACAATTTCCACTATTACAATAAATTGCAATATATAATTTAATTTGTAAATTTTAATTACCCTTGATACATCTAATTTCAACATTCTCTTTCATATAAATAAATAAGATTTCTATTTCTTTCTAAATTTAAATAAAAATCCTATTAATCTAATTCATTTTAAACATCGAATTTACACGGGTCGTTACACTCTCCCCCACTCAAAACTTTTCGTCCTCGAAAAGGAAAAGAAGGGAAAAGAAGAATTAAATAACAATACATCTTATTCAAAATATTTAACTTACAAACAATAATTTACTAAATTTATTACCTTAAATAAAATATACCCGTTTTATAATCATTATATCCTTTTATACTTAAATAAATAAAGTTTGAAAAAACATTTCAAAAAAAATTTCTAAGTCCAAAATTTAAGGAAAATTTTGGCAGAGTCTCCTTTGTACGGAAAGGCTCGGGAGAAAATATAATATTAAATATAACAATATACAACATATATTTTTCAAATTAATATATCCCTACACGGGAAAATATGTAAAATAGCGCTATAAACCGTAACCTGAAATGTACCTATTTATTGGGCAATTTACGCTTAATTTATGGAACCAAAAGCAGTAGCAATTGCTTCCATAACCTGCATTTCACTTATAAAATCTAAAGGGTTAACCATTTATATAAAGTGAAATATTTGAGTGGTTTCAATCACTAACGACAAATCAATACACAACCATCCATTTCAACAAACAGCATACACAAGAAACAAAACAACCATTCAATCAACAAGCAAATAGTTGTTCAGGTTCAAAACTTGAAATTGTACGGAGTGAAAAATAACTATCAAGTGCACCATTTACTCAACAGTTTTAGATGGAACGAAATAAATTATTTATTCATCCAACAATTTCGAATTTCCTTACCTGACCAACCATAAATCAAACAATAACAATTCAACCCAACAAATCAAATTAACTTATTATAAATTTTATTTCATACTTTAGTTGTTTGATTTTCTTTCTTTCATTCATTGAGTGATTACCTCATTTATTTTCATTTATTATTTCCAATATTCATCTTTCATTTTAATGTCATATAAGTTTCTTTTTATTGCATTCCATTTATGCATTTCTAAATTTTATTTATTTATTTCTCACAGTTTCATTTATTATAGAATTTCATTCTATTTACTTAAGTTTTAAAATCATCTAATTATAATACTTACCTTTAATTATCGTAAAATTTCAATTTACAACTTAAGTTTATAACATTAAATTCTCATTTATAATAGCAAATTCATTGAATACTTCATTTCCTACTTTTACTTGTACAATTTTCATTATATTTCCTATTAAACATTTCAACTTTTAATATTTGGTAAGTTATATATGTTTTTAAAGATTTACTTTAAAGTTATACAAATTTTCTCAATTCTTTTAATTCATTCATTGTTCAATAAATCTTTAACCTTTTCCTATAAGTTACAATTTTTCAAATTATCTTTAATTCCTTTTATTTATAGTAACATTTTAATTATGCTTAAATTTACATCAATTCTTATAAATAAAGAATTTCATCAATTCATTTACTAAGGTTTACAATCGTTTATTTTCATTACTTATCTCCCTATTATACTAAATTTTTACTTAAAGTAAAGGTTCCAACTTTTAATTACTAACCTTTCATTTCCCTACAATAATTGAAACAATTAATTACTGGAAATTTAAGAATTAAATACGGGGTTAAATTTCAATTTATTTTAAAATAATAGATAAATATATTCTTATAACTTATATACCTCTAACTATATTTAAAACAATTCAAAATTTATATATTTTTCAAAGATGAATCTGCAGTAAAACTACTACAATGGCCTTCCCCCTTCGAAACTCGAAAATGAAAGTCGATGATACGGCCGCCATCACCGAAATTGTTTTCCAGCGACAGAGACGAAAGTACAAACTTATTTCTCCAAAATTTTCTTTTAAAACAATTCTTTCGAATTATAATAAATATTTATATCAGAAGATACTTATGAAAAATATTATTATATTCCATAATTTATTCGAAAGAAACTTCAAAACCCCGGAACTTAAGTTCTAAATTTTCGAATTTCATTTATTTTCTTTTTCAATTTTATTTCTATTATTATTTATACACTTTACTTCCTAACAACCAATCTATTTCAGCCAAATATAGATATCATTTGAAATTTTTTATTTTATATAGAAAATATAATAGACAAAATTATTTCATTCACCCATATTAAAACAAATATTATGTCGGTCTGTCCTATTAAGTGTTTAGAAATCCCTATTGATGTCACAGCGTCTCATGCACCAACCAGAATTTATAAATACAAAACGGAACATATTAACACAATATTAAAACCTTTTTATAACACTAACAAATACACCCTCTCAAATATATACACTCAGCGACTCCCATAGAGTATTGCTACCCTATTAGTAAAGAGTCAAACCCCACAAAGCTAAGGTTTATCGCTAAACCTTAGCTCTGATACCAACTGTAACGTCCCACCTTTTCACACGCTTTAAACCGACACACATGCCAATTCAAACCATACGGAAGGGCGGATTGTTATGGGGTAAATAAGAAAAAAACAAGAAAGAAATAAAACAAAATAGAATCTCACAGCGGAAGGATAAAATATAATAATCAAATATACAGTTCATGAAGCTGTTTTACAAAACCTTTGATTATATTTATACAATACATATCAGAGTACACATACCATATGACAATGCAGCGGAACAATATGAGTGTAGTGGAATATAATTTATAATAATAGCAGAAATCTCCGTTTTCGTCCTCCAGAGCTAAAGTCTTCGATCCTGAAACAGTCGGACTGACCCGAGCGAATTTGAAAAGACAAAAACACTCGAGTCAAAACTAAAAGATCTTATGTGAGTTAAATTAAAAGAACTAAATATGAGTGCAGTAACTCAAGAGATGCTCGAGATTTACATCTCCTAAGTATCCGTTGAACTATTTACTATGTAGTATATTGCGCTATTATAATAGTGTCTAATTGTAAAATAAACTTACTTTTAAATGGCGTTAAGGCTTTACATTTTCCACCTTAACACAGTTATATATTCCCATAGTCTATACAGTACCGTAATCTCCCCCGTACTGGGCGTCGACAGAGGACACTCCATAGGTATGGGACAAAACCAAAATCGTATAAGGCGTGATAGGGTAGGTGACACGGCACAACTAGGCAATGCCAGGGTAGATATACCAATTACGCTTCCGGGCCGATGGAAACGCGCAGCGCGCAGCTGCCGCCCACCTCGAACAAACTTCCCACATCAAAGAAATCAAAATGAAGGTGGCCACCGAATAAAATCCAAAGTCATAGTATATGTAACAACCCGCATATTTATCGATTTTATATTTAAATATTTTTTCGTTAGTCGGATTTTAGTCCGAAAAGCTACTTTTTGCATACGGTCGAATTAGGACTCAGGACCACTCCCATTGAGTTTAAAATGCCATTTGCGACCTTTTTGAGTTAAGCTTCGATATGTTTGGAGAAAGTTGATTTTTGCTACTTTTCACTTTGGGTTTGGGTTTGGGCTCAGCCCTATGTTAACTTATGCTCAAATCTGAGCCACTCTTCCCCATTCACCCTCATTCTCTTCTCTTTTCAGTTTTTAAGGTATTAATGGTAGGAGAGATTGGGAATTAAAACTCCAAAACCCTACTTCCTTTTTGCAACTTCGAATTCCTAGCTCCAAACTCAAGAAGAACCCATTGGTAGGCTTCTCTTCTTCTTCTCCAACTTATTCTCTTACCAATTTTAGAAATTCCTAAACCTAATTTTGGGAATGATCTTGTTTTGAGCATAGATTCAAGCTCATTTGGGTTGTGTTGAAGAGAGGTTGATTCTCCATTTGCTTTCAAGCTTCTTCTTGTTTGATTTTGTGAAAAGGTGAGATTTTTAATCTCACATCTAAGTCTATGAATTACCTTCGATCGTTAGGTATGAATTCCTAACACTTATTCTTGTGCAATTGCTTTTGATTTGGATTTCTTTGAGAATATTCCAATTTTAGTGTTTGAAAGCCAAATCCTTAAAAATAATAGCTTTGGGGTTCAAATGTGTTTTTGGTGATGCAACGAGGAGCCAATAGGGCCGGGTAGCCGTTAGGCATAATTCCCTAGCGTCCGTGCTCGTTCGGTTGCGAATTGGTGGAGGTTGCATATCAATTTATGGGCATCAATTTGCAGAGCATCAGGTTCGGCCGACCGACCCCCCTGGTCCGGTCGACCGACCTGCTAGTAAAAGTGCAGTGCACTTCTCTGTTTCTGGTTCGGCCGACCGACCCCCCTGGTTCGGTCGACCGACCTGATGCCCAAGAAAATTTTCAAAACAGGGTTCGGTCGACCGAGCTCTATATGCCGGTCGACCGACCTGATGCATTTTGCCTATTTTCGCCTAGTCGCGTGAATTTCCAACTTTGATCGATTCCTGTTGTTTCCTAGTTGTTGTTATCATCTATTATGACTTTGATGACTCTTATTAGGGATTTTTGAATATCCATTTCGATGGATCCTTTATCGATTTCTTTGGATTTTATTCACGTCTTCGTATGTGAATTTTAGTGATTGATTGTTCTTACAATATTGTTTTTGATTTGTCACTTTAAAAATATAAAGGTTTTCTATACTAGTAGTAAATATCAAAACTCTTTCCTCAAACGATTTCAATACTATTTTAATACCAAATTCGTTCATGAAACCGTTTTCCAATCTATTAGTATATACAAACCTTACCTCACTCGTATGAGAAATTTAATTAAACGACTTAGTAAAACAAGTGGTATGAAACGCTTGCGTTCACTTTGTTGGTTAATTCTTGGACTTGTTCGATTGAAACTCTTGTGACAATTTTCTAGTGGAGATCTACAATTTGTTCGTAAATATTTAAGTTAAGCTAGTGATTATGGGACATGATGCTAAGCTCATATATTTACTAGCTTACTATAATCGACACTTCTCATTGATCATGACGATCATCTTTGTGATTTAGACTAGCGATGTGCGATGTCTCTTTGTTTGCGAGGGAGACTAAACCCCGTTTTGTGGAGTTTCGACTCAATTTGGTGGGGTAGCAACCCATGGTCTTCGGGCCGTTTGTGGAGCTTCGGCTCAATTTGTGATGGTTAGCAACCATGGAATTAGCGTTCCGTTTGTGATACATGTGTTGGTGGGCTTTATGCTCCCGTTTGTGATAGGCCTCCCCCCTTTTTGATTTCTGGATTTCTTGAGATGATTTCTAGAATTTGTGTTTCACCAATTTTCGTGATTTCCATTGATAAGTTTTATTAATATTTGTGCATTGGTGAATTTGTGCGTCATTGACTTTTGTGATTTCTGGATTTCGTGTATTGAATTCTGGAATTCGTGTGTCATTGACTTTTGTGATTGACATTGATATTATCGTCAATATTTGTGGTTTGGTGAACGAAATAAGGAGTATGACATTTTCTTTGATTCTTGTGTAGAATTTGTGATATTGATTTATCTCTTGTTGATTTTCAATTACTTATATATATCACAGCTTGGCATTGTGATTATTATGTGTTTAGTCATATCTCTTACTCTATATCGTTTCATCTGATATTTATAGTTAGACAGATCCGTTTATTATTTTCTTATTAAATAATACTCGGGTCAGACCGAGATGTTACAGGTGCTTCTGCTTGACTTCTCTCTTGGGATTGATTTCTCTGACTTTTGGTTAACTACTTAGATTAGTAGTTTTTGTTGTATACATTTGAGATATAGACTCCATAATGTATACTTATTCTTTTGTGTAGTTCATGTAACTATTCTTTTGTGATATTGTGGATCTTTTTAGACCACTACTCTGATGTACACTTCCTAGTGTAATATTCATATCTATTTCCACCTTTGTGATATGAATTGTCTGTGACTGATTTATGTTATGTTTATTTCTATATTTGTTTCCGAAGATATTATAGCCACTGTGTAGTAGCTTTGAGTTTGTGTTGGTATGTCGGATTTCCCTCTTGATAGAGAAATGCATGTTATACTATCTGACATATCGATGCTCGTGCAAAGAAATTACACGGATGGTCGCTCCTCAACAGCCTTATTCTCCGTGCTAGTTGACAGCATTCACCGTAATGTTCTTGGCTAGCGTGGGTATAGAGGTGGGGCATCACAGCTTGGTATCAGAGCTAAACTTCGGAACAATATGGAATATTATAACAAGGATCATTGTCCTAAGTCCATCTTAGGAGTCGTGCTTTAGGATTTAATTCGAGTCTTCGTACCGATTCATCCTATTTTCCTTATGATTCCTTGTTTATCTATCAAGATTGCTTGATATTCAATTTGGTGAATAACCTTTTTCTTCTTCTTCTTTCTTTCTAAAGGAAGAGAAATGTCAAGACCAGGCCGCCCCAGAGCCGTGCCATCTAGCACTCCACCCCAGGATGGAGTTTTTATGACTGCTCAACAGCTTCTTGATTTAGTGACAAATGCTCAAGCAGCTGGAGCTAACCCGGAACCTACTCACCCATAGTCGGGTTTTGCACGCTTGTGCAACGATTACACTAATTTGGGTGGGGAGCCATTCAAAGGTTCCGAAACTATTATTGAAGTACAGGCTTGGCTAAGGTCATGCGATCGAATCTTTTCTCGCATGAATCTTATTGACCTTCACCGAGTTCAGGTGGCCTCTAGTATGCTCCGAGAAAGAGCATTAGACTGGTACGAGCTTCTTATTTCTGAGATTAATGAAGCGGATCTCACCTGGGAGCAATTTCGAGAACGCTTCGAGTTGAAAATCGTGCCAGAAGCTGAGAAAGTGACGATGGCTCGTCGTTTCATTGACCTTGTTCATGGCGATTCTTCCGTGACGGACTACGTTGCTTCTTTTGAATCACTTTCCAAATATGGGGTTGAATACATCAACGCCCCTCTGAAGAAGAATCAGAGATTTTTTTATGGCTTAAACAAAAATCTCAAGAAGCCATTACTTCTAAAGTTAGAAGTTTCTTTTGATCAACTCGTTGATATCGCTCTTCGACTTGAAGAGGCGGATAAGGAGGGTGATGTTGAAGTGGTGGGAGCTAAACCAAACTTCAACAACAAAAAGAGGCCAAATAAATTCAAAGGACCTTATCCCAATAAGAAAGGGAAGCAAGCAACCTCCGTGGAAAAGACTTCTTCCTTTGGCCGTGGAGAATGCTATAATTGTGGTTCGAAGGACCATTATCCGAACAAGTGCCCAAAGTCTCTCTCTTGTCGCTACTGCAAAGTTCCCGGTCATGTTATATCTTCATGCCCCAAGCTTCAGGGCAAGAAGGAGGGAAAGTTAAATGTTGCTCAAGCCCCTGACAACACATCTCGTGGTCAAGGTATGCCTCATTCTATCCTTGATGGAATTATTTTATTTCGTGATCATCCTATTCGAGTTCTTTTTGATACGGGTGTGTCCCATTCTTTTATATCAAAAGAACTTGTTGATGCTTTTTCTTTGGATGTTTTGTGTTTAATGACTTCTTTGATAATTACGAATCCGGTTGGTGGATCCGCAACAATCAGTTTATTGTGTAAAGATGTCGAGATTATTTTGTGTGATTTTTCTTTGCGAGCCAATTTGCATGTCATGCACTATTTAGGCTTTGGAATGATTTTGGGAATGGATTGGCTTAACCATTATGAAGCTCATATCCTATGTCCTGAGCGGACTATTCATCTTCGACATCCTCAATCTGTTAAGCAGATTTCTGTTAATCTTAAAGATTCAGATTCCAGCTTGGTTGCATCTTTATATTCTTTAAACCCTTGTGATGACGATGATGATGATGAAGGTGATATTATTTCTCTTATTCACGTCGTTTGTGAATTTTCCGACATATTCGAGCCCGTTTTAGGATTACCACCTAAGCGAACAATTGAGTTCAGAATTAATCTTATTCCTGGAGCTCAACCTATCACTCGTCCTCCGTATCGTATGTCCAATAAAGAAAACGAGGAGATGCGTAATCAATTATCCGAATTGGAGACGAAGCAATTTATTCGCTCTAGTTCTTCGCCTTGGGGAGCTTCAGCTATTTTTGTGAAGAAATCCGATGGAACACTTAGGCTTTGCGTTGACTACCGCAAGCTTAATGATCTTACTATCAAAAATAAATATCCTTTACCTCGGATTGATGATCTATTCGATCAACTTAGTGGTGCTAGAGTCTTTTCACAATTAGACTTAGCTACTGGATTTCATCAGCTTCGTATTGCAGAGGATAGTATTCCATTGACCTCGTTCCGTACTCGTTATGGATCTTATGAATGGCTTGTCATGCCATTTGGTTTGACGAATGCTCCGGCGTATTTCGTTGACCTTATGAATAGAGTTCTCAAAGACTTTCTCGAGCGGTTTGTTCTCATCTTTATCGATGATATTCTTGTGTATCCTAGAACCGAGGAGGAGCATGAAAAGCATCATCAGATTGTGTTGGAAACTCTTAGGAGTAATCAATTAAAGGCAAAATTTTCTAAATGCCACTTTTGGCAATCTCGTGTGAAGTTTCTCGGTCATATTATTTCCGAATCCGGAATTTCCGTGGATCCTTCAAAGATCGAAGCGATTCAAGATTGGAAGAGACCGGAGAGTGTGACAGAGATTCATAGTTTTCTCGGATTGGCGGGCTATTACCGTCGATTTATCAAAGACTTTTCTAAGATTGTCGTGCTTCTCACTAGCTTTACCAAGAAAGGCATTAAATACATTTGGTCGGACAAATGTGAAACTTCTTTTCAGAAATTAAAAGAACTCCTTTCTGATGCTCCTATTCTAGTTATTCCCGAGGGGAATCAAGATTTCGTTGTTTATACCGATGCTAGTCCCGTTGGTTTGGGTGCCGTTCTTATGCAAAGCGAACGTGTTATTGCTTATGCTTCTAGGCAATTGAAGCCTGCTGAGACTAGATATGCCACTCATGATTTAGAACTCACGGCTATTGTTTTCGCTCTTCGGATTTGGCGTCATTATCTTTTAGGAGAGAAATTTGTTCTTTACACGGATCATAAGTCTTTGAAATATTTATTTTCTCAAAAGGAACTTAATTTACGTCAACAACGTTGGCTCGAGTTCCTTGCTCCTTATGATCTTGATATTCTTTATACACCCGGTAAGGGTAATCGTGTTGCCGATGCTCTTAGCCGTAAACAACAAGCTGTTGTTTCTATGATGATATCCGAATGGAACGATCTCGAGATCTTATCCACTTGTGAGATTCGAGACCGCGTATCCGATTTATGCTCATCATTTGTTTTACGTAGCCTTAAGGCTCGTCCTTCTCTCTTAGACCGCATTCTTGAAGCTCAAAGGCTAGATCCTGAATTGGCTCTTCTTGGCCAAAATATTAAGGATAAAATTGATATTGAAGGTTTGAAAGACTTTGATATCGATTCTCATGGCGGCATTCGGAGATTTGATAGACTTATCTTACCAAATATTAGTGATTTTCGTAAAGATATTTTAGAAGATTCTCATCATTCTAAATTTACCATTCATCCCGAAAGTAGTAAAATGTACTCAGATATGAAGCGACTTTATTATTGGGAGGGAATGAAACTTGACATCGCTAACTTCGTTAAGCGTTGCATGACTTGCCAACTTGTTAAGGCCGAACATCATAGGCCCGGTGGGTTATTGCAACCTTTAGAAATTCCAATTTGGAAGTGGGACCAAATTTCTATGGATTTTATAGATGGCCTTCCCCGTTCTCGTTCGGGTCATGATAGCTTGTGGGTGATCGTTGATAGACCTACTAAATCCGTCCATTTTATTCCCTTTCGGTCTAATCGAACCGTTCCTCTTTTGGCCAAACTCTTTATCAAAGAAATTGTTAAATTTCATGGAGTTCGTACGTCTATTGTTAGTGATCGTGATCCATTGTTTACTAGTGGATTTTGGAAGAGTCTTCAAAAAGCTTTAGGAACGAAGCTTAATTTTAGCATCGCTTATCACCCCCAGTCCGATGGACAAACCGAGCGTGTGAATCAAACTCTTGAAGATCTTCTTCGTGCTTGTGTGCTTGATTTCGGTGGAAGTTGGGAAGATCATATTTCTCTTGTTGAATTTTCCTATAATAATAGCTTCCAATCTAGTATTGGTATGGCACCTTTTGAGGCACTCTACGGAAGGCCATGCCGATCTCCTTCTTGTTGGCTTGAGACCGGTGAGAAGCTGGTTTTAGGTCCAGATTTTATTCGTGATTTCACAGAAAAGATTGACCTTATTCGTCATAGGATGAAAGAAGCCCAGAGTAGACAAAAATCCTATGCCGATAACCGGAGAAGGAAATTAGAATTTTCTGAGGGAGATCTCGTGTTTGTTCGTGTTTCGCCTATGAAGGGTGTTGTGCGATTCAGTCGATCGGGAAAACTAGCGCCTCGATATATTGGGCCATTTCCTATCACCGAATGTATTGGTTCCATGGCTTATCGCCTTTTATTACCGGCTCAATTTTCTGCTATTCATGACGTGTTTCACGTTTCTCAATTACGGAAGTGCCTTCGAGATTCCGATTCTATTCATGAGCCCGGTGTTGTGGAAGAGATTGAAGTTTCACCTAATTTAACTTATGAGCAACATCCTATTCGTATCATTGCTACGGAAGTCAAACGACTTCGAAATAAAGATGTTCCGCTTGTTAAAGTTCAATGGTTTTCAAATCCTAAGGATTGTTCTTGGGAGTCTAGGGAATTCATCGAGCGATCACATCCGGACTTGCTTTCCCGTGCTCTTTAAGGTGAACCTTTTATTTCAAATTTCTTTTGTGTTGAATATGCTTTTATGGTTGTTACTTTATGTTCTCTTCTTAAATATTGCGAGGACGCAATTTCTTTAAGGAGGGGAGTCTGTAACAACCCGCATATTTATCGATTTTATATTTAAATATTTTATTTAAATATTTTATCGTTAGTCGGATTTCAGTCCGAAAAGCTACTTTTTGCATACGGTCGAATTAGGACTCGGGACCACTCCCATTGAGTTTAAAATGCCGTTTGCGACCTTTTGACTATAACCTTCGATATGTTTGGAGAAAGTTGATTTTTGCTACTTTTCACTTTGGGTTTGGGTTTGGGCTCAGCCCTATGTTAACTTATGCTCAAATCTGAGCCACTCTTCCCCATTCACCCTCATTCTCTTATCTTTTCAGTTTTTAAAGTATTAATGGTGGGAGAGATTGGAAATTAAAACTCCAAAACCCTAGTTCCTTTTTGCAACTTCAAATTCCAAGCTCAAACTCAAGAAGAACCCATTGGTAAGCTTCTCTTCTTCTTCTCCAACTTATTCTCTTACCAATTTCAGAAATTCCTAAACCTAATTTTGGGAATGATCTTGTTTTGAGCATAGATTCAAGCTCATTTGGGTTGTGTTGAAGAGAGGTTGATTCTCCATTTGCTTTCAAGCTTCTTCTTGTTTGATTTTGCGAAAAGGTGAGATTTTTAATCTCACATCTAAGTCTATGAATTATCTTCGATCGATAGGTATGAATTCCTAACACTTATTCTTGTGCAATTGCTTTTGATTTGGATTTCTTTGAGAATATTCCAATTTTAGTGTTTCAAAGCCAAATCCTTAAAAAAACATAGCTTTGGGGTTCAAATGTGTTTTTGGTGATGCATCGAGGAGCCAATAGGGCCGGGTAGCCGTTAGGCATAATTCCCTAGCGTCCGTGCTCGTTCGGTTGCGAATTGGTGGAGGTTGCATATCAATTTATGGGCATCAATTTGCAGAGCATCAGGTTCGGCCGACCACCCCCCTGGTCCGGTCGACCGACCTGCTAGTAAAAGTGCAGTGCACTTCTCTGTTTCTGGTTCGGCCGAACGACCCCCCTGGTTCGGTCGACCGACCTGATGCCCGAGAAAATTTTCAAAACAGGATTCGGTCGACCGAGCTCTGTATGCCGGCCGACCGACCTGATGCATTTTGCCTATTTTCGCCTAGTCGCGTGAATTTCCAACTTTGATCGATTCCTGTTGTTTCCTAGTTGTTGTTATCATCTATTATGACTTTGATGACTCTTTTTAGGTATTTTTGAATATCCATTTCGATGGATCCTTTATCGATTTCTTTGGATTTTATTCACGTCTTCGTATGTGAATTTTAGTGATTGATTGTTCTTACAATCTTCTTTGTGATTTGTCACTTTAAAAATATAAAGGTTTTTATACTAGTAGTAAATATCAAAACTCTTTCCTCAAACGATTTCAATACTATTTTAATACCAAATTCGTTTATAAAACCGTTTTCCAATCTATTAGTATATACAAACCTTTACCTCACTCGTATGAGAAATCTAATTAAACTACTTAGTAAAACAAGTGGTATGAAACTCTTGCGTTCACTTTGTTGGTTAATTCTTGGACTTGTTCGATTGAAACTCTTGTGACAATTTTCTAGTGGAGATCTACAATTTGTTCGTAAATATTTAAGTTAAGCTAGTGGTTATGGGACATGATGCTAAGCTCATATATTTACTAGCTTACTGTAATCGACACTTCTCGTTGATCATGATGATCATCTTTGTGATTTAGACTAGCGATGTGCGATGTCTCTATGTCTGCGCGGGAGACCAAACCCCGTTTTGTGGAGTTTCGACTCAATTTGGTGGGGCAGCAACCCATGGTCTTCGGGCCGTTTGTGGAGCTTCGGCTCAATTTGTGATGGTTGGCAACCATGGAATTAGCGTTCCGTTTGTGATACACGTGTTGGTGGGCTTTATGCTCCCGTTTGTGATAGGCCTCCCCCCTTTTGTGATTTCTGGATTTCTTGAGATGATTTCTAGAATTTGGGTTTCACCAATTTTCGTGATTTCCATTGATAAGTTTTATCAATATTTGTGCATTGGTGAATTTGTGCGTCATTGACTTTTGTGATTTCTGGATTTCGTGTATTGAATTCTGGAATTTGTGTGTCATTGACCTTTGTGATTAACATTGATATTATCGTCAATATTTGTGGTTTGGTGAACAAAATAAAGAGTATGACATTTTCTTTGATTCTTGTGTAGAATTTGTGATATTGATTTATCTCTTGTTGATTTTCAATTACTTATACATATCACAGCTTGGCATTGTGATTATTATGTGTTTAGTCATATCTCTTACTCTATATTATTTCATCTGATATTTATAGTTAGACAGATCCGTTTATTATTTTCTTATTAAATAATACTCGGGTCAGACCGAGATGTTACAGGTGCTTCTGCTTGACTTCTCTCTTGGGATTGATTTCTATGACTTTTTGTTAACTACTTAGATTAGTAGTTTTTGTTGTATACATTTGAGATATAGACTCCATAATGTATACTTATTCTTTTGTGTAGTTCAAGTAACTATTCTTTTATGATATTGGAGATCTTTTTAGACCACTACTCTGATGTACACTTCCTAGTGTAATATTCATATCTATTTCCGCCTTTGTGATATGAATTGTCTGTGACTGATTTATGTTATGTTTATTTCTATATTTGTTTCCGAAGATATTATAGCCACTGTGTAGTAGCTTTGAGTTTGTGTCGGTATGTCGGATTTCCCTCTTGATAAAGAAATGCATGTTATACTATCTGACATATCGATGCTCGCGCAAAGAAATTACACGGATGGTCGCTCCTCAACGGCCTTATTCTCCGTGCTAGTTGACAGCATTCACCGTAATGTTCTTGGCTAGCGTGGGTATAGAGGTGGGGCGTCACAGCATAGTATCGAAGGGATGTTTCCGATCAGAGGTGCTACCTCATTAACCCGTTCGCTCCTGTTTAAGCCACCTTATGCCAACTCACGGGAGTTGGGTCCACGTATTTACCTTACAGGAAATGCCGCCACCAACCTACTTTATTCTGGAATCTCCACCGCGTACACGGTTGTTAAAGTGGTTTTCGGAGTTGGTAGAGAGTATGACAACTTCTGATCCCGGTCACTTTAACAGCCAAACGTTATTATAACACCGCGGTCATTTAAAAATAATTATACTTTCAAAGCCAGAATATAATTATCCATTTCAAAACCCATAAATACGATATCATTTCCTTTCCAAAAAAACTCATTTGATATTATTTTTATAAAAACCCAAATTAATATAATATCATTTTATTTCAAATATGTATTTCTTTTCCAAAATCATATTGTTTTCAAACTTATGAAAATCGAAAACCAAACATTGAATTATAACTTTCAAACTAAATACTTCGAAAATCATAGCTTTAAACCATAATTTCTAAAACTTAAATGGTTTGGATATTCAAACAGTATATAGGATAATAGTTTGGATTCAAAATTTCTTTATAAAATAAAATAATTTCCGCGACTTACAATTTATTTCATTTAAGATTAAGTCAAAATCCATAAATTTAAAATCGCTTTCAGTTTAAATAAACCACTTCAGTTTCAAAATATTTCAAACTTTGAATATTAAACAATTGGAACTAAGGTTGGAAATTTCTATTTCACCAATTTAAAGTCCTATTATTTAGTTTGAAATAATAATTGCATAATAAACCCGTAATCATTTAAGCAATACTCAAATTTCTTATAAAAGAAAATTTCCTTCAATTTTTATACTAGAAATATTCATTTAATTCACCTTGAATAGAATTCATTTATAAATATCTTACCCTATTTAAATTTCAAGTTTATAAATTTTACATCAACTTATGAAGTTAACTTCTTAATTAAGCTCAATTCCAAATAAATTTTCCAATTTAACTCCCCATCTTAATTAATTTAAATCCTTTAAAATTATATATATTTTCAATATCTTAACATGTACTTAACCATGTAATATAAAATAATCAAACTCCGTCATTCAACTTATTTATTTTATTTAACAAATCCATACATAGCTTAACTTCAATACTTTAACTATAGATGTATATATAAAATAAGATATTATTATTATCAAAATCTATATTTATTAACCGTATCTTGTCCAAACCATAGAAAAATCATTTCAAAAATAATATATATATATATATATATATATACACCGCGGTGCCTGTATATAATTTTCTATCCTATGGTCAAGTGATACAGATATTTATCATTTCGATCCGCATTTAAAAATAAAAAATGTGGTTGTATATCATTTCAAACCGCAATCCCGAATAAAAAGAAATGCATGATAACTTGCAGATTATATAAGATAGAACACATCATCCATTCACCCAATATCAATCATCAACTAATTTAATTCAATCATCATCAATTTAAACAACATCAATATATATAGCATATAAAATATAACAGGTAATAAATAGCAGGTATTAACTAACAGTTTATATTCAGTAATAAACTTAATAACTGTTTAACTAGCAGTTTATATGCAAATAAATAAATTCTAACTGTCAATTTATATGCAATGATAAAAATTAATTAGTAGTTAAATTAAATAAATGCGATTTGACTGAGACGATGAATAAAATATGCCAAACATTCATAAATAAATTTCTTCTCATATCTTAAGTCAAATTAACAAACATAAGAAATTTTAGAAGTTGTGAGTGGGTTAAAACACTCACCTTTTGGATTTAAATTGAATTCAAATCCAATTTAAACCCAAAAATTTGACGGTCTCCAAATTCATTCAAACCTGCGTCAACAGATCCGGAATTTAATTACGATCCTAACAAAAAAATCGCGCGTGAAACGGAGTTCGTATGTGAAAGTTATCATAATTAAACGATTTGCAATAGAAATTAAAAATAAACAAAACAAAAATAAAATACCGTGCCACATCCACTCTTCCCTCGCGTATGCTTCTTCTTGATTGCTAGCTTTGTTCCGTAATTTTTCTTTTATTTCGATTTACTTTAATTTTCCTCCTTATTATATGAATGTATGTATTTTTAAAAGGTTGAAAGAAGAAAAAAAAGATTTGAAAAAGAAGAATTGAAAAAGAAAATGATTAAAACAAGAACTGAAAATGGAAGAGAAGATCTAGATTTGAAAAGAAAGGAAAAAGTTTGAAAATAGAAGAAAATTTTGAAGAAGAAGAATATTTGAAGAGGAAGGAAAAATTAAAATGAGAGATAATAAGGAGATTTGAAGAGAAAAGAAAAAAAAGAAAAGGAAAAAAAGAAGAAGATTAGAATGGAGGCTGTGGTTTCATTTGCGTCATATCTTATTTATAAGGTTAGAATTAGGTTTAGGATCAAAGAGATTTGAAAAGAGAGACCGCTATTAATTAGAAATAAATGAAATGATGTTTCAGAAAAATGAAGTTGGAAAATTAATGGAAAGAAATAAAGTAAATATGAACAAACTTGGTTTTGAAATATAGTAAATATGAACAGCCTTTTTAAAAGTAGCAGGTATTAAAAAGAGGCAATTATTACTTAGAAAGGGAATGAATGGACTAACTCTATACTGTAAACAAACTTTTAGAATTCAAACTTCAAAACAATTGTTTACTTAATAAATTTTTTTAACCCTAAACACACCAAAATTACTTCATTGACTCAAGTACTATTCGAATTTCTACGCATTTGGGTTTTTGTCTATGCACAATAATTTTTTATACTTACCTCAAAAATGAAAACATTTGATTTGTTTTTCCCAAAATGATCTCTTATTACCATTGAAACACCCTTTTTGTTTACCACAGAACGTGCTTTTTATTATTATTAAATATATTAATTGAAATCACCGTTTTATTTCCTTTTAATTGAAATATTAGAACTACATTACTTGCAATCACTTACAAGGTTAAATTTTAAAACAGATAACTAAAATGCATAAAAAAATAGAAAAATTGTTTATACGCAAGAGTAATAAATAGATTATTTTCCTATTCTTGTACTCCGTCAGTAAGCTAAACACAGTTCAAATAAACATATATTTCTTTCTTTAAAATCAATCTTTCTATTTTTTATTTAAATTAAATTAAACCTACATTCACAGATGAACCATTCATTTTATTGATGTAAATTTTTTTTTTTGAATCAAAACTTTCCTTATATTTCACAAAACATAGCTACTTTTAATTGCACCTATTACAATTAGTATTCTATCTCCTATTAATTGAAAATTTCAATTACATTAATTTCAGTTGATTAAGTTTCAAAATGGGCTAAATGAATGGAATGATACGTAGAACAAATACTTCCTATTAACGTAATATTTAGATGTTAAATTTTCATTGATTTTGCAATACTTCAATTAAATTAATTAATATTGCTTTCTATATTTAAATCTATATTAACAAAACGTTAGATTTGCATCGATAGAAATCGATTTACCAAAGTTTACTTACACATTACGTAAATAACAACTATATAAATTTGCCACCTATTAGCTCTTAATTTTATTCTTAAGTTTGTTACCTATCAATTTCGATTATACTTCCATCTATAATGCAAATCCAATCTCCTCTAACTGCATAAATTAGGGCAATTTATTGCAATTGATTTCCCATTAAACTTCATAAATTATCAAATTGAAACCTAAATAAAACGTTTATTTATTTAAAAATCTTGTTGTTCAATTGAATTGACCCTTCACGGGTATAATTTACATTGATTTCCAATTATTACTTAAATACATCACAAAACGTTAAATCTATATTCATTACCATTTGTTACCTAAATTTATTTAACGAAATCGATTACGCCCTTTAAATTTTTTTATTCTTTTATTAATTGCTAAGTGTTATTCAATTAAACCCATTCATTTGATTTCCCTATTATGCATCAATTATAAACCCATCATCTTAAAGGTGATGTCAACATTTTATACTATAAATTTACCCTTTTATATTCCAATATAAATAAATGCTCACATACAAATTACGATTCTAAATCCAATTAATTATTCCATCAAGGTTCAATTCCTTTTTACATCAACCATCACTCTATGAGTAAATTAGCATTTCCTATTCATTTTGCTACATTCGCTTATACTCGAGTGAATTTGTATTCCATTTAATCCATTAATTTATTAACTTTACTTATTGCAATTCATTGTCTAACATAAATTTGAATCTATTTCCTAATTTTCACATTTCTATTAATTAACACCATACAATAGTTTACAAATAAAAAGAGGGATTGTACTAAATAAATTATTTATTGTCCTGCATTACTTTATTACCTCCACTTACATTCAATCTTCATAAATAAATAATTTATTTCAATGATGAATTCAATACGTGCCTTTATTTACTTATTTTAACTTTATATCCAAATGCAACAATTTCCACTATTACAATAAATTGCAATATATAATTTAATTTGTAAATTTTAATTACCCTTGATACATCTAATTTCAACATTCTCTTTCATATAAATAAATAAGATTTCTATTTCATTCCAAATTTAAATAAAAATCCTATTAATTTAATTCATTTTAAACATCGAATTTACACGGGTCGTTACAAGATGCATGAAATTAGAGAAGAGGAGGTAGAGAAAGAAGGAGAATGTTATACCTTAGGTATTGGTTTTGATGATAACAACTATATTACATTGTATAAAATATAGATACTAATGTTTTTTCAAGATAAATATAGTATATAGTGCAGAATATTAGACAGGTATGATTAAGAAGACCGTATAGTATCAAACTGCTAATATCAAGAGTAGATTCAAGATGTTGATAAAGAGAGTTCAAGAATGAAGACTCATGCATATTGAAGAGTTCAAGGTTTTAAGATATTCCAGATAAATTATAGAGTCGTAGAATTTTTGTTAAAACCTCGATGACACTTTTTTGATCTCTCTTACCTTTCTAATTTTGTTTTAAAATTGATTTTCAAATATTTTATATTTAAAATAATCTTTTCAAAATGACTTCCAATCTCTTATACCTATAAAGATATTATTTTAGCACTTGTAAGTTTATATATTAAGTTTATGTCTATACTTTAATAATTTATAACTATATTGATCTTATAAATATATTATTTACATTATATTGAATATTTTTATTGAACATTTCAAAATTATTTTATAAAGTTTTATTAAGTTTTAATTTGATTAAAATATGTATAAACTATGCTTAAATGTTTGTACAAAGTTTCAAAATATTTACAAAACTTAATATTTTCAAAATAATTTTTACCAATTAATTTTTCAAAAATACAAAAGGATATGTGGGCACATCCTCTGTAAGTATGTCGACATACTAGCCATGAATTTCAAAATTCAAATTTAAATGGAAGTGCCTTTTCGTCATATCTCTTCGTGAGTGGACATGACCGTTGTTTCCATAAATAGACTAGAGTCCCAAACGAA
This sequence comes from Allium cepa, assembly GCA_030765085.1. Lineage (NCBI taxonomy): Eukaryota > Viridiplantae > Streptophyta > Magnoliopsida > Asparagales > Amaryllidaceae > Allium > Allium cepa. The sequence continues at coordinate 218,275,362 of CM060934.1, read as the reverse complement.
TTTTTTGTTAACTACTTTCTTATTTTTCTCTCCTCTTTTCATTCTCTTAAATTCTAAAAATATTTTTATCGAAACTCTATCGAAATTCAATTAGAATCATTCGACCATTTTCTCCTTCATATATTCTTTGATTTCTCTCATCTCTTTTAAAATCAAGTGCTATTCAAGAGTTGTAGGATCAATTGTAATCAAGATCGAAGATATGAGTCTGTAAACTCTATCGAATCACACTCTTATACTCAGTGGTGCGCTTGATATCCCTGAAATCCAAGTAGGTGTGATTGTAACCTACTAAACAAATTGGGTATGCTTAGTAGCCTGTAAATCTAGTGGGTGTGCTTGTGGCCCGGAAATCAAGTGGCTCTACCCGAAGGCATGGATTCTAGAGGGTGCGCCTTGTAGCCTTGAAATTGATATTGTACTTGCATTTACTAGTTGAAAAGATATCCATACAAGGAATTGTGCAGGATTAGATGTAGGGTAACTCTAAACTACTATAAAATCTCGGTGTGTTCTTTTTTATACTTTTACTGCATTTACTATATCTGTACTTTGATTCTGTGATTGTTTCTATGATTTTTAATTTCTTCATTCTAAGTAAAATCTTAAAGAATTTGAATAATATTCCTATAATCAATTAAACAATATTCACCCCCTCTAGTGTTAATGGTAGAGAAGGAAAAGTTTGGAGTAGTGTCAATGGAACAATTTTTTTTTTAAATTGTGAGCTTTTGGACTGCATTGTTGGATGCAAATATGGTGGAACGGATCTTTCATCTTTTCAAATTGATTTTCAAAATCGTGAAGTAATTCATGATGTTTTCGAAAATAATGATGATTTTGAATTCAAAAACAAAAATTGCGTCCAAAAGCCATAATTTTAAGCCTTCTTTTGCAACAAATTATCGCTTCTAGAACATGAAATTATAATAACCCAGCTTAAAAAGCTTCCAAAGCGCTTTTCGCAATTTTTGGTCAATACGACATAAATTAGTCTCAAGCCATTTTGGATGAACTTTTTCTTAAGAATCTTTCTAAACATGAAAGCACACAATTTCATGTGTGTATCTTGCTCCTGTTTTCAATTATTTTGGTGTTGGCCTTAAAGGAGAGGAAACAATTCCTCAAAAAATATTTGAAAAGGCTAACATTTCACTTATGCATATTTCATCCTTTTTCGAGCCTTATGAAATGCTTGCGGAAAAGAAATAAAGGTGACAAGCACCATTGTCTCAGTGATTAAGTGCTTCGACTTTGGTGCGAGAGGTCATAAGTTCGAAACTTGCGTAACGTGATTCGAACATTTATTGACATGTGTGATTTGTCATATGTTGTATCTAAGTATCATTTCAAAAAAAGAAAAAGAAAAATGAAACAAAAGTTGGCTTGGGAAGAAGAGCATGAAATAAAAGAAGACGAGGATAAGGAAGAGGAAGAGGAAGGAGATGAAATGGAAGCTGAAGAGAAAGAACAAGAGGAGGAGGAGATACTTATTTGAAAAGTATTAATATGCCACAAAATTCACTCAACAAAGATCTTATCAAAAACCAAGAGAAAGTCATCCATAACCAAAGGAAGCTTAAGAAATCATTTCAAAGAAATTTACTTCAATTTCCAACAAAATGGATAAATTCTTTGAAAAGATCATCCGTAAACTTAGTGGTTCTTCCTCATCTTCATCCGTATCTTTCTAGTTGTTTAAACTATCTTGTATTTGGATTTTCTATTTTTAGTTTATGTTGAATCTTATTATCTTTTCACTTCTTTATGTTCTATGTATTCTCTATCTAACTATTAACGAAAATTTATTTCCTTGCTATTATACATTGTTTATCATCTTTGAAAAACATAACAGTATAATACTATAAGCTAAATGCACTAGAATATAAAAACAAAGTTGTTTTGAAAATTTTTGCATATACGTTAACAAACCTAGGTATGTATGTCGACATATAACGGTAATTTTTCAAAATTTTCAAAATTTTGAAAATTTAATAAGAAAATGTTTATTCATTTCCAACGAATTTCCACCTATTTAAATATCTATTTAACCCGGAGAATTATTATTTTTACTCCCTTTCTTCTTCCTTTGCATTTCTAAACTCTAAAACCAAAATAATGGTTTTTCTACTCCAAAAACTAATGGAAAACCTTGAATAAACTCTTGAATCATTCAGGAAAATTCTTACTTTTGTTGAAATCCGGTCCCCACATCCCTACGTCGCGGCAACATATGAGTTTGGCCAATACCTTGTAACAAAAGGAATCCTTTATTGTTACATGCGACCAAACTCATATATATACCACTCCTGTAATGACCCGATATTTTCAACCATTCATATCCGCACATGTCGAACTTGAATTGCTCAAAATACCGAATTGTAAATAAAAATTTGGCAAAACTCAGAATATACAATAAATAAATAAATAACAGATCACAGACACAGAGTAATATAATGCAGCGGAAGCAAATAGATAGTAGTTCATGAAGCTACTATGTAAATACATCAGAGTTAAGCAAGATACAATAGAAGTTCAATACAATAATCAAATACATAGCTAAATACATCGTTGGAATCAACTGAATAACTGGAATCAACTGAATAACTGGAGTTGAAGTAGATAGCTGGATCTTCAAGCAAAGCTCCAACTCCGAAGGTGAGTCTCGAATGTTGTATCACTAAGTCTGACCCGAGCGTAAAGCAAAACACAAAACACTCGAGTCAGGACATACATACTTATACAATGTAAACCAACTCAAGTGAACTGTAATATAATGTACAAGTAACTTAAAGGATGCTTGGGACCCCCCATCCTCTAAGGATCCGTTAAACTATTTACTATGTAGTAATATTTCGCTATTATAATAGTGCCTATATTAAAATAAACATACTTTTAAATAGCATTAAGGCTTTACATTTTCCACCTTAACACGTAATAGCCCCAGTAGTCCATCCAATATCATAGTCCCTCCTGATCGGGAAGCCACCAGAGGATACCTCACGGGCTATGGAAGAAATCCAAACTCGTACAAGGCGCGATAGGGTAGGTGACACGGCACAACTAGGCAATGTCAGGGTAGACATACCAATTACGCTTCCAGGTCGGTGGTAACGCGTAGCCGTAGCTACTGCCCACCTCGGACAAACTCCCCCCTAAATCAAAAGTAAAGATGGCCACCGAATAAATCCAAAGTCAGAGTATAGTATCGAAGAGGAGTATCCGATAAAGGACGCTAACCCCCTTAACCCGTCGATCGCTCCTGTTTTAGCCACCTTATGCCAACTCACGGGAGTTGGGTCCACGTATTTACCTCAAAGGAAACGCCGCCGCCATCCTACTTCATTCTGGAATCTCCACCGCATACACGGTTGTTAAAAGTGGTTTTCGGAGTTGGCAGAGAGTATGACAATTTCCGATCCCGGTCACTTTAACAACCAAACGTTATTATAACCCATGGATATTTATTCCAAAATCATTTATACTTTCAAAACCAAACTAGCATATCCATTTCAAAATCATATCATTTCTTTCAAATTAGCGTATACTTTCAAAACCAAAATATCATACTCATTTCAAAACCATATCACAATAGTATCATTTCCATTTCAAACTAATTCAATAATATATCATTTAAATAAAACCCAAATTTTCAAATCACTGAATATTTCCTTCAATTTATTAAACTTGAATCCTTTAAATTATCATAGCATTTTGGAAATGTAACCTTAAGGAATCATAGCATTTTCGGAATGTAATACTTTCCACTTTAACATTTTATATAATCAAAGTATTTATATACTTACAAATTTAACATGGTCATTTTATCATAGCCTTATAGTTAAATAAACTTTGTTACTGTAATATCTAATTTAAAGCTAAAATCCTTATGTTAAGTAAAAGTACCTTATTAACATATATTATTATTACAATAAAGAAACTTTATTATTTTAATCATTTAAAATATGCCATTTACATTAATTAAAACTTGCATATGAAAGTATATTATCAACTTACATTTTATTGTTATAGTAAGGAACATTTATCATTTTAATCAATTTAAAATACACCATTACATTAATTAAAACTTACATGTCAAATGTACGTTTTAACTTACATTTATTACAATAAAGAGCATTTATCATTTTAATCAATATTATACTAATTAATACTTACATTATCAAATGTACGTTTTAATTTACATTTTTATTACAATAAAGCATTTATTATTTTAAATCAATATTACACTAATTAAAACATACATTATCAAATGTACGTTTAATTTACATTTTTATTTCAATAAAGAGCATTTATTATTTTCAATCAGTATTACACTAATTAAAACTTACATTGTCAAATGTACGTTTTAATTTACATTTTTATTACAGTAATAAAGAGAATTTAATATTTTAACCAATATTACCCTAATTAAAACTTACATTATCAAATGTACGTTTAATTTACATTCCTATTACAGTAAAGTGCATTTATTAATTTAATCACTACCACACTAATTAAAACTTTACACGTTTCTTTCATTAATTAAAACTTTACATGTTTCTTGCATTAATTAAAAACTTTACATGTTCTCTCATTAATTAGGACTTTACACATTTCTTTCATTAATTAAAAACTTACACTTTTCTTTCATTAATTAAAACTTTACATGTTTCTTGCATTAATTAAAAGCTTTATATGTTTTCTCATTAATTAGGACTTTACACGTTTCTATCATTAAATTAAAAACTTACACTTTTCTTTCATTAATTAAAACTTTATAGGTTTCTTGCATTAATTAAAAACTTTACATGTTCGCATTAATTAAAAACCTTATATGTTCTCTCATTAATTAGGACTTTACACGTTTCTTAACTTAAAATCTCCATTTGGAAACCAATTTCCAATCATCAAGTTAAGTCATATATATAAATTACATTTTATACAAACCTATACAAGTTAACTTATAGAAAATCACTGTAAACCTATTTATACAAACATATCCGCTTCATGGAAAAAAATTCATTCCAACTACTAGGTTAGATTTAGAATTTCACATTAAATCAAATTTCATTATTAAGTTGTTTATTATATTCCAAATCTTTAAATTACAAATTTAAAACCAAATAATGATTTTTTCATTACAATTAAAAACCAAAATTAACTTATAAAATTTAAACTTATCGAAAACCAATATCTCTTTATATTCTAAATCTTTAAATCAACTTTTTATTTAAATTTCCATATATTTATAAATTCAAAATACTTAATAATTTTAGAAAACTATCATATAAAATTATATCCATGGGCCTGTATAAAATTTTCTAATTTAGGCCAAGTGATACGGATATGTATCATTTCAATCCGTAATTTAAAAAGAAAAATCTAGGTTCTATCATTTCAAACCCGCAATCCCAAGTAAAATAAATGTAATAAAAATTATTTGAGCCTATCATTTCAGCCCATAGTGATAGGGAACTTGCAGTGTGAGATACAGTTTATAAAATGAATAGTATAACATATAAATACATATTAGATGATGCAACAAATATATAAACAGCATTTAACATCATATAACATATCACAGGCATGCATGAATGATATATCAATTTGTACAAATCCACTTGTCATTATTCCACAATAATATAAGTACATATGTCTACAGTGATAAAAACTCACCTTATATGTAACGACCAAGAATTTTTGGACAATTTAAATTGAAAATATTTAATTAATTTTAAACATTTGAATGATAGTTTAACTTGAATTCCCAATTATAACTATGGATATAGGGATTAAATTATAAAATTTAATCTATTGAAAGTGAATAAAAATTTGAATCTTCAATTTTAAGCTGATTTAAAAATATTTCAAAGGCTTGTAAAATCTATATTTATAATACTGAAGATAATAGAAGCTTCAGAATTGTAATTGAAACTGTTTTGATCAGTTTTGAATTTCTATCGTTCGAATCGATATTTAAATAGCCGTCCGAGGCACAGTCGCGGACTTCGACGAAACGAGTTCCATTAGGTCCGTAATATTGAATTATTATCGAATTTCAAATTTCGTAGCGTTTGGAGTTGTTATGTGAGCACACGGTAAATAAAAGCGTTGAAAGTAAATCGAATTCGATTTAAATTTAAATTTTAAAATTGGTCAACATCAGTCACCCTAGGTTTTCTTTAGCCGACCTATTCTCTCTGTTAATTGCGTACTCTTGTTCCCCCTTTTCCATCTTTAAACACGCAACCTTCATTTCAAAGCAGATGAAGTTTCAAAAACTAACGAAAAAATGGCCGAGCTAAACAGTTGCTCTCCTTCGAATGGTACTCGAGCCATCCCTCCTTACGTTCGAAGCCGCTTATTCTAATTTCATTTTAGATAAATTCAAAATCATACACCCCTGTTCCCAATCCATTTCACTTCGTAGACAAGCAGTTCGATTCAAAAAAAATTGAAATCGAAGCGGGGGAATTCGTCCCATCGCGAGCGAATCCCAGGCGATTCGCGTTGTTGCGTGGAAGGGGTTCGCGCGCTCACCAGAGGAGAATAAGGCGCGTTTGCGCAAAGGGGGTCGCTCGAAGTCGCGATGTTAGCCGCGATGGAGGCGGGTTTCGCGAGTGGCTGACAACAAAGTGGCGCTCGAGTAGCTGGAGGCGATGGGAAGCTCGATGATGGCTAGGGCAGTGGGTTGCGATCGTGAAACGCGAAGCAACGGCTAGGGGTTCGACGATTGGTTGAGGGCTTGATTCAGAGTCTGTAGGTAAATGTGTTCCTATTTTATTTAATCTTATATATATAGAAGCTTATAAAAAAATTAAAAATTTAAAAAAATATGCGTTACTGTGAAATTTTTGCTATAAGGCTGTAGCATTTAAAGTAAGTAAAATAATTACAATAAGTTATAAAATAGAAATTTTTAATATTAATAAAATAAAATTATTAAAAAGAGGAAATTTGTTTAAAATCAAAATTGTCAGTTAAATAAATTTATTAAAAGAAATTGATTTAAAATAGTAACCAATGGTTAATTAAATTTGTAAAGGAAAATTGTTAGAAATTCAATTTATTAGGTGAAATGATTTATTAAAGGAAATTTAGTTTTTAAATTTAATTTTTTTAAGTAAATTGTTAAAAGAGATTTCTTTAGAAATTAAAAGTATCGGTTTAAACTTAATCTATTTAATTATCTTAAGATACTAAAAAGGGAATTTTTGGTTTAAAATTAAATTAATAAAATCGATGGCTAATTAAATTTACCCAATAGGAATTTAAATTGTTCTATTTGTTCGAATATTTATAAAATAATAATTGTTATGCAAGGTATAAATCAAGAAAATCAAGTCGTAAAGGAAATGGACTACAAACGGAAATAAAAGCTAAAGTGAGAACTTCTCACTCAAAAAAGGTTTTTTTAAAATTTTAAATAGTTAGATTTATAATTGTTAAGCAGAGGTTATTTATTAAATCCCATATACCGCGATATTCCACTTTGAAGTGGAATTGGTATTATATATGTACTTGGAGTTGATTTCCCGCATTTTATAGCGGATGAGACCCTATTGCGCCGCATAATAGCAGATACTATCTTATAAATCCCACATACCGCGATATTCCGTCTTGAAGCGGAATTGGCATTGTGCTAATGTCTGTGGATGCAGGGAAACGGGTTGGAGGGATCCAACTGGATTCCTCACCAATATTTATTTGATTACAGATATTGTGATATTTGTTGATTATCATATTGATATATGATGTTTGGATGTGTTGATTGGTTATTTGGTGCTGTTGCATCATTAGATCCATTTTTGGAGTTTTAAAAATGTTAAAGTAATGATTTTGAATTTAAAAGGATTTTTAAAGTGATTTTTGAAAGTATAAGTTTTATTAAATTTTGAATTGTTAAAATAAATAAAAGTTATAAAATTTATTATTATAAAAGTTATATTTTTGGAGAATAATACTTGAGTATGATTTTGGAGTTATATATAAGTTTTAATAACGATTTGTAAATTATTAAAAGGATTAGTTTATTTAAATTGAGATTTTTGAATTATTATAACCGAGTTATATAAATGACTTAAAAATTTATATTTATAAATTAAAATATTGGAATTATAAACAGAGCTTTTATAAGTGTTAAAATAAAGGTTGAACCTGGATTTATAAGTAAATAAGAATTTTATATTTATGAATTAATGATAATATAAAAAAAATGGATTTCGTAAGTGAATGAAGTATATAGATTTATAGATTGGGAAGTTATAAGATGACTAGATTTTTTGTAAAATAAAAGATTATAAGTAATTAACATATAAATTAGATTTTGGTATATTAATTGGGTTATAAATTGAATTGGATAATAAAGGAGATTTATAAGTCGAAGTATTATAAATAGAAATGGAATTTATAAAGATTGTTTATAAATTCGAAATCAATTGAATTGATAGATTGAATATAGAAGTTTATTAAAGGAAGTATATTCGTGATTTTTGACAGCGAATTATCCTTTAAGTTAAGCGTTGTAAGAATAAGAGTTGGTTGGGAATTTTAGTCACGATTTTGGACAGTGAATATATTATTGAAAATGGATATGTTTACGGGAAAGTGATATTATGAAATGAAGTTAATGGTTTTAAAGATGTTTTAAAATGCATTAAGTGTCGAATGCGTAGATTTCAACATTCAATTTTGAAATAGACGTTTTCGAGAAATAAGGAAATGGTGGACTATAACACTGATTGTTATAGTAAATGATTTGCGAAAGGAAATGTTTTTATATAGTATTGGGATTTATATATCTATCTTAATTTAGAATCCCTATAATAGTGATTTTCGGTTGTCGTAACGATGTTTTCGCAACATTCGTTTTGACCCAAATAAATGCGATTAAGAGAATGTTTTCCTTAAAAATGAAATCTATACTTAACTGTGATTTAAGCATATTGAATATTTTCAAATTGTTGAAAACAAATAGATTTGTGAAATACTTATTATTAAATAAGTATGGAAATGTTTTTTCCAATATGAAATGAAAGGTTTGAAATTTTATCTTTTAAAGATAAATTGAAAAGTGAATATTTGAAATTTGTTTTTAAATAGTTAAGTGTGGAAAGTGAATATTTGAAATTTGTTTTCAAATGGTTAAGTGTGGAAAATTATATATCTTGTAAAGATATTTTTGAGAAAATAAACAATTTGGAAAATTATTCGGAATCTGATGATGTTGTGCATCTCTATTGATAGTTAAACAACCGACTATCAATATTTACCCTTGAATGGGTATTTGTTGTGAATTGCTTGAATTTGAATGCCACACTTATTTTTAAAATATGCGCTCGCTATTCGGGTTAGCCGGGAAAGGAACTTTGGGTCGTATAACTCATTCCGAATATATGATACGTCGAAATGGATTGCATTTGATGACCGGTGTTGAAGACCGGGTATTTGTGAAAACGATGGGACGACCTACCGATTGTCTCTGCATCATTAGCTACGATATGGAGATTTTCTTTGTGATGGGAAGTTTTATCGGGATTGTGAATACCCGGATTGCAAGGGCTTCTTTGGAAGTGCCTTCGGTTCTGTTCGAACCCGGAACAGACTTGTATGGTTACGTGTATGACATTACATTTTGAGATATAAAGCAGATTTCTTTCAAATATGTTTCCATTGGTGGCGGAGAATATATTCTCTTAGCTTAACACCCTTTGAGGTTATGTAGTTGAAGGTTATCAGCGATATATTCCTAATTTGGTAATGTGGCATGCTGAGTGTTGCTGTGTGATGATTATTTATTGATCATTTGTTGATCAAAGCATGGCTTTGTGCCAAAGCGTAGCTTTGTGGACGAGACTTCGTCAGACCTAACTCCCCAGAAATGGTCGAAACAGGAATATGCGGCTAGGTTATGAGGGTCGCACCCTTTAGGGTATGTCATTTCCTTCTGGAAAAGGGTGGTATCATGGTATGGATCCCAGATACTTACTCATGTTGATACACTATATCTATTACTGTGTGGTGTTGTTGGAATCGAGCGCTCGGACAAAGGACCGGGGGATGACATACTCGAGTAGTAGTTACCTAGTTACAGAGGTAACCCGGCCTTGCGTTGGCAGAGATCCGGATAGGTTCTCGGGACGTCCCGCCAGAGGCGATCCCATGTGGCAGTAGGAAGTTCCTTGGCTTGACCATTTGTTGGAAAATCCAAAGAAACAATACGAACCCTTTACGATTGCAAATTGTATAACCTGCCTCCTCAGGAGGTAGCTATAGCGGGCATAATATCATGGTACCTATGCTGGCTAAGATTTATATTATACTTTCGAAATGTTTTCTACACTATGCACTAATAATAATATCAAAAATGATTTGATTTCGCGTAGTACGCATCTTTGACTAACATAAGAAGAAATCTCCTCCAAGTCTGCGTTTGCATTGTGTGTGTGGTGGGAGGTCTTATGTTAGTTTCATTTTCCAAAAGCATTGCGAATTGACTTTAAAATCCTCCTTTTGTTTGTTTTAAAGATAAACTGTTTTTAAGTTCTCACACCAGTCTTATGACTGACTCGGAGTTTATTGTTCCCTTCCTAAACTCTGGGTGCCCACCAATTTCCACACGGGCAGTCTGAGTTAAAGTTATAAGGATATTCTGGAATTCGGAAGTTGCTGCAGAAATCTGGAGGCGAGCTGGATGGCGTAGCATATTACTAGTATAGTATTTCTTTTCCGCTGTTTTGTTGTTGTACACTCTAATAATGTAATGTGATGTGATGTAATAACTGATATAATTCTTTGTTTAAAGATTATTTGTGACGCCCCACCTCTATACCCACGCTAGCCAAGAATACTACGGTGTAGTGCTGTCAACTAGCGCGGAGAATAAGGCTGTTGAGGAGCGACCATCCGTGTAATTTCTTATCACACGGTGGCTATAAAATGATCTTCGGAAACAAATATAGAAGTAAGCATAACATGCGAATCAATCACAGATATCCATATCACAAAGGCGGAAAGAGATATGAATATATATCACATAAAAGTGTACATCAGAGTAGTGGTCTAAAAAGATCCACGATAATACAAAAGAATAGCAACGCGTGCTGTACAAAAGAATACAACTATGAGTCTATATCTCAAGTGTAAACAACAAAAGCTGCTAATCTAAACAAGTAGCCAAAAGTCTGAGTAGTGAATCACTGGGGGAGGAGTCAAGCAGTAGCACCTGTAACATCTCGGCCTGACCCGAGTATTATTTATAAGAAAATAATAAACGGATCAGTCTAGCTATAAATATCAGATGACATGATATAAAATAAAAGATATGGCATAAACATAAAATATCCATACTGACATACTACTATAAGTATGCAATTAATGATCAACAGGAGATCAACCGATAAGAGATAAATCAATATCACAAGAATCTTCTCAAAGATCCAAAGAGGGCATCATACCCTAAACTTGTACTCATGACAAGTCAAAGAGATAAATTCCAGAAATCAACACAAGAAATTCAGAAATCATAAAAAGGGAAAGAGGCCTATCACATGACGGTCCGAAGACCATGGGGAGCTACCCCACATGTGTGAATGGAATCACACAGATTGAGGTCAAGACTAACCAAAAAGCAGAAAGGTATGTGTGAATGGAATCACACAAGTGGTGTCTAGTCTAACCTTCCAATGAAAGAGACATCGCGCAATTGCTAGTCTAATTCATAAAGCGATCATCAAGATCAACGAGAAGTGTCAATTACACTAAGCTAGTAAATATAGAAGTTTAGCTTCATGTCCCATAACCACTTGCTTAACTTAAATATTTACGAACAAACTGTAAATCTTCACTAATAAAATTGTCACAAGAGGTTCAATCGAACAAGTCCAAGAATTAACCGATGAAGTGAACGCAAGCGTTTCATACCACTTGTTTTACTAAGTCGTTTAATTAGATTTCTCATCCGAGTGAGGTAAAGGATTGTATATACTAATAGATTGGAAAACGGTTTAAGAAAAGAGCTTTGTTATTAAAAATAGAGTTGAAATTGTTTGTTAAAAGAGTTTTGATATTTACTACTAGTATTGAAACCTTTATATTATACAGTGACAAAACACATAAGCAAGTGTAGAAACAATCAGTCACAAAGATCGCATACGGAGATGCGAATAAAATCCAAGGAAATCAGCTCAATGTTTTTCAGATAAGATCCCCTACGAAGGGGGGGTCCAGGGGGGGTGGCAACCCCCCAAGGTGGGGTGCGGGGGCAACGCTACCGCTTACGGGGTTCGACCTGCCCGGTCAGGTCGCGGGGGTCCAGGGGGCAGCGCCCCCGGCGGGGTGCGGGGCAGCGCCCCGACCAAAACGGTACGACCTAGTGAAGACCAAAGGAAGGATAGGATCGAGCGACTTAAAGGGTTTCGACCTAAAGAGTCACGACCTAAAGGAGTAAGCGACCCTAAGGAAACTCGCGACCTAATCATGGCCGAGCTAAGGTGAGGTGCGACTCAACCAGGTAAGTGACCTAAGGGAGACGAGCGACCTAAGGAACTCGCGACTTAATGGTGTGAAAGGCGTGCGACCTAAAGTGTTACGACCTAAGGGTCGAGCGACTTAGTGGAACAAGGTCATACGACCTAACGGAATAAACGGTCGAGCGACCTAACAGGTTATAGGTCATGCGACCTAGTGGGTTAACGGCCTAACGACCTAAGGGTTATAGGCCCAACGACCTAACGGGTTATAGGTCCAGCGACCTAGCGGGTTAGAAGGTCATGCGACCTAAAAATGGAAGGCAAGGCCGAGCGACTTAAAGAACCAAGGCCACACGAGTTAAGGCCTAACGGCCTGACGACCTACGACCTAAAGGCCCACGACTTACAACCTAAGGAGCCAGAGCGAGCGACCTAAGGCTGTATAGGGGACTTAAGGCCAGAAACGACCTAAGTGTTTGCGACCTAACGACCTAAAAGCCCGCGACCTACGACCTAAGAGCCATACGACCTACGACCTAATTCCGAGTGTCGAGCGACCTAACGTTGTAGGCCATTTTAAGGTCGGAAACGAGCTATTTTGAGGCCGAGACTTTTCCACGCGAACGACCTAGCATAGGCAGAACGACCTAAGTGCAGAATTTCACCAAAAACACTAAAAATTGGAGTTTTTCGCCAATTCGATTCAAACCAAATGCAAATGTGCATGCAAAAGTGATAGGGAATCATTCCCAACAGTCCAATATAGTTATAGACTAGAATTATGAGATAAAAATCTCACCTTTGCACTAAAGTTTATGAAGATGAAGCTTGAAAGCAAGGAGAAGCAATCCAAAGCTTGAATCCAATATCTTCTACTTGAATTTGGAGTTGAATGTTGGATTTGCAATTGAATTTGTGCTTGGAGTTTTAATTTCCCATTCTTTTCACCATTAATGCCCAATCTTGAGTTAGTTAGGAAATTTATGAAGAGTGAGGAGAAGGGGGTTGGAACTTGGGCTTAATAGGCTAAACTAACTCAAAGTCCAAAGCGGGAAAAGTTAGTGAAATTTCGCTAACTCCAAACCTATCGATGTTTATACTTAAAAATTTGTAAACGGCATTTCGAACTCAATGGAAGTGGTCTCGAGTCCTAATTTGACCGTTTGCAAAAAGTAGCTTTTCGGACCAATATCCGATTAACGACCTAATATTTAAATAAAATATTTAAATATTAAATCGATAAATATGCGGGTTGTTACATTATTCATTTATCTATTATATGTTGTTCCGCTGCGATTGTTAGATTCTGATATTGTTCTGTTCTATCTTTTCTTTCTTCTTCCACCTCTTTCTTTTTCTTAAACCCTAAGTGTTTGGTTTTCCGGCATTCGATTGCTCGGCAGTTGATACAGTGATGTATTGATGTCGATTTTCGAAAGTCGAAGAATCGGGTCCTTACAGAGTGGTATCAGAGCATATGGTTAAGCGACAACCATGGCTCTGTTGGGTGTTACACATTAGAGATAGACTCAGCAGTACTCTAGAATGAGTTTGAGTGCAATAATAGATATGAGCGCGTATTTGTTAGTGAAAATGAAATTGTTTTATATTGCGTTGATTTATCGGTTGATTGTTTATAGATTCTGGTCGGTGTAGTCTAGCTAACTGTGTCGATAGGGGTTTCTAAACTCTTAAGCAAGATAAAATGACACAGTATTGTTTTAAAAATCGGGTAAATGAAATAATTTTGCCCAAAATTATTTTGGTAGATAAAAGAAATTATCTTTATAAATTATTATAGTATATGGATGCATGGTTGTTAGGAAGTAATAATATTAAATTATTACCATTGATTATTGAATAAGAAATTGGAATCATAATCAAAAGTTTAGAAATAAAATCCATATACAAATGAAATTGAAGAATGTAAATTATAAATATGATTTATAATTAGAAATAGAATTCCAGGGAAGTATTTGGAAATGTTTTTGAAAAATTTGGAAATTTTAGACATTAAATTCCTTTTTGATTTGAAAATGAATTTCAAAAGTTTTGAAAAGTATTTTGAAGGAATGAAATGCTCTAAACTCTTTTCGGTCGCTGGAAAATATCTTCGGTAATGACTGCAGCAACATCGATGTTCATTTTCGGGTTTCCAAAAGAGGAATTGCTGCCAAATTGTTTTAAATGAAAGATGTTTGGAAAATCTAGGTTTGGGTTTGAAAATTCAAAGGATAATTCGAATTGATTTCAAAATTGATTTTGAAAGATTGAAAAGACTCTGGAATACTATATAAAAATATTTATGGAATATTATTAAGTTTATAACTTGTAAAGTTTAAAGTTATTAAAATAAAAATCTAACTTAAAGAAAATTTATTGAGTTGAAAATAAATTTGGAGTAATTAAAATGAAATGGAATTGAGTATTGAATTATGAAAATAAATTGAGAATGAATGAATGAATTTACAATTGCAAGTAAATGAAAGTGAATTGAATGTTGAAATTCATTTCGAATTTGTAAGCCAATAGAATCGAATGGAAATTGGATTTGATTTGTGATAAATAAAGTGAAGTATTGAAATAAAATTTAGTAAATGAAACTGATTAAAAATGAAAACAATTGAATTCAGTAATTATAAATGAAGTAAATTGAATTCATATAGAATTGGAAATCTAGTTTAATATAAGTGGTTATGAACCATAATGGTGAATTGAAAATAAATTTTGGGAATGAACAAAAGAATAAAAAACCGGAATTGAAACTGAATGTTGAAAACAAATTTGAATAAAGTAAATTGGAATTTGTGATGAATTAGTAATTGGAACTGATTTAAAATAGTGCAGTTGTAAATGAAAGTTAATCAATGAAATTCAATATTCAGAAGATAAATTGAATTCAAATAGAATTGAAATTGTGAATTGAATTCAAATGAAATTGAAAATGCCAAATTGAATGAAAATGAATATATAACTTCAATAGTAAAGTAAAATTGGTATAAGAAGTAAGTATCAAAATTTTGTAATGGAATTGGCAAAATGGTTTGAATGTTGGAATTGGATACTACTACTAGCATGATATACAGGTGTATAAAGGAATTGGAATTTTGATTTCAAAGATAAAATTGAATTGCCTGACAAAAAGTTACGTATTTCAATTTCAGTATGAAATTTGGTGATTTTCTTGTCTAGCCGCTTGGCTTTTCGTTTTCTTTTTGAATTTGAGGGGCCGTGGTGCCATTTTGTAGTTGTATCGAGCTAGCCGCGCAAAGGAGACACTGGCGAAATTTTTCGAAAATTTAGGAAGTTAGAAAATTTTTGAGAAAATTTTGAAAGTTTAAAATTTGAATTTAAATTTAAATTTAAATTATCGAGAAAACAATGTTGTTTGAAACTTATAATTGAAGTTGGAAAACTAATTGAAATAATAATGAATCTTTAATAAAAAGATTTTGGTTGATAAATTGATAAAATTATTTGGATTGTGAAAAATAATAAAGAGTTGAGAATCGTTTTTCCTAACTTTTAATTTCGGGACGAAATTCTTTTAAGTGGGGAAGATTGTAACGACCCAGAATTTTTGGATAATTTAAATTGAAAATATTTAATTAATTTTAAATATTTGAATGATAGTTTAACTTGAATTCCCAATTATAACTATGGATATAGCGATTAAATTATAAAATTTAATCTATTGAAAGTGAATAAAAATTTGAATCTTCAATTTTAAGCTGATTTAAAAATATTTCAAAGGCTTGTAAAATCTATATTTATAATACTGAAGATAATAGAAGCTTCAGAATTGAAATTGAAACTGTTTTGATCAGTTTTGAATTTCTATCGTTCGAATCGATATTTAAATAGCCGTCCGAGGCACAGTCTGAGAATTCAACGAAACGAGTTCCATTGGCTCCGTAATATTGAATTATTATCGGATTTCAAATTTCTTAGCGTTTGGAGTTGTTATGTGAGCACACGGTAAATAAACACGTTGAAATTAAATCGAATTCAATTTAAATTTAAATTTTAAAATTGGTCAACATCAGCCACCCTAGGTTTTCTTTAACCGACCTATTCTCTCTGTTAATCGCGTACTCTCGTTCCCCCCTTTTCCACCTTTAAACACGCAACCTTCATTTCAAAGCAAATGAAATTTCAAAAACTAACGAAAAAATGGCCGAGCTAAACAGTTTCTCTCCTTCGAATGGTACTCGAGCCATCCCTCCTTATGTTCGAAGCCGCTTATCCCTAATTTCATTTCAGATAAATTCAAAATCACGCACGACAGTTCCCAATCCATTTCACTTCGTAACCAAGCAGTTGAATTCAAAAAAAATTGAAATCAAAGTGGGGGAATTCGTCCCATCGCGAGCGAATCCCAGGCGATTCGCGTTGTCGCGTTGAAGGGGGGTCGCGCGCTTATCAGAGCAGAATAAGGCACGTTCGCGCAAAGGGTGGTCGCTCGAAGTCGCGATGTTAGCCGCGATGGAGGCGGGTTTCGCGAGTGGAAGACAACGAAGTGGCGCTCGAGTAGATGGAGGCGACGGGAAGCTCGATGATAGCTAGGGCAGTGGGTTGCGATCGTGAAACGCGAAGCAGCGGTTAGGGGTTCGATGATAAGTTGTGGGTTTGATTCAGAGTCTGTAGATAAATGTGTTCCTATTTTATTTAATTTTATATATATAGAAGTTTATAAAAAATAAAAAAATAAAAAAATATGCGTTACTGTGAAATTTTTGTTATAAGGCAGTAGCATTTAAAGTAAGTAAAATAATAACAGTAAGTTATAAAATAGAAATTTTAAATATTAATAAAATAAAATTATTAAAAAGAGGAATTTTGTTTAAAATCAAAATTGTCAGTTAAATAAATTTATTAAAAGGAATTGATTTAAAATAGAAACCACTGGTTAATTAAATTTGTAAAGGAAAACTGTTAGAAATTCAATTTATTAGGTGAAATGATTTATTAAAGGAAATTTAGTTTTTTAATTTAATTTTTTGTAAGTAAATTGTTAAAAGAGATTTCTTTAGAAATTAAAAGTATCGGTTTAAACTTAACCTATTTAATTATCTTAAGATACTAAAAAGGGAATTTTTAGTTTAAAATTAAATTAATAAAATCGATGGATAATTAAATTTACCCAATAGGAATTTAGATTGTTCGAATATTTATAAAATCATATAATTGTTATGCAAGGTATAAATCAAGAAAATCAACTCGTAAAGGAAATGGACTGCAAACGGGTATAAAAGCTAAGGTGAGAACTTCTCACTCAAAAAGGGATTGTTTAAAATTTTAAATAGTTAGATTTAAAATTGTTGATTGTGTGATTGTTTGTTTGGATAATATAGTAATATCTATTGTATTGAAATAGACCCTATACGCCGCCTACTAAGCGGAGGTTATTTATTAAATCCCATATACCGCGATATTCCACTTTGAAGTGGAATTGGTATTATATATGTACTTGGAGTTGATTTCCCGCATTTTATAGCGGATGAGACCCTATTGCGCCGCATAATAGCAGATAATATCTTATAAATCCCACATACCGCGATATTCCGTCTTGAAGCGGAATTGACATTGTGCTAATGTCTATGGATGCAGGGAAACAGGTTGGAGGGATCCAACTAGATTCCTCACCAATATTTATTTGATTACAGATATTGTGATATTTGTTGATTATCATATTGATATATGATGTTTGGATGTGTTGATTGGTTATTTGGTGCTGTTGCATCATTAGATCCATTTTTGGAGTTTTAAAAATGTTAAAGTAATGATTTTGAATTTAAAAGGATTTTTAAAGTGATTTTTGAAAGTATAAGTTTTATTAAATTTTGAATTGTTAAAATAAATAAAAGTTATAAAATTTATTATTATAAAAGTTATATTTTTGGAGAATAATACTTGAGTATGATTTTGGAGTTATATATAAGTTTTAATAATGATTTGTAAATTATTAAAAGGATTAGTTTATTTAAATTGAGATTTTTGAATTATTATAACCGAGTTATATAAAAGACTTAAAAATTTATATTTATAAATTAAAATATTGGAATTATAAACAGAGCTTTTATAAGTGTTAAAATAAAGGTTGAACCTGGATTTATAAGTAAATAAGAATTTTAGATTTATGAATTAATGATAATATAAAAAAAATGGATTTCGTAAGTGAATGAAGTATATAGATTTATAGATTGGGAAGTTATAAGATGACTAGATTTTTTGTAAAATAAAAGATTATAAGTAATTAACATATAAATTAGATTTTGGTATATTAATTGGGTTATAAATTGAATTGGATAATAAAGGAGATTTATAAGTCGAAGTATTATAAATAGAAATGGAGTTTATAAAGATTATTTATAAATTCGAAATCAATTGAATTTGATAGATTGAATATAGAAGTTTATTAAAGGAAGTATATTCATGATTTTTGACAGCGAATTATCCTTTAAGTTAAACGTTGTAAGAATAAGAGTTGGTTGGGAATTTTAGCCACGATTTTGGAGAGTGAATATGTTATTGAAAACGGATATGTTTTCGGGAAAGTGATATTATGAAATGAAGTTAATGGTTTTAAAGATGTTTTAAAATGCATTAAGTGTCGAATGCTTAGATTTCAACATTCATTGTTGAAATAGACATTTTCGAGAAATAAGGAAATGGTGGACTATAACACTGATTGTTATAGTAAATGATTTCTGAAAGGAAATGTTTTTATATAGTATTGGGATTTATATATCTATCTTAATTTTGAATCCCTGTACTAGTGATTTTGGGTTGTCGTAACGATGTTTTACGCAACATTCGTTTTGACCCAAATAAATGTGATTAAGAGAATGTTTTCCTTAAGAAATGAAATCTATACTTAACTGTGATTTAAGTATATTGAATATTTTCAAATTGTTGAAAATAAATAGATTTGTGAAATACTTATTATTAAATAAGTATGGAAATGGTTTTTCCAATATGAAATGAAAGGTTTGAAATTTTATCTTTTAAAGATAAATTGAAAAGTGAATATTTGAAATTTGTTTTCGAATATTTAAGTGTGGAAAGTGAATATTTGAAATTTGTTTTCAAATAGTTAAGTGTGGAAAATTATATATCTTGTAAAGATATTTTTGGAAAAATAAATAATTTGGAAAATTATTTGGAATCTGATGATGTTGCAAATCTCTATTGATAGTTAAACAACGGACTATCAATATTTACCCATGAATGGTATTTGTTGTGAATTCCTTGAATTTGAATGCCACACTTATTTTTAAAATAAGCACTCACTATTCGCGTTAGCCGGGAAAGGACCTTTGGGTCGTATAACCAATTCCGAATATGTGATACGTCGAAATGGATTGCACGGGTATTTGTGAAAACGATGGGATGACCTATCGATTGTCTCTGCATCGTTAGCTACGGTATGGAGATTTCCTTTGTGATGGGAAGTTTTATCGGGATTGTGAATACCCGTATTGCAAGGGCTTCTTTGGAAGTGCCTTCAGTTCTGTTCGAACCCGGAACAGACTTGTATGGTTATGTGTCTGACATTACATTTTGAGATATAAAGCAGATTTCTTTCAAATATGTTTCCGTTGGCAGCGGAGAATTTATTCTCTTAGCTTAACACCCTTTGAGGTTATGTAGTTGAAGGTTATCAGCGATTTATTCCTAATTTGATAATGTGGCATGTTAAGTGTTGCTGTGTGATGATTATTTATTGATCATTTGTTGATCAAAGCATGGCTTTGTGCCAAAGCGTAGCTTTGTGGACGAGACTTCGTCAGACCTCACTCTCCAGAAATGGTCGAAATAGGAATATGCGGCAAGGTTATGAGGGTCGCACCCTTTAGGGTATGTCATTTCCTTCTGGAAAAGGGTTGTATCACGGTATGGAGCCCAGATACTTACTCATTTTGATACACTATATCTATTACTGTGTGGTGTTGTTGGAATCGAGCGCTCGGACAAAGGACCGGGGGATGACATACTCGAGTAGTAGTTACCTAGTTACAGAGGTAACCTGGCCTTGTGTTGGCAGAGATCCGGATAGGTTATCGGGACGTCCCGCCAGAGGCGATCCCATGTGGCAGTAGGAAGTTCCTTGGCTTGACCATTTGTTGGAAAATCCAAAGAAACAATACGAACCCTTTACGATTGCAAATTGTATAACCTGCCGCCTCAGGAGGTAGCTATAGCGGGCATAATATCATGGTACCTATGTTGGCTTTGATTTATATTATACTTTTGAAATGTTTTCTACACTATGCACTAATAATAATATCAAAAATGATTTGATTTCGCGTAGTAAGCATCTTTGACTAACATAAGAAGAAATCTCCTCCAAGTCTGCGTTTGCATTGTGTGTGTGGTGTGAGGTCTTATGGTAGTTTCATTTTCCAAAAGCTTTGCGAATTGACTTTAAAATCCTCCTGTTGTTTGTTTTAAAAATAAATTATTTTTAAGTTCTCACACCAGTCCCATGGCTGACTCGGAGTTTATTGTTCCCTTCCTAAATTTGGGTGCCCACCAATTTCCACACGGGCAGTCTGGAGTTAAGGTTATCAGGATATTCTGGAATTCGGAAGTTGCTGCAGAAATCTGGAGGCGAGCTGGATGGAGTAGCATATTACTAGTATAGTATTTCTTTTCTACTGTTTTGTTGTTGTACACTCTGATAATGTAATGTGATGTGATGTAATGTAATAACTGATATAATTCTTTGTTTAAAGATTATTCATTTATCTATTATATGTTGTTCCGCTGCGATTGTTAGATTCTGATGTTGTTCTGTTCTATCTTTTCTTTCTTCTTCTACCTCTTTCTTTTTATTAAACCCTAAGTGTTTGGTTTTCCGGCATCCAATTGCTCGGCAGTTGATATAGTGATGTATTGATGTCGATTTTCGGAAGTCGAAGAATAGGGTCCTTACATTATAAAAGCTAAAATCAAATTCGCAATGCACAATTGAAACTCCGCAAAGCACGACAAGGCACGACCAAACTTTTGAGTAGATGGAAAGTCAAGATCCATATCTTGTATACAACAAATACACAAACCATAAGAATAGTATTCACTACAACAAAAGATGGATTAAACTATGCAATTACGAATCAAAGAACATAACCTTGCTTTCAACCACCAAGTGGGCTTAGCCATGGTCTAATAGTGATGAGGAGGTGATGTTGTGGTGGTGGAGGCCGAGCTATGCAAGGAGAAAACAAAAGGAGAAAGAGAGAAAAAAAAAGAAAGTGGAAAAAGAAGAGAGAAGGAAGCCATTACTTACAAGAAAATTTCTCACGTGAAGATGCAAATGAAAATGAGATGTGGTAAAGAGTTTTTGTACGTGAATTAGAATTTACTAGGGGAGTTATTCATGGCCTAATCAAGTGCAACGAATTGGCAAGTAATTAAGTGCTTAAATGGATAGAGATTTGAAGGGATTTATTTCCTATTAAATAAAAAGAAACAATGGAACAAAATGCGGTGAGTTACTTGCTTTTTCACTTGAATTGATAGGGTATGAATGGCTAAAGTTTTAGGAATAGTTAGAAAATAAAAGGCAAGGAAATTTATAAAGGCACAATTTAAGTAGTAAATGATCTTTTATATATTTTTCTTAAACAAATGAAAAGAGGAGTGTGGGAACTTTGTACGTGATTGAAAAGGAGAAAATCACGTCTATGCATTTATGAATAGATATGGTAGAAGATTAAATGTTGGGAAATATATAAAGGCAAGAAATAAATTAAGAAACGTATGCCTACATTTAAAACATATCTTAATTGATTTGTTACTTATCCAATAAATATAGATGTATATACACAAAAGAAACCTTCACTAAATAAATAAAGTTTATACACACCATACAAGTAAATAAGAAGATGGAAATAGAAAAAAATGAAACGCAGAAATTAATTATAAATTTAAAAAGGCACAATTTAAGTAGGAAAAGATCTTGTATATATTTTCTTAAACAAATGAAAGGAGGAGTTTGATAACTTTGTACGTGATTGAGAAGGAGAAAATCACGTCCATGCATTTATGAATAGATATGGTAGAAGATTAAAAGGTGGGAAATATATAAAGGCAAGAAATAAACTAAGAAACGTATTCCTATATTTAAAACATATCTTAATTGATTTGTGACTTATCCAATAAATATAGATGTATATAAACAAAAGAAACCTTCACGAAATAAATAAAGTTTATACACACCATACAAGTAAACAAGAAGATGGATATAGAAATAAAAAAATGAAACGCAGAAATTAATTATTATTTTTTAAAATGTTGTATGTTACCCAAGTTTACAAAGCAAAGATCAGAATTAATTGAAACAAGGCTTAAAAATTTACACACAACCACTAGCTTTGGAAAATTTCTACCACACTTTAAAACAAATAAAAATCAGTGAATAAAATAAAACACACTGAAATAAAGTGAAAAGAAAATAAATAATTATATTTTAGGAAAATAGAAAGATAAATAAAGAAAATAGCATAATTTATTGAAACTAGCTTAAGAAAATTGCAAACATAATCCACTTAACTTGGGAAATTACAACTCTTCTTGAAAATAGTTTAAAATAAATCTTTGAGAAACAAAATAAAGTGAGAATGAGAATAAAAAAAGTTCTTAAGAAAAATATAAAAAAATAAATAAAGAATTTCTTAATTTAATTAAAGTTGGAAAATAGAAAATTTAAACAAAATACAACGGAAACTGGAAAATGTCGGTTACACTTTTAAAAGTGTTTTAAAACCAAAATATATACAAAACAAGTTATTTTACGCCCGGAAACTAAATTAGAACATTCCATGACCAAATAAAATATTATTTATATAATTTAAAGTAAACAGTTTTGTTAAATACAACAAATTACACACAATAGTTAAAAAGGCATAACTTTCACATTATAAATCAGATTTCAACGAAACGGAAAGCAGTATTCTTAAAATTTTATTTACTTTCAAAATAAAAGATAAAATTCAAAATTTTAAAATTCAAAATTTTTGAAAGTCAATGTTTGATCATATTGACAAAATTCACATTTTCGGAAAATATTCTATTAATTCATGTGTGGAATTCTAATCCACACCAAAATTTTATCCATTTAATAATTTTAATTATTAAAAATTTATGGGTCATTACACTCTCCCCCACTCAAAACTTTTCGTCCTCGATAAGGAAGAAGGTAGGGGAATAGAAACAACCTGATAGAAAACTCAATTGAAACTCAAAACAGAATCATTAATCTAAACCATACAAGTTAAATTTTAAATTAATAATTGATTTCATCTATTTAATTTCACTGAAGTTAAATTTAAATATTTCAAATTTTATTACTACATCTTCCAATTATCGTAAAATAAAACTATCTAAAATCATAAGTTTGAAAATCATTTGTTATACTCAAAAATGTGTTCAATAAATTAATTTCTTCTTTATTCCCAATTATAATTAAATTTATTTCCCTCAATATATTTTTATCATCTATGTTAAATATATTTACACTTATTACAACTGCTTAAATTTATTCTTAGTTCCTTTAACATCACTTTATATTGTATATTATTCAATTAACTTTTTATTCTATTTACCTTTATTAATCCTTTTATAACTAAAATTTAAGTGTATAACATTTATTATAAACACTTAAATTTTATTTAAAAAAATTCCTTTTATATTTTATATTATCCAATTACATAGTTAACTTTTAAATAATTTAGGTAAGTTATAATGGAAATGTAATAGAATATTATACAAATAAAGTTTTCTAATTCAATTATTTCAACTTAAATATTTATTCAAATTTTTTGATTCATTTTATAATTGAAAACATTCTTTAAGGTAAATTTAAGAATTACATTTCCGATTAACTTCAAACAATTTAGAGGCAAATAAATATATATACAACATATATCAAATCATATATCCATATATATATTATAAATCAAGTCATACTTTTGAAATTCAAATCAATTAAATTTTCAAAGAAAAACAGTAGCAAAGCTACAGAATGGTCTCTTCACTTCGAAACTCGAAAATGAATGTCGATGATGCTACAGCCATCACCGAAATTATTTTCCAGCGACAAGAGAAGAGCACATATTTAAACATTAAAAATTCTTTGAAAACAATCTCTATTTGGAAAACAATTTAAATGATATATCTTTTAAAACATTAAAACCCATGTTTGAAACCATCGAAAATTAAATTCTCAAGTTCTTGATTTAGATTCATTTTAATTTCCAAATTAATTTATAGCCATGTTTTATAGTTCAGTTATTTATATAGGAGACAAAAGCCAATAGTTACAAGATATATATAAAGTTAAATATTATTTCTTAATAACCTATTCAATTAATTATCATAATTCAAAAAAAATCAAACACATACATAATATAATTATACAAAATTTATCATTTACTAAATTTTGAAATCAATATGGTGTCAGTTTGCTTTGTTCAAGTGTTTTGGAAATCCAATCGATAGCGTTGATCAGACGAATCGATCGGAAACCCAAATCAACATCAACAACTCAAAAAACACAATATATAAAACATTTTAAATATAGGTTTACAAAGCAAGAATAGGGATTCAAATTTGATTGACTTAAATCAAGAGAATCCTGATTCGAAGATAAGTTGGAAACAAAAGATAAGATGATTAAATTAATAGAATAAGGAATGGATAAGCTTACATAAATCGCGGGCAACCTTAACCGGGTCAACCGTGACTTCAAGAATAAGATCGATGTAGAGTTTGGGGGCAAATCTACATCCGATCTCAAGACATAGAATTCAGGATAACTAGAGATACTAGCATCTAAACCGAGGATATATAAATCTCCGGTGAATCGATGCCTATGGTAAAGGAGTTCCACCCCTTTACAAGTCATTCAAAGATTGGCGATACCGCCGACTCATTATAAGGATCATTCGAAGTGGAGTTATGGGACACTCAAGAATCAAAAGAAGATGAATAGTGGGGACAATAATGTATTTTGGAACTGCAGGAAACATTCCAAAATTCAGAAGGAATTGAGTCAAAAAGGAAGAGATTCACCCTCGAATGAAAGTGATTCTGTAAATAAATTTACCATATATGCTAAGTTTTTCCTAGAGCCAAAGCTCTGATACCAAATGCAACGACCCGATATTTTCAACCATTCGCATCTGCACATGTCGGACTTGAATTGCTCAAAATACCGAATTGTAAATAAAAATTTGGCAAAACTCAGAATATACAATAAATGAATAAATAACAGATCACAGACACAGAGTAATATAATGCAGCAGAAGCAAAGAGATAGTAGTTCATGAAGCTATTATGTAAATACATCAGAGTTAAACAAGATGCAATAGAAGTTCAATACAATAATCAAATACATAGCAGAATACATCGCTGAAATTAACTGAATAACTGGAATCAACTGAATAACTTGAATTGAAGTAGATAGCTGGATCTTCAAGCAAAGCTCCAACTCCTAAGGTGTGTGTAACAACCAGGTATTTTCAACCATTCACATCCATTATAAGTGTATAGGTAGACACTCATTCCAGAATTGAATTGCTCAAAATACCGCGTTGTAAATAAAAAATTTGGCAAATCTTAGAATATACAGTAAATAAAAAATCACAGATCACAGACACAGAGTAAATAATAATGCAGCGGAAGAAAAAGGAGATAGTAGTTCATGAAGCTACTATATAAAATATAAGACACATCAGGGTTAAATAGGATACAACAGAAGAGTAACAAGTTACATCAGGTCCAAATCAGATACATCACTGAAACACAGGATACTGAAACAAAATAAATGGCTGGATCTTCAAGGAAAGCTCCAACTCCGAAGGTGAATCTTGAATGCTAACTCAATCAATCTGACCCGAGCGTAAAGCAAAACACAAAACACTCGAGTCAGGACATAAATACTTATAAATTGTAAGTCAACTCAAGTGAATAGTAACAAAATGCATCAGTAACTTAAAGGATGCTTGGGACCGCCCATCCTCTAAGGATCCGTTAAACTATTTACTATGTAGTAATATACGCTATATACGGTAGTGTCTAATTAGTAAAGTATAATCATATAGAAAATAGCGTTAAGGGGATAGTGAACCTTAACGCGGTCGGTTCTTAAAAACCAAAATCGTAGTGGGCTCGATATAAGGATATGACAAGGCACGCAAGGAAATGCCAGCGTGGATACAACGTTTGCACTCCCGGACCAGTGGTGACGGCAAGCCAGCAGCTTCCGCCCACCTCGAACAATACCCCCGAATCAAAAGTGGCGCCACCGAATCGAATCACAAAAGTAATAGAATGGTTTCCGATGGAGCATGCTCGATGAAAGGGTGCGACCCTTTGTGTAGCCCGGTATAGCTCCTGTTTAAGTCATATATGCCAACTCACGGGAGTTGGGTCCACGTAATATACCTCGAAAACGTCGCCACCATCCTACTTCATTCTGGAATCTCCACCGCGTACACAGTTGTTAAAGTGGTTTTCGGTATTGGCCGGCTATAAGACAATATCCGATCCTGGTCTCTTTAACAACCAATCGTTATTATAACCCGTAGTTATAACTTTAAAACAATATTTTAT
The DNA here is from genome assembly GCA_030765085.1 of Allium cepa. Taxonomy (NCBI): domain Eukaryota; kingdom Viridiplantae; phylum Streptophyta; class Magnoliopsida; order Asparagales; family Amaryllidaceae; genus Allium; species Allium cepa. Next base: position 218,248,273 of record CM060934.1, on the reverse strand, counting down.
ACTTCAAAATAAAAATCCTTTTCAATCCAAATCTTTATCAAAATAAAGATTAAATCAATTCCAAAACCATTTCAATATATCATCGTAAAATATCTTTCAATTCAAATATTTATCAAAATAAATATCAAGTCATTTCTAACCATTTCAATATATTAAATTTTCATACCCTTTCAACACTACCTTTCAAATCATTTGAATATATCAAAATATCATAACCTTTCAAAGCTTCAGTTCCAAAATATCATATCTTTCAGAACTTCTTTTTAAATCATGTTAATATCAAAATGTCATATCTTTCAAATCTCTATTTTCAAATCATTTAATATCAAAATATCATGTCTTTCAAAACTTCGTTTCAAATCATTTTATTATATCTAAATATCATATCTTTTCGAAACCACCTTTCAATCATTTAATATATTAAAATATCATCTCTTTTCAAAACTTCGTTTCAAAACATTATTCATTTTATTCAATTTTAAATACCCTTTCAATTCATATTTCGAAACAGTTTGTATTCCAAAATCATTTTTTATCATTAAATGAAGTTATTATGTTTAATAATTAAATTATTAAATTTCCAAAATTTCAACTTCTAAAGTTTATTTATTCATTTAAGTTTATCAAAACCGTGAAAATTCACTTTTCGCATCATTTAGAAAACTTATACGGAAAGATACATTCAAAACAGTTTAATTTAACAAAAGACAGCATTTTAAATGTTGTAATAGGGTTTACTTAAATTTCAAATAACTTAGTTAAATTCAGAAATTATAGCACTTACAATAATTGCTATAGTAGTTTTTAATTCAATAGCTTTTTAGTTCATTATCATCAACTACAGCATTTACAAATGCTGTAATATCATTTACATTGTAATTAATAGCATTTCGAAAATGCAGTCAATTAACTTCAAATATTCAATAAAATTTCTTAACCAATTATATTTTTATTAAAAACATTTTTAACTTAAAAAATCATACATTTTCACATTTATAAACATCATTTAATTTTCCTCAAGTTCATGATTTTATAAAGTTAAATTTCCATTCAAAAATCAAGATTTAATAATAATTCACTTATTAAAATGCAATGTTTAATTTTTAAAATCCATTACATTAAATTTCAACTTAACACTTAAGTTTAAATTATCAAATATAACTTAGTTTTATTTTTATTTACTTAACTAAAAGTTCACCTTTACGTCAATTTCATAAATTTCCAGTTTTAGTTATATTTCAAAATTTCAACTTACAATATTCATTCATTTCACATTTCACCTTTATTAAAATCATTAATATGATATAAAAATCACTTTAAATTCATTTAAATTCAAATTATCATAAATTTATCATAATTTCATATTCAATTAAATTTTCAATTATAATTAAATCAAAATTTCCAAAATAACTTACGTTAAAAATTTCTAACTTTTTCATAAATTCATTTCACTTACAATTATTCAGAAAATCAATAATATTTTACAAAAATCCTTTTTTTTAAAAATAAAAATCAAAATATTATAATAATTAAATTTCTGAAATATTTAAAATTTTAGAAAAACATATTTTAACTACGGGCCTGTATATAATTTTCTACGCTAGGTAAAGTGATACAGGTAATATATCATTTCAACCCGTAATTTACAAAGAAAATCCGGGTTTTATCATTTCAAACCCCCAATCCCAAGTCAAAATGAATAACTTAAAACCATTCAGGCCTATCATTTCAGCCCATAACATTTTTTTTTTAACAGGGAACTTGCAGTGTGATCATATACAGAAATAATATAAACAAGATCAATATCACAATATATATTCATATATCAGATGTCAGGTGAAAATTAACAGTTTTAACATGGTAATAACATGGTAATAAAACGGCATAGCATATCATACGATCATCATTAACTTGCATAAACATTTTATATTACTATACACTTGTCATCAATTCACTTTTCATAAGTATAAATGTCAGAGTGAGAAAGACTCACTTTTTCAAGCTGAAGACCAAAACAACAAACACAAGTGCGATTTCAAAAGCACGACAAGCACGATATAGCATGACTTTTGATTTGAATGAATGGAGAGCCTTGATATTTGTCTTGTAAACAATAACCAAAACAAGACAATACACACATAAATATTCAACGCAAAACAATGTTGAAACAATGAAAATACGAAGCAACAAAGGAATATATTACTTGACCTTCCTTTAACCATTCAAATGCTTGGCCTAGGAGGTTCTTGGGTTCAGCCATGATGATGATATAGCTCAGGTTTGGCACCATAACTCACGGCTAGAAGGAGTATGGAGTGGTAGGGTTATAACATGAAGCATACAATTGGTCAAGGCAACATATATGAAGTTTTTTAGCACAACAAGGCTCGGCCTTGGGTCAAGTGGGGCTTGGCCATACTTGTACAGGTTTGGACAGTAGATGGAGGGGTGTGGGGAGGTCTGGAAAAGGTGGTGGTAGCGGCCTATGGTGGTGGTAGCGGCCTATGGTGGTGGATGAAGATATGAGGTGATAAGGTGGCTATCATGAATGTTTCAAGGCTTTATGCATTGTTTTTGTGGAGTTTTGGTTCATGGAGTCTTGGCCATGTCAATTTCAGATCTAGACAGAGGCAAAGATGAAGTGTAGTGGTGGTAGCAAGATGGTGGTCGTGGCTAGAGGTGGTGGCCATGGTGAAGTATGAAGGTGGTGAAGTAATAGTGGTGGCTAGTGCATTGTTTTGGACATTATTTGCAATTTTGTGGAGTTTTGTCACCAAGGGAGGTGTGGCCATGGATGGATCTGAAATGATGGCTAGAGATGATGCCAAGGAAGAGTGGTAGGGGATGGTGCAGAGTATGATGGTGATGGTGGGTGGTAGAGGCCAATCCAGAAAGCATAGAAAACTAGGTAAAATACATAGAAAATGAGAAGAAAAAGGTAGAAAAAAGATATAGCCATTACCAGATTTTTTTTTCAAGATGGAGGCCATGATTTTTAGGGTTTTGGAGCTTGAAAATTCGTGAATAATACGAGGGAGTCGGCTGCAAAGGATGAGGAAAGGAATGGCTAAGATAAATTGATGTATTAATTGCAAAAAGAAACGGATAAAACGTCTTTACGTTTCACGCTTTTAAGATCTCTTAACTTTCTAAACCTTTTGCATTTCCTTTTCTTTTTAATTTTATAAAAACAAAATAAAATCATAAATGTTATTTAAAACCGAAACTAAGTAAGAATAAAATAAAATAAATAATATATTTTAAGTAAAATAGAAAAAGGAAATAAGAAATTGCTTAAAAATAGCAACCCTGACATAAAAATTACAAGAAAATCTCCAATAACTTTGGAAAAAATTTTACTTCACAAAAAAACATATTATAACACAAAATTTGAATTAAAAATGTTTATAAAACATTTTCAAGGTAAATTAATAATTTAATTTTTATTAAACAGAATTTTAAATAAAGAAAAATGTAGTAAATACCAAACTAGGCTTTATAAATTGAAATAAATTCAAATAAACTTTATAAAAATTATATTATCATTTTAAAAATACTTAATAGTCAAAATATACATAATATAACATATTATCACATATTAAAATAAAATATAACCAAGAAGAAGTAATTTATACAATTTAAAATAGTCATCGTTAAATACCCTATATACGCACCATATTGTAAAGGGTATAACTTTCACAATTTACATCCAAGTTCAACGAAACGAAAAGTGGTGTTCTTAGAATTTTATGTACTTTCATGATAAAAGAAAAAAAATTAAAATTTTAAACTTTTAATGTAACAACCAGGTATTTTCAACCATTCGCATCCATTATAAGTGTATAGGTAGACACTCATGCCAGAATTGAATTGCTCAAAATACCGCGTTGTAAATAAAAATTTGGCAAAACTCAGAATATGCAATAAAAAAAAACACAGATCATAGACGTTGAGTAATAATAATGCAGCGGAAATAAAAGATATAGTAGTTCATGAAGCTACTATATAAAATATAAGATACATCAGGGTTAAATAAGATACAACCGAAGAGTAACAAGATACATCAGGTACAAATCAGATACATCACTGAAACATTGGATACTGAAACAAAATAGATGGCTGGATCTTCAAGGAAAGCTCGAACTCCGAAGATGAATCTTGAATGCTAACTCAATCAATCTGACTCGAACGTAAAGCAAAACACAAAACACTCGAGTCAGGACATAAATACTTATAAACTGTAAATCAACTCAAGTGAACAGTAACAAAATGCATCAGTAACTTAAAGGATACTTGGGACCGCCCGTCCTCTAAGGATCCGTTAAACTATTTACTATGTAGTAATATACGCTATATACGTAGTGTCCAATCAGTAAAGTATAATCAAATAGAAAATAGCGTTAAGGGGGTGGTGAACCTTAACGCGGTCAGATCTTTAAAACCAAAATCGTAGTGGGCTCGATATAAGGATATGACACGGCACGCAAGGAAATGCCAGGGTGGATACACCGTTTGCACTCCCGGACCAGTGGTGACGGCAAGCCAGCAGCTTCCGCCCACCTCGAACAATACCCCCGAATCAAAAGTGGCGCCACCGAATCGAATCACAAAAGTAATATAATGGTTTCCGATGGAGCATGCTCGATGAAAGGGTGCGACCCTTTGTGTAGCCCGGTATAGCTCCTGTTTAAGTCATATATGCCAACTCACGGGAGTTGGGTCCACGTAATATACCTCGAGAACGTCGCCAGCATCCTACTTCATTCTGGAATCTCCACCGCGTACACAGTTGTTAAAGTGGTTTTTGGTATTGGCCGGCTATAAGACAATATCCGATCCCGGTCTCTTTAACAACCAATCGTTATTATAACCCGTAGTTATAGCATTAAAACAATATTTTATACTTCAAAATAAAATATCTTTTTCAATCCAAATCTTTATCAAAATAAAGGTTAAATCATTTCCAAAACTATTTCAATATATCATCGTAAAATATCTTTCAATTCAAATATTTATCAAAATAAATATCATGCCATTTCTAACCATTTCAATATATTAAATTTTCATACCCTTTCAACACTACCTTTCAAATCATTTTGATATATCAAAATATCATAACCTTTCAAAACTTCGTTTCAAATCATTTTAATATATCAAAATATCATATCCTTTCAAAACTTCGTTTTTAAATCATTTTAATATATCAAAATATATCTTTTCAAATTTCATTCATTTCAAATCATTATTCATTTTATTCAATCTAAAATACCATTTCAATTCATATTTCAAAACAGTTTATATTCCAAAATGTCTTTTTTTTATCATTTCAATGAAGAGTTTATGTTTAATAATTAAATTATTAAATTTCCAAAAATTTCAACTACCAAAGTTTATTTATTCACTTAAGTTTATCGAAAACAGTGAAAATTCACTTTTCGTGGCATTTAGAAAACGCTACGGAAAGATACATTAAAAACAGTTCAAATTTAACAAAAGACACCATTTTAAATGTTGTAATAGGGTTTACTTAAATTTCAAATAACTTAGTTAAATTCAGAAATTATAGCACTTACAATAATTGCTATAGTAGTTTTTAATTCAATAGCTTTTTAGTTCATTATCATCAACTACAGCATTTACAAATGCTGTAATATCATTTACATTGTAATTAATAGCATTTCAAAAATGCAGTCAATTAACTTCAAATATTCAATAAAATTTCTTAACCAATTATATTTGTTAAAAACATTTTTAACTTATAAAATCATAATTTTTCACATTTATAAACATCATTTAATTTTCCTTAAGTTCATGATTTTATAAAGTTAAATTTCCATTCAAAAATCAAGATTTAATAATAATTCACTTATTAAAATGCAATGTTGAATTTTTAAAATACATTACATTAAATTTCAACTTAAAGTTCAATTTCTCAAATATAACTTAGTGTTATTTTTATTTACTTAACTAAAAGTTCACTTTTACGTCAATTTCATAAATTTCCAATTCTAGTTATATTTCAAAGTTTCAACTAAAATATTTATTCATTTCACATTTCAACTTTATTAAAAATCATAAATATGATAAAAATCATTTTTCAATTCATTTAAATTCAAATTATCATAAATTTATTATAATTTCATACTCAATTAAATTTCCAATTAAAATTAAATCAAAATTTCCAAAATAACTTACGTTCAAAATTTCTAACTTTTTCATTAATTCATTTCACTTACAATTATTCAGAAAATCAATAATATTTTACAAAAATCTTATTTTTATTAAATTTCAAATCAAAATATTATAATAATTAAATTTCTAAAATATTTTAAAATTTTTAGAAAAGCATATTTTAACTACGGGCCTGTATATAATTTTCTACGCTAGGTAAAGTGATACGGGTAATATATCACTTCAACCCATAATTTACAAAGAAAATCCAGGTTTTATCATTTCAAACCCTCAATCCCAAGTCAAAATGAATAATTTAAAACCATTCAGGCCTATCATTTCAGCCCATAACATTTTTCTAACAGGGAACTTGCATTGTGATCAAATATGGAAATAATATAAACAAGGTCAATATCACAATATACAGTCATAGATCAGATGTCGGGTGAAAATTAACAATTTTAACATGGTAATAACATGGTAATAACATGGCATAGCATATCATATGATCATCATTAACTTGCATAAACATTTTATATTACTAAACACTTGTCATCAATGCACTTTTCATAAGTATAAATGTCAGAGTGAGAAAGACTCACTTTTCAAGCTGAAGACCAAAACAACAAACACAAGTGCGATTCCAAAAGCACGACAAGCACGATATAGCATGACTTTTGATTTGAATGAATGGAGAGCCTTGATATTTGTCTTGTAAACAATAACCAAAACAAGACAATATACACATAAATATTCAACGCAAAACAATGTTGAAGCAATGAAAATACGAAGAAACAAAGGAATAGATTACTTGACCTTGCTTTAACCATTCAAATGCTTGGCCTAGGAGGTTCTTGGGTTCAGCCATGATGATGATGTAGCTCAGGTTTGGCACCATAACTCACGGCGAGAAGGAGTATGGAGTGGTAGGGTTATAACATGAAGCATACAATTGGTCAAGGCAACATATATGAAGTTTTTGAGCACAACAAGGCTCGGCCTTGGGTCAAGTGGGCCTTGGCCATAATTTTACAGGTTTGGACAGTAGATGGAGGGGTGTGGGGAGGTCTAGAAAAGGTGGTGGTGGCGGCCTATGGTGGTGGCCAAGGTGGTGGATGAAAGGGGTGAAGTAATAGTGGTGGCTAGTGCATTGTTTTGGACATTATTTGCAATTTTGTGGAGTTTTGTCACCAAGGGAGGTGTGGCCATGGATGGATCTGAAATGATGGCTGGAGATGATGCCAAGGAAGAGTGGTAGGGGATGGTGGAGAGTATGGTGGTGATGGTGGGTGGTAGAGGCCAATCCAGAAAGCATAGAAAACTAGGCAAAATACATAGAAAATGAGAAGAAAAAGGTAGAAAAAGGATGTAGCCATTACCATATTTTTTTCTTAAGATGGAGGCCATGATTTTTAGGGTTTTGGAGCTTGAAAATTCATGAATAATATGAGGGAGTCGGCTGTAAAGGATGAGGAAAGGAATGGCTAAGATAAATTGATGTATTAGTTGCAAAAAGAAACGGATAAAACGCCTTTCCGTTTCAGGCTTTTAAAATCTCTTAACTTTCTAAACCTTTTGCATTTCCTTTTCTTTTTTAATTTATAAAAACAAAATAAACTCAGAAATGTTATTAAAAACCGAAACTAAGTAAGAATAAAGTAAAATAAATAATTTAATTTAAGTAAAATAGAAAAAGGAAATAAGAAATTGCTAGCAACCCTGACATAAAAATTACAAGAAAATCTCCAATGACTTCGGAAAAATTATTACTTTATAAAAAAATATTAAAACACAAAATTTGAATTAAAAATGTTTTTAAAACATTTTCAAGGTAAAATAATAATTTAATTTTTATTAAACAGAATTTTAAATAAAGAAAAATGCAGTAAATACCAAACTAGGCTTTATAAATTGAAATAAATTCAAATAAACTTTAGAAAAATTATATTATCATTTTAAAAATACTTAAAAGTCAAAATATACATAACATAACATATTATCACATATTATAATAAAATATAACCAAGAAAAAGTAATTTATACAATTTAAAATAGTCATTGTTAAATAACCCTATATACGCACAATATTGTAAAGGGTATAACTTTCACAATTTACATCCGATTTCAACGAAACGAAAAGTGGTGTTCTTAGAATTTTATGTACTTTCATAATAACAGAAAAAAAAATTAAATTTTCAAACTTTTAAAAATTTAAGTTAAAAGTCACAGTTTGACTATTTTGACCAAAATCAGCATTTCAGGCAAATATTCAACTTACACAAGTTTGAGATTATAATTCATATAAAAATCAAGATTATATTTAAATAATAAATTCAATCATTTCAAATAAGTAAAAATAAGTTTTTAAATCAACATTAAAAATAATTAAAATATACAATAAAATAATTACAAAATACAGGGTTGTTACAATCTCCCCCACTCAAAACTTTTCGTCCCCGAAAAGGAATGAGGTATGGATGGGCACAGAAAAGGTAGAGTGAAATAGGATTAAGATAAGATGACAAGAAGATTGAAATTATACCCGATTACTGTTGTTATAGGTAAGTTTAACAAGGTGGAGATGATCTTTCCAAGATTCTCCAAATTTATGAACGCAAGCACGAAAAGGTAGATTCAAAATAATTACCAAAGGTCTATCAAAGATTATAGAAAGATTTCTAAACAGAAAGATTATAGAAAGATGCCTATACGAGTCTATAGCAAGATAAGGATGATAAGCACAACCAAAAGATAGTTTGAAAAACAAAACAAGGAAATGAATTTGAAAGCATGGAAATTTCAACTTAAAAAGAGAATAAATCTTTACACAAGTTAACTAAATCTTAACTATCTCAAATTTCATTATCTTATTATCCAATCATATTAAATTAACAATTTTTAGAACATGGGTTTGAAAAATAATCATTTATTACACTCACATTGTACTTAATAAATTTAATTCTCTTTATTCCTAATAAAAATTAGATTTATTCCTCTCAATACATTTATCACTTATGTTAAATATGCTTACACTTATTATAACTGCTTCTTTTATTCTTTGGTCTTTTAACATTATTTTATTGTATGTTATTCAATTACATTGTTAACTTCTAAAAATTAAGGTAAGTTATATTTAAATGCAATTGTATTATACAAATAAAACTTTCCAATTCAATTATCTCAAGTTTGAATTATTTATCCAAAATTTTTATTATCTCTTATAATTGAATTTAAGAATTAAATTTTTGATTTCTTCAAACCATTTAGAGATAACTAAATGTATGTACATAGTTTATCAAATAAAATTTAAATCATATGTCTATATATATTATAAATCAAGTCATATTTTAGAAATTCAAATCAATTTGATTTCCCAAAACAAAGCTGTAGCAAGACTACAGAACAGTCTCTTCACTTCGAAACTCGAAAATGAACGTCGATGATGCTGCAGTCATCACCGAAGATATTTCCCAGCGACAAAGAGAAGAGCACAAATTTTAAACTTTAAAATTCTTTGGAAACAAATTTCTATTCGAAAATACTTTAAATAATATATCCTTTTAAAATTTTAAACACAAGGTTTGAAACCATCGGAAATTAAATTCTCAAATTCTTGATTTAAATTCATTTCAATTCCCAAATCAATTTATAAACAACTATTTATAATTCATTTATAGAACTATAAATGATAAATCAAGTATTATTATTTCAAATGATTAGTTTAAATCATTTATTAAGTTCCATAAATTTACTTATATCAAAATTTATTTCATTAACCAATTTTTTTTTTTAAATAATATTGTGTCAGTTTGTTCTGTCAAAGTGTTTTAGAAATCCTATCGATAGCGTTGATCAGACGAATCGATCGGAAACCCAAATCAACATCAACAACTCAAACAACACAATATATAAAACAAAACATAGATATACAAGTACAATTCAAAAATGTTTGGAAGGATAGATTGGAAACAAAAGACAAGATGATTAAATAACAGAGTAGAAAGATGGATGAGCTTAAGTAAATCGCGGGCAACCTTAACCGGGTCAACCGTGACTTAAAGAATAAGATCAATGTGGATTTTTTTTCTGGGGTAAATCTACGTTCGATCTCAAGAGATAGAGTTTGGGATAATAAGGGATACTAGCATCTAAACCAAGGATAGATAAGAATCTCTGGTGAATCGATGCTAATTGTAAGGGAGTTTCCCTTTTTTTCAGCTCAATTTGAAATTGGCGTGACCGCCAACTCACTAAAAAGATCATTCGAAATGGAGTTATGGAATACTCCAAAGTCAAAAGAAGATGAATAGTGAGGGATACGAATGGGTTTTGGAACCGTAGGGAACGTTCCAAAATTCAAAGGAATTGAGTCAAAAAGGAAGAGATTCAAACTCGAATGAAAGTGATTCTGTAAATACATTCACTCCATATGATGAGTTTTGCCTAGAGCTACCAAAGCTTTGATACCAACTGTAACAACCAGGTATTTTCAACCATTCGCATCCATTATAAGTGTATAGGTAGACACTCATGCCAGAATTGAATTGCTCAAAATACCGCGTTGTAAATAAAAAATTGGCAAAACTCAGAATGTACAATAAAAAAAACACAGATCACAAACACAGAGTAATAATAATGCAGCGGAAATAAAAGAGATAGTAGTTCATGAAGCTACTATATAAAATATAAGATACATCAGGGTTAAATAAGATACAACCGAAGAGTAACAAGATACATCAGGTACAAATCAGATACATCACTGAAACACTGGATACTGAAAAAAAATAGATGGCTGGATCTTCAAGGAAAGCCCCAACTCCGAAGGTGAATCTTGAATGCTAACTCAATCAATCTGACTCGAGCGTAAAGCAAAACACAAAACACTCGAGTCAGGACATAAATACTTATAAACTGTAAACCAAATCAAGTGAACAGTAACAAAATGCATCAGTAACTTAAAGGATGCTTGGGACCGCCTATCCTCTAAGGATCCGTTAAACTATTTACTATGTAGTAATATACGCAATATACGGTAGTGTCTAATCAGTAAAGTATAATCATATAGAAAATAGCGTTAAGATGATGGTGAACCTTAACGCGGTAGGATCTTTAAAACCAAAATCGTAGTGGGCTCGATATAAGGATATGACACGGCACGTAAGGAAATGCCAGGGTGGATACACCGTTTGCACTCCCGGACCGGTGGTGACGGCAAGCCAGCAGCTTCCGCCCACCTCGAACAATACCCCCGAATCAAAAGTGGCGCCACCGAATCGAATCACAAAAGTAATATAATGGTTTCCGATGGAGCATGCTCGATGAAAGGGTGCGACCCTTTGTGTAGCCCGGTATAGCTCCTGTTTAAGTCATATATGCCAACTCACGGGAGTTGGGTCCATGTAATATACCTCGAGAACGTCGCCACCATCCTACTTCATTCTGAAATCTCCACCGCGTACACAGTTGTTAAAGTGGTTTTCGGTATTGGCCGGCTATAAGACAATATCCGATCCCGGTCTCTTTAACAACCAATCGTTATTATAACCCGTAGTTATAGCTTTAAAACAATATTTTATACTTCAAAATAAAATATCTTTTTCAATCCAAATCTTTATCAAAATAAAGATTAAATCATTTCCAAAACCATTTCAATATATCATCGTAAAATATCTTTCAATTCAAATATTTATCAAAATTAATATTAAGTCATTTCTAACCATTTTAATATATTAAATTTTCATACCCTTTCAACACTACCTTTCAAATCATTTTGATATATCAAAATATCATAACCTTTCAAAACTTCGTTTCAAATCATTTTAATATATCAAAATATCATATCCTTTCAAAACTTCGTTTTTAAATCATTTTTATATATCAAAATATCGTATTTTTTCAAAACTTCATTCATTTCAAATCATTATTCATTTTATTCAATCTAAAATACCATTTTAATTCATATTTCAAAACAGTTTATATTCCAAAATTTTTTTTTTATCATTTCAATGAAGTTATTATGTTTAATAATTAAATTATTAAATTTCCAAAAATTTCAACTTCCAAAGTTTATTTATTCACTTAAGTTTATCGAAAACAGTGAAAATTCACTTTTCGTGGGAATTAGAAAACGCTACGGAAAGATACATTCAAAACAGTTCAAATTTAACAAAAGACAACATTTTAAATGTTGTAATAGGGTTTACTTAAATTTCAAATAACTTAGTTAAATTCAGAAATTATAGCACTTACAATAATTGCTATAGTAGTTTTTAATTCAATAGCTTTTTAGTTCATTATCATCAACTACAGCATTTACAAATGCTGTAATATCATTTACATTGTAATTAATAGCATTTCAAAAATGCAGTCAATTAACTTCAAATATTCAATAAAATTTCTTAACCAATTATATTTTTATTAAAAACATTTTTAACTTAAAAAATCATACATTTTCACATTTATAAACATCATTTAATTTTCCTCAAGTTCAAGATTTTTATAAAGTTAAATTTCCATTCAAAAATCTAGATTTAATAATAATTTACTTATTAAAATGCAATGTAGGATTTTTAAAATCCATTACATTAAATTTCAACTTAACACTTAAGTTCAAATTCTCAAATATAACTTAGTTTTATTTTTATTTACTTAACTAAAAGTTCACCTTTACGTCAATTTCATAAATTTCCAGTTTTAGTTATATTTCAAAATTTCAACTTACAATATTCATTCATTTCACATTTCACCTTTATTAAAATCATTAATATAATATAAAAATCACTTTAAATTCATTTAAATTCAAATTATCATAAATTTATCATAATTTCATATTCAATTAAATTTCCAATTGTAATTAAATCAAAATTTCCAAAATAACTTACGTTCAAAATTTCTAACTTCTCATAAATTCATTTCACTTACAATTATTCAGAAAATCAATAATATTTTACAAAAATATTATTTTTATTAAATTTCAAACCAAAATATTATAATAATTAAATTTCTAAAATATTTTAAAATTTTTAGGAAAGCGTATTTTAACTACGGGCCTGTATATAATTTTCTACGCTAGGTAAAGTGATACGGGTAATATATCATTTCAACCCATAATTTAAAGGAAATCCGGGTTTTATCATTTCAAACCCGCAATCCCAAGTCAAAATGAATAATTTAAAACCATTCAGGCCTATCATTTCAGCCCATAACATTTTTCTGACAGGGAACTTGTAGTGTGATCATATACGGAAATAATATAAACAAGGTCAATACCACAATATACAGTCATAGATCAGATGCCAGGTGAAAAGTAATAGTTTTAACATGGTAATAACATGGTAATAACATGGCATAGCATATCATATGATCATCATTAACTTGCATAAACATTTTATATTACTAAACACTTGTCATCAATTCACTTTTCATAGGTATAAATGTCAGAGTGAGAAAGACTCATTTTTCGAGCTGAATACCAAAACAACAAACACAAGTGCGATTCCAAAAGCACGACAAGCACGATATAGCATGACTTTTGATTTGAATGAATGGAGAGCCTTGATATTTGTCTTGTAAACAATAACCAAAATAAGACAATATACACATAAATATTCAACGTAAAATAATGTTGAAACAGTGAAAATACGAAGCAACAAAGGAATAGATTACTTGACCTTGCTTTAACCATTCAAATGCTTGGCCTAGGAGGTTCTTGGGTTCAGCCATGATGGTGATATAGCTCAGGTTTGGCACCATAACTCACGGCTAGAAAGAGTATGGAGTGGTAGGGTTATAACATGAAGCATACAATTGGTCAAGGCAACATATATGAAGTTTTTGAGCAGAACAAGGCTCGGCCTTGGGTCAAGTGGGGCTTGGCCATACTTTTACAGGTTTGGACAGTAGATGGAGGGGTGTGGGAAGGTCTGGAAAAGGTGGTGGTAGCGGCCTATGGTGGTGGCCAAGGTGGTGGAAGAAAGGGGTGAAGTAATAGTGGTGGCTAGTGCGTTGTTTTGGACATTATTTGCAATTTTGTGGAGTTTTGTCACCAAGGGAGGTGTGGCCATGGATGGATCTGAAATGATGGCTGGAGATGATGCCAAGGAAGAGTGGTAGGGGATGGTGGAGAGTATGGTGGTGATGGTGGGTGGTAGAGGCCAATCTAGAAAGCATAGAAAACTAGGCAAAATACATAGAAAATGAGAGGAAAAAGGTAGAAAAGGGATTTAGCCATTACCAGATTTTTTTCTCAAGATGGAGGCCATGATTTTTAGGGTTTTGGAGCTTGAAAATTCATGAATAATATGAGGGGTTCGGCTGCAAAGGAAGAGGAAAGGAATGGCTAAGATAAATTGATGTATTAATTGCAAAAAGAAACGAATAAAACGCCTTTCCGTTTCAGGCTTTTAAAATCTCTTAACTTTCTAAACCTTTTGCATTTTCTTTTCTTTTTTATTTTATAAAAACAAAATAAACTCAGAAATGTTATTAAAAACCGAAACTAAGTAAGAATAAAATAAAATAAATAATTTAATTTAAGTAAAATAGAAAAAGGAAATAAGAAATTGCTAGCAACCCTGACATAAAAATTACAAGAAAATCTCCAATGACTTTGGAAAATTTATTACTTCATAAAAAAAATATTAAAACACAAAATTTGGATTAAAAATGTTTTTAAAACATTTTCAAGGTAAAATAATAATTTAATTTTTATTAAACAGAATTTTAAATAAAGAAAAATGCAGTAAATACCAAACTAGGCTTTATAAATTGAAATAAATTCAAATAAACTTTAGAAAAATTATATTATCATTTTAAAAATACTTAAAAGTCAAAATATACATAATATAACATATTATCACATATTAAAATAAAAGATAACCAAGAAGAAGTAATTTATAAAATTTAAAATAGTCATTGTTAAATAACCCTATATACGCACAATATTGTAAAGGGTATAACTTTCACAATTTACATCCGATTTCAACGAAACGAAAAGTGGTGTTCTTAGAATTTTATGTACTTTCATAATAAAAGAAAAAAAAATTTAATTTTCAAACTTTTAAAATTTTAAGTTAAAAGTCACAGTTTGACTATTTTGACCAAAATCAGCATTTCAGGCAAATATTCAACTTACACAAGTTTGGAATTATAATTCATATAAAAATCAAGATTATATTTAAATAATAAATTTAATCATTTCAAATAAGTAAAAATAAGTTTTTAAATCAAAATATTACATTAAAAATAATTAAAATGTACAATAAAATAATTACAAAATATAGGGTTGTTACATTTAAAATTTTAAGTTGAAAGTCACAGTTTGACTATTTTGACCAAAATCAGCATTTCAAGCAAATATTCAACTTACACAAGTTTGGAATTGTAACTCATATAAAAATCAAGATTATATTTAAATAATAAATTTAATCATTTCAAATAAGTAAAATAAGTTTTTAAATCAAAATCTTACATTAAAAATAATTAAAATGTACAATAAAATAATTACGAAATACAGGGTTGTTACACTCTCCCTCACTCAAAACTTTTCATCCCCGAAAAGGAATGAGGTATGGAAGGGCACAGAAAAGATAGAGTGAAATAGGATTAAAATAAGATGACAAGAAGATTGAAGTTATACCTGATAACTGTTGTTATAAGTAAGTTTAACAAGGTGGAGGTGATCATTCCAAGATCCTCCAGAATCAAGAACACAAGCACGAAAAAGGTGGATTCAAAATGATTACCAAAGGTCTATCAAAGACTATAGAAAGATTTCTAAACAGAAAGATTATAGAAAGATGCCTATACCGGTCTATAGCAAGATAAGGATAATAAGGACAACCAAAAGATGGTTTGAAAACAAAATAAGGAAATGAATTTGAAAGCATGGAAATTTCAACTTAAATAGATAATTAATATATTTTACACAATTTAAATAAATCTTAACTATCTCAAATTTCATTATCTTATTATTCAATTATCTTAAATTAGCAATTTTTAAAACCATGGGTTTGAAAAATCATTTTTTACACTCACAATGTACTTAATAAATTTTATTCTTCTTTATTCCTAATTAAAATTAAATTTATTCCTCTCAATATATTTATCACTTATGTTAAACATACTTACCCTTATTATAACCACTTTCTTTTATTCTTAGTTCTTTCAAAATTAATTTATTGTAAGTTATTCAATTACCCTTTATTATATTTACCTCTGTTAATCATTTTATAATTAAAATTTAAGTGTATAACATTTATTATAACCACTCAAATTTTATTTATAAAATCTTTTTATATCGTATATTATCCAATTACATTTTTAACTTCTGAAATTTAGGTAAGTTATATTGGAATGCAATTGTATTATACAAATAAAACTTTCCAATTCAATTATCTCAAGTTTGAATCATTTATCCAAATTTTTGATTTTCTTTTTATAGTTGAAATTATTTTTCAAGCTAAAATTTAAGAATTAAATTTCCGATTACATTCAAACCGTATAGAGATAAGTAATAATATATACATAATATGTCAAATCAAATTTCAATCATATATCTATATATATATATATATATATATATATATATATACATATATATTATAAATCAACTCATATTTCAGAAAATTCAAACCAAATTAAATTCCCCAAAACAAAGCTGTAGCAAGACTACAGAACAGTCTCTTAACTTCGAAACTCGAAAATGAACGTCGATGATGTCGCGATCATCACCGAAGTTATTTTCCAGCGACAAAGAGAAGAGCACTAATTTTAAACTTAAAATTCTTTGGAATCAAATTTCTATTTGAAAATACTTTAAATAATATATCCCTTTTAAAACTTTTTAAACAAAATGTTTGAAACCATCGGAAATTAAATTATCAAATTTCTTTTTTTAAATTCATTTCAGTTCCCAAATCAATTTATAAACAACTATATATAAATTCATTTATAGAACAATAAATGATAAATTAAGTATTATCATTTCAAATAATCAATTTTAAATCAATTTATTAAGTTCCATAAATTTACTTATATATCAGAATTTATTTCATTAACCAAAATTTTTTAAAATAATATTATGTCAGTTTGTTCTGTCAAAGTGTTTTAGAAATCCTATTGATTACGTTGATCAGACGAATCGATTGGAAACCCAAATCAAAATCTACAACTCAAACAACACAATATAAAAAAAAACATATATTTACAAGTATAATTCACAATGTTTGAAGATAGGTTGTAAACAAAAGACAAGATGATTAAATAACAAAATAGGGAGGTGGATAAGCTTAAATAAATCAAGGGCAACATTTACCGGGTTAACCGTGGCTTAAAGAATAAGATCAAATGTGGATTTTTCTGGGGTAAATCTACATTCGATCTCAAGAGTTGGAGTTTGAAATAACAAAAGATATTAGCATCTAAACCAAGGATAGATATAAATCTCTGGTAAATCGATGCGAATTGTAAAGGAGTTCTCCCCCTTTTTCAATTCAATCTGAAATTGGCGTGACCGCCGACTCACTAGAAAGATCATTCGAAGTGGAGTTATAGAATACTCCAGAGTCAAAAGAAGGTGAATAGTGAGGGATACGAATTGATTTTAGAACCGTAGGGAACATTCCAAAATTCAAAGGAATCGAGTCAAAAAGGAAGAGATTCAAACTCGAATGAAAGTGATTCTGTAAATACATTCACTCCATATGCTGAGTTTTGCCTAGAGCTACCAAAGCTCTGATACCAACTGTAACAACCAGGTATTTTAAACCATTCGCATCCATTATAAGTGTATAGGTAGACACTCATGCCAGAATTGAATTGCTCAAAATACCGCGTTGTCAATAAAAATTTTGGCAAATCTCAGAATATACAGTAAATAAAAAATCACAGATCACAGACACAGAGTAAATAATAATGCAGCGGAAGAAAAAGGAGATAGTAGTTCATGAAGCTACTATACAAAATATAAGACACATCAGGGTTAAATAGGATACAACAGAAGAGTAACAAGTTACATCAGGTCCAAATCAGATACATCACTGAAACACTGGATACTGAAACAAAATAAATGGTTGGATCTTCAAGGAAAGCTCCAACTCCGAAGGTGAATCTTGAATGCTAACTCAATCAATCTGACCCGAGCGTAAAGCAAAACAAAAAACACTCGAGTCAGTACATAAATACTTATAAACTATAAATCAACTCTAGTGAATAGTAACAAAATGCATCAGTAACTTAAAGGATGCTTGGGACCGCCCATCCTCTAAGGATCCGTTAAACTATTTACTATGTAGTAATATACGCTATATACGGTAGTGACTAATTAGTAAAGTATAATCATATAGAAAATAGCGTTAAGGGGATGGTGAACCTTAACGCGGTCGGATCTTAAAAACCAAAATCGTAGTGGGCTCGATATAAGGATATGAAACGGCACACAAGAAAATGCCAGGGTGGATACACCGTTTGCACTCCCGGACCGGTGGTGACGGCAAGCCAGCAGCTTCCGCCCACCTCGAGCAATACCCCGAATCAAAAGTGGCGCCACCGAATCGCATCACAAAAGTAATAGAATGGTTTCCGATGGAGCATGCTCGATGAAAGGGTACGACCCTTTGTGTAGCCCGGTATAGCTCCTGTTTAAGTCATATATGCCAACTCACGGGAGTTGGGTCCACGTAATATACCTCGAAAACGTCGCCACCATCCTACTTCATTCTGGAATCTCCACCGCGTACACAGTTGTTAAAGTGGTTTTCGGTATTGGCCGGCTATAAGACAATATCTGATCCCAGTCTCTTTAACAACCAATCGTTATTATAACCCGTAGTTATAACTTTAAAACAATATTTTATACTTCAAAATATAAATCCTTTTCATTCCAAATCTTTATCAAAATAAAGATTAAATCAATTCCAAAACCATTTCAATATATCATCGTAAAATATCTTTCAATTCAAATATTTATCAAAATAAATATCAAGTCATTTCTAACCATTTCAATATATTAAATTTTCATACCCTTTCAACACTACCTTTCAAATCATTTTAATATATCAAAATATCATAACCTTTCAAAGCTTTAGTTCCAAAATATCATATCTTTCAGAACTTCTTTTTAAATCATGTTAATATCAAAATGTCATATCTTTCAATTCTCCATTTTCAAATCATTTAATATCAAAATATCATATCTTTCAAAACTTCGTTTCAAATCATTTTATTATATCTAAATATCATATCTTTTCGAAACCACATTTCAATCATTTAATATATCAAAATATCATCTCTTTTCAAAACTTCGTTTCAAATCATTATTCATTTTATTCAATTTTAAATACCCTTTCAATTCATATTTCGAAACAGTCTGTATTCCAAAATCATTTTTAATCATCAAATGAAGTTATTATGTTTAATAATTAAATTATTAAATTTCCAAAATTTCAACTTCCAAAGTTTATTTATTCACTTAAGTTTATCAAAACCGTGAAAATTCACTTTTCGCATCATTTAGAAAACTTATACGGAAAGTTACATTCAAAACAGTTCAATTTAACAAAAGACAACATTTTAAATGTTGTAATAGGGTTTACTTAAATTTCAAATAACTTAGTTAAATTCAGAAATTATAGCACTTACAATAATTGCTATAGTAGTTTTTAATTCAATAGCTTTTTAGTTCATTATCATCAACTACAGCATTTACAAATGCTGTGATATCATTTACATTGTAATTAATAGCATTTCAAAAATGCAGTCAATTAACTTCAAATATTCAATTAAATTTCTTAAACAATTATATTTTTATTAAAAACATTTTTAACTTAAAAAATCATACATTTTCACATTTATAAACATCATTTAATTTTCCTCAGGTTCATGATTTTTATAAAGTTAAATTTCCATTCAAAAATCAAGATTTAATAATAATTTACTTATTAAAATGCAATGTTGAATTTTTAAAATCCATTACATTAAATTTCAACTTAACACTTAAGTTCAAATTCTCAAATATAACTCAGTTTTATTTTTATTTACTTAACCAAAAGTTCACCTTTACGTCAATTTCATAAATTTCCAGTTTTAGTTATATTTCAAAATTTCAACTTACAATATTCATTCATTTCACATTTCACCTTTATTAAAATAATTAATATAATATAAAAATCACTTTAAATTCATTTAAATTCAAATTATCATAAATTTATCATAATTTCATATTCAATTAAATTTCCAATTGTAATTAAATCAAAATTTCCAAAATAACTTACGTTCAAAATTTCTAACTTTTTCATAAATTCATTTCACTTACAATTATTCAGAAAATCAATAATATTTTACAAAAGTCCTTTTTTTTAAATTAAAAATCAAAATATTATAATAATTAATTTCTAAAATATTTAAAATTTTAGAAAAACATATTTTAACTACGGGCCTGTATATAATTTTCTACGCTAGGTAAAGTGATGTAGGTAATATATCATTTCAACCCGTAATTTACAAAGAAAATCCGGGTTTTATCATTTCAAACCCGCAATCCCAAGTCAAAATGAATAATTTAAAACCATTCAGGCCTATCATTTCAGCCCATAATATTTTTTTTCTAACAGGGAACTTGTAGTGTGATCATATACAGAAATAATATAAACAAGGTCAATATCACAATATACAGTCATATATTAGATGTCAGGTGAAAATTAACAGTTTTAACATGGTAATAACATGGTAATAACACGGCATAGCATATCATATGATCATCATTAACTTGCATAAACATTTTATATTACTATCATATGATCATCAAAATAAATAATTATTTTAGAAAACTATCATATAAAATTATATCCATGGGCCTGTATAAAATTTTCTAATCTAGGTCAAGTGATACAGATATGTATCATTTCAATCCGTAATTTAAAAAGAAAAATCCGGGTTCTATCATTTCAAACCCGCAATCCCAAGTAAAATAAATGCAATAAAAATCATTTGAGCCTATCATTGCAGCCCATAGTGATAGGGAACTTGCAGTGTGAGATACAGTATATAAAATGAATAGTATAACATATAAATACGTATTAGATGATGCAACAAATATATAAATAGCATTTGACATCATATAACATATCACAGGCATGTATGAATGATATATCAATTTATACAGATCCAGTTGTCATTATTCCACAATAATATAAGTACATATGTCTAGAGTGATAAAAACTCACCTTATAAAAGCTAGAATCAAATTCACAATACACAATTGAAACTCCGCAAAGCACGACAAGGCACGACCAAACTTTTAAGTAGATGGAAAGTCAAGATCCATATCTTGTATACAACAAATAAACAAACCATAAGAATAGTATTCAACAAAGCAAAAGATGGATTAAACTATGCAATTACGAATCAAAGAACATAACCTTGCTTTCAACCACCAAGTGGGCTTAGCCATGGTCTAATAGTGATGAGGAGGTGATGTTGTGGTGGTGGAGGCCGAGCTATGCAAGGAGAAAACAAAAGGAAAAAGAGAGGAAAAAAAAGAAAGTGGAAAAAGAAGAGAGAAGGAAGCCATTACTTACAAGAAAATTTCTCACGTGAAGATGCAAATGAAAATGAGATGTGCTAAAGAGTTTTTGTACGTGAATTAGAATTTACTAGGGGAGTTATTCATGGCCTAATCAAGTGCAACAAATTGGCAAGTAATTAAGTGCTTAAATGGATAGAGATTTGAAGGGATTTATTTCCTATTAAATAAAAAGAAACAATGGAACAAAATGCGGTGAGTTACTTGCTTTTTCACTTGAATTGATAGGGTATTAATGGCTAAAGTTTGAGGAATAGTTAGAAAATAAAAAGGCAAGGAAATTTAAAAAGGCACAATTTAAGTAGGAAAAGATATTGTATATATTTTTCTTAAACAAATGGAAAGAGGAGTGTGGGAACTTTGTACGTGATTGAAAAGGAAAAAATCACGTCTATGCATTTATGAATAGATATGGTAGAAGATTAAATGGTGGGAAATATATAAGGGCAAGAAATAAATTAAGAAACGTATGCCTACATTTAAAATATATCTTAATTGATTTGTTACTTATCCAATAAAATATAGATGTATATACATAAAAGAAACCTTCACTAAATAAATAAAGTTTATACACACCATATAAGTAAATAAGAAGATGGAAATAGAAAAAAATGAAACGCAGAAATTAATTATAAATTTAAAAAGGCATAATATAAGTTGGAAAAGATCTTGTATATATTTTCGTAAACAAATGAAAAGAGGAGTTTGATAATTTTGTACGTGATTGAAAAGGAGAAAATCACGTCCATGCATTTATGAATAGATATGGTAGAAGATTAAAAGGTGAGAAATATAAAAAGGCAAGAAATAAATTAAGAAACGTATGCCTATATTTAAAACATACCTTAATTGATTTGTGACTTATCCAATAAATATAGATGTATATACACAAAAGAAGCCTTCACTAAATAAATAAAGTTTATACACACCATACAAGTAAATAAGAAGATGGATATAGAAATAAAAAAATGAAGCGCAAAAATTAATTATTATGTTTTTAAATGTTGTATGTTACCCAATTTACAAAGCAAAGATCAGAATTAATTGAAACAAGGCTTAAAAATTTACACACAACCACTAAATTTGGAAAAATTTCTACCACACTTTAAAACAAATAAAAATCAGTGAATAAAATAAAACACACTGAAATAAAGTGAAAAGAAAATAAATAATTATTTAGGAAAATAGAAAGATAAATAAAGAAAATAGCGTAATTTATTGAAACTAGCTTAAGAAAATTGCAAACATAATCCACTTAACTTGGGAAATTACAACTCTTCTTGAAAATGGTTTAAAATAAATCTTTGAGAAACAAAATAAAGTGAGAATGAGAATAAAATAAGTTCTTAAGAAAAATATAAAAAAATAAATAAAGAATTTCTTGATTTAATTAAAGTTGGAAAATAGAAATTTTAAACAAAATACAACGGACACTGGAAAATGTCGGTTGCACTTTTAAAAGTGTTTTTAAAACCAAAATATATACAAAACAAGTTATTTTACCCCTGTAAACTAAATTAGAACATTCCATGACCAAATAAAATATTATTTATATAATTTAAAGTAAATAATTTTGTTAAATACAACAAATTACACAAAATAGTTAAAAAGGCATAACTTTCACATTATAAATCATATTTCAACGAAACGGAAAGCAGTATTCTTAAAATTTTATTTATTTTCAAAATAAAAGATAAAATTCAAAATTTTAAAATTTTTAATTTTTAAAAGTCAAAGTTTGTTCATATGGACAAAATTCACATTTCCGGAAAATATTCCATTACTTCATGTGTGGAATTTTAATCCACACCAAAATTTTATCCATTTAACAATTTTAATTATTAAAAATTTATGGGTCGTTACAACTCCACTTCCATTATTTTTCATGATGTGGGACTACTCTTTCTTTTAATATGTTTCCATTACCAACACACAATGCGAGACACCCCAATAGATCTCTACCTTGGCTCGCATCCATACACGCGTCTTCCAATATGCCAACAATCTCCCAATAGATCTCCACCTTGGCTTGCATCTATATATGCGTCTGCCAATAAGTCAACAACGATGTCTACACTACATTGAGACTCTGCTCCCAGCAGATCTCCACCTTGGTTCGCATCCATATATGCATCTTTGAATAGGCCTACAATGATGCTGCAACATATTGAGACTATGCTCCCGTGTCATTCTACCAGATCCAACGTACCATGATCCGGCTCCACCTTAAGTCTGACTACTTAAGCCTACACTGCTAGCCATCATGATTTACAAATCTCTTACGCATTGTCCATTGCCCAAGGCATTACCATCGGCTAATACCATGTTGAAATCCGTTCCGCACATTCCTACATAGGGGCAATATATAAGTTTGGCCAACACCTTTTAACAAAAGGAACCCGTTGTTGTTACATGCGACCAAACTCATATATATACAACTCCACTTCCATTAGTTTTCATGATGTAGGACTATTCTTGTAACAACCCGCATATTTAACGAATGTTTGATTTAAATATAGCGTCGTTATTCGGATTTTGGGGTCCAAAATGTTACTTTCTGCAAATGGCCGAATTGGAACTCGAAACTACCTCCATTGGTTCCAAAATGGCGTTTGCGATCTTTTTGAGTATAATCTTTGATATATTTGGAGTAAGTTGAAATTTGACCCTTTTTGTACTTGAGCTTGAGTTTGGGTTCAGCCCATTGGCTAGCTAACTCACTTAACCTTCTACTTCAGCCCCTTCCCCTCATCTCTCTTCATTTCATTTTATTTCTTAAGCTTAAAACTGAAATGGGGGAAAGGAAAGAGAAATAGAAATTAGCAAGCCCTAGTTCTCCTTTGTATCTTGATTTCTTGCTCCAAATTCATAGAGAATCCATTCACTACAACAAAAATGGGTAATAACGGCATATAATTTTAGCGTTCAATGAGGTAATGCTGTCCCTCGTGTATTTATCTTTAATACATGTTTTCTAAACGCTGTCAAACACCAAATTTTTTGGCTCAAAAGGATCCCCGCTATGTTTTAGCTGGCCGCGCATTCCAGTATTTTCTCTTGACAAAAAATTTCACTTTCCCTTTTCTATAACCTAGTTCAGAGCTCTTCTTCTCTCTTCACATTTAACTATCTCGATTACTAAATCCATATCCATCTCCATTTTTGGCTCCGTCGCCACCTCCAGCTCCGTTTCCACCACCATCTCTATTTGTGCTCTGGATTTATTTGTTCAATTGAAACATAACTCTTGAACTACGACTTCCTTGAATCTAGAAAAGGTTTAGTATCTAAAATCCCATTCATGTATTCCTTTTTACCTTCTGTTTGTGATTTTAATGCAATTTCGGACTGGATTCATACAGTAATCGACTATGTTTTTGGTTATCTATTTTTTTGTTTGTGCGTTTTTGCTATATAAAATAGTTATCATCATCTACTTTCTATGAACACAACATATTTGAGTAAATAACCGTTTTTATATTGCATTTCTGTATACTACATGTCTGTTGCTTCTTCCATACCATGTTAATGCATAGTCACATTTTTAGATGAATGTATTTGGTCTGCTAATACATGTTTCATTGTTACATCGATTACCTGCTATTCATTGCCCTTGAGACATCATTTGACTTTTAATCTACTAGTTAATTTCTCACACTTTTAGTGCAATGTGATATGAAATTCAATATTTTTCTATTTTAAATTGTTCAAAAGATATCATGCATAAGTATAAGATCAAATTTTGAATATTGATGTTATGTTAGTTAATTAAGTGGTTGTCATGTTTTCTTTTTCCATTTTCGTTTTCATTTTGATAATTGTGTTAAAAGTAAATTAATCTTCTTTTCATGGATTTACTCTTTTTTAAAATGTTGTTCATGTATATGAAAGAATAAAATGTGTTTCCACTTGTTTTGATGTGTAATTTTATGAAGTTTTCAATTGCTAATAATTTAAAAGCGGGACTAACAAAGAAACATCATCTTCCTGTAAGATGCACCTATATATACAATGATTCGTTTTCATACCTTATTTAACTATATCCATGCCTTCTAGTCTTGGAAAGTTAACAGTAAGATAAATTCAATATGGGTGAAAACAATAATATCATAAGCATTAGAAAATTGTTTAACTAGGATCATTTTCTTAAGGAGGGGTACATTTTTCAATCGACCCATGCGAAGAAGACTTGTGTTGTCTGTAGATAAGTTGGAGTTGTCAGATTTGTTCCGTATCGATCATGCTTGGACTCTTCGATTGCAAAATGCTCTCAAGTAGTTGAAGGAAGTTCATGGATTAGTGTAGAGGATGGTAGCATTGATATGTGTTGACGTCAATTTGGAATCAGATGCTACAGAGGGAGTGATTGGGATGAATGGAAAACACGACAATAACATTAAAAATATTCCGGAAAAATTACAATTAAAAGAAAATGAGTTGAATGAGAAAGGGAATGGTGCATTATGGCTAGAGTTGGAGGAATCTGGTATAGATGATGATATCCTATGCTCTCTTGCTTATTCGGAACAAGCTACATAGTACACAAAAAGTTGTGCAAGAAGTCACGAAGTGCACAAAACTGAAAGCGCTTGATTGAATGATAACCCGGTGGCTTCAAAATGTGTTGATGAGCTCATACTAGCAATTTTGAGTAAACTGCCAGTTTTTGATAATTACAGTTTTGATTTCACAATAACTTCTCAAAGCAGGCATTAGGCTTTTGTGGAGGCACTGCGGGGTCTTCAAATCCTGAAATTCACTTTCCCATTCACTAAAGAACATTACAAAGCTTGATCTTTGAAGTAGATGCATTCAAAAATTATCCAAGACTTGATATTCTAGGGCTTCTTGGGAATAGTGCAATAAAAATTCTTGAAATCCTTCCAAAGTACATTTGCTGAATGGAGTTAGCAGAACAAACATCTTAGAGCAAAGGAAACATATTATCGATTCAGCTCTGAGGTGATGCTTTTTAAAATGGAAACTTGATAAAGCCCATGCTGAAAGAGTGATTGGTTCAACGTGGTTGTATTTGATGACATATAGACTTGTTAATGAAGAAATTCTTTAATGTGACATCTGCGTTGTATCTGATGGATGGACTGAGTTCAGGTTTACGGCACAGTGACGAGTTAAATTTCAAACTGCTCCTTTTTGGTACGTGCCTATAGGAAAACTAGCATCCGCAGCAACCGTTTGGAGTTGTGGTGAGCAAAAAATGTCACCAATGGCGAAGAATGCACGTGATTTTCTATTCAGTATTGGAGAAGATAAGCAACGTTCTGCGAGACTTACCGCTTGGTTTCATACACAAGAAAATTACTTCATTGAAGTGATTTATAATATCGCATATAGCACAAAACTTCGCAAGCATCAATTGTATTAATATTTCATAATTCAAATTATCGTGGGAGTTTGAAAGATTTTCCAAACCACTTAACTTAGTAATTCTTTCTTGATCTACTATGACAGCCTCAATGACTTGAAGCATACTTCCTATGGATGGGCACATGCTCCAGATTTATACAAATAATCCACAGGTAGAGGAAAACCTAACATACAAAATTTGCTCTCAGTAAAAGTTAGTTATTAGTGCATATCAGCTCCAAAATGTACTCATAATTCCTTGTTTTTTCTTATATACACCTGCATTTTTTTTAGAAAACAACCTTAAGTGTACCTGCAAGTTATGCCATCTTTGGAACATCTACATATGAAATTATCATTATTTAATTATTCATTTCATTGCAGCAAATGATCCTAGAATGCCGATATCATTTGGACAAGTATGAAAATTGACTCGGATGTAAGAAAAGCTGATACATAAATCAGTTTCCCTTTGAAGCTTGCCTTACGATGACCATCTAGCTGAGACAATTTACAAGGTTTGTACACCATCTTAATAGAAATAGCATTGCTTGTTAGTTCACATTATAGATTTATCGTAATTAGAAGCTTGAAGTGCTATGAATACAATCATTTTACAATATCAGATCTTACATTTATTTACTGATATGTTTCTTAGAGGGTGAATTTCGTTTTCTTTCATTTTAACAATTAGCAACAATTTGTACTTGACATCCGGGGATTTCGAACTCAATACCTGTAGATCCATACTTAAGTTTAGTGCATACTTTTAAAAGACGGTCTGTCCATATCTTTAGCATCAGACCATCCAATATCTAGAGATACTTTTAAAAATTAGTACATACACAACGTGTATTTTTAGTTTGAACTTTCAGTGTAATTCTTGCTGTCTAATCTACGTTAATTAATTGAATGTCTTATTTTATGCGGTTTTACTATTAAAAGTGCATGTTGCATCTAGAACAATTTGCTTTGAAATGAGTGAAAGTGTTTGAAATGAGTGAAAGTGTTTGAAATGAGTGAAAGTGTTGTGAGCTTTATTCTCATATGAATTGTTCAATTTGAATACATGAGCCTATTGTGTGCTTTATTCAGTAACATAATATGATGTCATGCAGTAGTAATTTAAAGACAATAGTAAAAAGAGATTTGTTATATTACATCAACCTCTGAAAGTTGTGAAACCTAGTGATCAGGTCGTAAGGCAAGAGATTTGATATTATGCCATCCGCGCATAAGGGTTTCAGCAAATCTGACATACATTTAAGGCATGTCATGCTTCATTGTTTCTTCTGTTGGAAAATGAAAATTTAAGTACAGAAAATGAACAGGTTACATTTGCTTTGTCTAGAAAGAAATATAGAATGAATGGAAGAGATGTTAGTTAACATTTCACATTAGTGAACGGCACTTACTAAAGAGTTTTCAATTAAGCCAAGAACCAACAAAGAAAGGAAAACATAACCCATTATTTGTGAATGCTTCCATACTCCAACTAACAACACATTCATCGTCACAGTGAGACTTTTGAACATACCATATGTTCTACACTGATGATTTTTTTAACGATATAAGAATTGATAAACTAGCTAGGATGCCCACAACTAATGGAAAGAACTACAATATTTGAATCTGTAGGGAAATTATTCAGCAAAAAGTTCAGTTCATAGTTATAACTTCTATTAGATTGCAGCACCTAACCAAATTTTATATGCGCAATTATACGAATAAGCTGGTCATTTGATCAAATTGATTGGAATTGTAATTTTATACTTTTATAACTTCTACGAGATTGCAATACCCAAATATACCAAAATTTATAATCTAGACAGACTTGAGAGGATATCCTTGGACTCATGATGTCAAAATTGATTGGAAAATATTCACAAAATATACGAATAAAGTGCAAATGCAATTCATTATTGAGTAAGGAGATAATCTCATAGGTACTTGATAATTTAGATAAATCAAGTTGGATGTAGAAAAGTACTCCCTACACGTTTATGAAAAGTACTCCCTACACGTTTAGAACATGATTGTGTTGTATAAATACCCAAACGTAATGAAATGAAAAAACACTCGTGTCAGGACTAAAGTACTCTTATGTAAGTCAAATCAAAATCAATAAATATGAATGTAACAGCGTCGGAGATGTTTACGGGGTTTTACATATCCTATACAGTGCCTAAAGTTTTAAATACAGTTAGCAAATAAGTATTATACCGTCAGTAAAGTAAATAAGTATTGCTTACTATAATATTTACATACAAAAATTCAAACTATCAAAAAATTAAAGTTAAAAAAAAGAACAACATCCCTAGAGTCAATATATACGTATATATATTCTTTTGACTAGCATATTATAGCCATTCTTTGTTTTTCATGATTCATCACTGTTAGATTAAAATTTGTTGTGGGCACATATGTTAAAATGTATAATGCTATTATACATTGGGGTGTAAATAAGTGGTATTTACAATTTGTTGAGGGGCCAAATTGTAAATATTAGATAACTGATTTTAGTCCGTTATTAAACGGTCTGGTCCCCGAGAAACAGTACGTACTTTTATTTTCTCTTCTTCCCCGTCAGAGAAAAACGCAGACAGAAAGTAGAAACTTCCGCAACTCGTACAAAAATGAAAAACCGGTGGCAAGGTCAACCTGAAAAGACCTTAGCACCACTCAAAATATCTGACAATTGATAAACAATCATGGTTTTATATGCGAAAAAATAATGTAAATGTTCGTTTTGCAGTTTATATAAAATTCTTCGTTTGTATTTTATGGAAGATGTTTGATCTTAACCTGTGGTTACTTTTAATTCATTTATTGTGACAAAGTCAATTGGATATGTGAAAAATGGACTCTTTATATTCATATATGTGCTCTAAGTATTATTTTTATGATGCAAGATTATTCACAAAATTGATCTACCAGTTGATGCAATAAAATTCAAATATAAAATTTTAGATGCATTTTTATGATGCAAGTATAAGCTAACCCGTCTTTCACCCTTAATAGCATGTATGACGTTTTTTTTAATGAATAAAATGAAAACGTTAACATTCTATTGCTCACAAGTCTACAAGATTACTGGTTTTATATGTAAAGATAATATCAATATTATTTTCAAAGATTATGAAGCTCAAGATATTGTTAGTGGATGTTGTATTGAAGCTTTTTACTACTGATGATCTACTGTATGTTTCTCAGTGACAGGCTCAACTCGTTTTGTTATTGCATTTTGGTGTTTCAATCAAATACAAACTATAATAAGACATGATGCACCTTGTGTAAATTAAACTCAAAACTTTATAATTGTGATATGAATACGAGATTATCAAGTTAAGGTGGTCAAAAGCTGTTAAAATTGCAGAGAAGTATTTGACAAGAAAATCAGGTTCAAAACTGGGAAAATGTATAGATGGAACAAAAACTGTTTCGGTCCTTTTCTTTTGTTTCTTCTTCTCTCTGTTTAATTTTTTTTTTAAATTTTTTTTTTGTGCAAGTTTGCTTGTGTTGCTTTAGTCTGTGGTGCCGATGATGGCTGAGAACCGATATGAAGTTGTCCCTTACCAAGGCCCACATCTTTGAAAATTTGATGATTTGGATGGGAATTTGTTGGTCAACCACATGATACATAGCATGTGAGAGTTAGGATATGTGTTTACTTCACATACCTTGTATAAAGGGACCATGTTCATAAATTTGACAATAGACAGTTTGTGCTTTATAATTGGTATGGTTGGATTTAGTTGAACTGTTTACTTGCATTGAATACATGTCTACACACATCAGTCACCCGATTCTGCATATATTTTTGAAAGAAACCTGAAATGTGAACACACAATCCAAGTGAGGTGTAACTTGGGCATATATCTCAACTTAAAATCATGGGTTTCAATATTATTCTGCTTGAACTATCTTTGGATATTTCATAGCACTTAAACAGTATGAAATAATAAACAAAAACACTTAATTTTGTTTGTAATCATCTTCTTCTTCTGCTATTTTGTTTTTTAATCTGAGAGTTTAAACCAAATATGCACATGTTTTGTTTTTTTGGAGTTTAGACCAGTATCTATAATTTTGATCTAGATATGCTATATCTCAATCAAGAATTGGAAACTCGATCAAGATTAACGTTGAAAGAGGTTGAAATGAGATTTTATGTTTTGATTAGTGGAGCCAATAAAATGTTGAAATATGCAGTACAATATATCAGAATTGTAGAAAACTTCGTCATGATCACTGCGGTGAAAGTGGTTCGTTATTTGAAGCTATGGTTTGAAAGATAAGGATAAAATAGTGAGAGATGCTTGCATAGAAACAACTGTACATATCATTCTTATATGATAGCCTCTTACATGTTATCAAAGCTCTTAAATTTTTTGATGATCATCGCTGCTAGTAAATTAGTAAGTCCAGCAAACTGTAGATGTTATCAAAGCCTCTCACATGTTATCAAAGCCTCTCACATTAAAAAAACAGAGAGATCTGACTGTAGATGTTATACCATGGATGGTAGAGGGTTTGCTTTCCAGCATAATAATTTATCCAGCCAAGTTATCAATGTCAATTCTAGTGAATTTGTAATGAACCATAAATTTTAGCGATTTTTAATAACGTAATTAATTGAATTTTTTGCTTGAAATTAAACAATTAAATTTGATAATGAAAATTTGATGTTTGGAATACGCCTATTATAATATAGCAACTGGAAAATTTTCATGTAAATATGAAAGTTCATTCTTTTGTTTATCAGGTAGTCAAGATGGTTAAGTTCACTGCAGAAGAACTTAGAAGGATTATGGATTTGAAGCACAATATCAGGAACATGTCGGTTATTGCTCATGTTGATCATGGTATGTAATGCTATCTTATATGTAGCTTTCTTCAGTGGCTTAACTGATTTTTATATTCGCATATAAAAGTATATTCTTTAATCCTTAATAGTCAATTTAACTCACTCAGGTATAGTTTTTGTAACACAGTCACTCTTTGATATATTTCTGCAAACGTTTATGGTGGATGAATACCTTTTCCATTATTATGTTTTGAATATCAGATTCTATTCTTTCCCATGGGGTGATATCACTTAATTAAATGATAAAATATCACATGTCTATTGCAAAACTAATTGTAAAATATGTGCAGGTGCACACACGATTGGGAAAGCAAAATGTAACTTGAGTTCTGGATCTAGCAGACAATGTGGTAAGAATTCGAATAGTGTTGTACTAGCACAACTGGATGAGGTTACCCCTGTTGCCTTTGACAACTTTTACTTCAAGAACTTGTTATCTGGCAACGGTTTTTTGCCTTCGGATCAAACACTTGTATCTGGTAACGATGCTGGGACGGTTGGGCTTGTTCAGACGTATGCTATGGATTTGTATGCGTTTTTTGACGATTTTAAGAATTCGATGGTGAGGGTGGGGAGATTGGGATCGAATGGTGGTGGGGAGATTAGGAGGTCTTGTAGGGTTGTTAACTGATTTACTAGTGAAATTACAGTTGCAGTCTTTTTTATTGATTTGCCGCAAGGAGTTGTTAGCAGTTTATGTATATATCATGTAATTGTAATATACTGAATGTATATATTTGTAATTGTAATATACTGAACGTATATATCATGTAAACGTTTATGTATCTAATTAATAGTTATTAGAACATGTTATATATGCTAGTTGCTTCAATATACTCAAAATATAATTCTGGAATATTCAAAAATAGAGTGGAATATTAAAGCTATTATATAAATAGAAGACAGCGTTTGATTAATGCTGTCAATGAAGAAACAACAGCGTTTAATTCGTGCTGTAATTATCTTGAAATTGTCAATAACAGCGTTTTTTACATGCTGTCGAAATAGTTGATGATTCAATAACAGCGTTTTTAACATGCTGTCGAAATTGTTGATGATTCAATAACAGCGTTTAGAAAACATAATACAGCACGTTATAAACGTTGTTGAAAACATTATTGACAGCTCGTAATAAACGCTGTCACAGAGATGTTTCAACAGCGTTTATAGAAACGCTGTTGTAAGTTATGTATATACGACAGCATGTCGTTATACAGCGTTTCTAATAACGCTGTTGTATCATATTACAGCGTTTATCAAACGTTGTTAAAAGCCTTTTGTGGTGTAGTGATTGGTAAGTTCATCTCCATCTTCTCCATCTCTTCTCCTCTTCAATTTCTGTAATTTTCCTAACCCTAACTTAGGAAATACTTGCTTTGATTCTAGATTGAAGCTTGTAGTGTTGAAGTGGAGTGTAGTTGGTTGATTCCTTGCATTTGTGCTTCTTCATCATCTTTGTTTGTGAGATTAAAAGGTGAGTTTTGAACTCACATCTACTTCTCTTGATATCATGAGTGTTGGTATGAATTCCTAACAAGTATGCATGTGCCATTGCTTTGGATTTAGAAAGAATTTGCATTTCATTGAAAAAGGCTGGAATTGCAAATTCATCAGGTTCGGCCGATCGAGCTCCCTGGGCCGGTCGACCGACCTGCTACCCCGAGCCTTGTTGTGTTTTCTGCATCTACCCAGCCGACCGACTCTGCAGTCCGGTCGACCGACCAGCTTTGTTTTGCCTGGTTTGTTTATTTTGCATATTTGATTGACTTTTCCGGACTTTATTGATTCAAGTTGCTTTTTAGTGGTTGTTATTGCATATTTGGCTTCGATAACTTACTCTTGACTTCATCCACGGGTTTTTATAAAATAATCTCTCGAATCGCATTTAAAAGCTCGTTTCTCCAATTTATAAATTCTATTTTAAAACACACACTTTCGCACTTAGAGCGAAGTGGAAGGGAGATTAGATGGTTGGGCAAAACACGGACCATGAATCTGTGCGTTTATCTTTCCAATTAGTCCCCGACCTATTCAATTGATCGTTTTGACCTTCGGGTTTGGTTTATCGATGATATGAGATAAACTTTGTACTGCTTTGAGTGTGAAAGTGACTGACGGATAGTAAACCGTTTAGTGCGAACGAGTGGTTATGGGACGCACGTTAACACTTTTCGGATTCCTTTTCGAGAGTTGTGACACATTCCGCCAGTTAGTGGTGCCCAGTACTGGGTCTTCGACCTTCACCACTACGGCTTGTCGCCCTATAGTATCGCTTTTGGAGTTGGTCCATCGTCACCGCTCGAGAGATACTTGGGTTTGTCGCCTTCGGGTTTGTTGCCCATTGTATCGCTTTCGGAGTTGGTCATTCGTCACCACTCGAGTGATATTGGGTTGCTATAGTATCGCTTCCGATGTGGCCGTTATGCGCCACATGGGTAATATTGGGTTGCTATAGTATCGCTTCCGATGTCGGCCGTTATGCGCCACATGGGTGATATTTAGTTGCCCTATTGTATTTCTTTCGGAGTTGGTCATTCGTTACCGCTCGAGCAATTTTTATGATGTTTCAATTGAGATGTATATTTCCTAGGTATCGCCACTCGGTGTAGGTCTTTTTGAACCACACGATATGTAGTGATCACCTTGTGAACTTGTATACCATATTGGTATTTGTTATTTGCCTTTTTGGCTTGTTTTGGGATATTCCTATCCTTTGTTTCTATGAGTTACCGATGATACGAGGCTTGTTTGTTATGGTATGATTCATCTTATGTTAGATGATTGGGTTATCTCTTTTAGAGATATTTGATATATATTGTGACCTTGCAGGTTTATTATGGTTCAGTTTATCTAACTGATTTGTTATCTAGACTGACCCGTGTATTTTATACTCGGGTCAGACCGAGTTGTTTCAGGTTAGGTGCTTTTGGACTTAGCCTATTTTGCTCCCGCATGGACTATTCGCTAGCTTCATTTTGTTATAGCGTATTTTGTGGTCCTTATCTGTTGTAACTCTGTTATTTATACTCTTTCGTCTCGTCTGTATATTGTGGTCTCCTGTACCACTTGACATGTATTATTTTATATACTCTGTTGTGTATCCGTTTATGTGTATATTATGATCGATTGTTCTGTGATGTGAATTACATTTGAGTTGTTATATTTTCTTCTGATAAATCCTATAGCCATTGTAGTTTTGCTTTAAATATTTATTGAATAGGTCGAATTTTAATGTGACTACTTTTCGACGTATTTAGTGAATAGTTAAGGTAAGATTATACATGGTCGCTTCCATTATACTCCATTGTCCGCGTTAGCCGACAGTATTACCTATGTAATACTCTTTGTTAACGAGGCTCTAGGAGTGGGGCGTCACAATTCTTCCTTTTAATATTTCCTATTACCCACATACAATGCGAGACACCCCAACAACATTCATCCTAAGAAACCAGAGCCATTTAGATTTGAGTCAAATGCAGATGATTAAGGAGAAAGAAAGGCATTTTGACGCGATTACGTGAATGATTTTTGCTTTGAACAAAGAAGAACAAACTACCAATCCAGATTGTACCATCAACAAAGATGATGCGGACTGGGATACTATCAAAGTGGATCCAATCTTTGGTGCTGATGGATGGGTTGAAGTTTCTCGAAATGTCTAATTTAAATAGGTTCGATAGATATAAATAATAATATCCGGTTTGGATTTGATTGGCTTTGAATGATGTGTGACAAAAACTTTAATTAATTGGATGAATATTTGGATGGATTATTTTTGATTAACTAATTTTACATATCACTTATTATTTTTATATAATCTTTTTCATCATCATTATTTCTGTTAATGACAAAGGGGGACAAATATATAAAATCTAAGCATAAATTAAGGGGGAGTTTTGTAACTTAGGGGAAGTTATATTATAATATACAGAGATGTCATCATCAAAAACGAGGAGATTGTTAGTATCTTTGGTATTGGTTTTGACGATACCAACTATAGGATATTATATAAAATATAGATACTAATGGTTTATCAAGATACACACATACACACAATGCATGATATTAGACAGGTATTGATGAAGAAGAATGTATAGTGTGAAGATGCTGATATCAATAATAGATTCAAGATGCTGATATAAAGTTTCAAGAGTTCAAGAATGAAGACTCATGAGTATTGAAGAGTTCAAGATTTCAAGATATTCTAGATAATTTATAGAGTCATAGAATTTATGTTAAAACCTTGATAGCAATTTCCTGATCTCTCTTAACTTCTCTATTTTATTTAAAATTGCTTTTAAAATATCTATATTTAAAATAATCTTTTCATAAATTTTCTCAAATTGATTTTCGATCTCTTATACTAATAAAGGTATTATTTATATATTAATTTTTTGTTTATACTTTAATAATTTACAACTATATTGATTTTATATATATATATATTATTATTTACATTATACTGAATATTCTTATTAATTCTTAAAAAATTATTTTATATAGTTTTATTAAGTTTAAATATGATAAAAATATGTATAAGCTATGTTTAAATGATTGTATAAAGTTTTAAAATATTTTACAAAATTTAATATTGTTAAAACAATTTTTTTA
Source organism: Allium cepa (assembly GCA_030765085.1). Classification (NCBI taxonomy): domain Eukaryota; kingdom Viridiplantae; phylum Streptophyta; class Magnoliopsida; order Asparagales; family Amaryllidaceae; genus Allium; species Allium cepa. The sequence continues at coordinate 218,211,677 of CM060934.1, read as the reverse complement.
GTAATTTTTCAAAATACAAAGGGATATGTCGACATATCCTCTGCAAGTATGTCCACAGACTAGCCGTGGATTTCAAAATTTAAATTTGAATGGAAGTATATTTTTGTCATATTTCTTCGCAAACGCACATGACCGTTGTTTCCCATATGTACCAAGCTTCCAAACGAATTTTCATTAATTCCTTTCTTATTTTCCATCCTCTTTTCATTCTCTTGAATTCTAAAACAATTTCTATCGAAACTCTACCGAAATTGAACCGGAATTAAATTCAACCATTTCTAGTTTGATTCTCTTTCATATACTCTTTGATTTCTCTCATCTCTCTCAAGATCAAGTGCTATTCATGAGTTATAGGATCAATTATAATCAAAATCGAAGTTCCGAGTCTGTAAACTCTATCAAATCATACTCTTATCCGTTATGGTATACTTCGTATCCCTAAAATCCAAGTATGTGTGATTATAACCCGTTCAAATCAGTTGGGTGTGCTTAGTAGCTCGTAATTCGAGCGTGAGTGCTTGTGGCCCGAAAATCAAGTGGCTCTTTCCAGAGGTCGGGATTACCACTATAATTTTTCTTGATTTATGAGCTACTAAGGTTTACGATAGCATCATTTTCAATGGATTAATTAAGTTTGTAAAAATTAACTAAGTTTATAATGACAAGCACCATTATCCCAGTGGTTAAGTGCTTTGACTTTGGTGCAAGAGGTAGCAGGTTCGAAACTTGCGTAACGTGTTTCGAGCATATATTGACATGTCAATTGTGATATGTTGTATATAAACTACCATTTCAAAAAAACTAAGCTAATAATAATAAGGATAATACTATAATTAAGTAAATTGAGTTTTAATACTAGCAGTAGTAGTAGTAATAAATTAACGAAGTTAACCAAGTTAATAAAAATTTAACTAACTTTTGTTAAAATTAAACAAGTTTTATAAAATTAACTAAGTTTAAGTTAACTAAATTTTATACATAATAATATTGTAACTAATTTAACAAAGTTTTATAAATAATGATGATGATGATGAATTAACTAAGTTTATAAAAATTAATTAAGTTTATAATAATAATAATATCATTAAGTTAAGCGAGTTTAGTAAGGGTCCTAAGTATACAAAAATATTGAGATGATAAAATGTTTGACTAATCTTTTCATAGATTAATGAAGCTATCAAATAAATTTGATGTTGTGAATGAAAGCAACCAACTTGATTTTCATTATATAAATTTCTTGCATGCATTAGACCAAGAATTGATATTGGTGGCTTTGGTCCTCCTAAATTATTGTAGGAAAGCTTGAGTATAATTTCTGTTCACGAGCAAATATCAATCTTACTATATTAGGAGTAACGCTATATTTTTTGAATATATTTGGTATATTATTTAATCAAACAATTGTACAACAATTCAAAAAAGAATCATGCCATCGTGTTTTGAAGGATTACACAAAAAAATTTAATTCAAGCAATTAGTGTACTTAATCATCATTGAGTAGACAAAATCAATAATCAAGGAAGAAGAAATGATGTCTAATTACCTTTTGAAAATAAGGATTCACAACATGATCAACATATGTCTTCATTTGTTAATTTGACGGTAGTAAATGAAAAACATGTCAAAAGCTTTGCAACAGAAGATGATTGATAGATGCAAGCTATCTAATCTCTATTAATCATGATGCCTTTTTTAGAACTATCAAATAAAATTTCTATTTTTCAGGATAGACCATGTAAAAAGGTGAGGGAATACACTGCTATGTATTATATCCATTGAACGGTTTTACATTATCTACAACTGCATTAATTGGTTTAGTCTATTTGACTCTTGCTTTATTCTGCATGGATATAAGAAAATTTGATGCTTCAGTCAAAGCATTAGACTTCCTGCTTCATGGTTTATTAATTTTCCATATTTTTATACAACTGTTGAACTTACACCTAAACAAACCACTGCACAGTTTTATAATAACTTCTCTACAACTTCCACTAGCAATAATCATCTTCAAAAAACTGTGGTACGTGCTGATGGTAAATTAACTCTTAATTTTGTTTTAACTAGGATGTGGAAGAAGTTGCAAATACGCTATGAGTTAAACAACAGTAGGCCTTATGGAAAATGTCACGAGAAGGATGTTTGAATCACTCGAAGTACCGCCGCAGCACTAACTGTGGTCGTCCAAGCATCTTCATTGTGAAAATTATCTTAGCCTTGTGACGTGTTTTCATTTCAAACTGTTGTGTATGCTACAAATGTTTTGTTTCTTTAGTGTTTTTGTATTCAGGTATGAACGTTCTAACAAAATCATTAGTATTTTTGTATTTCAAACTGGGAATTTATTCATTTTTTTCATTCATATAGAGAATTCCTGGGGTTTAATTCTTCACAAAATCTATTACTATAGTTTAAGAAGGAGAATAACTCTCATAAAAGGTAAGTACGCTTTGTCAAAGATTTTGATAGTTTCATTAGTTAATCGTACAATAATTTTCTTTATCTTTTGTTTGGTAGCATTTTGTTTGTTAATTATACACACACACACGTGTGTGTGTGTGTGTTTGCCTTTTGTGAATGTATAAATATTGGTATCATTTCTTAGATAAAAGAGAGATTTGTAAACTCATGCTGCAGGTAGTTAGTATCAGATCCAACAAATCTAAATTTAGACATAAAATTAGCAGTTTAGAGCATGAGATATGTGAAGAATGGGTTATAGAATTTCAATCACATTTTGGTGAACCGTTGATGTCGAATTTTGTGCATATGTTCCCAATCGTGGTCTTCTGGATGCTTTTGTATGCTCTAGAAATCCTTTCTCCTATTTTACTTACATTGTTTTTCACTTATTACAATGTTATTACATTATTTTTAATCTCGTCCTAGAATTCCATATCTGAAGTGTCTCCTCTTCCATCTTTGCAGTTTTTTTCCTGCTTACTACTCTCATCGCATACAACAGTCAATGCAGATTTATACTTCTAGTTTTTGGGTTTATTTCTAGTGGGCTATGGTGTATATGGGCTTGTCTTCTTCCATTTGTTTGATGTCAATTATGTGTCAGCTATACTTTTGTGTCTCACACTTATGGAACTATGTGAAATTTGAACCCTCTTCTAAAAAAATGTATAAAGACTGGTTACCTAAAAAGAAGCATTTGACTGGGATGCCTTCTATTTGATTTGCAGATTGCTTTAAGATGAGCATTAGGGTTAAGCATCTTTGTCACTATTTTCTTGCTCTCTTGCATCTTTATAGCTTGAAGGAGTCTGATTATCCTAAATGCCTCATTATTGTTGGCTCCATTACAAGTATTTATTTTCTCTATCGAATTACGTTTCACGCTACTACTCTTTTTATAGAAGTTTAATGAAACAATACCGGTTTCGTGAAACAAAGTCCTTTAAAAATTTATTCAGTTTATAATAATGAACGAATTTTATATTAATAATAAAAAATTAACTAAGTTTACAATAATAATAATTAATTAACTAAGTTTATGGAAAATTTATAAGTTTGAGATAATTTATAAAAATTAACTCAGTAAATAAAGTTTAAGTTTGAGATGATTTATAACTTGAAATTAGTTAAAATATAAGTTATGACATTTTAAGGTTTAGCAATTGAGAAACTTCAAAAGTTTAATAATAATAATAATAATAAATAATAGCTTAAATTAATTAACTAAGTTATAAAAAATAAATACATTTATAGTAATTAACTAAGTATTGTAAAATTTAACAAATTTAAAATAATAACAAGCGAAGTTTTATAAAATTTAAATAAGTATATACAAGTTAGTTAAGTTTTATCAGAATTTAACTAAGAAAATAAGTTTTTTAAAAATTAAACAAGTTTATTGTAAAAAGCAACCAAGTTTTATAAAAATTTAACTAAATTAACTAAGTTTTATAGAAATTATTTAAATTTAATAAAAGTTTAACTAAGGATGTTTGATATGCTTTAAATATGCAAAACAGTTGCATAATCATTTGTAGATTGTTAAATTTGTCTACGAATAATTAGCTTTTTAAGAGTAAAAATTGGCTACAGCAAGTAATGAGCATGGTTTTAACTGTGTTATATATTATAACATTTTATTATTACTTGTTTATGAATGGTTATGGATTTTATGCGAGTTTGCTCATTTTATCAAAAACCTATTATCGAAACGATTATGGATATAATATTTGATTATGTGATTACTGTTTTTTCAATTGTTTGAATATGGTAATTATGTGATTGATTATTGGTTTGAGTACATATGTGATTGATTATTAGTTTTAATAAGACTATTATGCGAGTGATGGCTGGAAACGATAAAAGCCATTTATAGGATACGGTGGCGTATAAAGTATGCTACAAAACAGGCAATAACTTTTAGTAGCATTTCAGAAATGTAACGGAAATAAATTTGAATAGGTGCGATAAGCCTTTTGTAGTGTTGTAAAAGGCCACCAAAACTTCTAGCGGTTCGGTAAATGTCGTGACATGGCATGCTACCAAAAGTATGAATCATTTTGTAGCGTTTCTAAACCTCTACTATATGTCAAGTTTTGGTATTGTTTTCAACAACACTTTAAAAATATTCAGACTTTTAGTTGCATGTTGTATCACAATGTTTATCGAAACCCAGCTATAAAGTATTTCAAGTAGAAATTGCTTCAAAATTTTTGAAGTTGTAAATCAGTGCTCTTTCCTTTGTCGCTGGAAAATAATTTCGGTGATGACTGGAGCATCATCGACATTCATTTTCGAGTTTCGAAGTGAAGAGACCATTCTGTAGCTTTGCTACAGTTTTGCTTCGAAAATTAAATTGATTCGAATTTCTAAAAAAATGACTTAATTTATATTATGTTTTGTACAATAAATAGTGTATTTTTAACTGATAAAAATGAAATACAGTTTTAATTGGGCAAAACATATCCGTTTTAGAAAATAACGTTTATTAAAATTACTAGGTTAGATTTAAGATTCCAAATTAAATCAAATTTTTTTTATAAACTTATTTATCATAAAAATATCTTTAAATTACTTAAAACCAATAATAAACTTATAAAATTTAAACTTATAGGAAAACTAAATATACCTTTCAATTTTAAAGTATTAAATCAAATTAAGTTAAAATTTCATATGTTTGTAATTTCAAGTACCAAAAAAAATTTTCAGAAATATTTAAAATACTAAATAAATTTTTAGGAAAATATTATTTAAAAATTAATCATGGGCCTGTATAATATTTTCTAACCTAGGTCAAGTGATACAGGTATGTATCATTTCAATCCGTAATTTAAAATGAAAAATCCGGGTTCTATCATTTAAAACCCGCAATCCCAAGTAAAATAAATACAATAAAATCACTCGACCCTATCATTTTAGCCCTTAATGATTTTTCCTTATTATAATGTCCATTCGGGTATGTATCATTTCAACCCATAGTGATAGGGAACTTGCAGTATGAGTTACAGTAAATAAAATAACAGTACAACATAATATCATAACAGATGATGTGACATATATATATACTGAATTTAACATAAATAATCATATCACATGCATATATGAATATAGCATATGAATTTCTACAATTCATATGTCACTGTTTCACAATTATTGTAACATTCCTGAAATTTGTCAAGTTTAAATTGGCAATTAAATTAATTTTTGAAGATAAATTGCTAATTTATTTATGAATTAATTGGATAATTTCTAGAATAAAAAAAAAAAAAAAAAAAAAAATTTAGCTTATAAAGTAGGATTGGTTTAAGATTTATGAATAAGTATTTTATAAACAAATATTGAATTTAAAAATAAGATGTATAAAATATATTTATATTAATATGTGAGCTAAATTAAAAGATTTAAAAATAGAATCTATAAAATAATTTAAACTAAGGAGTTGAATATGATTTGTATATTAAACATTAAAAATAGAATTCATGAATTAATAAAAAAATATGATTGGTACAATGACTTGAGTTTAAAAATTTAAAAACAAGAATGAATATGAAATACTTACCTTTTGGAATTTAATAAATGTATTGTAATAAAATTGATGTAATAAAATAAGTTTACAAAAGCACCATAAACTAAGAAATGTATATTTATGTGTGATTTTTTTGTTGAGTGTACAAATTGTTATACATTCATTTCTTTTTAAAATTTTGTAAAAGTAAAATAAATACAAATGTTGTATTTCAAGTTTAAGATTGAAATTTAAATTTAAAATGAGTGTTTTAAAAATGAGTAGCATTTAAAAAAAAAAAAAAAAAAAAAAATTATTAAGATATAATATATGTATATATATATAAATGTTGACTAGATTCTTTTAGCATTGAACATGTACATACATATACAAATAAATATAACTATTGTTAATATAAAATCAAAGTATTTAAAAGTCATTCTTTTCTTTTTATAAAAGATTGTACAAAAATAAATAAATAAATAAAAATATGTATGAATGTAAATTGTGTAGATATAACTTTTTTCTAAATAAATGTATGGATATGAATATATATATAAATGTACATAAGTGGTTATAATTCAATTTGAATTGAAATTTAAAATAAATATAAACATATACAAACATGCACATGTGAGAATGTAAATTTTGTGAATATAGATATGAAAGAAAACACTACACATACAAATGAATAAAGAAGTGGACATTTCATAGAGATCTCATAATCATCTCTTTTAGACAAGTGGCATTCATTTTTTTTTAATTAAATAAAAAATTGCAAAGAAACTTTTGAGTTCCCCATATGCAATTATAATAACCTCTCACCAAAATCTGAACAAACAAGTAATAAAAGATTTTGCATTTCAAATCTCAACAAAGAAAAAAAAAAAGATAAATCAGAAAAAAGGAAGAAGAAGAAATAGCAACCTGGGAAAAGCAAGTCTGGGTTCAAAGCCATAACCCGAGCAAATTAAAATTCAGCAAAGTAATCAAGATTTAAAGCAACATCCTTATGCAGTTCTAAAATCTGGAAATCAAATGCAAAGCTTTCTAGAAACAGTTTCAAAGTTGCAGGGAGAAAATAGAGTGCAAGGTAGAAATCAAGTTCTATTGATCAGGGCAGTGCAAGCATCCCTGTAATGAATCAAGATAAGTAAAACTCTCTTAAAAAAAAATTTGAATTTGAAGTGGTTAATCAGTAATGAAGCAAAGGAATTTAAACAATCCTATTTAACAGTTGCAGGAGATTAAAAGAAAAAGAAAAAAAAGAAAAAAAAAACAGGCTTTGCAACTGCCTCTGTTCCTCTCTGTCTTCTGAAGTCCAGGTGAGCAAACCTTACCTTGATCTGATTTATGTTTTGATGCATGCTTAAAGTAAGGTTATGGATTTGCTTGAATGTGAGTAAACTCCTATTTTCCTATTAATCTTTTGTTGTCGTATGCTGGATGATATAGTAAAGATAATCTTTGGTTTCTCATGTAATAATTTTGAATATATGATTGAATGTTGGCTATGCATGCTGATTTTACAAAGAGCTAATTACTGTTCTAGCTTCAGAAAACCAAAAACCTGTCATACCCCTCTTTCCCTTCTTCCCCTATTTGATCTGTATGTTAAACAATGGTTGAACTTACACTGTGTGTTAGTAACAAGTTGGGGATCTTTAGTTTGAACTCACACTTCATTCTATTAACAAAACTAAACAACTTTTTTTGTAAATTGCTTTACTGGAAACTGAAGTATTTTAAGTATCAGGGATTACCATTTCAAAAGCCCACCTTCTCTCCTTTATATTCTTCTGAACAAGTTGGAATTTTAAACTGATAACATGTTTTCAGTAATTAAATAAAAGAAAAATTGAAGTTTCCTTTGTCTAGAGACTGTAAAATAAAATAAAGAAAAAAAAACAAGTCTGGGTAAATTGTTTTACTGGAAAAAAATAAAGATAAAAATGAGTACATCAGAACTTGGTTTTACAGGGTAAGTTGGAAACCTGTTTTACATTTTCAGAAATGAATTTAAATGAGTTAAGCTTTTGTTGGAAAAAGGCCTGTTATATTCTGGAAACTATAAACTTAATTTCATTGTAGCTTTCTGTTTACAAGCATAAAGCATATCAAAATCAAAACCAATTTTTTTCTTCTTTATTATTATCTCTGAATAGATTTATAGCAAGTCAAAAAATGTTGTGTTTGAGTTTGCACCATACTTCAGAAAACTAATTAAAAACAGGTTTTAACTTCACTGGAGAATGTAAAATGCAGTCACAACCCAAACAAGTGAAAATTCGAACCTCATGGATTTGAAATTCAGTAACCCCATTTGAATCACCATCAAGATTAATGATTTTAGAAACAAGAATTAAATTTTTTCATTGAGTATTACTCAAGAAATTAGGGGTTGGTCGGAAGGTGAGTTTCTGGCAAAACCTGACGATCGAAGAAGTTATAGGTTTCAAATTCACTATCGTAGATGGATTGAGGGTTCGTGATTTCTAGAAAAATACTGGACATTTTTTTTTATCTTTTGATTTTCAATTCGAGTCTAAAATAGGGTTTAATACCCATTTTTTCTGTTCACGGTCGAATTGGGGTTGCTGCGCCTCCCACCGATGACCGGACCTTATCGCACCGGGGCCATCAGCAGCGTCACGTGCCGACGAGGGTGTGGACCAAATTTCGTGGCCTCTGACGATCGGAGGAGGCGGGACGAGGCATTTTTCTGGCGAGGCTTTACAGTGCTGATGGGTCGAGATAGCCGATTTTGACGCAAAGGAAGATGGGACGTTTCGATGCGTGGGGGTAGTTGCTGGGTGGGTGGTTGACGTGCGGCAACGTTCGCTTGAGGTCGGAGTTGCCTCCGGTGGCCGTACACGTGCACGTGGGTGGGGTATGTATCAGCGTGAGGCGTTGGGGAAGACGAATGGTGACTCGGAGCAACACGCGGGTAGATCGAGTGAAAACTCGAAGTACAACTCGGGGGGATTTTTGGTGTTCACCGTGTCATTTTATACTTAACCAAAATTTCGAAAGAAAAGAATAGGGCACGGGTCGAAATTGGGGTTAACTCGAAGCAATGGGGTGGATTCCTCGGGTAGAACCCGAAGTAAGCCTCGGGTCAAACTTAGAAACAGCAAAAAAAGTTTTGAAACATGATTTAAACTTGTTTTGAAGTATTTTAAAACTTAGAGTTTAAAAATAAAATTGTTTAAAAATTTAACTTGATAAAATACTTAGGAGTAAATCAATTATTTAAATTTTAACTTAAAGATAAAATTCTTTATAATGATTAAATAAAGATTTTAAACAATTAAAAATTTGTGATTGCTTTATAATTAAAAGTTGACTTAATTAAAGGGTGAAAGTAATTAAGATTTACTTAATTATAAATTAAGGATTTATGAATTAAGATAATTAATTAAGAAAAGTTAGTTGATAAAGTTAATTAGGATCGAACCAATTTATAGTTAAGAACAATTAATCGTTGATTTAAATTTTATGAAATAAATTGTGTGGTTAACACACTTAATCATATCCACCCTAATTAGAGTTGATTAACTATCATCAAATTGTTCTGTATTGGATTGATATTTTGTTGTGATGTTGTGATTGCTTTGTGATGGACTGTGATTTGTGATTTGTTCCTATATGTGTGTGAAACCCCTTGACCCATAAAACGACATTTGGATTTCGATGCGACAGGGAGTCGGATTCCAATTGGTTACCCGAAACCCACATCGAATCATATGAGTGAACCTTTGTGATTGATAAATTCATCTTATCTATGAATCTATGAATAAAGATAAGCGTTATGGGTTATATCGCTTATCGATATGATTGAATCGGTGATGATGATGTTGTGCACTATTGTGTTGAACCCCTGGACCACACTTATACACACACAAATATGGATTGCACGTGGAAATGGGTTAAGTCACAGATTTTTGAAATATATTTAAAATTGTATTTTTGAATCCAAAATAGTTTTGGAATTAGAATTGAAGCTTTTGAAAATAAAAGTTATTTTGAATAACTCGATTGAGTTTTGAAATTTAAATAATTTGATTTGAATTCGATATTTGAATTGAATTCTATGATTTTGAAAAACTATGTTTAAAAAGGGTATTCAACTTATAAATGGGTTTATATGGGTTTTAAAACCATTTTAAAGGTGATGTTTTGAAATTTAAATTCAACTCAAGATTTCAACTTGTATAAATTAGATGTGCTTTCACATAAGAATGAATTTCCAATTTGTGTTAAGGGATTTCAAGTCAAAGAATGAAAATAGTTTCCAAGTTTTAGATAAATCTTTGGAAATGTGTTTTGAAAGCTATAAATCTTTATTTTAAAGATTTAATTGGGTTAATCCAATTGAAATGGGAATTGTTTTGAAATCTATGAATAGATCTTTGTGAAACTGGGTGAAACTTTGTGAAATAAATCTTTTTGTTTAAAGATTTAAAAATGGTAATTTGATAACCATTTGAAAGAAAAGTTTTGGATTTTATAAGTTGTGACTTAGCTAAAATCCCATATCCATATGTTTTAAAATATTGCGCTCATTATTCGGTTTAGCCGGGAGAGGACCTTGTGTCATATAGCCCATTCCGAATAGTGATACGACGTTATGGATAACATTTGAAGACCGGTGGTGAAGACCGGGTATTTGTGAGAACGATAGGATAACCTATCGATTGACTCTGCACTGAGTTGCTCCGGTATAGAGTTCTCCTTAGTGATGGGAAGTCCGATCGGGATTGTGGATACCCGGATTTGCAAGGGCTTCTTCGGAAGTGCCTTCGGTTCTGTTCGAACCCGGAACAGACTTGTATGGTTGTATGTCCGACATTACACTTTGAGATGTTAACTGATTTCTATCAAATACATTTCTGCTTGGTGGCGGAGAATTTATTCTCTTAGCTTAACACCCTTCTCTGAGACGTACGAACTCAGAGGTTTTGTAGTTGATATTTATCAGTGATATTCCCAATTTGGTAATGTGGCATGCTGAGTGCTGCTGTGTGATGATCATTGGTTGATCATTTGTGATATGATCATTTGTTTGATCATTTATCTTTGTGATCATTGCTTTGGTCATCTGTTGACCCAAAGCATGGCTTTGTTGCACAAAGCGTAGCTTTGTGGACGAGACTGCATCAGGACCTCACACCCCGGAAATGGTCGAAACAGGAAAGATGCGGCAAGGTTATGAGGGTCGCGCCCTTTAGGGTGTGTCATTCCCTTCTGGTAAAGGGTGGTATCATGGTATGGAGCCCAGATACTTACTCATGTGGATACTGCAGATCTATTACTTTGTGATACTTTGTGGTTGTTGCGCGCGCTCGGATAAAGGTCCCAAAGGACCGGGGGATGACATATTCGTGTAGTAGTTACCTAGTTACAGAGGTAACCCGGCCTTGTGTTGGCAGAGATCTAACCGTAACGTTAGTTCTCGGGACGTCCCGCCAGAGGCGATCCCATAGACAGTAGGAAGTTCCTTAGCCTGACCATTTGTTGGAAATCCATTCATCCAATACGTGCCTTGTACGGTTTTAGTTGTATTACCTGCCATTCACTTATGGTGGTCACCACTGTTTGGATGGTAGCTATAGTAGGCATAGTTCGGAATGTCTATGTTGGCTAGGATTTATATTCTACTTTCGAAATTGTTTTCTACACTATGCACTAATAATAATATCAAAAATGATTTGATTTTTGCGTAGTAAGCATATTTGACTATCATAAGGAGAAATCTCCTCCAAGTCTGCGTTTGCATTGTGTGTGTGGCGGGAGGCCTTATGGTAGTTTCATTTTCTAAAAAGCATTGCGGATTTCAAATTTAAATTTCTCTATCTGTTTTAAAAGACCAAATGTTTTTGTTTGCTCATACCAGTCCCATGACTGACCTGGAGTTTATTGTTCCTTTCCTAAACTCTGGGTGCCCACTATTTTCCCACACGGGCAGTCTAGAGTTGGGTTTTCAGATAATCAATGGTAGGTGTAGATTCGACAGCTTTCAGCCTTAGGATTTGGCAATCGCATTTGGATTGAGTTGCTTCTCTTCATCTTGATTTGGAGTTCGAGCTATTTCTGGATTGGTGCTTTGGAGATGGAGATTACTGAGACTGGAGTTCTTTCTTGAAGACCATATTTGAGCTTTGTTCCGCTGCTAGTGTTATCTTTTCTTTCCGCTGCTATTATCTTGTATCATATCTCTGATGTATGTTGATATCTATTGTATCATTCTGTTGTATCATTCATGTTGTATATTGATATGCATATTCTTTTTCTTCCGCTGTGTTATTTACTTAATGTGTTATAAGCTCCGGCACGACTCGAATTTCGACGTTTGAATCTGCGGCATTCAAGTACAGTGGAGTACGGATGTCGATTTTTGAACGCTGGAATTTGGATCGTGACAATTATATAAGTACATATGTCTAGAGTGATAACTCACCTTTTAAAGCTGAAGATAACAAATTAGAGACACAAAACAAACTCCGAAAAGCACGACGAGGCACAACTATATTTTTGAGTGAACGAAGAGTCAGATCCAAACCTTGTGACGCATCGGATATAACACTTGACCACAAAATAAAGATTTCGTGTCAAACAAATCGATAAAACGATACAAAGATAAATGCCCTATTCCGTTGATCTCGATGATACCGGAATCTAGCTATCTCCAACACGTTGATCGTGCACGATTCCGCGTTAGAAGATCTACGATTCTTTGACGTTGATCTCGCGTACGAGATTCCGTGAATCGGCTTCAAATTCGTTGATTCGAGTGTATTCGAATATCCGAATATGGAAGAAGAAGGAGATCACACTCAACTTCAACAAAAGTGGCCAAAGCACACACAAAAAAATTATTCAAAAATCAACCATCTTTACAATGACATCACACCCCTATTTATAGGCATTTACAACACACAGGCACAAGACTTAGCAACAGCACGTGAGTTACAATGGTATACGACCTAATGACATAAGCGACACAACAATAGACGACTTAACAAAGTTACAACATAACAACATACACGATTTAACAACAACGACATAATAACAATACAAGTTACAGCACTTTCGACATACGTGTGACGCCCCACACCGAGACCCACGTTAGTAAAGGAATTAACATTTAATTCTGTCTACTAACGTAGAGAATAGGGCTGATTAAGGGCGACCGATATAGCAATGCATTAGCTAAAGACTGAATACGTTGATATTTTATTTTTTTTCTTTACCTTATGGAATCGACATATCCAATATTTAGCTCATACGATACTACTCGGCTATAGGATCTATTCAGAAGCAAAATGAAATAAATAAAACATACATATCACAGAACAGCAGCCATATATATATACACACACACGTACATACAACATATACGACCTACAACATAAGGAATAAATGCGGCATAAGAAAATAGCCATCTTCATGAATGGCTTGAACAACCTATCAACTTGAGCGACATAACAGCTTCACAACGGCATAAGGAAACGACTTATAGAATGAGCGACATAAGAACTTGAGCGACCTAACTAGAACGACTTAAGATGAGCGACTTATGATAACTCGCTAAGTCGCGACTTATAGTGAGCGACTTATAGGAGTTGCGAGATAAGGAAGCGTCTTATAGAAAGGCGGCCTTGATTTCTTGGGTCGCTATCTCGGGCCTTGATCTTCTTGGGTTGCTTTCTTGTTATTGCAGGCGATTTAAGGAAAGAGTCATAATTCGCTAGGTCGCCGGCGACATAAGAAAAGCGGCCTAACTCGTTAGGTCGTTGGCGACCTAAGGCATGCGGTTTATCAAGGTGCGTTGCATCATCCTCCCCTGCTTGAAAAGAATTCATCCCCAAATTCACACTTTCCTCTTCTTCGAAACACTTATTTTCATGATATGGAATCAAGTGTTTGATGTTAAAAACGTCAGCAGTATGGATATGATCTGGCAATCCCAACTAATAAGCATTCTCATTAATCTTCTTCACGATTTCCAAAGGACCAATCTTTCTAGCAGCTAGTTTGTTGTGAGTACCAACAAGAAATCGATCCTTGGTCAACACTGCATATACAAAATCTCCTTCTTTGAAGTCAACATGTCGTCGTCTAATATTTGCGGATTGCTTATATTTCTCATTTGCCTTAAGCAATCGTTCTTCCACAACTTTGTGGCGCTCTTTAATTCATTCACAAAATCACTAGCTCGTTTAATCACTCCTTTCTGCTGTGGTATTACAGATAAATCTAATGGTCCTTTAGGAAATGTTGAGTAAAAAACCTAGAATGGACTGAACCCAGTGCTACGATTAACTACATGGTTGTGTGCAAACTCAGCTTGACACAACTTGGAATCCCAACTCTTCAAATTGTCATCCACAAGGAATCGCAATAGATTACCTAAGGATCTGTTCACAACTTCAGTCTGTCCATCCGTCAGTGGATGATAAGCACTACTAAATTTCAGTTTGTCCCGACCATTCTCTATAGACTCATCCAAAAATGACTCAGAAAACGAGTGTCTCTATCTAATATAATAGATTCTGGCAACCTATGAAGACGATAAAGCTCCCTGAAGTATAACTGTGCGACATTAATGGCATTTGTTGTCTTCTTGCATGCAATAAAATGTACCATTTTTGAAAACTGGTCAACCACTACATAGATAGAATCATTGCCATTTTGCGTTCTCGGCAATCCCAATACAAAATCCATATTAACATCCACCCATGGTTTAGTAGGTATAGGCAACGACATATATAAACCTGCATTTGTCGCGGTCCCCTTTGAAACTTGACAAATATGGCACCTCTGAACAAAATTTTCAACTTCCTTCCTCATTGACGGCCAAAAATAAGACTTTGAGATCAACTGCAAAGTACGGTCGCGGCCCACGTGTCCTTCTTCATGTAACTCCTTGATGATTTTCATTCGCAGACTACAATCTGGAATACACAACTGATTTCCTCTGAATAGAAAACCATCAACAAGCATATATCCATCCATTTTTCCCTGCTTGACTTCGTCTAGGATCTTGGAAAAATAAGAATCTGAAGTAAGAAAATCTGGAAGTAAGTCAAAACCCATCACCTTTACTCTCATCGTAGTTAGTAAATTATTCCTCCGACTCAATGCATCGGCGACGCGATTAGTTACTCCAGACTTGGGTTTTACGACGGATATAAATTGCTACAAATAAGCTATCCACGATGCATGCCAGCTGCAATTTTATTCTGCCCTTGTAAATGTTTCAATGCTTCATGATCCGTATACAAAACAAATTCTTTGTGAAATAAGTAATGTCTCCAATACTATACAGCTTGCACAATAGCATAAAAATCCACATCATAAGTATTATATCTCATCTTTGCTCCAGAAAGTTTTTCACTGCAATATGCAATTGGACGTCCCTTCTGACTCAACACTCCTCCAATTCCAACTTTAGATGCATCCGTATGTAATTCAAATAGTAACTGAAAATCCGGCAACACTAGAATCGGTGCTTAGGTTAAAAGTTTCTTGATTTGTTCAAAAGCAGATCCTGCTTCTTTCGTCCGTGAAAACTTCTTTCCTTTCATACAATCAGTAACAACAGCCATCACACTACTAAAGTGTGGTATAAATCTTCGATAAAATGAAGCTAACCCATGGAAACTTCTAACTTCTGTTATAGTTTTGGGCTGTGGCCAATTTCTGATTGCGGCTACTTTACTATGGTCCACTTGTATCCCCTCCTTGGACACGACATATCCTAGAAATAAAACACTTGGCGTCATGAACACGCATTTCTTCGTCGTTGCATAGAACTGTTCTTGACGAAGAATAGTTAACACCTTTCGCAAGTGTTGAATATGCTCCTCTGTACTAGCACTATATATCAAGATATCATCAAAGTAAACTACCACAAACTTCCCTATGTAAGGTCTGAAAATTTGATTCATCACCCTTATAAATGTACTTGGTGCATTAGATAAACCAAATGGCATGACCATCCATTCACATAATCCTTCCCGAGTCTTGAATGTTGTCTTCCATTCATCACCTGGTCTTATGCGAATCTGATGATAACCACTCTTAAGATCAATCTTAGAAAAGATTACGGATCCACTGAGTTGATCCAATAGATCATCAAGTCATGGCATTGGAAATCTGTATCTGATAGTTATTTTGTTGAGTGCCCTGCTGTCTGTACACATTCTCCACGAACTATCTTTCTTTGGTACTAACAAAGCTGGTACAGCACAGGGACTGAGACTTTCTCAAACACGCCCCTGCTTAAGCAACTCCTCAACCTATCTCCTCAACTCTTCATGCTCTTTCGGACTCATACGATAATGTGGCCTATGTGGTAAAATAACACCTGGCACTAGATCAATTTGATGTTGTATATCCCTTAGTGGTGGTAATTCCTTGGGCAATTCCGTAGGAAAGACATCTTCAAATTCATTCAACACCGGCTTAACTTCCTCAGGAATTTCAAGATCTTCACTCGGTTTATACCCAATCAACATAAACAATTCAGCACTATCTTCCACTTCTTTAACCAATTCTCTCGTAGATAATAGGCTAGTTGATTCCACCTTCTTCTCTGACTTACTTTCACTTTGTTCGCGCTTCTTAGGAACCAAGCTATTTTGAGTTCCTTCGAACATGAAAGTATAGCTGTTGGTGCGACCATTATGTTGCACAGCTCTGTCATATTGCTATGGTCTTCCCAATAGTAGATGGCACACATCCATATCAACAACATCACACCATATATCATCTTTGTACTTTTTCCCAATAGAAAATGTAACAAATGCTCGTCTTCCCACTGTCACTTCTCCCCCTTTCTTCAGCCATGCCAGTCTATAAGGTCTAGAATGTTTTTCAGTCTTCAACCCCAACTTCGTGACGGCTTCTTCAGAAATAATGTTATCACAGCTTCCCGCATCAATAACAAATCGACAAACCTTCCCCAAAATAGTACATGTAGACTGAAAAATATTGCTTCTTAGCCAACTAGAATCATTCTCATGCTTTGGCACTAAACAAGTCCTCCTCATCATCAAATTACACCCTTCGTCTCCTGACACAACTTCTTCATCTTCATCAAACTTCGGTGGTTGGGAATAGTCAATTTCAGCGTCCACATCTTCATACTCACATTCCTCTGTAACTAATGATATCTTCTTTGGCTTTGTACATTCACTACTTTTATGGCCAAACTCCTGACAATTATAGCACTTGATAGTGTTATTGACTTTTGCTTTAGCGGCTTCGTCGACAATTGGTTTACTAACTACCTTGAAAACATTAGCACTGCTACTAGCACCTTTATTCTGATTGTTAGAACTCGTAAACACACCAACTCCTCATCTCCCTTGTTTCTCCCAAGCTAGAGCTTTCTGATGTGCTTCAGCAACGGACATTGGATTAAA
Source organism: Allium cepa (assembly GCA_030765085.1). Classification (NCBI taxonomy): domain Eukaryota; kingdom Viridiplantae; phylum Streptophyta; class Magnoliopsida; order Asparagales; family Amaryllidaceae; genus Allium; species Allium cepa. Next base: position 218,194,280 of record CM060934.1, on the reverse strand, counting down.
CATATTAACCATGTCTTGAATTTGCGTTCGTAACCCTCCAACATATCTAGCCGTTAGCTGTTCTTCAGTTTCCATAATATCATTCCTTGCAATCAATTGATAGAATTCATCTGCATAATCATTCACTGTCTTCGTCCCTTGTCTCAAATTCTGCAAACGTTGATACATAAGAGATTGATAATTGTATGACAAGAAAGTTGCTTTCATCATCTTTCTCATCTTCTCCCAAGTGACAACTTTTGATTTTCCCATTCTCTCTCGTGTTAGCTTAGTTTGCTGCAACCAAGCCATAGCTCTTACCCTTAGCTTTGTAGCAACTAATTGAACTCGGCGATTCTCCAGCACATCCTTGAATTCTAAAATTTCTACAACAGTTGACAACCAATCAAGAAATTCTTCTACTTGCATACCACCTTTGAATTCTGGAATTTCCATCTTCATACCCGATTCCCATTTATGATCATTTACCGAATCTAGGTATTGATTTTGCACTTGGTCTCGATCTCGATAATGAATACTACCTCTATCACAATCTACTTCAAAATCTGATGTACTTCGATATCGTCTCGACCATCGATGTCTCTATGACTATGCATATCCCTTCTACCCTGTCTTTCAACATCACGATATGGTTCATACTCAAACCCTTGTTGAGTTCTTCTATCTTCATCACGGCAACCATGGTGGTCTCGCATCACTGAAACTGATGATTATCTTCTATCTCGATAAGATTGTGATGACATTTTCCTTTCTACCGAAACCGACGGTGAAACCTTGTTTCCACCTTGGTTCGAAACTGGTGACGTTCCTCTTTGACTTCGATTCATATCGTTCATCAACTTCCCCAACTTTTCAATACGTTCATCGAACATCTCATTGATATGTTGCTCCATTTGCTCAGCTTCTTGTCTTCTATACAAATCTTCAAAATTTTGAAATCGATTAGCACGTCTCGGAGGCATGATTAATTAACAAACTCGGCTCTGTTTCTACTTAGCTCGGATCTGAACAATGGCGGCTCCAATCTAACTCAACTTGATTCGGCTCTAACAACTCCTCTTGGCTCCAAATAGGCTCAGCCTAGCTCTGACTTAGCTAAGTTGGCTCTGATACCAAAATGACGCAGCAGATATAACACTTGACCACGAAAAAAAGATTTCGTGTCAAACAAATCGATAAAACGATAAAAAGATAAATGTCTAATTCCGTTGATCTCGACGATACCGGAATCTAGCTATCTCCAACACGTTGATCGCGCACGATTCCACGTTAGAAGATCTACAATTCTTCGACGTTGATCTCGCGCACGAGATTCTATGAATCGGCTTCAAATTCGTTGATTCGAGTGCACTCGAATATCCGAATATGGAAGAAGAAGGAGATCACACTCAACTTCAACAAAAGTGACCAAAGCACGCACTAAAACTTTATTCAAAAATCAACCATCTTTACAATGACATAACACCCCTATTTATAGGCATTTACAACACACAGGCACACGACTTAGCAACAACACTCGAGTTACAATGGTATACAACCTATTGACATAAGCGACACAACAACAGACGACTCAACAAAGTTACAACATAACAACATATGCGATTTAACAACAACGACATAATAACAATACAAGTTACAGCACTTTCCACATAAGACTCAACATATAATACCTACTACATAATGAATAAATGCGGCATAAGCAAATAGCCAGCTTCAGGAATGGCTTGAACGACCTATCAACTTGAGCGACATAACAGCTTCACAGTGGCATAAGGAAACGACTTATAGAATGAGCGACATAAGAACTTGAGCGACCTAACTAGAACGACTTAAGATTAGTGACTTATGATAACTCGCTAAGTCACGACTTACAGTGAGCGACTTATAGGAGTTACGAGATAAGGAAGCGTCTTATAGAAAGGCGGCCTTGATTTCTTGGGTCGCTATCTCGGGCCTTGATCTTCTTGGGTTGCTTTCTTGTAACAACAAAAATAAAGCAAACAAACATGAGTATAGATTCAATACAAAAGAATATCTATTAAACAATGAAAAGATAAAGATTTAAATGACATGACTTGCTTTAACTTATGCAAGTGGCTCGACCACAACATAATAGGCTAGACCACCTTCATGTATGCTCGGCCATGGTGGGTTAGAGGAAAGCTAGGCTCGGCCAAAGAGTCCTTGAGGCACGACTATGGCTTAGAAGGTGAAAGGTTGCAAGTTACAACAATGGAAGGCAAAAGGTCAAAGGAGTTTGTGCTCTATTGGTTCGGCCCTAGGCTTCATGTGGCTAAAACAGGAGCGATCTCGGGCCAATGAGGTAGCTCCTCTGATCGGACGCATTTCTACGGTACCGTTCTATTGCTATTGCGATTGATTGGGTGCACCCTTCGGATTTTTCTTATGGGAGTTTGTTTCTAGGTGGGCGGTAGCTGCGGCTATGCGTTACCACCAGCCTGTGTGCGTAATTGGTATATCTACCCTGGCATTGCCTCGTTGTGCCGTGTCACCCACCCTGTGAGCCTTGACGAGTTTGGTTTTCTCCTGTAGCCCGTGGAGTATCCTCTGATGTCTTCCCGATCAGGAGGAACCATGATACTGGATGGACTACTGGGACTATTACGTGTTAAGATGGGGAATGTAAAGCCTTGACGCTATTTTAAAGTAAGTTTATTTTACTATTAGACATTATTATAATAGCGAAATATTACTGCATAGTAAATAGTTTAACGGATCCTTAGAGGATGGGCGGTCCCAAACATCCTTTAAGTTACTTGTACTTTTATATTACAGTTCACTTGAGTTGGTTTACATTGTATAAGTATGTATGTCCTGACTCGAGTGTTTTGTGTTTTGCTTTACGCTCGGGTCAGACTGAGTGATACAACATTTGAGACTCACTTCGGAGTTGGATCTTTGCTTGAAGATCCAGCTATCTATTTCACTTTCAGTCATCCAATTGATTCCAGTGGTGTGTTCATATTTGTACTTGATTATCTTCTGTTGTATCATATTACTTCCATTGTATCTTATTAACTCTGATGTATTTATATAGTAGCTTCATGAACTACTATCTCTTTGCTTCCGCTGCATTATTGTAAAATACTCTTTGTCTGTGATTTTGTGATTTATCTATTTGCTGCATATTCTGAGATTTTCCAAATTTAAATTTACAATTCGGCATTTTGAGCAATTCAAGTCCGACATGTGCGGATGCGAATGGTTGAAAATATCGGGTTGTTACATGTGGTATCAGAGCTTTGGCTCTAGGCAAAATATAGCATATATGGTAAATTTAATTACAGAATCACTTTCATTCGAGCTTGAATCTCTTCCTTTATGACTCGATTCCTTTGAATTTTGGAACATTCCTTGCGGTTCCAAAATCCATTCTTGTCCCTCACTATTCATCTTTTTTCATTTTGGAGTATCTCATAACTCCACTTCAAATGATATTTATAATGAGTTGGCGGCCTCGCCAAGCTTCAAATGAATTGTAAAGGGGTGAAACTCCTTTACAATTAGCATTGATTTGACGGAGATTTATATATATCCTTGGTTTAGATGCCAATATCCCTTGTTATCCCGAATTCTATCTTTTGAGATCTAATGAAGATTTTCCTAAGAATTCCACATCGTTCTTATTCTTCAAGTTGCGGTTGACCCGGTTAAGTTTGCCCGTGATTTATATAAGCTTATTCATCTTCCTATTCTATTATTTAGTCATCTTATCATGTTTCCAACTTATTTTCCAATCATTCTTGAAGTGTATTTGTGAATCTAATATTTAAAATGTTTTAATATATATGGTGTTGTTTGAGTTGTTGATGTTGATTTGGGTTTCTGATCGATTCGTCTAATCAACGCTATCGATAGGATCTCCAAAACACTTGATTGGGATGCCTTCTATTAGATTTACAAATTGCTTTAAGATGAGCATTGGGGTTAAGCATCTTAGTCACTTTTTTCTTGCTCTCTGGCATCTTTATAGCTTGAAGGAGTCTGATTATCCTAAGTGCCTCATTATTGTTGGCTCCATTACAAGTATTTATTTTCTCTATCGAATTACGTTTTACACTACTACTCTTTTTATAGAAGTTTAATGAAACAATAACGACATAGTGAAACAAAGTTTTTTAAAAATTTATTAAGTTCATAATAATTAACGAATTTTATATTAATAATAATAAATTAACTAAGTTTACAATAATAATAATTAATTAACTAAGTTTATGGAAAATTTGTAAGTTTGAGATAATTTATGAAAATTAACTGAGTAAATAAAGTTTAAGTTTGAGATGATTTATAACCTTAAATTAATTAAAATATAAGTTATGACATTTTAAGGTTTAGCAATGGAGAAACTTTAAAAGTTTAATAATAATAATAATAATAATAATAATAATAATAAACAATAGCTTGAATAAATTAACTAAGTTATAAAAAATAAATATGTTTATAGTAATTAACTAAGTATTGTAAAATTTAACAAACTTATAATAAAAACAAGTTAGGTTTTATAAAATTTAAATAAATATATACAAGTCAGTTAAGTTTTATCAGAATTTAACTAAGAAAATAAGTTTTTTAAAAATTAAACAATTTTATTGTAAAAAGTAACCATGTTTTATAAAAATTTAACTAAATTAACTAAGTTTATAGAAATTATTCAAATTTAATAAAAGTTTAACTAAGGATGTTTTATATGCTTTAAATATGCAAAACAGTTGCATAATCATTTGTAAATTGTTAAATTTGTCTAAGAACAATTAGCTTTCTAAGAGTAAAAATTGGCTACAACAAGTAATGAGCATGGTTTTAACTGTGTTATATATTATAACATTTTATTATTACTTGTTTATGAATGGTTATGGATTTTATGTGAGTTTGCTCATTTTGTCAAAAAACTGTTATCGAAACGATTATGGATATAATATTTGATTATGTGATTACTGTTTTTTCAATTGTTTGAATATGATAATTATGTGATTGATTATTGGTTTGAGTACATATTTGATTGATTGTTAGTTTTAGTAAGACCATTATGCGAGTGATGGCTGGAAATGATAATAGCCATTAATAGGATATGGTGGCGTATAAAGTATGCTACAAAACAGGCAATAACTTTTAGTAGCATTTTAGAAACGTTACGGAAATAAATTTGAATAGGTGCGATAAGCCTTTTGTAGTGTTGTAAAAGGCCACCAAAACTTCTAGCGGTTCGATAAATGCTGTGACATGACATGCTACCAAAAGTATGAATCATTTTGTAGCATTTCTAAATCCCTACTATATGTCAAGTTTGGTATTGTTTTTCAACAACACTTTAAAAAAATTCAGTCTTTTAGTTGCATGTTGTATCACTATGTTTATCGAAACCCAGCTATAAAGTACTTCAAGTAGAAATTGCGTCAAAAAGTTTTAAAGTTGTAAATCAGTGCTCTTTCCTTTGTCGTTGGAAAATAATTTCGGTGATGACTGGAGCATCATCGACATTCATTTTCGAGTTTCGAAGTGAAAAGACCATTCTGTAGCTTTGCTACAGTTTTGCTTCGAAAATTAAAATGATTCGAATTTCTAAAAATATGACTTAATTTATAATTTGTTTTGTACAATAAATAGTGTATTTTTAATTGAAAAAAATGAAATATAGTTTTAATTGGGCAAAACATATCCGTTTCAGGAAATAATCTTTACTAAAATTACTTGGTTAGATTTAAGATTCCAAATTAAATCAAATTTTATTTATTAATTTATTTATCATAAATAAAAATCTTTAAATTACTTAAAACCAATAATAGGCTTATAAAATTTTAACCTAAAGGAAAACCAAATACACCTTTCAATTTTAAAGTATTAAATCAAATTAAGTTAAAATTTCATATGTTTGTAATTTCAAGTATTTAAAAATTTTCAGAAATATTTAAAATAATTAATAAATTTTTAGGAAAATATTATGTAAAAATTAACCATGGGCCTATATAATATTTTCTAACCTAGGTCATGTGATGCGGATATGTATCATTTCAATCCGTAATTTAAAAAAAAATTCGGATTCTATCATTTAAAACCCGCAATCCCAAGTAAAATAAATACAATAAAATCACTCGAGCCTATCAATTCAGCTCATAATGATTTTTTCTTGTTCTAATGTCCATTCGGGTATGTATCATTTCAACCCATAGTGATAGGGAACTTGCAGTATGAGATACAGTAAATAAAATAACATTATAGCATAATATCATAACAGATGATTTGACAAATATATATACTAAATTTAACATAAATAATCATATCACAGGCATATATGAATATAGCATATAAATTTCTACAATTCATATGTCATTGTTTCACAATTATATAAGTACATAAGTACATATGCCTAGAGTGATAACTCACCTTTTAAAGCCGAAGATAACAAACTAGAGACACAAAACAAACTCCGAAAAGCACGACAAGGCACAATTATATTTTTGAGTGAATGAAGAGTCAGATCCAAATCTTTAACAACAAAAATAAAGCAAACAAACATGAGTATAGATTCAATACAAAAGAATATAGATTAAACAATGAAAAGATAAGGATTTAGATGGCATAACTTGCTTTAACTTGTGCAAGTGGCTCGGTCACATCATAATAGGCTAGACCACCTTCATGTATGCTCGGCCATGGTGGGTTAGAGGCAAGCTAGGCTCGGCCAAAGAGACCTTGAGGCACGGCTGTGGCTTAGAAGGTGAAAGGTGGCAAGTTACAACAATGGAAGGCAAATGTTCAAAGGAATTTGTGCTCTATTGGTTCGGCCCTAGGCTTCATGTGGTTAAAAGAAGAGCGATCTCGGGCCAATGAGGTAGCTCCTCTGATCGGACGTATTTCTTCGATACCATTCTATTCCTATTGCGATTGATTGGGTGCACCCTTCGGATTTTCTTATGGGAGTGTGTTCCGAGGTAGGCGGTAGCTGCGGCTATGCGTTACCACCAGCCTATGTGCGTAATTGGTATATATATCCTAGCATTTCCTCGTTGTGCCGTGCCACCCACCCTAGCGAGCCTTGTACGAGTTTGGTTTTCTCCCGTAGCCCGTGGAGTATCCTCTAGTGTCTTCCCGATCAGGAAGAACCATGATACTGGATGGACTACTGGCACTGTTACTTGTTAAGATGGGGAATGTAAAGCCTTGACGCTATTTTAAAGTAAGTTTATTTTACTATTAGTCATTATTTTAATAGCGAAATATTACTACATAGTAAATAGTTTAACGGATCCTTAGAGGATGGGCGGTCCCAAGCATCCTTTAAGTTACTTGTACTTTAATATTACCGTTCAATTAAGTTGGTTTACATTGCATAAGTATGTATGTCCTGACTCGAGCGTTTTGTGTTTTGCTTTACGCTCGAGTCAGATTGAGTGATACAGCATTTGAGACTCACTTCGGAGTTGGATCTTTGCTTGAAGATCCAGCTATCTATTTCCCTTTCAGTTGTCTAGTTGATTCCAGTGATGTGTTCAGATTTGTACTTGATTATCTTCTGTTGTATCATACTACTTCCATTGTATCTTGTTAACTCTGATATATTGTAAAATACCCTTTGTCTGTGATTTTGTGATTTATTTATTTGCTGCATATTCTGAGATTTTCCGAATTTATATTTACAATAGGCATTTTGAGCAATTCAAGTCCGACATGTGCGGATGCGAATGGTTGAAAATATCGGGTTGTTACATGTGGTATCAGAGCTTTGGCTCTAGGCAAAACTTAGCATATATGGCAAATTTAATTACATAATCACTTTTCTTTCGAGCTTAAATCTCTTCCTTTTTGACTCGATTCCGTTGAATTTTAGAACCTTCCCTGCGGTTCCAAAACCCATTCTTGTCCCTCACTATTCATCTACTTTTGATTTTGGAGTATCCCATAACTACACTTCAAATGATATTTATAATGAGTTGGCAGCCTCACCAAGCTTCAAATGAATTGTAAAGGGGTGAAACTCCTTTATAATTAGAATTGATTTACTAGAGATTTATATCTATCCTCGATTTAGATGCCAGTATCCCTTGTTATATCGAATTCTATCTTTTGAGATGTAATGAAGATTTGCCTAAGAATTCCACATCGATCTTATTCTTCAAGTCGTTGTTGACCCAGTTAAGGTTGCCCGTGATTTATATAAGCTTATCTATCTTCTTATTCTATTATTTAATCATCTTATCTTTGTTTCCAACTTATCTTCAAATCATTCTTGAAGTGTATTTGTAAATCTAATATTTAAAATGTTTTAATATGTATGGTGTTGTTTGAGTTGTTGATGTTGATTTGGGTTTCTGATTGATTCGTCTGATCAACGCTATCGATAGGATCTCCATAACACTTGAACAAAGCAAACTGACACCATGTTGTTTTCAAACTTGGTCTTTTGAAATAAAGTGTTAAGTTATTTGTTAAAAATAAAGTTAAGTAACATAGTTTAATTTTGACTTATAAATGAATTATAGTTCATTTGGATAAATTATTTATAAAAATTTATTTTTTAAAATTATAAGATAAATGATATCCTAATGAATGTTTTTGATGTAAAAAATGTGTTATTATAAATTAAAAATGGCTAAAATAGTAGTTTTATTGTTTCTGAAATATTACAATAAAATCTGGAATTTTATTGATAGCATTTCCAAAATGCTATTGTTTTAAGATAGCATTTGTTAAATTCTACAATTTCTGAAATTTAACCAAGTTCTGAAATAACTAAATAACTGCTACACCATTTATAAATGTTGTTACTTCTGAACTGAATTGTTTGAATGACTAAACACCTATTACAGCACTTTATAAGTGTTGCTGTTTCTGAAATTTTGAGCTGTTTTGAAATAACTAAATATCTACCGTAGCACTTAATAAGTGTTGCTGTTTTTGAATTTGACGATATTTTAAAATATCACTATATCCATCGTAACACTTTATAAATGCTGTTGTAGCCGAAATTTACAATGTTTTGAAAATTTTATAATTTAATGAATGAATTTAGAAATGCTACAACTTTGAAATGGATACTATTTGATATTGAATTTAAATGGTTTAAATGAATATGTTTTGAGGTGAAATATAAGCCATTCTTGGAAATTTATAAGCTAATACAATGTTTTGAAATGGGTATAATTGAATGAATGAACTTAAGATGCTTTAAATTTGGAAATGAATATTATTTTAAAGGTGCTATGATTTTCTAAGTATTATGATTTCCAAAGGATAATATTTCAGAGAATTATGATTTCAAAGTATTATGATTTCCAAGATATTATGGTTTTCGAGTATTTTGGGTTTTGAAAATGTTATGACTTGGAAAGTACTATTTTTTTGGAAGTAAATCTATTTGAAATTGAATTTATTTAAAGAGTGTCTTTAAATATATATATTGATATTTGAAATGGGGTTTTCGTAAATGATACAGTACTGAATTGGTTTTGGAAATGGAAATAATATATTTTTGATTTGGGTTTTGAAATGGAAATGATAGATTATTCATTTGTTTTGAAATGGAAATGATATATTATTAATTTGGTGTTTGAAATGGAAACGATATCCTATGGTTTTGATTTTTGAAATGGATATGATATTTTGGTTTTGAAAGAATATACTATTTTGAAATACATATCCATGGGTTATAATAACGGTTGGTTGGCAAAGAGACCGGGATCAAATATGGGCATACTCTCTCTCGATGCCGAAAACCACTTTAACAACCGTGTATGTGGTGGAAATTCCAGAATGAAGCAGGATGCTGGCAACGATCCTACTGAGGTATGAACGTGGACCTGACTCCCGTGAGTTGGCTTAAGGTGGCTAAAACAGGAGCGATCTTGGGCCAATGAGGTAGCTCAGTGACAACCCGATTTTTCATGCCCGAAAAATCGAACCATCGGGATTAAAGAAGAAAGAGGTAGAAGAAGGAAATAGAAAACAACAACAGAATCTAACCATTGCAGCGGAATAAAATATAATAGATATTAACAGATATTTACACAAATTACAACTAAATCTGTTTATACAATACATCATCAGAGTACAATACAATCAACATCACAACTGCACAATAAACATCACCTGTCCCCATACAACTGAATACATAGCTAATCTACACAGCGGAATATATATAACAAGTAGGAAGTACGTATCGCCATCCAGCTCGTCTCCTGCGCTCGACAACATTCTATCCTGTAATCTATAATACTCGGTCTGACCCGAGCATTACAGTTAAATAACACCCAAGTCAGTCTGGAATACCAGCGTGAGAAAATCACACTCAAATTGATTATTAAAGTTTCAAAACCCTTTTGAAACAAAAGCACCTCGTAAGACCACGCCACAAATAAACATGTGAGACTTTTACCTTACGATAGCTAAAACACTTTTTATTAAAATCCTTTGATATTATAATAGTGTATATTTACAAATACTTATTCACATAGCCGAAATTGTTACATTAATTAAATTACAGCACACTAGCCACAAAGTGGGTAATACAAACAAACTCGTACAAGCACATAGGGAGAATGGATTTTCAATGAATGACTAGGCATTGGGGTACCACCTGTCACAGTACGTGGCCTAGATCATAGTACCGAGGAGTACGCCCGCTCCCCTGCAACACAAGGCCGGAATCATCCCTTACTGGATAATTCCGAATAAGATCACCCCGCGGTTGGGATGAGTAACCGCCACACAGCCGAAATAAAAAGGGACATCTAGACGGGGATGACCTTACTCTCAAGTGGGGGCTATCCACGAAGCCTTACTGCATAACCCCTGATTTTCAGTCATTCCCGGTTGAAGAGACTCGAGGCTAAGCATTACCTTTTAGAACATACCCCTTAGAATGCCCATCGTCCACATGACGATATTCCGAAAGCATTCATCCAAACAAGTCCATTCCGGGTCCGAACGGAACCGAAGGCACTGCTCCTACTACATCCATTTTGGAAATATCCTTAGGATTAGTAGCGACTAGCCCTTGCACTTGACTGCTCCATCTTCGCCTTCGAACACCTTTCACGAAACGTACAAACCAGATCCAAGTGGTTTTCGGGCAAATAAATCCTAATCCCGGTCTCTTCGAAACGATCAACGCATTTGTCCAATATTGGTAGTCGGTGATTTAACTATCAATTCACATTCACAAACAACCATCAATCAATAAATAATTTCACACATTATTTATTTGCCTCAATATCTTTTCAAGATATATTTCTATTCTCAACTCTCTTTGAAAATAGTTTAAAAACATCTTCCTTTACGGAATAAATTTCCCAAATATTTATTTTTCCTTTGAACACACCAAGTACATGCATTAGATTTTTAAAATAATTAATTTAAAACACTTTATTATTAAATATACTTTGCAATATTTAAATCAAAATTACTTTAATACTTTATTAAAAAACATATACTTTAAAAATATTTTTAAATAAACCACTTTATAAAACATTAAATAATTTCCCTATCAAAACATAATGCTACAATAATAGATTTGAAAACTACTTACTTTAGACTTTAACATTTAGAAATAGTAAACTTTCCCAAATATACCTTTTTAAAGCCAATATTAAAGCTTTTAACTCATTGAAATTTCTTCGAAACCGTACTTGGCTATCCAGGGAAAACACTTCTCTAACACATCTTCCAAAAATAAATCACCATTTATTTTTAAACAATTTCACATTCCTTTATAAATTTTCATCTTGAATTTATATTTCCAAATATCCACTGATATTTACTTCACCTTTAAAACCCAGTTTATAAATTCCATAATCTCCTCTCTCCTTTTAAATTCCAATTGTAAACATTTAACGAATTCCAAATTGATTTCCAAATCATTCCATTTAAAGAAAATTCTTTTACTTACTCATTTATCTCAAAATTCATTAACTTCAGGTTTATTACTTAATTATAAATTGAAAATCCCCTTTAAACAGGAAATACCAATCTTAGATTTTCCGAAATTTCTTTACATAAATTTTTAACTTTGATCTTTAAAGTAATTTCTTTATTCCCTAATATAATATCACTTTAAGTTTGACATTCATCTTTTCTTTGTTTATTCCAGTTTACTTTCTACACTTGGATTATTTATTAGAAATTTAAAGTTTCCATTTATCCCTTTCCAATTTATTCTAAAATTTATTTAACTTCTCTATAATTATTTAACTTAAAAAATTTCTTCTTCATTTTTCTTTTTTTAAATAAAAATCCAATTTATATATTTCGATAACTTAGCTTTTCCCTGGTATACAACAACTTCCAATACATCAATTATCAAGATAATTCATCATTGGAAATCAAATAATCATTTCATAGAATATTCAAACAATATAAATATTTTGAGGAATCCAGTTGGCTCCCTCCAACCTGTTTTCCCCGAATCCACAAACGTTAGCACAATATAAAATACCAATTTCACTACGAGGTGAAATATCGCGGTATATCGGATTAAATAATATCATCCGCTATTATGCGGCGCATAGGGTCTCATCCGCTACATAATGCGGGAAATCAACTCCAAATACATATATAATACTGATTCCACTTCAGGGCTAAATATCACGGTATATGGGTGTAATATACTATCATCTACTATTACGCGGCGTATAGGGTCTATTTAATTTACATAATAACAATCATCATCCAACAAGCATCCAATAATTTAAATTTAACTATTTAAATTTTTAAATAAACCCAAATGAGTGAGATTAACTCACTTTTGCTTTTGTTTGCCACCAATTTCCATTCTGACTTGATTTCGTCACGGTTATAGACCTTATAAAAACAAGTTGTGATTTATTAACTTTCGAACATATCGAAATTAAACTTCCATTTAGTTATTTTTAATTTTAAATTATAGTATAATTCTAACAATGTTTCCTTTACAGACCATTTGTAACTAAAATAAATTGAATAAGTAGTTAAATAAGTTAATCATCTTAATATTTATTTTATTCTTCTTCCTCGAAACTGCTCATGTACTTACAAAAATAATATATAGATTCAAAAATACAATTCTTTTTTTATATAAACCTTCAACATTTTAAAATCCTTATTCTTTTTCCCAAAATCTTATATATATACATAATAAGAAATAGAAATGGTTTGTTTCAGATATTTTTTTTATTTTGAAAATTTATATTTATAAGAAATGATCTATATGGATTAAAAATCCAATCTTTACATAAATTCCCCTTTTACTTTTTCTTTCGTTTTCCAAAACCTTATCTATTAATGTATATATATTTATTATTATTTTTTATACGTATATATATACACTTTAAAAACAGAACTGGTTACCTCACAGCTCCAGCCATTCGGTTGACCATCAGCCTAACGCGACTCATTCGATTGCAGAAGAAACCCGCGCCTCGTGCTACACAAGCTACCGCCCTCGATGCCGCCACCAAGATCCCACCACAAGCAGCTTCTATACGCCACCAACGTCGAGCTTGAACTCATCTGAGAATCGAACCCACAGCCGCTCAAAATCACACTGGCCCCAAACCCTAGAACGAAATCGCGGCCATGCCATCGCACGAGCTTGCCCTTACGCGTTCGCCGCTACCCAGTGGACTACCCTTCGCCACGACTAACCCTCCCAATCGCGCTACACAACACGACCCGCCATTGACATGCGCCGTCCCAAATCGTAACCACCGGCCTCTTCCACGAAGTCGAGCGCGACTCTTCGAAGCAGTATCGATCTCCTCCCTCGATTCGATCGTTTAAGAAGAGAGGGACGCGATTACAAAGGAAAGGGAGGAGTTCAATTCGTGGAACGAGATTTTATTTGAAATCTATTTTGATTTGTTTCCCCCCTTTTCTTTTTTTTTATAAATGAACGATTTTGAGCAGACCCTTGGAGGCTCGAGAAATGCAAATGTAACAGCGTACTGAGGAAGATAATGTTTTTAGATAAAAAAAGTATTCATTTATTCACTTCAAATCAAAATCAAAATGTTCTGTTAAAAAGAAGAGGTGATGGACGTGATTTATGCATGCTCAAATATCCTAGGTCACAGGTAAAAATGCAGAAGAGAAGACAGGCTTTTACCAGTCAAACAATATATATTTTATAGTATCACTATAGACTTAAGCGCGTTTGTATATCGTACGGCCAGACAACAACTCCAATGATTACGAAATTTGAAATCTGATAATAATTCAATATTACAGATCAAATGGAACTGGTTTCGTCAGAATCCGAGACTGTGCCTCGGACGGCTATTTTTAAATTCAATTTATACGATATATTTTTAAAACTGAACAAAAAAATTTGAAATTCCATTTTTAAAGTTCTATCACCTTCAGTATTATAAATTTGAATTTTCCAAGCCTTCAAATTATTTTTATTAGGCTTAAAACTTCAGATTCAACATTTTTCCCAATTCCTAATAATTAAATCCAATAATCAAATTCCAAAAACTGGTGATATTTGAAATTCAAGTTAAACATTAGATTTTAAATATTTAAAATCAATTAAATATTCCAATTTCAAATGCTCGAAAATTCCGCTTCTCCACATTCCTCCCCCTTTAAAAGAATTTCGTCCCCGAAATTACTAGTTAGGAAGAACGGTCCTATGCCCTTTTTCTATTTTCCCAAAACCCAACAATTCAACTCTTACCCACTATCTTTTTATAAAAGACCCATATTCATTCTTGCTAACCTTCCAAACTCTTCCATTTGGTTTCTACCAATATCCGTTACCCAATCCATTCAAATTTAAATTTTAATCTCAACTTAAATTTTCAAAAATTTCTCAAAAATTTTCTAACTCCTTAAATTTTTGAAATTTTTTGCCAGCGTCTCCTTTGCGCGGCTAGCTCGGTAGAACTACAAAATGCCTCTACAGGCTCCCAAATTGCAAAAGAAAACAAAAATCCAAGTGGCTAGATCCAAAAACCGAATCAATTTCATACAGTAATTTAAACACATACCTTTTGTCGAGCAATTCAAATTTACCTTCTGAAATCAAAACCAATTTTCCTTTTCATTTATAATACCTGTATATCCTGCTTAGCACTAATATACAATCACAACTGTCAAAACATTTTATTGACTTCCTTACCCAATGTCAATATCTATTTATCCAAATATTAACTCAAAATATATTTGTAATATCAATTTCCAATCAAAAATTCATTATTTCTTTCTTAAGTTTAATATAAGCATTTCATATGTTTTCTTTATTTATTTTCATTTCACCACTTTAGTTTATATCTACTTCTATTCAAATTGATTCTTCCATTTTCATATGAATTCAATTTAGCTTCAATTCTGAATATTGAATTTTATCTTCCATTTATACTGATTCATATCATTATTTAAATTAGTTTCATCCACTAATTTATTCCACTTTCCCATTTGAAATCGTTTTGTCGCTTACAAAATTTTCCAAAATTTTCAAAAAAAATTCTAACTCCCAAAATTTTTAGAAAATTTTAGCAGAGTCTCTTTTGTACGGAGGAGCTTTTGCAATTTGACAAAAGATATAAATACATATACATCGACCCACACGGTCGGAAAGCAGAAAAACAGTTCATATTTCCTATTTTTATTAAGTAGGCGTACCTTATTTAGCATTTTCAAGCAATTAGCTTATTATTTTAGCTGTTTGCGAAATCATATCCAATCAAACGGCCTCTCGGTACCTATACTTACTCAATTTAAATATGTAAGTGCCACAAATATGAAGTTTATTAACATTTCACACTTTTTAAACAACTACAACACATAAATATTAAAAGAAATGTAACTAAACAATGGTTATAAGCAACTTATATGGTTTTTATCTCTTACGCACTTGTTTCCAACCCATTCACACACCATTTCATTTCATTTAAATGGTACAATACAATTCCTTGCATTAAATTTTATTTCACATTTCCAATTCACTTGAATTTTATTAACAACTCAAACTATCTTTATTTTAATCCAACACTATTTTATTTAACTCAAGTTAATTTCCAGCTCCATCCGTTTAAATTTAAGTAGTATATCCATTGAATCAATATTAATTCTAATTCACATTCAATAATTTATTTCTGAATTCATTTTATTAATAACGAGGCCATTTCCAATTTATTTCAACTTGGATTTTACGTGTAATACAAATCATTACCGCTTTAGTCCGATTCCATTTAAATTTTTAATTCACATTCATTACAATATTATCCAAGCCATATTAAATTTATTCGTACTCGAATTGGATTTATTTTCATCTCAAATCATTTTTAATTTAATCCAATTCCATACAACTTCAATTTATATTTGATTCAATCACGATTTCCAAGTTGAATTTCTATTTCAGGCTTCATTCCAAGCTCTATTATTTATTCTAAATTCAACTTGAAATTAATAATTCCAAGTTCCATTTCTATATTTCATCAACTAATTTATTCTAAATTTTAGTTTATTTCCCACTTTTACAAAGCCATTCTTCTATTTATTTAAGTAAAAAATTAGCCTATTCAATATCATTTACTCAATTCGATTTAATCAATTTTCTCTAAAATATCAGACTATTTTATTTTATTTCCAATGCTCTTCAATTCTTTTATAAGCTTCCAAAGCTTATTTATTCCAATTCAATAGTTACTCAGCTTGCACTTATTTATTTAAGTAAGACTTTTATTCCATTCAATATTATCTATAACTTATCTGAATTTATTTCAATTCAATTTATTTAACGCAACTCCAGTTAAAACTAGCTACATAACATTCTTTTGAATTTTAGTAAGCAAGGACTTACTTCCATTTAATTTCATTTAATTTCATCGTCACTTAATTCAAATACAAATGGATTCTATTTTCAGTTTAATTCAATTAATTTCAATCCAATCAAATTTCATTTGGTTTAAATTAATTTCGTTTCAATCTAAACTTAATTTTTATCTTCTCATTCCAATTACATTCAAGATTTACTAATTTATTTCTCCCCATCATCAATTAAATTCTAAAATTTAATCTTACTCCAAGTTAACAGTCACTTTTTACTTTTATCTTTAATTTCAATTTCAAAATACAATCCCCATATTCCTCATCGAACTCATTCACCGGATAAAAGCTTATAAATTATCTCCTGATAACCTCTAATTTGTCTAAATAAGGATTTCAAGATGTTAAACACCCGGCTTTTGGTTTCAAATCATTTTGAAATCACAATTACCCCAAAATTCACACTTCTCAAATTTTAAATCACCCTTGTTTTTATTCCAAACAATTTCCTTTGGAAATTTCCAAAACAAGCTTATTTTTCCTAAAACATTCTAAAACAATGACCACGGTAGTAATCCATCACTTAGAAACTCGAAAATGAACACCGATGATGTCGTGATCATCATCGGAATTTATTTTCCAGTAACCAAAGCGATTTTAGTGCGATAACATTCCCAAAATAATATTATTATTTTTCCCTTCAAAATACCCCGGAAAACATTTCCAAAATCTCCGGTGTTTAAATTTCTAGATTTTGACTTAAATATTATTTTATCTTCAATCCATTTATATAATTTGTGCTCTTACCATATTTTTATTTGATTTTACAAGTCATTCAAATTTTATAATTTTATTTCTTTAAAATATGATCATCCAATCATCCAAGTCATATAATAATAACTCAAGAGTATATTTCTTCTATATCAAAATATATTTGGGTAAAATTATTTCATCTACCCATCTTTAAAACAATATTGTGTCGAATTAATCTATTCAAGTGTTTAGAAACCCCTTCGATCCAGTTGTCCAGACTGTGCCGACGAAGGTTCATATGCCACTCAATAATGAATCAACACAATATAATACCATTTTATATTCACTAACAAATACGCGCTCATATCTATTAATACACTCAAACTCATTTTAGAGTTCTACAAACTCTACTTCAATGAGTGATTTCCACCAGAGCTAAGGTTCTCACTTAACCTTTCGGCTCTGATACTAAATGTGACAACCCAATTTTTCATGCCCGAAAAATCGAACCATCAGGATTAAAGAAGAAAGAGGTAGAAGCAGGAAATAGAAAACAACAACAGAATCTAACCATCGCAGCGGAATAAAATATAATAGATATTAATAGATCTTTACACAAATTACAACTATATCTGTTTATACAATACATCATCAGAGTACAATACAATCAACATCTCAACTGCACAATAAACATCACCTGTCCCCATACAACTGAATACATAGCTAATCAACACAGCGGAATATATATAACAAGTACGGAAGTACGTATCGTCATCTAGCTCGTCTCCTGCGCTCCACAACATTCTATCCTGTAATCTATAATACTCGGTCTGACCCGAGCATTACATTTAAATAACACCCGAGTCAGTCTGGAATACCAGCGTGAGAAAATCACACTCAAATTGATTATTAAAGTTGCAAAACCTTTTGAAACAAAAGCATCTCGTAAGAGCACGCCACAAATAAACATGTCGGGCTTTTACCTTACGATAGCTAAAACACTTTTTATTATAATACTCTGATATTATAATAGTGTCTATTTACAAATATTTATTCACATAGCCGAAATTGTTACATTAATTAAATTACAGCATACTAGCCTCAAAGTGGGTAATACAAACAAAACTCGTACAAGGCACGTAGGGAGAATGGATTTTCAATGAATGACTAGGCACTAGGTTACCACCTATCAAAGTACGTGGCCTAGATCACAGTACCGAGGAGTACGCCCACTCCCCTGCAACACAAGGTCGGAATCATCCCTTACTAGATAATTCCGAATAAGATCACCCCGCGGTTGGGATCAGCAACCGCCACATGGCCGAAATAAAAAGGGACATCTAGACAGGGATGACCTTACTCTCAAGTGGGGCCTACCCACGAAGCCTTGCTGCATAACCCCTGATTTTCAGTCATTCCAGGTTGATGAGGCTTGAGGCTAAGCATTACCTTTTAGAACATATCCCTTAGAATGCCCATCGTCCACCTGACGATGTTCCGTAAGCATTCGTCCATACAAGTCCATTACGGGTCCGAACGGAACCGAAGGCACTACTCCTACTACATCCATTTTGAAAATATCCTCAGGATTAGTAGCGACTAGCCATTGCACTTCACTGCTCCATCTTCGCCTCCAAACACGTTTCACAAAACATACAAACCGGATCGAAGTGGTTTTCGGACAAATAAATCCCGATCCCGGTCTCTTCGAAACGATCAACGCATTTGTCCAATATTGATAAACGGTGATTTAACTATCAATTCACATTCGCAAGCAACCATCAATCAATAAACAATTTCACACATTATTCATTTGCCTCAATATCTTTTTAAGAAATATTTCTATTCTCAACTCCCTTTGAAAATAGTTTCAAAACATCTTCCTTTACGGAATAAATTTCCCAAATATTTATTTTTCCTCTGAACACACCAAGTACACGCATTAGATTTTTAAAATAATTAATTTAAAACACTTTATTATTAAATATACTTTGCAATATTTGAATCAAAATTACTTCAATACTTTATTCAAAAACATATACTTTAAAAATATTTTTAAATAAACCACTTTATAAAATATTAACTAATTTCCTATCAAAACATAATGCTATAATAGTAGATTTGAAAACTACTTACTTTGGACTTTAACATTTAAAATAGTAAACTTTCCCAAATATACCTTATTAAGGGCAATATTAAAGCTTTTAACTTATTTGAAATTTCTTCGAAACCGTACTTGGCTATCCAGGGAAAACTCTTCTCTAACACATCTTCTAAAAATAAATCACCATTTATTTTTAAAAAATTTCACATTCCTTTATAAATTTCCATCTTGAATTTATGCTTTCAAATATCCACTGATATTTACTTCACCTTTAAAACCCAGTTTATAAATTCCAAATCTCCTCTCTCCTTTAAAATTCCAATTGTAAACATTTAATGAATTCCAAATTGATTTCCAAATCATTCCATTTAAAATAAATTCTTTTACTTACTCATTTATCTCAAAATTCATTAACTTCAGGTTTATTTCTTAATTATAAAGTGAAAATCCCCTTTAAACAGGAAATACCAATCTCAGATTTTTCAAAATTTCTTTACATAAATTTTTAACTTTGATCTTTAAAGTAATTTCTTTATTCCCTAATATAATATCACTTTGATTTTGACATTCATCATTTCTTTGTTTATTCTAGTTTACTTTCTACACTTGGATTATTTATTAGAAATTAAAAGTTTCCTTTTATCCCTTTCCAATTTATTCTTAAATTTATTTAACTTCTCCATAATTATTTAACGTACATAATTTCTTCTTCATTTTTCTTTTTTTTTAAATAAAAATCCAATTTATATATTTCGATGACTTGGCTTTTCCCAGGTATACAATAACTTCCAATGCTTCAATTATCAAGATAATTCATCGTAGGAAATCAAATAATCATTTCACAGAATATTCAAACAATCTAAATATTTTGAGGATTCTAGTTGGATCCCTCCAACCTGTTTTCCCTGCATCCACAAACGTTAGCACAATATAAAATACCAATTTCACTACGAGGTGAAATATCGCAGTATATCGGATTAAATAATATCATCCGCTATTATGCGTCGCATAGGGTCTCATCCGCTATATAATGCGGGAAATCAACTCCAAATACGTATATAATACCGATTCCACTTCAGGGTGAAATATCGCGGTATATAGGTGTAATATACTATCATCCGCTATTACGCGGCGTATAAGGTCTTTTAATTTACATAATAACAATCATCATCCAACAAGCATCCAATAATTTAAATTTAACTATTTAAATTTTTAAATATACCCAGATGAGTGAGATTAACTCACCTTTGCTTTTGTTTGCCACCAATTTCCATTCCGACTTGATTTCGTCACGGTTATAGACCTTGTAAAAACAAGTTGTGATTTATTTACTTTCAAACTTATCGAAATTAAACTTCCATTTAGTTATTTTTAATTTTTAATTTTTAATTAAAGTTTAATTCTAACTATTTTTCCTTTACAAACCATTTGTAACTAAAATAAATTGAATAAGCAGTTAAATAAGTTAATCATCTTAATATTTATTTTATTCTTCTTCCTCGAAACTACTCATGTACTTATAAAAATAATATATAGATTCAAAAATCCAATTCTTTTTTTATATAAACCATCAACATTTTAAAATACTTATTCTTTTTCCCAAAATCTTTTATATATATATATATATATATACATACACATAATAAGAAATAGAAATGGTTTGTTTCAAATATCTTTTTTTTTTATTTTGAAAATTTATATTTATAAGAAGTAATCTATATGGATTAAAAATCCAATCTTTACAAAAATTCCCCTTTTACTTTTTCTTTCGTTTTCCAAAACCTTATCTATTAATGTGTATACATATATATATATTTATTATTATTTTTATAAGTATATATATATACTTTAAAAACAAAACTGGTTACCTCACAGCTCCAGCCATTCTGTCGACCATCAGCCTGACACGACTCATCCGGTTGCAGTAGAAACCCACGCCTCGTGCTACACGAGCTACCGCCCTCGATGCCGCTACCAAGATCCCACCACAAGCAGCTGCTACACGCCACCAACGTCAAGCTTGAACTCGTCTGAGAATCGAACCCATAGCCGCTCAAAATCGCACTGGCCCCAAACCCTAGAACGATATCGCGGCCATGGCATCGCGCGAGCTTGCCCTTACGCGTTCGCCGCTACCCAGTGGACTACCCTTCTCCACGACTAACCCTCCCAATAGCGCTCCACAACACGACCCGCCATCAACATGCGCGAGCCCAAATCGTACCCGCCGGCCTCTTCCACGAAGTCGAGCGCGACTCTTCGAAGCAGTATCGATCTCCTCCCTCGATTCGATCGTTTAAGAAGAGAGGGACGCGATTACAAAGGAAAGGGAGGAGTTCGATTCGTGGAACGAGATTTTATTTGAAATCTATTTTGATTTGTTACCCCCTTTTCTTTTTTTATAAATGAACGATTTTGAGCAGACCCTTGGAGGTTCGAGAAATACAAATGTAACAGCGTGTTGAGGAAGATAATGTTTTTAGATAAAAAAATATTCATTTATTCACTTCAAATCAAAATCAAAATGTCCTGTTAAAAAGAAGAGGTGATGGACGTGATTTATGCATGCTCAAATATGCTAGGTCATAGGTAAAAATGCAGAAAAGAAGATAGGCTTTGACCAGTCAAACAATACATTTTAAAGTCTTGATATAGATTTAAGCGCGTTTATATATCATACGGCCACACAACAACTCCGATGATTACGAAATTTGAAATCTGACAATAATTCAATATTACGGATCAAATAGAACTAGTTTCGTCAAAATCCGAGACTGTGCCTCGGACGGCTATTTTTAAATTCAATTTAAACGATATATTTTTAAAACTGAACAAAACACTTTGAAATTCCATTTTAAAAGTTCTATCATCTTCAGTATTATAAATTTGAATTTTCCAAGCCTTCAAATTATTTTTATCAGGCTTAAAACTCCAGATTCAACATTTTACCCAATTCCCAATAATTAAATCCAATAATTAAATTCCAAAAACTAGTGATATTTTAAATTCAAGTTAAACATTATATTTTAAATATTTAAAATCAATTAAATATTCCAATTTCAAATGCTCAAAAATTCTAGGTCGTCACAAGCTCCTCTGATCGGACGCATTTTTTCGATACCATTCTATTGCATTTGTGATTGATTGGGTGCACCCTTTGGATTTTTCTTATGGAAGTGTGTTTCGAGGTGGGCGATAGCTGCGGCTATCCACTACCACCAACCTGTGTGCGTAATTGGTATATCTACCCTGACATTGCCTCGTTGTGCCATGTCACCTACCCTAGCGAGCCTTGTATGAGTTTGGTTTTCTTCCATAGCCCGTGGAGTATCCGCTGGTATCTTCCCGATCAGAAGGAACCATGATACTGGATGGACTACTGGGACTATTACGTGTTAAAGTGGAAAACATAAAGCCTTAACGCTATTTTAAAGTAAGTTTATTTTACTATTAGACATTATTATAATAGCAAAATATTACTACATAGTAAATAGTTTAACGGATCTTTAGAGGATGGACGGTCCCAAGCATCCTTTAAGTTACTTGTACTTTTAAATTACAATTCACTTGAGTTGGTTTACATTGTATAACTATGTACGTCCTGACTCGAGTGTTTTTTGTTTTGCTTTACACTCGGTCAAACTGAGTGATACAGCATTTGAGACTCACCTTCGGAGTTGGAGCTTTGCTTGAAGATCCAGCTATCTATTTCACTTTCAGTCATCCAGTTGATTCCAGTGATGTATTCAGATTTGTACTTGATTATCTTCTATTGTATCATATTACTTCTATTGTATCTTGTTAACTCTGATGTATTTATATAGTATCTTCATGAACTACTATCTCTTTGCTTCCGTTGCATTATTGTAAAATACTCTGCGTCTGTGATTTTGTAATTTATTTATTTGTTGCATATTCTGAGATTTGCCAAATTTATGTTTACAATTCGGTATTTTAAACAATTCAAGTCTGACATGTGCAGATGCGAATGGTTGAAAATATCGAGTTGTTACATATGGGCTAAAATACTAAAGAGTAGGCAATTAAAAAGGCAATCATTTAAACAATGCAACATGTGTCTCCTTGATTTTTTTCCAAGCCATAAATAAAAGATATAAACAAGTAACAATCCAATAAATAAAAATGAATGTATAAAAAAAATAGAAAGATATAATAGAGGTGGACATATAAAAAATATAAAATAAAAATACAGAAATTAATTGCATATAAAACGTTGTATTTTATCCAATTTCAAAAGTATAAATCAGAATTTAACAAAACGAAAAACAGAATGAATCTTGGAATTATATTCTGTTTCAAAGAAAAAGATTAGAATTTAAAAATTCAAAATGTTAAATTTTAAGCTAAAATTCAAAATTTGACCAAAGTTGTCCAAAATTTAAATTTTATAGAAAATGTTTATTTCATTATATCTGAAAAATAAATTACAAACAAATTCCAAACATACATTGGAAAATTCCAGAAAATTTACTTCTAAATGATTTAAAAATCAAAGTTTCAAATAAAATTTTAATTAAAAATATCTACAAAATTATGGGTTGTTACACTCTCTCCCACTCAAAACTATTCGTCCCCGAACAGGAAGGAAGTAGGAGAATAGAAACAACCCGAAGAAACCTAACTTGAAACTCAAAATAGAGTCATTAATTTAAACCATATAAATTCAATATTAATTAATTAATACCCCAAAGCAAGATAGAGTGAGATAGAATTTAGAGAAGATGAAAAGAGGATTGAGATTATACCTGATAACTGTCGTTATATGTGGATTCAACAAGATAGAGATGACTTTCCGAAGATCCCCATAATCAAGAATACAAGCACGAAGAAGATCTTCTAGAATCTGATTCACCCTTTCTGTTTGACCGTTGATCAGTGGATGGTATGCAGTGTTCAAATTCAGATGAATAACAAAGATTTATGTAAAGTTTCGAAAACTGACAGGTAAAGATAAGTTCTTCTGGAAGGAAGGACTACAGGTTGAACTTCAGGAATAAAATCAATTTTGAATTCAATTCCTGCTTAGGATGCAGGAAAACAAGAATGTAACGACCCGATATTTTCAACCATTTGCATCCATTATAAGTGTATAGGTAGACACTCATGCCGGAATTGAATTGCTCAAAATACCGCGTTGTAAATAAAAATTTTGGCAAACCTCAGAATATACAGTAAATAAAAATCACAAATCACAGACACAGAGTAATAATAATGCAGCGGAAGTAAAAAGAGATAGTAGTTCATGAAGCTACTATATAAATATATCAGAGTTACATAAGATACATCAGAAGAAATAAAGTACAAAAGAAGTCTCGATACATAGAAATCTACTAATACAAGAGCTCGAAAGGACCAACAGACTGAAAAGATAAAACTAGACAAGTAGATAATCTCCAGCGATTCCAATCTCCAGAAAGTGGAAATCCTAATTGTGAATACTCAGGCTGATCCGAGCGTAAATAGAAATACAAACACTCGAGTCAGGACATACATACTTATACAATGTAAACCAACTCAAGTGAACTGTAGTAAGGTACAAGTAACTTAGAAGATGCTTCGGATCGCCCATCCTCTAAGGATCCGTTAAACTATTTACTATGTAGTAATATACGCTATATACAGTAGTGTCTAATCAGTAAAGTATAATCATATAGAAAATAGCGTTAAGGGGATGGTGATCCTTAACACGGTCGGATCTTTAAAACCAAAATCATAGTGGGCTCGATATAAGGAGATGACACGGCACGCGAGGCAATGCCAGGGTTGATACACCGTTTGCACTCCCAGACCGGTGGTGATGGTAAGCCAGCAGCTTCCGCCCACCTCAAACAATACCCTCGAATCAAAGTGGTGCCACACATCGAATCACAAAAGTAATAGAATGGTATCCGATGGAGCATGCTCGATGAAAGGGTGAGACCCTTTGTGTACCCCGGTATAGCTCCTGTTTTAGTCATTTATGCCAACTCACGGGAGTTGGGTCCACGTAATATACCTCGAGAATGTCGCCACCATCCTACTTCATTCTGGAATCTCCACCGCGTACACAGTTGTAAAAGTGGATTTCGGTATTGGCCGGCTATAAGACAATATCCGATGCCGGTCTCTTTAACAACCAATCGTTATTATAACCCGTAGTTATAACTTTAAAAATATATTTTATACTTCAAAATAAAATATCATTTCCCCCAAATGTTTATCAAAATAAAGATTATATCATTTCCAAACCATTTCAATATATCATCATACCATATCTTTCAATTCAAATATTTATCAAAATAAATATCAAGTCATTTCTAACCATTTCAATATATTAAATTATCATATCCTTTCAAAACTTCCTTTCAAAACATTTTAATATATCAAAATATCATAACTTTTCAAAGCTTCATTTCCAAAATATTATATCCTTCAAAACTTCCTTTCAAATCATTTTAATATCAAAATGTCATATCTTTCAAAACTCCATTTTTCAAATCATTTAATATCAAAATATCATATCTTTCAAAACTTCGTTTCAAATCATTTTAATATATCAAAATATCGTATCTTTTCAAAACCACATTTCAAATCATTTTAATATACCAAAATATCATATCTTTTCAAAACCACATTTCAAATCATTTTAATATATCAAAATAGTTATATATTTTTTTCAAAACTACATTTCAAATCATTTCAATATAACAAAATATCATATCTTTTCAAAACCATATTTCAATTATTTTAATATATCAAATAGTTATATTTCAAAACAAATTACTTCATTTTTAAATCATAAAAAATGAAGTTATTACATTTAATAATTAAATTATTAAATTCCAAAATTTTAAACTTTTCCATGTTCATTTATGCACTTAAATTTATTAAAACAATGAAAATTCAAGTATCGCAGCATTTGGAAAATACTATAGAAAGTTACATTCAAAACAATTCAATTTAAAAAAAGACAGTATTTAAAATGCTGTTAATCAACTTCAATTATTCAATAGAATTTCACAAACACTTATATTTTTATTTAAATCAATTTTAACTTATAACATCATACATTTTTACATTTATAAGCATCATTTAATTTTCCTTAAATTCATGATTTTATAAAGTTAAGTTTCCTTTCAAAAATCAATATTTATTAATAATACACTTATTAAATTTCAACATTCAAGTTTAAATGCATTATATTAAATTTAAACTTAACACTTAAGTTCAAATTCTCAAATATAACTTAGTTTTATTTTTATTTACTTAACTAAAAATTCACTTTTAAGTCAATTTCATAAATTTCCAATTTTAGTTATATTTCAAAATTTCAACTTAAATATTCATTCATTTGACATTTCAACTTTATTAAAAATCATTAATATGATATAAAATCAATTTAAATTCATTTAAATTCAAATTATCATAAATTTATCATAATTTCATATTCAATTTAATTTCCAGTTATAATTAAATCAAATTTTCCAAAATAACTTACATTCAAAATTTTCTAACTTTTCATTAATTCATTTCACTTACAATTATTCAGAAAGTCAATAATATTCTACAAAAAATCCCTTTTAATTAGATTTAAATCAAAATATTTTAATATTTACCTTTTTAAAATAATTTTAAATTTTTTAGAAAAACATATATTAACTACGGGTCTGTATATATTTTTCTACACTAGGAAAAGTGATACGGGTAATATATCATTTCAACCCGTAATTTACAAAGAAAATCCGGGTTTTATCATTTCAAACCCGTAGTCCCAAGTAAATGAAATAAATTGAAAATCATTCAGGCCTATCATTTCAGCACATAACAATTTTCCCTTATTCTAAAGTCCGTTCGGGTATGTATCATTTCAATCCATGGTGATTCTAATCTAAAGGGAACTTGCAGTGTGATAAACTGATAAAATATACAGAATAGCATGAAATAACAATAACATATGATATAACAGGTGTAATAACAGGTGTGAACATCATATGATAATAATATAAGTAGTTACAACATGTTAATATAGTTCTACAGATTCACAGGGTGTCAATTTACTACTTATATAAGTACATAATGTTTGGTGAGAAATACTCACATTTTTATGCTGGAGATATTAATTTGGATGACACAACGGATCCAGAAGGCACGACCTTTGATTTTGAGTGGAGAGAAATAGCCAAGATATCATCTTGTAAACAACACCAAAACAAGACAATATAACTTATGAATATTCAACCAAAATATTGAAATAAATTGAAATTGAAAGGTAACAAAGACAAAATAACTTGACCTTGTTACAACCATTCAAAAGCCCGACTAAGGGGGTTCATTTTCTCAGCCATGATGATGATATGAGTGTGGGAGAGACAAGGTTAACATCCTTGAATACATAAGACAAAACAAACAAATAACATAAGTTTTCAAACCCAAATTCAATAAAACAATGTTAGAATTAAATGCATAAAACAAAGCCAAAGTTTTTGCACTGCTTTCTACCGCCTATGCTTCAGCTATAGATCTGAAATACATGTCTAAGGAGTGGGTTAGGATCGGGTCTTGGGCTCATATGGGTTGGCCATAGCTTGAAAGTAATGGTGCAAAGGTGGATATGCATGAAAATTACAAGACAAGGCATTGTTTCAAGGATTGCTTTACAAGTTTGAGGGGTTTGCATCATAGGGAGGCCATGGTCAGATCTTGGTCAGAGGAGGGGAAGGTGGTGCTGCTGTAGATGGTGGTGGTGTATTATTGATGACAAAAAATCAAGCAAAACAAAGAAGAAGAAGTAGAAAAATGAGAGGAGGAAGAGAGGTCATTGCTTATTTTTCTTTTCTCAAATCTGAAATGGATGTGTATTATTGATGGAATGAGAAACTTTGTTGCGTGAAAAAGATGTGGAAGGCAGCTGAAAAAAAAAATGAGGAAAAGAACGGCCAAAATAAAAGATGTATTGATAACAAAAGAAATTGTAAAAGAAACGGTGAAACGACTTTACGTTTCTTAGCTCTTAAACCTTTCAAATTTCCTATATATATTTTTGTAATTTTATAAATACATATAAAACTGAGAAATAAAGATAAAAAATCAGAAATAAGAATAAATATCTAAAATAAATAATTAAATTGTAATTAAATAGAATTTAAATTAAGAAAATGGCTTAAAATTACAAACTAGGCTTTAAAATTGAAAACAACTCAAATAATCTTTGGAAAAATCTATTCAAATTTAAATACATGAAAAATGAATGTTAATAAATTAAAAAAAACAAAATAAAAGTGAATGTATAAAATAAATTACTAAATTTTAATTATATATAATTAAATTAAGGAAATAGCAAAGAAAACAGAAACTAGGCTAGGAAATTTGAAAATAAATGCAATGGACTTTGAAATTTTTTTATATACTTGAAAAATATTTATAAATAAAGATAATAACACAAAAAAATGCATTCACAAAATAAATATATAAATTTTTATTTAAATATAGTTTAGATGAAGAAAATAGCAGAAAAATAGAAACATCCTTTAAAAATAGGAAATAAATACAGTAAGTTTTGGAAAAATTCTATTATCATTTTAAAAATATTTAAAAGTCAAAATATACATAATATAACATAAATATACAAGTTAGAATAAGATATATCAAATAAAAATGTCATTTATATAATTTAAAATAAAGACTATTGCTGAATAACCCAATATACACACAATATTGAAAACAATATAACTTTTGCAATTTAAATCCGTTTTCAACGAAACGAAAAGCAGTGTCCTTAAAATTTTATATACTTTCATAATAAAATATAAAATTTAATTTTTCAAACTTTTAAAAATTTAAATTAAAAAGTCAAAGTTTGATTATTTTGACCAAAATTCACTTTTTGGAAAATATTCTTTTTAGTCATGCTTTGGAATGATAATTCATATCAAAACTAAAGTTAATATTTAAAGTAACAAAATTAATCATTCAAAATAAAAAAATAAGTTTTTAAATCAAAATTCAATTAAAATAATTAAAATATACAATTAAAAATAATCACAAAATACAGGGTTGTTACAAGGAACATCCGAAAGAAAAGAGATTGGAAAAAAAATAAGATAATAAATTTTAAACCATAAAAATTTCAACTTAAATTAATAATTGATTTCATCCATTTGATTTTCACCTAATTTAAATAAACCTTAACTATTTCTAATTTCATTATCTTATCATCCAAATATCTTAATTTAAAATTTTCTAAAATCATGAATTTGGAAATCATTTATTATATTCATAATTTATTCAATAAATTTAATTCTTCTTCATTTTAAATTATTATTAAATATATTCTACATAATGTATCTTATCACACATATTAAGTATATCTATACCTATTATAACTATTCCAATTAATTTTTAAATTCCTTTAACACCATTTGATATTGTAAATTATTCAATTATCTTTTTATTCTATTTACTTCTATTTATCTTTTTATAACTAAAATTTAGGTGTATAACCTTTATTATAACCACACAAATTTTATTTATAAAATCCTTTTATATTGTACATTATCTAATTACATAGTTAACTTCTAAATGATTTAGGTAAGTTATATTGGGATGCAATTGAATATTATACAAATAAAAAATTCCTAATTCAATTTTTCAAGCTTAAATGATAAGCGATGTATGATTTGCACTAATGTGTCGAAGCATGATTATTTCCTTGAGATCAGCATAGCAAACATTAGTAGCTATATTATCCAACCATTTTGAGATATTAGCACTGCATAAAGTAAGTTATGAATGAACTAGGTTAAGATCTGTAATCAACTATGTCAAGAGAAGCTGTGAGAAACCTACAGATGATAAAAGTCCAACCATAATATATGAAGACAATACTACATGTATACTTGCACTCTACATCAAATATGAATATTCAAGGAAATTCAAAACTTGTAATAGAAACTTTATTTCTCTCTTTATCTCGTGCTTTTATATTATTTCAATTTTACATCTTATAACTAGTGCGAACCCGTACTATGCACACGAGACGTTGACATATTTTCATTCTAACTATTTTTTTATCTAAAAGGTAAATAGAATACTTTGTATATTATCTAGCATACATTATGTATATAGTTAGCGTTACTCTTTGCATCATTGGAATGAATGTGTAATTTAATCGTATTTAATAATAAACATTCTTGTAGCCTCTGTGGTTTAACAATATAAATAATGGGCACTTAATCAAGATGTATGAAATGGTTAAACCATACAATGCCTAAGTCCAAAAAGTATTTCCTTTTATATGTAGTAACAGAAAAATCTTAGTTTGTACTGCTTTTATTTGGGAAGCTTCTAATTCATTGTGCCCTAATTTTTTGGCTTCAACAAATGGAGTTGCAAAATTAAGATTATAAAAACAGCTCGACCTTCCATTCCGGTTTATGATGGGGACGTCAAACACAAAATATAGGATGGGGACTTCAAACATAAAATGTATATACTAAATCTGATAAAGAATAAATAATCCCTTATGCATGGCTTAAAATGTACTTGAATAATAGTAAATTCTCAAATAAAACCGAAAAATACATGAATGGCTACAATATAACTCATTGAAATGCGTACGGTACAATAGCTGATAGCTAATGTGATTGGTTTGTTGTTTGAATTTACCAAATATACATAAATATATCCTTATTCATTATTGTTTTTACCTTTGGATTTTTTTGTCCATAAATATAATTGTGATGACAATTAGTTTGAACAATCTTTTCAATTAATTTCTTGCCAAAATTCTTATAGTTATCATTTTATCTTCTTTTTCATAATTGTTTTTAATTTTGATTTTTTTTCCATAAATATAACTCTGAGGACAATTAGTTTGAACATTCTATGGAATTAATTTCTTGCCGAACACTTTATGATTTCAAGTAAATATAATTGTGAGGACAATTAGTTTGAACATTCTATTGAATTAAATTCTTGCGGAGCATAAATATAATTTTGATGACAACTAACTTGAGCTTGTCCAATCCATTTCTTGCCAAACGCTTCCAATAATTTCAATCAATAATCATTCACCCTGAAAATATAATGTGAATTTGTTAGTCCAACTCATTTCTTGCCAAATGCTTCCAATGATTTTCACGCAATAATCATTCATCCTCAAAATATAATGTGAATTTGTTAAATTGCAAGTTAAACCTCCAGTATTAGTTTCGTACGGGTGAATTTAGTAACAGAAGCGCACTTGATTAAAGAATGGAGTAAATGTAAATGCACCACCTAGACATTCGAAATTATTACAATCGATGTAATAATAAATGACCATAAATGACATATTTGATATAGTTTAATACGCATGTCTATTACTGTAATTAAATAAAGAAATCAATATTTTTCAGCAAGCAAGAACTGTAACAACCCCCAATTTCGTACCATTCAAATCGACAATAATCCACATATGTCAGACTTGAATGACGCGAAATAACAGATTGTAAATAAATTTGGAGCAAATGAAATCAAATGTACAGAATCACAGACACAGAACAATCAGAATAACTCGCTGCGGAATATAAAATAACATAGTAGTTCATGAATCTACTATAACAGAGTCTCAAACCAAATACATAATATAGTCTGAAAAACAACAGAATAGAAAATTCCAAATACATAGAAGTTCACTAATACATGAGATAAACTAATACAGCTGAAACATCGATAGAAATATATGTAGATAAGCAGAAACTCCAGTGAAAGACCAGCTCCAGGAAGAGAATCCAAAGTTATGAATACTCAGGCTGACCCGAGCGTAAAGCAAAACACAAAACACTCGAGTCAGGACAATATATACTTATATAATGTAAACCAGCTCAACTGACCTGTAATAAAGGTACAAGTAACTTAAAGGATGCCTGGGACCGCGCATCCTCTAAGGATCCGTTGAACTATTTACTATATAGTAATATTTCGCTATTATAATAATGTCTACAGTAAAATAAACATACTTTTAAACAGCGTTTCGGGCTACCCATATCACCCTTCACACATAATAGTCGCAGTAGCCCATCCAATATCATGCCATCTCCACTCTGGGTGACTGTCAGAGGATACCACACGGGCTACGGGAGAAAAACAAACTCGTAGTAAAGGCTCGGTATGGTAGGTGACACGGCCCACAAGGCAATGCCATGGTAGATATACCAATTACGCACACGGGCTGGTGGTAACGCAGCAGCCACATATGCCCACCCCGAACAACACTCCAAAATCAAGGGGTGCACCCAATCAATCACAACAGTAATAGAATGGTATCGAAGAAGTGTGTTTAGCCAGAGGTGCTACCTCCTTTGGCCCGAGATCGCTCCTGTTTTAGCCACCTTATGCTAACTCACGGGAGTTAGGTCCACGAAATGTACCTTAGGAACGTCGTCACCATCCTACTTCATTCTGGAATCTCCACCGCGTACACAGTTGTTAAAGTGGTTTTCGGTATCGACAGAGAGTATGTCCATATCCGATCCCGGACTCTTCAACAACCAATCGTTATTATAACCCATAGTTATAATTTCATAAATGGTATTTATTTTTCCAAAAATCCAATATCATTTCAAATCCATTTCAAAATATCAACTTATCATCAAATCTTTTCAAAGTATCAAACTTATCATTTAATTTGAAAAATATATTCGTTTTATTCAATTTAAAAATGCCATTTCAATTCACATTTCAAAATAGTTCAATTCCAAACAAATTGCTTCATTTAAGTCCTTTAAAAGTGAAGTTATTACATTTAATAATTAAATTATTAAATTTTCAAAGTTTTCAACTTTCAAAGTTCATTCATTCACTTAATTTTATCAAAACAGTGAAAATTCAACTTTCGCAGCATTTGGAAAATGCTATAGAAAGTTATATTCAAAACAGTTCAATTTAACAAAAGGCACGTTTTAAAATGATGTAATAAAGTTACATTAGTTTCAAAGGAAACTTAGTTTAATCCAACAATTATAGCATAAAAAAATGCTATAATAGCCTTTAATTCAGTTTAGCTGCTGAGTTCACTTATCAACTACAGCATTTACAAATGCTGTATTTCCATTTATATTAGATATAATAGCATTTTAAAAATGCAGTTAATTAACTTCAAAATTTAAATAAAATTTCACAACAATTATATTTTTCTATAATTCACTTTTAACTTAAAAAAAACCACATAATTTTACTTTTATAACCATCATTTAATTTTGTTTAATTTCATGATTTCATAAAATTAAATTTCCATTTAAAAATTCATATTTAACACTAATTTACTTATTAAATTGCAATGTTCAATTTTAAATTCATTACATTAAATTTCAACCTAACAATTAAGTTCAAATTCTCAAATATAACTTACTTTTATTTTTATTTACTTAACTAAAAATTCACTTTTAAGTCAATTCCATAAATTTACAATTTTAGTTATAATTCAAAATTTCAGCTTAAATATTCATTCATTTCACATTTCAACTTTATTAAAATCATTAATATGATATAAAATTACTTTAAATTCCTTTAAATTCAAATTATCATAAATTTATCATGCTTTCATATTCAATTTAATTTCAAATTAAAATTAAATCAAATTTTCCAAAATAACTTACATTCAAAATTTTCTAACTTTTTCATTAATTTATTTCACTTATAATTATTCAGAAAATCAATAATATTTTACCAAAAATCATTTTTAATTAGATTTAAATCAAAATATTTTAGTATTTACATTTCTAAAATAATTTTAAAATATTTAGAAAAATATATATTAACTACGGGTCCGTATATGATTTTCTACATTAGGAAAAGTGATATGGGTAATATATCATTTCAACCCGTAATTTACAATGAAAATCCGGGTTTTATCATTTCCAACACGCAGTCCCAAGCAAATGAAATAAATTGAAAATCATTCAGGCTTATCATTTCAGCCCATAACGATTTTTCCTTATTCTAAAGTCCGTTCGGGTATGTATCATTTCAACCCATAGTGATTCTAATCTAAAGGGAACTTGTAGTGTGATAAACTCATAAAAATAACAGAACAGCATAATATAACAGTAACAAATGTCATAATAGGTGTTTAAGCATGGGTGAACATCATATAATAGTGACATAGCAAATAATAATAAGGTGATGCAGTTTACGTACTCACAAGCGATCGGTTTACTATTCATATAAGTATAAAACTGTCTGGTGAGAATAACTCACTGTTTTGAGCCGATGACACAACGAAAGAATTGCACAAATGGGATCTACACAAGCACAAAAGCACGACACAGATACGAAATGGAGGAGCCAAGGATTAATTCTCTTGAATACAAATCAAACAAAACAATATAACAATTATAAGGTTTCAGACCAAAAATACAATAAACTATGCTAGAAATAACTTCATAAAACAAAGCTGAAATGCTTTGCACTTGCTTCCGACATCCCATAAGCTCGGCCAGAGGTGGAGTACAGGTCTAAGGCAATGGTTTTGGTTCAGGTCTGGGTTGCTAAGATCGGCCTAACATGAGTTTATTGATGGCAAAAGTTATGGAGATGGAACAACAATATAACAAGCATCACTACTAACAACATCGCAAGTTTCAAGCAAACAAGGCTCGGCCAAGGCTACCGTCGTCATGGCCAGAGGAGTGGGGTCCACTGTGGTGACGTGGAAGAGGGTGCTGGAGGTGGTGGTGGTCATGTAGGTGGCGGCCATGGGTGGTAGAAGTGGTGGATGTGGAGGCTTGTGCTCGGCTAGGTCAAGATGTTGGAGTTTTGGTGAACTTGGTGAAGGAACTACCACCTAGGGTGGTACGGCTGGGGATGGTCAGTGAGGAGGAGGTGCTGGTGGCATTCTCAAGTGGTGGTGGCGGCGGCAGGGGCTGGAGAGGGGCGTGACCGCTCCTATGATAAAGAAGATCAAGTGCAAATCAACAAGAAAAATCAACATAAGTGAACAAAAGAAGATAAAAGAAAAATAGAATTTTACCAAACTTCTCAAACAAGCGATGGCCGATTTTTTCTTCAGAAATGAGGTGAGAAATGATGTACGTGAATGAAGAATGAAGTGGTCGGCTGAAGATGTGGAGAGTTATGGCTAATTGATGGCAAGAGTTTAGGAAAATGAAGAGGTGGGAAAATCAAAAGCCATTGGAAACAAAAAGTCACAAACCCTTTCGATTTACCTTTAATTATTTATAAAAGTTTATATATTGTGAAATAACAATATTGTCAGATAAAATTTTGAAACTTTAACAAAATATAAAAAAATATATACCATTTATTAATTATATAGAGTAAAATTAAGGAAAAATAGTTAAAACAGCGACTAGACTAGAAAATTTGAAATTAAATGAAATAATTTGTAGAAAATTCATATGAGATTGTAAAATATTTTCAAACATAAATAATAACATAAAAAAAAATTCATTCACAAAATAAATATTTAAAATTTAATTTAAATATAATTTTTAATGTAGAAAATAGCAGAAAATGTGAAAACAGCCCCTAAAAAAATAGGAAATCAACACAGTAATTCTATTATTATTTTAAAAATATATAGAGATGAAATTTCACAAATAAAA
Organism: Allium cepa; assembly: GCA_030765085.1. Lineage (NCBI taxonomy): Eukaryota > Viridiplantae > Streptophyta > Magnoliopsida > Asparagales > Amaryllidaceae > Allium > Allium cepa. The sequence continues at coordinate 218,158,058 of CM060934.1, read as the reverse complement.
CAAATTTAAAATAAAATAAGGAAATTTAAAATGAAGAAAATAGCAGAAAATTAGAAAACAGCCTTTAAAAATAGGAAATAAATACAGTAAATTTTGGAAAAATTACATTATCAATTTAAAAATGTTTAGAAATGATATCACAAAAATAAAAAAAAAATAAATTAATTTCAAAATTAAATAAAGTCAAATTTAAATATATAGTCAAAATCTACGGTTGTTACAAGAACTAAATCTTTATTTATTATTATCATTTCTCTTCTACAATATTTTGTCCTGAGAAAGTACATGAAAATTGAAAATACTAAATTCTGAGCAAAACTCAGTGATGATAATTACATCAATTAGAATCAAACCGTATTTGATTTTTCAATCACTGCACGCACCAGCAAAGCTCCTAACCTTGCAACTACATAACACAAAATGCCCTTCTCATGCATATCAACACATGTAACACTATAGTTGAAATTTCCTCATTTCATCGGAGAAATCTATCTTAATAACGTCCAACTCTGCTTTTATTCTATATAATTGACTATATTAATGAAAATTTCCAACTATATTTCTCCAAATTTAGTAACTTTGCTACCCTCCTTACTTAAGTCAGCACATTTATGAGCAAAACCACACTTAAAAGGAAAGTTTTTCTGCCAGCCCAAAAGTTTGAACATTTGAAACTACTATCTTAAGTATATGTATTAAAGCGCTTGGTATATTTCTTCCTACAAACATAATATATGTTTTTACATAATTCAGTAAGTATATATGTATAAGTATATGTTTGTATTGGAAAATGTATACATAAATAAATGTAATAAATGATTTCAAACAATAGTAGAAGAATTCTAGAATCATGTCGTTTTCTATAAATGATGATCTTATTACGAATCATGTTAGTTGTACAATCATATAGGATACAAAAGAAATAGATGGGGAAATAAACTACAGTAATTTTGTTCGATATAATTAGCATTAAAAATACTATTTCATACAACTATTCCAATGATATTCTTGAGTGCAAATTTTTTTCTTCAAAACTCCCTGATTGTATGCTTGTGGGGCGTAGGCGTGTGCGCACACACAAATAGAAAAGTCGGTATGTAAGTTAGAGATTTCTTGAATCATGCATATCTCTATAATCTTATGTTACAACATACATTTCATTGATCTTTTCATTAGATTTTCTAAAGTCATTTAAAAATAGAAGGAGAACAAATCAAATAACACTTGCACTCTTAGGTTCCCTCATCCTTAATACTGGTTTACAGCTTCGATCAATTCCTACGTTCTTTGAAGTTGTTAAAGAACTAATATGTACTAAAAGGTGGATCTATATCTAGCTTATTATAGTTAGTTTATCAAAGAAGGTTGAACTGTATAAATCAAAAAAAGGGCTAATAATTAGAGTTAGCCATAGGGAAAAAGGAAATCAAGCAATTGAAGTTTCTTGATTAACTTATATATAATCGGAGAAATAATTATGAAAATAGATTATAGAAGAAATCTGTGGAACATAAAGCATTGAAACGTTAGATTCGAGAATTCTATTAAGGCTTAACATCAAAAAAATTATGTTCAAATTCATACGAATACATATCAACTATTCACCAAAAGAAACATCCTTTCTAAATTAGTGGTACCAAATCCATATTTAAAAATTTGAGCTACAAAGTTAAAGCTTGTCGATTCTGGTGTTTGTCCATATTTTTTCAAATGAATCTTTAACGCAAAGAAATATCTTGGCACTGCTAATAGGTAATGTATATTGTCGCATTACTTAAATTTGTTACAAACAGGTTAATTTCCAATCATAATTGACCTTTTACAAAAATCAATGTGCATTGGCTTCATGCGAATAGACAAAATATTTACCTCAAATATGTAACAGGCTCGAGAGCTATTTTTAAAAATGGTGAAAGAACTAAATTTTTAAAAATATTTAACTCAAATTTGTTACAAATAGGTTCTTCAACCTTTAAAAAAAGATTGTTCGAGTTGGTTAAAAATAATTGAATTTCAATTATTGTTCTAAATGATATTAGTTTGTATCATTGTTAAAACTATTATAAGTTCCATGCTAAGAAGCCTAAATGCATTATTTCAATATAACTCTATCAAATTATATTAGGCAAATGCATCACTTGAATATATCTCAACTGCCAATGAGCCTAAATGCATGGGGAACGTGTGGAAATAAATTCATGTAAGATTATTTAAGTTATTTTAAGACTATTATGAAAGAGTGATTAAAAAGAGTAGCATAATAATGATAGGTTTATCTACGTGAAAGAATAAATCCATATATAAAGATTAAGAAATAGGACCGATATCATATATCACTTGCTTCTTTCAATACAGATTATTCTATAACATATGAAGGAAAAGATTTCTTATACCAGTTTGGTGGTGGTTTCCTCATTGTGCATTTGCTAGCTTCAATTGGATGAAAATAATAGTTGACGTAAAATAGTTGTCACAAAATAGGAATGAACTTGGAATTGCAAACATCATTTGATACTAATAGTACTGATGCCTTATTACCTTTTGTTGTAATAATTCTTTGTGCTTTTTTAGTTGTTACATCGCTCTAAAATAATAAACTTCAACTTGAAGTAGAAAAAACTAATAATTGGTTGAAAAAAAACCTTATATATAAACACTATATTTACTCCATAATAAACATGATCAGTGGTTCTCAAAAGGCTAAACAATATATTATTTATAGGCACAATAATAATGATTTCATTAAGTGCTTTAGGAAGGAAAAAAGTTAGTCTGCAGGTACGACGCAGTGGAAAGGAGGCTTGGGTTCTCTTAAAAAGACTCAGGTTCGATTCCTGCCATGCGCTTCCTTATCCTATATAAATTTACCTGGGGGTATGGGGCTTGAATCAGCGGACGACTTTACTACACCCTCCTCAGCCGTAAATGTGGCCATAGAACTATAACATGACAAATGTGAGAGCTAAAACAAGCAAAATTGTGATGATGCCAAATGATAACGATGTAAAAGTTAGATCACATAACAAAGTCAAAGTCGTTATCACCTGCATTCCTTTGATAACCATCAGGTTTGATCCTTGCAAGCAAAAATTCCTGCTCTCCGATATCTCTTCAATGTAGGCTAATTATCAACGTAAGCTTTACTAATTGGAACACGACGATAAGACAAATCCAAATAGTTATATTTTTTAAAAATACCAACAAAGATTATAAATGAAATGCTAACTATGGTTCGACTACCTGAAATTAGAACATCTTAATACGATAAAGCATGAATCTCCTTATCATTTCGAGTCTTAAACTACCAAAAAACGTAAAAGGAAATATAAATATATAACTTTCTATTGTTTGGCTCCCTAAAATTAGAAAAATACAGAAAAATAACATCTTAATACAATAAAGCAGGAATCTCCTTATCATTTCGAGTCTTAAACAACCAAAAACATAAAGGAAGTATAAATATACAACTTTCTATTATTTTAAAAAAATTGCAATACTTTATCATCATTTTTTATTTTGAAAACGAAAAAACAATAGGTAAAGTATAACTCAAGTGGCTCCATTTGATGCCTTTAGTTTGCTTCAGCAAACATTAAAGCAACATGACACAGGCATAAAGAAAACAATAATTTTGTTAACAATAAGTCACTACATATTTCTCAAAAGAAATGTGTAAGAAGGGGAGATAATCATTTCAGTTTAAAAAAATGCACTACCACCATATGCATAATGGACACATCGTCAAAAAGATGGAATTCATACTTGAACCCGTGCTTTGAAGATATGGAATTTGCATTTACAGCAATTGTACAATCAGGTACAACTGTTCACATTTATGGTTCAAGGAGCTCGATATGGAATAATGTTAAAATACAATAAAGCGGAAAGATTAAAATGGATGCAACTATTATGAATTGCAATAAAGTAACAATGTTTATGAATGGTCAAAAACAACAATAATAATGATGGGTATAATAATATCATGGATGAATTTGTATTCATGGAGAAAGCTATAGTGAGAAGATGCGTGTTTATTTTCATTTTTTCTCTTTGTTTCGAAATGTGAAGCAATTTTAAACCAATAAAGTGAATGAAATACTTTTAACATTACAATAATTTATTTGGGCTTTAGGAACAAATCTCAAATCAAGTTCCCTATATACAAAAGTAGATGAAGAAATCTACAAATAAGCTACATTATTACAATTCCTGGTAAAAGACCATAGCTTCCTCCTTTCCAACAAACGAAAGCTTGAATTTGAGGACATCTGCTCTTTCTATATGTTTATCATTTGGATATTGCATATTTTGTTTGTGCAAGAAAAATGGATATTAGAGTTGAAAATCGAATGTTGTAAAACTGTCAATATTTTTTGCAATGAAAATCTTTCCTCAAATCCTTGAAACAAAATGTAGAAAATTTAAACCGTCAAGTTTAGAGTTGAAAATCGAAGTTGTATTTGATTGAAGAGTGAGTGATAAGGATTAATCCCTAGGAGTAAGAAGATATTTTGTAATGGAAAATTCATTCATATTCCCAATAATACAACAAAATTGTTTTAAGTGAGATGGAAAACCAATCAGATTAATAAATCTACTAAATAGCACCCAAAGCATTTAAATCTTAAGGACCAACCTTTTTTCGTTTGGTTCAATTAATTTTTCAATGGGAAAAAGGCAATTTACAACTCTTCATAAGTTGTCAAAAATTTCCCTGAATACAATGTTGTCAATTATTCCATGCACTTCGGAGCCTTACTGTTTAATAAGAACATTACCTCTTTGGTTCCATTACATTTAAACAGCTAAAGGATGGTAGTTCCTATAAATATCAACATAAACAAAAGAAAGCATGTAAATAAAACAGAGAGAGATCAAGTTTGCATTCATGGATTAATAGAAAATTAACATAGAAATTGGTCTCATGAAATATTCACCAAATACCTGGTAGCTTAATGGTTAATGAGCTTAAAAATAAAATACCAGTAAAGCTACAAAAGCATAATAATGCAATAAAAATTAAAAATCACATGAAAGAAACCTATGTTGAAGTTTAGCTCAAACATGTCAAGTTCACTCTATCCTTTGTAGAAAATTTTCGAAATTACTCAATTAAAATGAACACTTATAGAAATGGACAAAGTGAAAATATTGTTGTCTATAATACATAAGGATCATAGCTGACATTATATTGTCTAAATTATTATTGGACAATATTTTTTATCGGCCTTTAGGTATCTTTTTTGTAAAATAGATGTTTTGGGCTTTTTGAATGAAAATTGAGCAAACTAATAAATTTAAAATTTGTTTCCACATGTTATAATTAGATACAAAATATTTTTCAACCCAAAAGTTTATATCTTAAAATCATAGCACTTACTTACTATATGTTAAACTAATTTTTATGTAGCAAAATAATTGTACTGAGTATATTTGTATGAAAAAAGAATTGAATGTTACTTACTTATTCATACAAATATCTTAAAATAAGAGTTAGATATACTCAGTTTTTTGCAGATTTAGAATTTATTCATACAACTAATTTTCGGCTATTATGGAAAAATCACAGTAGTGTGGATAATGTACAAGTTTTGAAATTAAATACATCCCGTGTGCCTTATGTAATAAACTTTTATGCATATATAGTCGCCTTTTGTTTTATCTTCTGATTTCAACAACACACGACATTGTATTGGAAATATTCAAAATTTCATCATTTATTGATTGTTTGATATACATGCTGTAACGACCCATCTTTTGGACTGTTAAAACCGACGATCAAATCCACATGCGGATTCCAAACCATTCAAAAGGGCAGATGGTTATTGGGGTAAATAAGAAAACAAAGGGAAGGGAAATAAAGGAAATGAAACAACACAGATTCTTGCAGCGGAATGATAAATATAATAGTCAAATAAACAGTTCATGAAGCTGTTTACAATACTTTGATCATTATTTATACAACATTTATCAGAGTTATACATATACAACTTAACAAATAAAATAATGCAGCAGACAGCATGATGCAAAGATAATAATAGTAATAGTATACCAAATCTTCGTCTTCGTCCTCCAGAATAGATCTTCAAAAATCTGAAAACTCAGGACTGACCCAAGCGTAATGAAAAGACAAAACCCTCGAGTCAGGACCAAAATATCCTTATCAAAGTTAAATCAATCGTAAATAAATATGAGTGTAACGGTGTCAGAGATGTTTACGGGGTTTGACATCTCATATCCAGTGTCAACGTGCGTGCAATAACTCAAGAGACGTTACAGGATTTTCCATCTCTCAAGGGTCCATTAAAATATCTTCTATGTAGTACAACACGCTATAATAATATGTCTACAGTAAAGTAGAAGTATTAAAATAGCGTTAAGGCGTTACCATAATTCCCCTTAACACATTTTTATAATGCCATAGTCTATACAGCATCGTAAACCCCATCGTAAACTAGTGGTTATCACAGGGTACCCCATAGGTATAACACAAAACAAAACGTAGTGGTCGCGAATAGGATAATCAGTATGACAAGGTACATGAGGCGATACCAACTAGGATACTAGTAGTTGTGTGATCCGGACTAATGTTGAGCATAGCAGCTACTACCTCAACACCGCGAAACAACACTCCCAAATCAAGGGGTGCACCCAAATTGAATCACAAAGTAATAGATATGGTATCGAAGAAGTGTGTCCGCTAGAGGGGGCGAACCTCAATGGCCCGGCGCGGCTCCTGTTTTAGTCATGTCAGGGGTCATCCAATATCGTTCTCTTTCTTCAGTCAACACGTTCACCAAACCATCCACTTCATTCTGGATCAACACTCCGGGCATAATAGTTATTAAAGTGGTTTTCGGTATAGACAGAGAGTATGTCCATATCCAATCCCGGTCTCTATAATAACTACGTATTATTACACCGATGGCTCTTTTACATTTCAAATCGATTCATAATTGATATCAAAATATCATATTCGCTTCCAAATCAAATCCATTTCAAATATCATCGTATCTATTCAAGATGTAAGATTCCATTTCAAAAATCATTTTTTGCCTCAATATCTCATTTCGATTTCAAAATCATTTCGAATTTCAATTTAGGTTGCAAATTCATTTAACCCAATTCGTATTTAAATTCAAGATTTAAACATAAACATTTCACCTTATTGACCAGCTTGAAATATTAGAAAATAGTTTTAAGTAGTTTAAAAGTAGTTTTAAATAATTAAAATAGTTAAAGATACTTAAAATCTTTAAATGGATTTCAAATAGATAAATTAATTTAATATAGTTAAATGGATTTAAGATAGATTAATTATAATTAAAATAAGTTAACACAGCTTAAGATGGGTTAAAAATAATTTAATATAGTTAATATAGGTTAAAATAGTTTAAGTATTTAAAGATGGTTTATATAACAGAGTAATTTGGGAAACAAAATGAAACAGCTTCAAAACCCAACCATTTCAGTTATAACTTCCCAATTCAAATCAATTTCAATTTCCATTCTACCGATTCAATTTCGATTTCAATTCAAATCAATGTCAACTTTGACTTCAAATTAATTCAATTCTAAATTCACCTTCAATTAATTCAATTTCAATTTCTATCGATTTGGAGCTTGATTTTTCAAAATATCAATTTATAACACTTAACAAAATTATCCTTCAACATTTAACTTTTAAATCCAAATTTCAAATATGATTCAATTCCAAGCTCAATTTCAAAATATCATTTTTTATATCACTTTTATAGTAATACTCAAAGCTCGAAATTATGTTCAATCTTTAAAACAAATAAATTTTCGAAATTCAATCATATCCCAATTTTAAATTTCAAAGTCTCAACTTAAGTTATTTAACAATTTCTGTTAACCAAAATTTATTTCAACCTTCCAAACTCAATTTTTTGATAAATTCGATTTCTATAAATTGATTTTATTTATGACCTTTAAATCAAACATTTATATAAATTTCAAATCAACGATTTTAGATTATTAACTTAACCAATCCGGTGTCTGTATATAATTTTCTATCCTATGGCCAAGTGATTAGTTATTTCAATTAAATGTCAGGGATGAATATATATCACTTAAACCAAATCACAGTGTCATATGTATGCATAACAGGATATATATAAGCAAATAAACATCCAAACATTTCAATATCAACCAATAGCATCCATCGAAATACATCATCTAATAGACAATACAATTCACAGCAATTTCATAGTTATCAATGTCAGGTAATTTAATTGCAATTCAATTTTAATTTCAATTTAACTGTCAATTTAATTTTCAACGGAATTCAAATGAAAATCTACAAGAAAATTAAATTTTTATCAAAACACGACAAATAAAATTCATATCACTTTATAATATTAAATTTAACTACCATAAAGATATTCAGTACGTTGTGAGCATTATAAAACACTCACCTTGATATCCTGTGTCACCTAGACGTTCCGGTTTGGAACTAAACCGGACGACTCTAGATTTTAGCCCAGATTTCAACCGTCTCCAAATTCGTCCAAACCAGTTTCATTTTGAAGCTCTTGTTATCGTGATCGCAGCGCAAAAAATTTCGTTCCAATCGGACCTCGTATGTAGAAGTTATACATTTTTAAGTTATCGACAGTCGAATTTATAAAACAATTTGTATAGGCATTAAAATTAATCCATACCCAAAGCAAAAGAGGCCCAGCCCACTTAAACTCCGTCTTCCCCAAGGAAAAATGCCTGTACACGGTATATGCCAAAATCCATGGCCGCGTGCAACATTTCGAGTGATACGGAGCGATGCACGACGAAATCAAATTCCGCCTTCGCCGTCGGCTTCCCCTCAACGAACTCGACCATCCATACCAAAATCCCCAAGCTCCAACCCTTCAATCAAAATGCGTGTGAACCCCTCCTCATCGGCCAAGGCCAGGTCGCACAACCCAAAATGCCACCGAGCTTCACCAAAACATGCGTCCAGATTCTATTCGACGAGGGGAATCCAAATACGAGTTTTATTTCTCGAATCGATGAATGAAAACAAATTGAAGCTTAACCTTAGCTTCAAACCTCTCACGTCTTCACTGTCGCACTCCCAAAACCACGGCCGCACCTTACAAAACTACCACCAGATCGAAGCAAACAATGAAATTTGATTTTTAAAATCGGTTTCGTGATTTTTAATCGAGTATTGGAAGAGAAAGAAATTTTTGATGTTTTGATTTATTATTTTCCTACTTCCTGAAGCTTCCGTGCAAATTTAAAAGGGAGGAGACATGATTCTTGCGTGTGGGAGGCTTACTACAGTGATTTGAAAAGAAGCTGATGTGAAAAGTTGACTAGACAATATATAAATTTAAATTTCAAAATATCCCAATTTATGCAACTTAAAATCTTGAACCCCTAACGAGGCATGCCGTTAGGCGTTTACAATGTTATACCCCTATTCCGAATGCAATGGAATAGGTTTCAAGTCCTAATTCGATCGTATGTGCGAGTTACGGAAATAAACGATCAATTTTAAATTAAATCGATAAAATTATTTTCTAAGCATTTTGAGCTGCCAGGTCAAATGGCAACTCCAATTGCTATGAAAATTGAAACCTAATGATAATAAACTATTACGGATCTAATGGAACTGGTTTCGTCAAATTCCGAGACTGTGCCCCAGAAGGCTATTTTAACTTGTCTATTAAATCGACGACATTTCAAAATTTACAGAATTGCTAAAAATTCCAATTTTAAAATCTTATCAACTCTATTATAATCCAAATATAACTTACATTCACTTTGAAAACCAATTTGAATCATATTAAAAAAAAATCAGTTATTCACTCTATTTTCATATATTAAATTTCAATATCAAATTAATCATATCAAATTCGAAATTTCATTATTCAAACATTTGTAATATTAAATTTAAACAAATTTAATTATTCTTAAATCACTATCTTTTGAAATATTCAAAGCGAACTTATCAAATTAACTTTTGAAACAAATTCAAATTATAGAACAACCATTTCCCTTAAACAGTTATTTGATTCCCGTTATTCAATTATTCAATAAATTCCAAATATTAATTTTTAAACAACTTAATTGTTCAATATTTGACGGATTTCAATATTGGATTTTAAATAAATTTTCGCTATCAGTCGATTACTTTATTACATCAAATGAATTCCACATTATTGTTTAACTTAAGTTAGAGATAATGCACTCAACTAATATATAAAATTTCCTTTTAATTGCAATTGGTTCCCAAATTCAATTCGACTAACTAAATGAATAGGTAACTTAAATAATTATCACCATTAACTTTTAATCGCACTTAAAATTTTATTATTTACAAGCAAGTGTCACAATTTCCTATATAATACAACTTCATTCCATTACCGTTGACTACATATTATTTCAATTGATTTGGGATTTCATTCGGTTCATAAATAATTAACTTAGATGAAATTTGTTGCAATTCATTCTAGTTATTATTACCATACATAAATTACAAATTTTTAATTCTTCCAACATTAAACCATGAACTCTTATTAAATTACCATTTTTTTATTATCGAAATTTTACGGGTCGTTACACTCTCCCCCACTCAAAACTTTTCGTCCTCGAAAAGGAAAAGGAAGGGAAACGAAACTAAGTAAAGAATTCAACATTTGATATATTTTATTCAAAATTATTAACTTATAAAACAACGAAATTCCATTTATAAAATCATTACTACACTTCCACTACGCTGCTCTGATTAGCCTATGAAGTTTACGTGTTAGTTATCAAAACAAGTTATAAAACTTTAAAACTTGAAAAATTTTCTAACACCCAGATTTACGAAAAATTTCAGCAGAGTATCCTTTGCGCGGCTCGATCGGTGCAGCTACAAAACGCCTCTACGGGCCCCAATCCAACAAAAGAAAATCAAAAGCCAAGTGGCTCATCAAAAATCACCAATTCCAATGACAAAATAAACATGTACCTTTTGTTGGGCAATCCAAATTTCCTTGATTTTAAATACCTGTATCTTATTTACCAATGATAACCAATCATATAATTTTAAAAGAATCATTTTATATTTGGCATCTTCAATTTCCAATATTAGCTTTAATTAAGTCCGTAAGCTGTACATATATCATCCGTGAGCAATATCAATCTAATCGCTTATTCGATCACACAATTTCACTTCCAAACTAGTATCGTTCACACGACTCTCTAGTGCGGACTCAAATTTGGTTCCTTGATTGGAAATTGTTACTCTCCTTGCATAACCATATACTATGATAGAGAATTCCAGAATCAAATCAAAAATCCATATCCAGGGTTCGCCGTCGAGAATCGAGTGAAAATCCTAACTTGGATCGCTGTAAATCATCTCGAAATTTTGTGCTTGAATTTGGATCAAATCGTTATGCGAATAAAATAATACTCGTACAAATTACGTATTACCTTTCAATAGATTTCTATGCAATGTATCTATATTATATTTCTTTTGCTTACCTTCATTTCATTTACAGTTAATGATTTACAGCACAATATGCATATCCCTAATTTACTTGGTATTATTTCTTTACCAAGTATATTCTTTAATAATATCATTTCTTAAACATTATTCGATAGAATTTGCTTACTCAAGTCCATTTTTAAACATTATAAAATTTTAAATTTAAATTTAATTTCCTTTCCAATTGATTCTTAGCCATACCAAATTCTTTTGTTTACATTTACTTCATATTCATAGTTTCAGTTAATAACAAATTTATTTGTGGAACATTTTATTAATCATCACTTTAGTTTATAGTCATTCTATAAAAGTCTAACTTCTTGTATACGATTTTTCTTAGTTTATAGTTATCTCAAAAGTTACAAATTTATATTCACACACACGGACATATATATATATATATATATATTGTTGCAAATTTATATTTAATTCTATAACCAGTTTACAAAGACATTGTTTGACTCAATGGCCTTCTTTCTTAAGTTCACTTACTTGTTCCATTTATCCATTCATCATTTCATGCTATATTTAAGTATATAACATTTTTATCACAACCAAATTTTCCATTTATATACATTTTAATTCCTTTTGAGTTTTCCTTACTTGTATATTTCAATTACTTTTTGGTTCTGTTTATTTGTACGATATCTCATTACATATCCAAAACATCATTTTAACTTTTAACATTTGGTAAGTCTTGTTATATGTTATCAGAATGTAATTTTGGTGTTATACAAATTTATAGAATTTCAATTTACTTAATTAGAATGTTCAAAAATTTAATTTGTTTAAATCCTCTTATTTTATAATTCTGGTTATCCACATTTCATTCAAATAATTTGAAAATTATTAATTAACAGAACTTAGAAATTTAAATCCCGGTTCTTTTCAAATCATTTGAAATAAGTATACACACTTATATCTTTAATATATCTAATCATACCCTTGGAGTTTAAACCAAAACCCATTTACCCAAAATAATTTCGAAGAAAAGCAAAGCTTCTCAGAAGTCTACCCCACATTGAGACACAAAAATGAACGTCGATGATGCTGCGCAATCATCACTGAAATTATTTTCCAACGACAGAACAGAGGAGTACTGAATTCATTCCTTCTTAAATTCCTTTCAAAATATTTTCCATAAATATTTTCCAACTAATATCACAATATATTTTCTTCAAAGCTTTGAGAACCATTTTAAAAAGTCCCCGGGTCTTGAATTCAATATTTCTCAATGTAAATCTATTTTAATTTATAAGTTACCTTTATAAAATATTCTTATAGGATTTTCTTTCTTAAAACATTCCACAAGTGTTTTATCATTGTTCATCTTATAATTCACCTTATTTATTAAATTACATTATCCAATTAATGATAACAACCAATATTATCATTCCTAACAACCAGGTAAGCTAGATAAGTCACAATAATTTCTGGAAAAAATTTCTTTATATACAAAATATAATTAGAGCCAAATTATTTCATTTACCCAATTTCAAAACAATACTATGTCGAATTGTTCAGTTTAAGTGTTTAGAGATCCCTATCAATGATGTTAATTACTCGTATTGACCAGAATCCATAAGCCACTCAACAAATCAACCGACAAAATATAAAACATTTTATCTCACTAACAAATACGCTCTCTCATATGTATACACTCAGCGACTCATCATAGGGTATTACTACCCTATTTATAATGAGTCAGACCCCACAAAGCTAAGGTTATCGCTAAACCAAAGCTCTGATACCAACTGTAACGACCCACCTTTTTGGATAGTTAAAACCGACGATCAAATCCACATGCCGATTCCAAACCATTCGAAAGGGCAGATGGTTATTGGGGTAAATAAGAAAAAAAAGGGAAGAGAAATAAAGGAAAAGAAACAACACATAATCTTGCAGTGGAACGATAAATATAATAGTCAAATAAACAGTTCATGAAGCTGTTTACAATACTTTGATCATTATCTATACAACATTTATCAGAGTTATACATATACAACTGAACAAATAAAATAATGCAGCAGACAGCATGATGCAAAGATAATAATAGTAATAGTATACCAAATCTTCGTCTTCGTCCTCCAGAATAGATCTTCAAAAATCTGAAAACTCAGGACTGACCCGAGCGTAATGAAAAGACAAAACACTCGAGTCAAGACTAAAATATCCTTATGAAAGTTAAATCAATCGTAAATAAATATGAGTGTAACGGTGTCAGAGATGTTTATGGGGTTTGACATCTCATATCCAGTGTCAACGTGTGTGCAATAACTCAAGAGATGTTATGGGATTTTCCATCACTCAAGGATCCGTTAAACTATCTACTATGTAGTACAATACGCTATTATAATATGACTACAGTAAAGTAAAAGTATTAAAATAGCGTTAAGGCATTACCATAATTCCCCTTAACACATTTTTATAATGCCATAGTCTATACAGCACCGTAAACCCCACTGTAAACTAGTGGCCATCAGAGGGTACCCCATAGGTATAACACAAAACAAAACGTAGTGCTCGCGAATAGGATAATCAATACGACATGGTACATGAGGCGATACCAACTAGGATACTAGTAGTTGCGTGATCCGAACTGATGTTGAGCATAGCAGCTACTACTTCAACACCGCGAAACAACACTCCCAAATCAAGGGGTGCACCCAAATCGAATCACAAAGTAATAGGTATGGTATCGAAGAAGTGTGTCCGCTAGAGGTGGCGAACCTCAATGGCCCGGCGCGGCTCCTGTTTTAGTCATGCCAGGGGTCATCTAATATCGTTCTCTTTCTTCAGTCAACGCGTTCACCAAACCATCTAGTTCATTCTGGATCAACACTCCATATATAATAGTTATTAAAGTGGTTTTCGGTATGGACAGAGAGTATGTCCATATCCGATCCCCGTCTCTTTAATAACTACGTATTATTACACCGATGGCTCTTTTACATTTCAAATCGATTCATAATTGATATCAAAATATCATATTCGCTTCCAAATCAAATCCATTTCAAATATCATCATATCTATTCAAGACGTAAGATTCTGTTTCAAAAATCATTTTTCACCTCAATATCTCATTTCGATTTCAAAATCATTTTGAATTTCAATTTAGGTTGCAACTTCATTTAACCCAATTTGTATTTAAATTCAAGATTTAAACATAAACATTTCACCTTATTGACCAGCTTGAAATTTTAGAAAATAGTTTTAAGTAGTTTAAAAGTAGTTTTAAATAATTAAAGTAGTTAAGGATACTTAAAATCTTTAAATGGATTTCAAATACATAAATTAATTTAATATAGTTAAATGGATTTAAGATAGATTAATTATAATTAAAATAAGTTAACATGGTTTAAGAAGGGTTAAAAATAATTTGATATAGTTAATACAGGTTAAAATAGTCTAAGTATTTAAAGATGGTTTATATAACAGAGTAATTTGGAAAACAAAATGAAACAGCTTCAAAACCAAACCATTTCAATTATAACTTCCCAATTCAAATCAATTTCAATTTCCATTCTACCGATTCAATTTAGATTTCAATTCAAATCAATGTCAACTTTGACTTCAAATTAATTCAATTCTACATTCAACTTCAATTAATTCAATTTCAATTTATATCGATTTGGAGCTTGATTTTTCAAAATATTAATTTATAACACTTAACAAAATTATCCTTCAACATTCAACTTTTAAATCAAAATTTCAAATATGATTCAATTCCAAGCTCAATTTCAAAATATCATTTTTTTTATATAACTTTTACGTAGTAATTCTCAAAGCTCGAAATAATGTTCAATCTTTAAAACAAATAAATTTTCGAAATTCAATCATATCCCAATTTTAAATTTCAAAGTCTCAACTTAAATTATTTAACAATTTCTTTCAACCAGAACTTATTTCAACCTTCCAACCTCAATTTTTCGATAAATTCGATTTCTATAAATTGATTTTATTTATAACCTTTAAATCAAACATTTAAATAAATTTCAAATCAACGATTTTAAAATTATTAACTTAACCAATCCAGTGTCCGTATATAATTTTCTATCCTATGGCTAAGTGATTAGTTATTTCAATTAAATGTCAGGGATGAATATATATCACTTAAACCAAATCACAGTATCATATGTATGCATAACAGGATATATATAAGCAAATAAACATCCAAACATTTAAATATCAACCAATAGCATCCATCGAAATACATCATCCAATAGACAATACAATTCACAGCAATTTCATAGTTATCAATGTCACGTAATTTAATCGCAATTCAATTTTAATTTCAATTTAACTGTCAATTTAATTTTCAACGGAATTCAAATGACAATCTATATGACAATTAAATTTTTATCAAACCACGACAAATAAAATTCATATCACTTCATAATATTAAATTTAACTACCATAAAGATATTCAGTACGTTGTCAGCGTTATAAACACTCATCTTGATATCATGTGTCACCTAGGCGTTCCGGTTTGGAACTAAACCGGACGACTCTCGATTTTAGCCCATATTTCAAATGTCTCCAACTTCGTCCAAACCAGTTTCATTTTGAAGCTCTCGTCATCATAATCGCAACGCAAAAAGTTTCGTTCCAATCGGACCTCGTATGTAGAAGTTATACATTTTTAAGTTATCGACATTCGAATTTATAAAACAATTTATATAGGTATTAAAATTAATCCATACCCAGAGCAAAAGAGGCCCAGCCCACTTAAACTCCATCTTCCCCAAAGCAGAACGCCTGTACATGGTATATGCCCAAACCCATGGCCGCGTGCAACATTTCGAGTGATACGGAGCTACGCACGACGAAATCAAATTCCGCCTTCGCCATCGACTTCCCCTCAACGAACTCGACCTCTCCATACCAAAATCCCCAAGCTCGAACCCTTCAATCAAAATGCGTGCGAACCCCTCCTCATCGGCCAAGGCCAGGTCGCACGACCCAAAATGCCACCGAGCTTGACCAAAACGTGCGTCCAGATTCTATTCTACGAGGGGAATCCAAATACGAATTTTATTTCTCGAATCTATGAATGAAAACAAAGTGAAGCTTAACCCTAGCTTCAAACCTCTCACGTCTTCACTGTTGCACTCCCAAAACCACCGCCGCACCTTACAAAACTATCACCAGATCGAAGCAAACGATGAAATTTGATTTTTAAAATCGGTTTCGTGAGTTTTAATCGAGTATTGGAAGAGAAAGAAATTTTTGAAGTTTTGATTTATTATTTTCCTACTGCCTGAAGCTTCCACGCAAATTTAAAAGGCAGGAGACGTGATTCTTGCGTGTAGGAGGCTTACTACAGTGATTTGAAAAGAAGCTGATGTGAAAAGTTGACTAGACAATATATAGATTTAAATTTCAAAATATCCCAATTTATGCAACTTAAAATCTTGAACCCCTATCGAGGCGTGCCGCTAGGCGTTTACAATGTTATACCCCTATTCCGGACGCAATGGAAAAGGTTTCAAGTCCTAATTCGATCGTATGTGCGAGTTACGGAAATAAACGATCAATTTAAAATTAATTTGATTAAATTAATTTCTATGCGTTTTGAGCTGCCACGGTCAAACGGCAACTCCGATTACTATGGAAATTGAAACCCGACAATAATAAACTATTACGGATCTAATGGAACTGGTTTCGTCGAATTCCGAGACTGTGCCCCGGAAGGCTATTTTAACTCGTCGATTAAATCGACGACTGTTCAAAATTTACAGAATTGCTATAAAATCTTATCAACTCTATTATAATTCAAATATAACTTACATTCACTTTGGAAACCAACTTGAATCATATTAAATCAAATTTCAGTTATTCACTCTATTTTCATATATTAAATTTCAATATCAAATTAATCAAATCAAATTCGGAATTTCATTATTCAAACATTTGTAATATTAAATTTAAACAAATTTGATTATTCTTAAATCACTATCTTTTGAAATATTCAAAACGAACTTATCAAATTAACTTTTAAAACAAGTTCAAATTATAGAACAACCATTTCCCTTAAACAGTTACTTGATTCCCGTTATTCAATTATTCAATAAATTCCAAATATTAATTTTTAAACAATTTAATTGTTCAATATTTGACGGATTTCAATATTGGATTTTAAATAAATTTTCACTATCAGTCGATTACTTTATTAAATCAAATGAATTTCACATTATTATTTAACTTCAGTTAGAGATAATGCACTCAACTAATATATAAAATTTCCTTTCAATTGCAATTGGTTCCCAAATTCAATTCGACTAACTAAATGAATAGGTAACTTAAATAATTATCACCAACTTTTAGTCGCACTTAAAATTTTATTATTTACAAGCAAGTGTCACAATTTCCTATATAATAAAACTTCATTCCATTACCGTTGACTACATATTATTTCAATTGATTTGGGATTTCGTTCAATTCATAAATAATTAACTTAGATGAAATTTGTTGCAATTCATTCTAGTTATTATTACCATACGCAAATTACAAATTTTTAATTCTTCCAACATTAAACCATGAACTCTTATTAAATTACCATTTTTTTATTATCAAAATTTTACGGGTCGTTACACATGCTTATTTTATATTTTTTAATTCAACACAAATAACTGCCTATTTTTAAGTTTTTGTGATCAGTCGGCCCCATGTGAAGAGTATAAACGAAGCGATATAAAAGAAATGTTAAGGCAGTAGACTAATAAATCTATTGTAATGATAGTATAACTGCACTTTTTATAATTTTTGTAATAATTTATTGTAGTTTCAACCTAATTAATATGTAGTATTGAGAAATAAAAATTGTATCATAACTTGCATTGTATTCTTAAGAATTATATCTTAATTTATTTGCTCATGTGGTAAACCACCCCATACATCATTCATTTATTATTGCATGAAATCCTTTATGCTGGCTTTCTGGTGCATTTTAAATGAAGAAATATAACTGGAATAATTTTTAGCTTACCATACATGATGAAAATGATTATTTAATCAATATACCTCATCAAAATCTTCTTACTAACCAACGTTCATTAAAAAATTACCTCACATTCACAAAAAAAAAAAAATTAATATGTATGCGTATCACGGGTTATTTACAACTATTTGTAAATAAAAGTTTATGAATAATGAATTAGTGGTTTACAATATTTTGACAACAATGGAACTTCCTATAATATTAGGGAAAGAAAATAAATTAAAGAAAGGATGTATTGAAAATGGAAGGTGATTTGAATTAAATAATAAATTTTCATAAGTGTAACGACTACCTTTACTGGCTTTATTATTTAGTTTTGCCATCTTTAATGATTTCTGAGATGTTTTACATATCACTTCAATTTTCGGCTTTGACTGCGTTTTAGGTATGTTTTTTTGGTACACCTTGTTCTATTAAATCCCCTGGTTTGTATGTTTTATGTTTTATTTTTTGTTTTTCTGAATCCGGTTGCGTTATTGCCCATAAAGATATTTGGCTCTCATCTTGGTCGAATCCATTTATGTCATGCTATTTCAAGTCCCGGAAGTTATCTCATTCAATCTTAATCTTGCACATCCATGCCATCTTAGGTTTCTATAATGAATTTTTTGATTTTTTTTCCTCGCATTTACATTGCTGTTAAAAAAAGTAAAATATGTCTAAGGTATTCAATTACTGCAATTTCTTTTATAGAAAATTTACCTAACTATTAATTCAGTTGCCGAACTTGAAGATTGCAATTTGCATGTTAATTTTTTACATGAAATTCATTTTTTTTCAAATAGTTTGTTCCTTATGTGTTCTGCTTTTCCATCTGTGCATATTTGGTTTATTTTTAACATCTATTTTTAACATCCAACATTGCATTTTTAAAAATAATGTTATCTTATGTTTCTCTGATTTCTTTTTAGCTTTAATTTTCCATAACCCAGTTTGATATTCTGATTGGCTGATTTCTACTTAAGACATATTTTGGTATGCTTTGTCCTCCACAGTATACCACAGTTGTATTTATAGTTTGAATTAAAAGGCTTTTAAATTTCAGGTTTGCATTACTTTTTCAAGAAATTTAAAAAATTTAGTTACGAATTAGTTTTAAGACTTTTTTTTGGTTTCAATTTAATACTTTTCTTTAAGCCTAAACTTTCAATTATTGAAGTTAAAACATGATTTATTCATGCAGCTAGGACCTGAATTTTTTGGTTTTCAGCATCTAAAGTTGCAAAGCTCTTTGGTATCTACTTTTGCAATTTTGATTTATGTGGTTTTATTCAGTATTTTTAATTGTGAATAATTTATGTGATTGTTCTTTAATTTAATTTTAAGCACAAATGCTATGATTTTGGTATCTTTTTCATACAAGTATACCCAGTACCATTATTTTGCTACATTCAATTCGGTTTCAAAATAGTTTAACATACAATAAGTAAGTGCTATGATTTTAAGTTATCTGTATGAAAATATACATCGCACCAGTAAGTAAGTTATATATTTCTAAAATGTACATATAGTAATGGTACTGAGTATATTTGTACAGATTGTGATGTATATTTTCATACAGCTGTATGAGTGTATTTTGAGATATTTGTGATGTATTTTCATACAAATATACATATAGTAATGGTACTGAGTACATTTTTATACAAATGTCTTAAAATCAGCAAAAAACTGAGTATATCTAAGTGTGATTTTATGATATTTGTACGAATAACTGTGGTGACCCCTTTAAATTTTCACACATAGATTTTTTTTTTTACAAAAGGAATATATATTTAAATCCCATGCAGTTAAGTTTGAATATTTAGAAAATTCATAGATTCTTTCCCAAGATCCTGAATTACCAATATAATTATATCAGTTCATAATTCACCTTAAAATAGCTTTACATATTTGAACATATGTTTGCTTCTTTTGTTTTGTATGTGATGATATTTACAACAGGCTCTATGCATATGGGTTTGGTAGTGCAAGTACAGTGCACCTTTGCATTTTCTTTTCTTAATTTTCTACTCCTTCTGCCTATATATGTCTACTATCACATAATGTAGTATTTAAGTGTTAAGAGGTATAACTGAGAGAAGTACAATTCCTAATATGAACATGCAAATCTGTTTTCACAATCACATTTTCATTTCAGGTTGAACAATTTATATTTGCACTGCATTTTCTTAGATAGGTTGGAAATGCATACTGGTATGCTTCGAGTTTATATTTCAAAAACTTGGAGTTTTTATGTCACTTTCTTCGAGCTGGAAACACTTGTACAACATGAATTGTGGTGAAGTGATTTCAGGCTATAAGGGTCTGACCCTTAACCATCTAGGCTGGTCATGATCCCATTCTTGCAACTTTCAGAACCATATTTCTTATGTAAATCATTTCCACATACGCTCTTTCTTATCACCAGTTTGTTTTTGTCACATAAAAGTTTTTCTGAGAATTTGTTTCCCCAAGTTTTCAACACAAAACAAAAATGTTTCCAAATCCATTTCTTTTAAAACTCTTTTTATTTTGAAATCGAATACATGAATATGAGTCATGCATTTTCTCAGAGATTTTGCACCAACCAATATTTGTTACAGGCCATGCATAATCCATTTTGTTCAAAATTTACAAGCTTGTTTTGTTTTTCTGAAAAATTTGTTTTACCTGACTGCTTACAATTTCCATCATCAAGTCAAAACATAATTTCATACTAAAGGAAACAGAGACTAACATACACACATATCATACTGATATTTTATATCAGGTTCCTCTGTTCCCAAAAATATGACCAAAACATTTATAAGAACATCAACTACTCACATGTCATCAGAAATCATTCAACAGAAGTTTAGTTGCATACATACTCAGAAAATCTCCTTACTATTTACTTTAACTACTAATGATAACCAGACCATTTACTATAAGCATCTGCAAATACAAAGCAAAGTTCCTCTTATTTATACTTAGCAGCTAATGCTTCCTTCATTCATCAAGTCAACCTTAATTAGCTGCATGCAATTCACTGAGCTGCCCCATTTGATTGAGACACCCAGATGATTGCAAAGGCAACCAAAAGGGTCAGTTTACACTGGTATGAACATTAATGAATTTTATACACATGTTTGCAAATCTTATAAACCTATATCACTTGCATAATCTAGTAGTTTGTAAACTATGCACACCAGTAAATTGCAAGATAACTTCAAGAATACAACCATTCATTCAACATATATGCAACCAGCCATGCATTATTTATAACATCATAAATAAACTCAGGTTATGTTCTCCCAGTTTCTCCCAGCATTTCATTAAGATCATCACATTAAACCTTATTTAATTTATATCTTTGTTCAGATATTATAACCCAGAGATTTTAAATCTCTTACCCCATTTTTTTATTTATGGTCTAAATCCCCCTGTCAAATGAACACATGTATGCATTGTGAAGGAATCTACCAGTTAGTCTTATTTATTCCAACACACAAAGGCCTCAGGGTGCACTTGCACCATGCATATACTTCCTCCCACCCGAAGCAAGCAGATCATTGACTAATCCCAAATGACCAATTTAATTTTCTTTCATTTATTCATAGGATCTATTAACCTAATGATTTTCCCCCTCTAGTTTCTGCTTAATTCATTAAACACCAGTTTATGGGTTTGATTATAAAACACTCAATTCCTCCATGTTTCAGAAAAACATAATTATTTTCTAGTTCAATCCCCCTGTTTTCCATTTATTTTCCTTACTGTAGAAATTTGCAACAGATTTTCCAAAACATTTTAAACATCATGATCCTTCTGTATTATAAAAGAAGAATATGGACAGAGGTATATATTAAGGAAAATTTACCAAAAACTCAAAAAAAATCCCCCGGTCTTAATATTTAGAAAATAAGCATGAGCCAGATTTCTATCTTGCTGCCTATGTCCTAAATAATTTAGATCCATACTTAACAATAATAAAAACAGAATTAAAAATGCTCAAACCATCTTGGCTTGGAAAAACTATCATACAAAACTCCAAACAGAAATGCACAACAAACATCCATTTCATCCATATCAAACCTATTTCAAAGATTTAAATAATTCTTATAATACTTTTAGGCTGCCTACCAGAGGACTTAATTCCACTGCATAAAGTAGATTAATGCTCACCTATTATTTTTCTTTTACTATTTTGCTCCTCTACTCAGCAAATCCCTTCAGAGCTGCTTACCCATATTTTCCCCTATTTTATTTTATATGTATATATATTTTTTTCTGAGATGATGATGATCATTATGGTATGCAGGTTTTATAAAGCTGTTTTAGGGTTTATGGAAATGGGTAATTCCTTTGATACCCCTTTATTCTTCATGCACAGTTTATACTCATGCATGGTCCTCAATTGGAATTATACTCACTTGATTTCCTTTAGTAGTTATTTCGGGCTTTCCAATACTTTAATTACTGCATGCTATTTCCATGATCTCATTCTATTCATGCCATATGCATGTGACCTTTGTATATTTTATTTTCTGCTCAGTCTTTAATCTTTCTTTTTTTATTCCTCCTTTAAAACAGCAACTACTTTTTACATATTATGTGATAAAAATTATACACACACAAGATTATTTTTTTTTTCGGCAGCAAGATTATATAAGTCAATTGAAACTTCATAAATTTCCATTGTATTTTGCTTCTTAAATTAAACAGAAAATTCCCTTTATTTTAAATACATATACTCATATAATTCTTTAGACATGGAACTATATTTGTTTTAAGTCCCCATTTTCTTTATAACTTCAGAAATTCTTAAAGTAAATATAACTTTCATTTTATTTTAGTTTAGGGTCATTACATACCCTCCCCCTTAAAGGAATTATGTCCCCATAATTTTTCCTAATTTCTCCAAATAAAAATGCCAATCCATAGTATGTTTTAATTCCATAACCCCATACTCACATTTTATGAAAGCAAGCAATGCATAAGAATATTCAGAGAGTCATCATAAACTACTTAAACATACCTCTCCATCAGTAAACAAGTTGGGGTATTTAGCCCTCATTTTGTCCTCCACCTCCCATGTACAATCATTGGTGTCCAAGCTCCATTGAATTTTTACCAGTTTGATCACCTTGTTCCTCAACTTTTTCTCTTCCTTGGCAACTATTCCTACTGGTTCGTTTGCATAGACCAAATTCTTTTGGACTTGAATTTGAGTAGGTGAATCCAAAATTGCTCCTTCATCATGCACCCATTTTCTCAATTGAGAAACATGAAACACTGGATGCACACCACTCAACTCCTCGGGTAACTTAAGTTTATAGGCCATAGCACCAATTCTTTGCATAATTTCATATGGCCCTACAAATCTTGGTGATAACTTACCAGATTTCCCAAACCTGAACACCTTTCTCATTGGTGATACCTTTAGAAAAACATATTCTCCTACCTTAAACTCCATTGGCTTTCTCCTTTCATCTGCATAAGACTTTTGTCTTGATTGTGTTGTCTTCATTCTATGTCTAATTAACTCAATCATGTTGGAAGTTTCTTTAACATGATCTGGTCCTATTAGTATACCCTCTCCCATATCCAACCAACAGGCAGGGGATATGCAGGGTCTCCCATACAAGGCTTCAAAGGGAGCCATTCCTATTGTTGACTGGTAGCTATTGTTATATGTGAATTCTGCCAAATGAATGTGATCCTCCCAATTACCCCCAAAGTCAAGCACACATGCTCTCAACAGATCCTCCAATATTTTGTTTACTATCTCTGTCTGCCCATCACTTTGAGGATGGTAGGCAGTACTTAAGCATAGTTGAGTTCCCATTGCTTCTTGAAAACTTTCCCAAAATCTTGAGGTGAACAAAGTGTCTCTATCACTTACAATGGTCTTGGGTATGCCATGTAGCCTTACCACTTCCTTAACAAATAATTGTGCAAGCTTTGATGCATTTCCATCTGACCTGACAGGGATAAAGTGAGCTGATTTGGTTAGTCTATCAACAATTACCCATATACTATCATTGCCTTTCTTAGTTTTAGGCAAACCATCCACAAAGTCCATGGAAATACTTTCCCATTTCCACTGAGGTACCTCCAAAGGTTGCAACATGCCAGAGGGCTTTTGGTAGTCTGCTTTAATTTGCCGACAAGTGAAACACTTTGCCACATATCTTGCCATTGCTTGTTTCATTCCTGGCCACCAGTAGCTTCTTTTTAAATCATGATACATTTTAGTACCACCAGGGTGTATGGTGTACTTGGTTTTGTGATGCTCATTCATGATTTCTTCCTTCAACTCTGCAATGTCTGGTACACACAGCTTCTCATTCTTCCTCAAATAACCCTTGTGACCTATTTTAAAATTTTCCAACTCAATGTTGCTAAGTAACATTTCCTTCTTCTCCTTCAAATCCTTATCTTGGTCTTGCATGCTACTAATTTTCTCCACTAGATTGGATTTTACTGTAATCAATCCTAGTGTACCATATTCTACCATATCATCATGCTCACTAAAATCCTTTTCATTCTTGCTATATATATCTGCCTCCCCAAGCATTACTAGGTTTTTAAATTCATCAATCATTAGACTTGCTAACCTAACTTGATGCCTACTCAAGGCATCTGCCACCCTATTGGCTTTTCCAGCGGTGTACAAAATATCTAAATCATATGAAGCTAGAAATTCCATCCACCTTGCTTGTCTCATATTCAAATCTTTTTGAGAAAATAAGTACTTCAATGCTTGATGGTCTGTAAATAGTTCAAATTTTGCTCCAAGCAAATAATGCCTCCAAAGTTTTAATGCAAACACTATTGCAGCTAATTCTAGATCATGAGTTGCATATTTGGTTTCATTGGGTTTAAGCTGTCTTGATGCATATGCCACTACCTTGCCATGTTGCATAAGCACTGCACCTAACCCAGACCCACTAGCATCAGTATATACAACCATTCCTTCATTTACTTCTGGGATTTGCAAAACAGGAGCTTCCACCAGTGCTTGCTTCAATTTCTCAAAAGCTTGTTCACACTGCTCGGTCCACACATATGGTTGGTTCTTTTTTGTCAACTTGGTCATTGGTGTGGCTATTCTTGAAAAATCCTTGATAAACCTTCTATAGTACCCTGCCAATCCTAAGAATGATCTCACCTCAGTCACTGTTCTGGGTCTACTCCATGATTGAACTGCAATCACTTTGCTTGGATCCACACTTACCCCTTGCTGTGACACTATGTGTCCTAAGAATTTTACTTCATGTTGCCAAAATGTACATTTTGAATACTTGGCTTTTAATTCATGTTCTCTAAGTCTGGATAATACTAGGTGTAGATGCATAGCATGATCATCTTCTGTCTTTGAGTAAATTAATATATCATCTATAAATACTAGAACAAATTTATCCAAAAAGTGTCTGAAAATTCTATTCATTAAATCTACAAAATAGGAGGGAGCATTGATCAAGCCAAATGGCATTACTAAAAATTCATATAGGCCATACCTTGTGTTAAAGGCTGTGTACTCAATGCTTTCCTCTGCAACTTTCATTTGGTGAAATCCAGAGGCTAAATCTAAACTTGAAAATATTTTAGCTCCATGCAATTGATCAAATAGATCATCTATTCTAGGCAGTGGGTACTTATTTTTAATAGTTACCTTGTTTAAATTCCTATAGTCTACACACAACCTCATTGTTCCATCATATTTCTTGACAAAGAGCACTGGGGAGCCCCAACTGGAACTACTTGATCTTATGAATCCTTTCTCTTCTAATTCTTCTAGTTGATGTTTTAATTCTACCAGTTCTTTTGGACCCATCCTATAAGGCTTTTTAATGATTGGATTTGTTCCTGGCATTAACTTTATTTTGAATTCAACTGGTCTATTCTGAGGAATTCCTCTCACTTCTCCAAACACATCTATGTATTCATTAACTACTGGAATTTCCTCTATTTTTAATTCCTTTTGAATTTCATTTAAACTCCAAATTTTATTAAAACATGTGTTCTTTGCTATTTCACTTAGAACTGTAATTCTTTTGCCTTCATTTGTCTCCAAAGAAATAGTAAGATTTTCTAAATTTAAAATTGCTTTATTTTTCATTAACCAATCTACCCCTAATATAATCCCAATATCGGGATAATTTAAAGTATATAGATCTGAATTAAAACCATAACCCCCTATAGTTAATTTCAGACCCATACACTTCATTCTTAATATACAATGACTCCCTATGGGACTGTGTATAGTTAAGGGTTGTTCAATAGAAACACAAGCAAGTGCTAACTTCTTTACAATTTCCAAAGATATCAGTGAATGTGAGGCACCAGTGTCATATACTACTGATATTGGTTGGGTATTGATTAGAATTATACCTTCAAGTTGTCCAACATTTTCAGTGGTGTTTGTTGCCAAAGCTCCTACCCTTGCTGTTTTCTTATGAGTCTCTGGGCAGTCCTTCTTTAAATGTCCCATTTTCCCACAGTTATAGCTGCTTCCTTTAGGTATTTTTGGGTCAGGGCATTGGTTACTGTAATGTCAGCTTTTCCACAGTTAAAACAATGAGTGAATTTCTTGCTTTCAGGTGCTATTGCTCCTTCCCCTTTCTTAACTCCTTTACTTGCATTTCTCTTGTCATAAGGTTGCACTTTGTTCTGGCCTCCCTTCTTCTTATTGAGCTTCATGTTCCTGAATTTCTCTCTTGTGGTATCATGTTGCTCAAAAGAGAGAGTTAGATCAATCACTTGATCAAAGGTTTTGTCTTTGTATGGCAACATTGCCCTAGATAGATTGGGATTCAAGCCTTGAATGTATCTTGCATTCTTTGCTTCTGCATTCCCTATCAACACCATTCCATACTTGGATAATGCTTCAAACTTCTGAGTGTACTCATTTACACTCATGCCTCCTTGCCTTAACCTAATAAAGTCTTCAAGCAGTGTGGCTTTGGCAGATGTTGGAATAAATCTGGCCTCAAGCATGTTCTTGAAATCATTCCAAGTGATATCATTTTCTGGCCTTCCTACTATCACAACCTCCCACCAATCCAGTGCAACCCCCTTCAATTTCCTTGAAGCTATTTGTCTTTTCCTTTGGTCATTGATTTTGCATATCTGTAAAGACCCTCTCCATAGTCCTTATCCACATTTGAACACCCATAGCTCCTTCAGTGCCTTCAAAATCCTTTCCTCCCAAATTGGTACAAGTCTTAAGCAGTTTGGAGAGCTCCTCATGAGGATTATCTTGCCTTGGTGCCATTCCATCCCTCAAAGCCCTTACAAAATCCTCCATGCTTATCACAGGTGGCTCCCGTGATGGTCCTGCACCTGTGTGATGTCTTGGTCCTACCATAATGCTATAGATATAATTTTTAAGTTAGTTTATTTACCCCCATTATTTTTAATGTCTTTACTTTGTTTATTTATTTGATTTAGGTGTACCCTATACATGTATCTCAATCATACATTTCATTCAGTCATACAAAAACATCCAACCTTAAGAATTCAATCAATGCATTCAATCATCCATATACATACAATAATGTTTACTATGTTATTTAAAACATAGCTCTGACACCAACTGTGGTGACCCCTTTAAATTTTCACACATAGATTTTTTTTTTTACAAAAGGAATATATATTTAAATCCCATGTAGTTAAGTTTGAATATTTAGAAAATTCATAGATTCTTTCCCAAGATCCTGAATTACCAATATAAATATATCAGTTCATAATTCACCTTAAAATAGCTTTACATATTTGAAGATATGTTTGCTTCCTTTGTTTTGTATGTGATGATATTTACAACAGGCTCTATGCATATGGGGTTTGTAGTGCAAGTACAGTGCACCTTTGCATTTTCTTTTCTCAATATTCTACTCTTTCTGCCTATATATGTCTACTGTCACATAATGCAGTATTTAAGTGTTAAGAGGTATAACTGAGAGAAGTACAATTGCTAATATGAACATGCAAATCTGTTTTCACAATCACATTTTCATTTCAGGTTGAACAATTTATATTTGCACTGCATTTTCTTAAATAGGTTGGTAATGCATACTGGTATGCTTCGAGTTTATATTTCAAAAACTTGGAGTTTTTATGTCACTTTCTTCGAGCTGGAAACACTTGTACAACATCAATTGTGGTGAAGTGATTTCAGGCTATAAGGGTCTGACCCTTAACCATCTAGGCTGGTCATGATCCCATTCTTGCAACTTTCAGAACCATATTTCTTATGTAAATCATTTCCACAAACACTCTTTCTTATCACCGGTTTGTTTTTGTCACATAAAAGTTTTTCTGAGAATTTGTTTCCCTAAGTTTTCAACACAAAACAAAAATGTTTCCAAATCCATTTCTTTTAAAACTCTTTTTATTTTGAAATCAAATACATGAATATGAGTCATGCATTTTCTCAGAGATTTTGCACCAACCAATATTTGTTACAGGCCATGCATAATCCATTTTGTTCAAAATTTACAAGCTTGTTTTGTTTTTCTGAAAAATCTGTTTTACCTGACTGCTTACAATTTCCATCATCAAGTCACAACATAATTTCATACTAAAGGAAACAGAGACTAACATGCACACATATCATACTGATATTTTATATCAGGTTCCTCAGTTCCCAAAAATATGACCAAAACATTTATAAGAACATCAACTACTCACATGTCATCAGAAATCATTCAACAGAAGTTTAGTTGCATACATACTCAGAAAATCTCCTTACAATTTACTTTAACTACTAATGATAACCAGACCATTTACTATAAGCATCTGCAAATACAAAGCAAAGTTCCTCTTATTTATACTTAGCAGCTAATGCTTCCTTCATTCATCAAGTCAAACTTAATTACCTGCATGCAATTCACTGAGCTGCCCCATTTAATTGAGACACCCAGATGATTGCAAAGGCCACCAAAAGGGTCAGTTTACACTGGTATGAACATTAATGAATTTTATACACATGTTTGGAAATCTTATAAACCTATATCACTTGCATAATCTAGTAGTTTGTAAACTATGCACACCAGTAAATTGCCAGATAACTTCAAGAATACAACCATTCATTCAACATATATGCAACCAGCCATGCATTATTTATAACATCATAAATAAACCCAGGTTATGTTCTCCCAGTTTCTCCCAGCATTTCATTAAGGTCATCACATTAAACCTTATTTAATTTATATCTTTGTTCAGATATTATAACCCAGAGATTTTAAATCTCTTACCCCATTTTTTTATTTATGGTCTAAATCCCCCTGTCAAATGAACACATGTATGCATTGTGAAGGGATCTCCCAGTTAGTCTTATTTATTCCAACACACAAAGGCCTCAGGGTGCACTTGCACCATGCATATACTTCCTCCCACCTGAAGCAAGCAGATCATTGACTAACCCCAAATGACCAATTTAATTTTCTTTCATTTATTCATAGGATCTATTAACCTAATGATTTTCCCCCTCCAGTTTCTGCTTAATTCATTAAACACCAGTTTATGGGTTTGATTATAAAACCCTCAATTCCTCCATGTTTCAGAAAAACATAATTATTTTCTAGTTCAATCCCCATGTTTTCCATTTATTTTCCTTACTGCAGAAATTTGCAACAGATTTTCCGAAACTTTTTAAACATCATGATCCTTCTGTATTATAAAAGAAGAATATGGACAGTGGTATATGTTAAGGAAAATTTACCAAAAACTCAAAAAAAATCCCCCGGTCTTAATATTTAGAAAATAAGCATGAGCCAGAATTCTATCTTGCTGCCTATGTCCTAAATAATTTAGATCCATACTTAACAATAATAAAAACAGAATTAAAAATGCTCAAACCATCTTGGCTTGGAAAAACTATCATACAAAACTCCAAACAGAAATGCACAACAAACATCCATTTCATCCATATCAAACCTATTTCAAAGATTTAAATAATTCTTATAATACTTTTAGGATGCCTACCAGAGGACTTAATGCCACTGCATAAAATAGATTAATGCTCACCTATTATTTTTCTTTTACTATCTTGCTCCTCTACTCAGCAAATCCCTTCAGAGCTGCTTACCCATATTTTCCCTTATTTTATTTTATATGTATATATTTTTTTTCTGAGATGATGATGATCATTATGGTGTACAGGTTTTATAAAGATGTTTTAGTGTAACGCTTCGGTTTTTCGTTGCCGAAAAAACCGAATAGTTATGGGTTTTAAAAAGAATTTAAGAAAAGAAAAAGAGAGAAGATAGAGAAGAGATAGAAAATAGAGGGAAAAGTAGATAGACAATTTTTAGAAAAAACAGAAAAAGAGAATTTGAAAATAGAACAGAACGGGACAGAAGACACAAAAAGAACAGAAAGAACAACAACAGAATCTCACAATTCGTAGCGGAACAACATATAATAATAAATGAATAATCTTTAAATAAAGAACTATATCAGTTATTACATCACATTATATTACATTACATCAAACCATCAGAGTGTACTACAACAACAATAAACAGCGGAAAAGAAATACTATATACTCGTAATATGCTACGCCATCCAGCTTGCCTCCTGCAACTCCAGAATATCCAGAATATCCTGATAAACCTAACTCTTGACTGCCCGTGTGGAAAATTGGTGGGCACCCAGAGTTTAGGAAGGAAAACAATAAACTCCGAGTCAGTCATGTGACTGGTGTGAGAACTCAAAACAGTTTATTTATCTTTAAAATCAAATAAAGGAATATTTTTAAATTCAATTCGCAATGCTTTTAAAAATGAGACTACCATAAGGCCTCCCGCACACACACACATGCAAACGCAGAATCGGAGGAGATTTCTCCTTATGATAGTCAAAGATGCTTGATACGCATTTAAGATAACATTTGATATTATTACTAGTGCATAGTGTAGGAAAATCATTTTGAAAGTAGAATATAAATCTTAGCCAACATAGACATTTCGAACTATGCCTACTATAGCTACTATCCAAACAGTGGTGACCACCATAAGTGAATGGCAGGTTCTACAACTAATACCGTACAAATTTCGTATTGGGAATTGGATTTCCAACAAATGGTCAGGCCAAGGAACTTCCCATTGCCACATGACAATGCCTCTGGATGGACATCCCCGAGAACCAAACCGGATCTCTACCAACACAAGGCCGGGTTACCCCTAACTGGGTAACAACTGACCGAATATGCCATCCCCCGGTCCTTTGGGACCTTTATCCGAGAGCTCTCTAATCAATTCACACAATCATAAAAACAAAGTGTTTCAACATGAGTAAGTATCTGGGCTCCATACCATGATACCACCCTTTTCCAGAAGGAAATGCACATATCCTAAAGGGCGCTACCCCTCATAACCTTGCTGCATCTTTCCTGTTTTGACCATTTCCGGGATGTGAGGCTCGACGAATTCACGTCCACAAAAACATACTTTATACAAAAGCCATGCTTTGGGTCAACAAATGATCAACACAATGATCATTAAGATAGACGATCAAATAAATGATCCTATCACAAATAATCAACACAATGATCATTTCAGCATCACTCAGCATGTCACATTACCAAACTGGGAATATATCGCTGATAACTTCAACTATATAACCTCTGAACTCGTACGTCTCAGAGAAGGGTGTTAAGCTAAAAGAATAAATTCTCCGCCACCTCAGAAATATATTTGAAAGAAATCGGCTTTATATCTCAACTTGTAATGTCAGACATACAATCCATACAAGTCTGTTCCGGGCTCGAACAGAACCGAAGGTACTTACAAAGAAGTCCTTGCAATCCGAATAATCTCTAATCACGTTCGGATTTCCCATCACTTATGGAGATCTCTATACCGGGGATCAGCCAGTGCAGAGACAATCAACAAGAAACCCTCTCGTTTTCGAAAATATCCGGTCTTCAACACCGGTCTTTGAATGCAATTCATAACGACGTATCACATATTCGGAATGGGTTATACGACCCCATGGTCCTTTCCCGGTTAACCCGAATAGTGAGCGCTTATTTTTTTAAAAATAAGTGTGACATTCAATTTCAAACAAATTCACAACAAATACCTATTTAAAGGTAAATATCGATAGTCGGTTATTGATCTATCAATAGATATGCCAACATCACCAGAATCCAAATAATTTTCCAAATTATTTAATTCCAAAAATATCTTTAGAAGATATAACTTTCCATATTTCAAAAATAAATCAATATTTATTTTTAAACCTATTTTCCCAATTCCATTTATAAATTCCATATTGAATTTATACTTCCAAAATATTTATGAATATACGATTTCAAATATTCATTTTCAATTTATCTTCAAAAAGATAAATTCTCTAAACTTTCCATTTCTCATTGGAAAAACAATTTCCATACTTATTTATTTTATAAGTAATCCACAAATTTTATTTATTTTCAACCTTGGAAAATATTCCATATACTCTAATCGAAATTAAGTATATATTTCATTCTTTAAGGAAATCATTCACTTAATCATATTTATTTGGGCCAAAACGAATGTTGCGTAAAACATCGTTACGACAACCCAAAGTCACTAGTATAGGGATTCGAAATTAAAATAGATATGCAAATCCCAATACTATACAAAAACATTTCCTTTCGGAAATCATCTATTATAACAACAGTGTTATAATCTACTATTTCCTTCTATTTCTCGAAAACATCTATTTCAACAATGAATGTTGAAATCTATGATTTCGAATCTCAATATATTTTAAAACATCGTTAGATCGTTTTAATTCTATTTAAAACATCACATTCCAAATAATTCCTTTAACATAATATTCACTATTCAAAAACGTGAATATACTATGTTAATAAATTTCATCACTTCTATTCATTTTAGTTTAAGGAATTTTTCACTGTTTAAAACATGAATATAACTCCATAAATAAATTAGAACAATTTACTTATCAAAATAAGTCGTTTTGAATTTATAAAACAATGTTTATAAATTCCATTCTATTTATTTTACATCAACTTCCTTTTATAAATTTTCTTTATTAACCTATCTCAATTCATATTACAATGATATACTAGAAATTCATATTATAAGTCAAATACTTATAATTTATTCATTTACAAAATCATTCCTTTTAAACTTCATAAATTTTATAAATCTTATAACTTATAAGATTCATTCATTTATCCAACTCATTCCTTTAATAAATTTATAAATTTTATAAGCCTACTGCTTATAAAAATTTTATTTATAACTTCACTGTTATAATTCTATAATTCCAATTTATGACATTCATTTACAATTCTTTCTAACACTTAGAAAAGTTCATTTTACACTTCCAATACTTTTAATTTATAAATATTAATTTATAAATCTTTTTAATATAGAACAATTTATATTATCACTTTAAACACCCTTAAACTCTTTTATAAATTCACCATTTTGATTTATAAAATATTCAAATTTCCATTTATAACTTTACCGTTATAATCCTATAGATTTCATTTCTTTTTGGAATTCATTTACAAATTTTTCTATTACTGATAAAAGCTCGTTTCATAATTCAAGATATTCTAAATTTATAAATATCAATTTATAAATCTTTTAATATAAATCAATTTATATTATTACTTTAAACATCTTTAAACTCTTTTATAGTTTCATCATTTCTGATTTATAAAATAAAAATTTTATAAATCCTATTTTTGAACTTCTTATAATAATTTTAGAAATCCCAGTTTAAACTATTTTATAAAATCACTAATCCCATATTTTCAAAAATCAATTTTTTTTTACTATATTTCTCAAAAATAAAATTTTTATAACATTAAAAATTATAACGTTTATTTATTTTAATGGATCAATTCCAAAAATATCTAATAACGTATATTTCCAAAAAAATCCCTTTAGAAGTTAAAATCGTTGTTTTTAAATTTCAAAAATTTGGATCCGATGATGCAACACATCAAATAGTCAATCACGATTTTTCCAATATCATATATCGATATGATAAACAATCAAACATCACAATATTTAAAATCAATAAATATTTGTGAGGAATCCAGTTGGATCCCTCCAACCTGTTTTCCTGCATCCACAGACATTAGCACAATACCATTCCGTTTCAAGATGGAATATCGCGGTATATGGGATTTTATAAATATATATCCGCTTACTAACGGCGCATAGGGTCTCATCCGCTAAAAAGAAATGCGGGAAATCAATCAACTGCAATATATACATATGCCAATATATATATATTGCTATATATATAATATAATACCAATTCCACTTCGAGGTGGAATATCGCGGTATATGTGTGTAATAAATAACCTCCGCTTACTAACGGCGTATAGGGTCTATTCACATCCAATATATATATCAATCATCATTCAATCATTCAATCAACACAGTCAATCAAATTTTAAATTTAACTATTTAAAATTTAAATAAACAACAGAAATTCCTTTTGAGTGAGAAGTTCTCACCTTTGCATTTATTAGCGATCCAATTTCCCTCCTGACTCGATTTTCTTGATTTATACCTAGTATAAATATTTTATACAATTCAATTAATATTCGAATCAATTGAATAAATTAAATTTTCATTTGACAAATTTTAAATTCATCAGTTTTCTCCTTTAAATAGTTTAAATTAACTGATAGTTTTATTTTTAAACCAATTTCTTGTTTAAACAAGTTTATTTACAAATTATTAAATTTCCTTTCTTAATAAATTGTTTCAAACAATTCTTTTTAATACTTTGTTTTAACAAAAAAAACTTAAATTCAAACTATTTTTATAAATTTATTAAACAAATTTTCTTTAATAAATTTTCTCATTTGGAACTAAATTTATAATTAACTGATATATTTTGTTTTAACAAATAATTTTAAACATATCTCCTTTTATAAAGTCCTTTAAATTTCAAATTCCTTTTCAAATATTCATTCATTTTTTTTTCAATTATAATTTAAAATCTAAAACTAAATTTCCTTTTTAAAAATATCTTTAATAACTATATAATTTCAAATAAGCTTATTAACCACTTTAATTACCTTAATAAATTATTTATAATATAACTTAGTAAATTAAAACTCATGCTAAAAAAAATTCTTTCTGTTTAAACCTAACTATTTATATTTTGTTTATTTTTTTTTTTTTTTTGTATATATATATTTATTAACTAATTTAAAACAAAAATAAATTTTAATACCTTACTGTTGAATCTCGTCGCGTATGCCTGCGCACCCCCTACTCGCGTGCGCGCCACAGTCCCCCCCCCATCGATTGCGTCACGCGCCGCCGCTGTCCTTCACCTCACCATCGCGACACACACCTGTCCCCACGAACCACCTCGACCTCAACGCGCGCCACCACTTCGAGTCGCGCCGCCGCAACTCCAAATCCCCACGCGCACGCCTCCCCATCGAACGCAGATCCACACGAAGGCCCCCCCATTCGCCATCAACAGACCCGAGTTTCTCCAGTGCCCTAGCCTCCACGCTCGCGCGCCGAGCTCAACTGAGCTACCAACCTCATGTGCTTCAATTTGGGAACGCGCTGGCTCGAATAGAAAAATGGAAGAGAGGGGAAGAGGGACGTCGGCCATTGTTTCAATTTGAACAAGAAATTTAGAAAAGAGGGAGAGGGAAACGAATTGATTTCGAAACAAGGCTTTCATATATTTATTTTTCTTTCGGCCATTTTTAACTTCGTGAATATAGATTTGAACTGAGGAGAAGAGGAAGTATTTACAATTGAAAGAAGTATGGTTTACACGATTTCTCAGCGTGATTTTAGGCAAAGATTTAGGCGTGGTAAAAGGAAGATAACGTGCGTTTGTTAATAAATTAAATTTAAATTCAAGTTTAAATCGAATTTAATTTCAACGCGTTTGATCGACGTGTGCTCACATATCAACTCCGAAAAACACGAAATTTGAAATCCGGCAATAATTCAATATTCCGGACCCAATGGAACTGGTTTCGTCGAATTCCGAGACTGTGCCTCGGACGACTATTTTTAAATATCGATTCGAACAATTAAATTTCAAAACTGAACAATTCACTTTCAATTTCAATTCTGAAGCTTCTATTATTTTCAATATTATTAATATGAATTTTACAAGCCTTTGAAATATTTTTAATCGGCTTTAAATTGAAGATTCAAATTATTATTCAACTTTCAATAGATTAAATTCTATAATTTAATCGCCAATTTCAAAGTTATATTGAAAATTCAATCTAAACCATCATTCAAATATTTAAAATTAATTAAATATTTCCAAATTAAATTATTTAAAATTCTGGGTCGTTACAATCTTTCCCCCTTAAAAGAATTTCGTCCCGAAATTATAAGTTAAGAAGAATGCCCTTATCCCGTCTATTATTTTTCACAATCCAAATAGTTTTATCAACTTACTAGCCTAAATCTTTTTATTAAAGATTCACTATCATTTCAACTAGCTTTTCAACTTCATTTATAAGTTTCAAACAACATTGTTTTACTAACCATTCAAGTTTAAATTCAAATTCAAATTTCAAACTTTCAAATTTTTCTCAAAATTTTTCTAACACCCTAAATTTTTGAAAAATTTCGCCAGCGTTTCCTTTGCGCGGCTAGCTCGGTACGACTACAAAATGGCACCACGGCCCCTCAGAATCAAAAAGAAAAGAGAAAAGCCAAGTGGCTAGAGAAGAAAGTCATCAAATCTCATACTGAAATTGAAATACGTACCTTTTTGTCGAGCAATTAAATTTTATCTTCGAAATCAAAATCTCAATTCCTTTATATACCTGTATAACCTGTATCATCTGCTAGTAGTAGCATCCAAATCCAACATTAAAACTATTTTGCAAATTTTATTACAAAATTTCCAATATATGCTTCTTATACGTTTTTACTTCACTATTGAAGTTACATATTTAATTTTTATTCAATTTCACGTTTCAATTCAATTCACACTTCAAATTCATTCGAATTCAATTCTCAATTTAAATTCTATTTGAATTAAATTCTAAATTCTAAATATTGAATTCTATTGATTAACTAATTTAATTCAATTTGTACATTCACATTACTACATTGAATTAGTTTTATTCATTAATTCATTTCAATATTTCAATTCATCTCGTTTTCTTGCTTACTACCAATTCATATACCATCTTTATTCAATCTTTATTCACATTCCATATTCATTCCATTTGAAATTATTTCACAAATGAATAAATTATCAAGTTAATTTACTTGAATTCAATTTATTTTATTTATTCAATTCCATATACTAATGATAATAATCCAATATTATTATTTCCTAGCAATCATGCAACCATATACTATAATAATTCATAGAAAATCATTTCTTTTCTATACCAAAATAGTTTTGGGCAAATTTATTTTATTTACCCTATTCAAAAACAATTTTATATTCACTAACAAATACGCGCTCATGTCTATTATTACACTCAAACTCATTCTAGAGTACTGCTGACTCTATCTCTAACGAGTAATACCCTACAGAACCATGGTTCTCGCTTAACCAACAGCTCTGATACCAAATGTAACGCTTCGGTTTTTCGTTGCCGAAAAAACGGAATAGTTATGGGTTTTAAAAAGAATTTAAGAAAAGAAAAAGAGAGAAGATAGAGAAGAGATAGAAAATAGAGGGAAAAGTAGATAGACAATTTTTAGAAAAAACAGAAAAAGAGAATTTGAAAATAGAACAGAACGGGACAGAAGACACAAAAAGAACAGAAAGAACAACAACAGAATCTCACAATTCGCAGCGGAACAACATATAATAATAAATGAATAATCTTTAAATAAAGAACTATATCAGTTATTACATCACATTATATTACATTACATCAAACCATCAGAGTGTACTACAACAACAATAAACAGCGGAAAAGAAATACTATATACTCGTAATATGCTACGCCATCCAGCTTGCCTCCTGCAACTCCAGAATATCCAGAATATCCTGATAAACCTAACTCTTGACTGCCCGTGTGGAAAATTGGTGGGCACCCAGAGTTTAGGAAGGAAAACAATAAACTCCGAGTCAGTCATGTGACTGGTGTGAGAACTCAAAACAGTTTATTTATCTTTAAAATCAAATAGAGGAATATTTTTAAATTCAATTCGCAATGCTTTTAAAAATGAGACTACCATAAGGCCTCCCGCACACACACACATGCAAACGCAGAATCGGAGGAGATTTCTCCTTATGATAGTCAAAGATGCTTGATACGCATTTAAGATAACATTTGATATTATTACTAGTGCATAGTGTAGGAAAATCATTTTGAAAGTAGAATATAAATCTTAGCCAACATAGACATTTCGAACTATGCCTACTATAGCTACTATCCAAACAGTGGTGACCACCATAAGTGAATGGCAGGTTCTACAACTAATACCGTACAAATTTCGTATTGGGAATTGGATTTCCAACAAATGGTCAGGCCAAGGAACTTCCCATTGCCACATGAGAATGCCTCTGGATGGACATCCCCGAGAACCAAACCGGATCTCTACCAACACAAGGCCGGGTTACCCCTAACTGGGTAACAACTGACCGAATATGCCATCCCCCGGTCCTTTGGGACCTTTATCCGAGAGCTCTCTAATCAATTCACACAATCATAAAAACAAAGTGTTTCAACATGAGTAAGTATCTGGGCTCCATACCATGATACCACCCTTTTCCAGAAGGAAATGCACATATCCTAAAGGGCGCTACCCCTCATAACCTTGCTGCATCTTTCCTGTTTTGACCATTTCCGGGATGTGAGGCTCGACGAATTCACGTCCACAAAAACATACTTTATACAAAAGCCATGCTTTGGGTCAACAAATGATCAACACAATGATCATTAAGATAGACGATCAAATAAATGATCCTATCACAAATAATCAACACAATGATCATTTCAGCATCACTCAGCATGTCACATTACCAAACTGGGAATATATCGCTGATAACTTCAACTATATAACCTCTGAACTCGTACGTCTCAGAGAAGGGTGTTAAGCTAAAAGAATAAATTCTCCGCCACCTCAGAAATATATTTGAAAGAAATCGGCTTTATATCTCAACTTGTAATGTCAGACATACAATCCATACAAGTCTGTTCCGGGCTCGAACAGAACCGAAGGCACTTACAAAGAAGTCCTTGCAATCCGAATAATCTCTAATCACGTTCGGATTTCCCATCACTTATGGAGATCTCTATACCGGGGATCAGCCAGTGCAGAGACAATCAACAAGAAACCCTCTCGTTTTCGAAAATATCCGGTCTTCAACACCGGTCTTCGAATGCAATTCATAACGACGTATCACATATTCGGAATGGGTTATACGACCCCATGGTCCTTTCCCGGTTAACCCGAATAGTGAGCGCTTATTTTTTTAAAAATAAGTGTGACATTCAATTTCAAACAAATTCACAACAAATACCTATTTAAAGGTAAATATCGATAGTCGGTTATTGATCTATCAATAGATATGCCAACATCACCAGAATCCCAATAATTTTCCAAATTATTTAATTCCAAAAATATCTTTAGAAGATATAACTTTCCATATTTCAAAAATAAATCAATATTTATTTTTAAACCTATTTTCCCAATTCCATTTATAAATTCCATATTGAATTTATACTTCCAAAATATTTATGAATATACGATTTCAAATATTCATTTTCAATTTATCTTCAAAAAGATAAATTCTCTAAACTTTCCATTTCTCATTGGAAAAACAATTTCCATACTTATTTATTTTATAAGTAATCCACAAATTTTATTTATTTTCAACCTTGGAAAATATTCCATATACTCTAATCGAAATTAAGTATATATTTCATTCTTTAAGGAAATCATTCACTTAATCATATTTATTTGGGCCAAAACGAATGTTGCGTAAAACATCGTTACGACAACCCAAAGTCACTAGTATAGGGATTCGAAATTAAAATAGATATGTAAATCCCAATACTATACAAAAACATTTCCTTTCGGAAATCATCTATTATAACAACAGTGTTATAATCTACTATTTCCTTCTATTTCTCGAAAACATCTATTTCAACAATGAATGTTGAAATCTATGATTTCGAATCTCAATATATTTTAAAACATCGTTAGATCGTTTTAATTCTATTTAAAACATCACATTCCAAATAATTCCTTTAACATAATATTCACTATTCAAAAACGTGAATATACTATGTTAATAAATTTCATCACTTCTATT
Source organism: Allium cepa (assembly GCA_030765085.1). Classification (NCBI taxonomy): domain Eukaryota; kingdom Viridiplantae; phylum Streptophyta; class Magnoliopsida; order Asparagales; family Amaryllidaceae; genus Allium; species Allium cepa. Next base: position 218,117,328 of record CM060934.1, on the reverse strand, counting down.
CATTTTAGTTTAAGGAATTTTTCACTGTTTAAAACATGAATATAACTCCATAAATAAATTAGAACAATTTACTTATCAAAATAAGTCGTTTTGAATTTATAAAACAACGTTTATAAATTCCATTCTATTTATTTTACATCAACTTCCTTTTATAAATTTTCTTTATTAACCTATCTCAATTCATATTACAATGATATACTAGAAATTCATATTATAAGTCAAATACTTATAATTTATTCATTTACAAAATCATTCCTTTTAAACTTCATAAATTTTATAAATCTTATAACTTATAAGATTCATTCATTTATCCAACTCATTCCTTTAATAAATTTATAAATTTTATAAGCCTACTGCTTATAAAATTTTTATTTATAACTTCACTGTTATAATTCTATAATTCCAATTTATGACATTCATTTACAGTTCTTTCTAACACTTAGAAAAGTTCATTTTACACTTCCAATACTTTTAATTTATAAATATTAATTTATAAATCTTTTTAATATAGAACAATTTATATTATCACTTTAAACACCCTTAAACTCTTTTATAAATTCACCATTTTGATTTATAAAATATTCAAATTTCCATTTATAACTTTACCGTTATAATCCTATAGATTTCATTTCTTTTTGGAATTCATTTACAAATTTTTCTATTACTGATAAAAGCTCGTTTCATAATTCAAGATATTCTAAATTTATAAATATCAATTTATAAATCTTTTAATATAAATCAATTTATATTATTACTTTAAACATCTTTAAACTCTTTTATAGTTTCATCATTTCTGATTTATAAAATAAAAATTTTATAAATCCTATTTTTGAACTTCTTATAATAATTTTAGAAATCCCAGTTTAAACTATTTTATAAAATCACTAATCCCATATTTTCAAAAATCAATTTTTTTTTACTATATTTCTCAAAAATAAAATTTTTATAACATTAAAAATTATAACGTTTATTTATTTTAATGGATCAATTCCAAAAATATTTAATAACGTATATTTCCAAAAAAATCCCTTTAGAAGTTAAAATCGTTGTTTTTAAATTTCAAAAATTTGGATCCGATGATGCAACACATCAAATAGTCAATCACGATTTTTCCAATATCATATATCGATATGATAAACAATCAAACATCACAATATTTAAAATCAATAAATATTTGTGAGGAATCCAGTTGGATCCCTCCAACCTGTTTTCCTGCATCCACAGACATTAGCACAATACCATTCCGTTTCAAGACGGAATATCGCGGTATATGGGATTTTATAAATATATATCCGCTTACTAACGGCGCATAGGGTCTCATCCGCTAAAAAGAAATGCGGGAAATCAATCAACTGCAATATATACATATGCCAATATATATATATTGCTATATATATAATATAATACCAATTCCACTTCGAGGTGGAATATCGCGGTATATGTGTGTAATAAATAACCTCCGCTTACTAACGGCGTATAGGGTCTATTCACATCCAATATATATATCAATCATCATTCAATCATTCAATCAACACAGTCAATCAAATTTTAAATTTAACTATTTAAAATTTAAATAAACAACAGAAGTTCCTTTTGAGTGAGAAGTTCTCACCTTTGCATTTATTAGCGATCCAATTTCCCTCCTGACTCGATTTTCTTGATTTATACCTAGTATAAATATTTTATACAATTCAATTAATATTCGAATCAATTGAATAAATTAAATTTTCATTTGACAAATTTTAAATTCATCAGTTTTCTCCTTTAAATAGTTTAAATTAACTGATAGTTTTATTTTTAAACCAATTTCTTGTTTAAACAAGTTTATTTACAAATTATTAAATTTCCTTTCTTAATAAATTGTTTCAAACAATTCTTTTTAATACTTTGTTTTAACAAAAAAAACTTAAATTCAAACTATTTTTATAAATTTATTAAACAAATTTTCTTTAATAAATTTTCTCATTTGGAACTAAATTTATAATTAACTGATATATTTTGTTTTAACAAATAATTTTAAACATATCTCCTTTTATAAAGTCCTTTAAATTTCAAATTCCTTTTCAAATATTCATTCATTTTTTTTTCAATTATAATTTAAAATCTAAAACTAAATTTCCTTTTTAAAAATATCTTTAATAACTATATAATTTCAAATAAGCTTATTAACCACTTTAATTACCTTAATAAATTATTTATAATATAACTTAGTAAATTAATACTCATGCTAAAAAAAATTCTTTCTGTTTAAACCTAACTATTTATATTTTGTTTATTATTATTTTTTTTTTTTTTGTATATATATATTTATTAACTAATTTAAAACAAAAATAAATTTTAATACCTTACTGTTGAATCTCGTCGCGTATGCCTGCGCACCCCCTACTCGCGTGCGCGCCACAGTCCCCCCCCCCATCGATTGCGTCACGCGCCGCCGCTGTCCTTCACCTCACCATCGCGACACACACCTGTCCCCACGAACCACCTCGACCTCAACGCGCGCCACCACTTCGAGTCGCGCCGCCGCAACTCCAAATCCCCACGCGCACGCCTCCCCATCGAACGCAGATCCACACGAAGGCCCCCCCATTCGCCATCAACAGACCCGAGTTTCTCCAGTGCCCTAGCCTCCACGCTCGCGCGCCGAGCTCAACTGAGCTACCAACCTCATGTGCTTCAATTTGGGAACGCGCTGGCTCGAATAGAAAAATGGAAGAGAGGGGAAGAGGGACGTCGGCCATTGTTTCAATTTGAACAAGAAATTTAGAAAAGAGGGAGAGGGAAACGAATTGATTTCGAAACAAGGCTTTCATATATTTATTTTTCTTTCGGCCATTTTTAACTTCGTGAATATAGATTTGAACTGAGGAGAAGAGGAAGTATTTACAATTGAAAGAAGTATGGTTTACACGATTTCTCAGCGTGATTTTAGGCAAAGATTTAGGCGTGGTAAAAGGAAGATAACGTGCGTTTGTTAATAAATTAAATTTAAATTCAAGTTTAAATCGAATTTAATTTCAACGCGTTTGATCGACGTGTGCTCACATATCAACTCCGAAAAACACGAAATTTGAAATCCGGCAATAATTCAATATTCCGGACCCAATGGAACTGGTTTCGTCGAATTCCGAGACTGTGCCTCGGACGACTATTTTTAAATATCGATTCGAACAATTAAATTTCAAAACTGAACAATTCACTTTCAATTTCAATTCTGAAGCTTCTATTATTTTCAATATTATTAATATGAATTTTACAAGCCTTTGAAATATTTTTAATCGGCTTTAAATTGAAGATTCAAATTATTATTCAACTTTCAATAGATTAAATTCTATAATTTAATCGCCAATTTCAAAGTTATATTGAAAATTCAATCTAAACCATCATTCAAATATTTAAAATTAATTAAATATTTCCAAATTAAATTATTTAAAATTCTGGGTCGTTACATTTAGGGTTTATGGAAATGGGTAATTCCTTTGATACCCCTTTATTCTTCATGCACAGTTTATACTCATGCATGGTCCTCAATTGGAATTATACTCACTTGATTTCCTTTAGTAGTTATTTCGGGATTTCCAATACTTTAATTACTGCATGCGATTTCCATGATCTCATTCTATTCATGCCATATGCATGTGACCTTTGTATATTTTATTTTCTGCTCAGTCTTTAATCTTTTTTTTATTCCTCCTTTAAAACAACAACTACTTTTTACATATTATGTGATAAAAATTATACACACACAAGATTATTTATTATAATTTTTTTTTCTGGCAGCAAGATTATATAAGTCATTTGAAACTTCATAAATTTCCATTGTATTTTGCTTCTTAAATTAAACAGAAAATTCCCTTTATTTTAAATACATATACTCATATAATTCTTTAGACATGGAACTATATTTGTTTTAAGTCCCCATTTTCTTTATAACTTCAGAAATTCTTAAAGTAAATATAACTTTCATTTTATTTTAGTTTAGGGTCATTACAATAAGTAAGTAACATTCAATTCTTTTTTCGTACAAATATACTCAATACCAATATACTTAGCACTATTTGTAACATCCCGGATTAGCTGCTAGATTTTTGAACATTTAATTCATTTTAAATGTTTAATGTGGATTTTAAATTTATTTTGAAACAAAGAGAATTGGGTTCAATCAATAAAATAAGTCATAATTTTAAATCTGGAAATCCAATTGAATATGAAGAATAATAATTAAATAATTGGACTGGAATAAATTAGAAATTCGGGTGTAAATAGTTGTAAAAAAAGTTTTAAAATTTATTTTTAAGTTTATGTGGTTATATATACTGATAGTGGACTTTTAGATGGGATTAAAAGTCGATAAGTTAAATTTGTAATTTTACAATCATTTAATAATGGAATTTAATATTATTAAAATGCAATTAATCAGATTTTGATCCGAAATGAGTTAAAATGATTTTTAATGCGATTATAAATTTTATATGACTTATTATTAAGTTAGTAAAAATTTTAAAGTGAAATTTTAAGCGTTTTCGACAATTTCAAAATTCGCTTGATTTATTCGACGAGTTAAAATAGCCTTCTAGGGCACAGTCTCAGAATTAGACGAAACTAGTTCCATTGGATCCATAATAGTTAATTATTATCGGATTTCAATTTTCGTAGCAATCGGAGTTGTCGTTTGACAGTGGCAACTCAAAACGCATAGAAATCGTTTTAATCGATTTGATTTAAAATTGATCGTTAAATTCCGTAACTCGCACGTATGACCGAATTAGCCTCTGGAACCTGATCGATTGTGTCCGGAACGCGGAAAAACCCTAGGAACACCTGTTGGTACGTGACATTTGGAGTTCGTTTGCATAAGTTGTAAAAATTTTGAAGAACGATATTAAAATAATATTGAATTATATTATATAAATCAGTATTTGCTAAACCTTAGATGATTACACCGGCAGCCGTTTTATTACTTTTTAATGATCGAAAAACGTCTACATTCTCCTTCAATGTTCGATCAATCCATGCAATGACTCTGAAAACTTTCAACTGAAAACGTAGAGTTCGTTGCGCTTTTGAAATCCAACGGTTAGGTTCTAGTATAATGGCAAGGATCGGCGGCAAATTGGAAGGGAAGGCTGCGCGTTCGTGTTCGATTTTGGAGCTGGGAGTTGCGTCGAGCTTCACTATCTTCCTGCTGATGGTGGAGGAGGGGATGGCGCGTGTTGTGGCGGCGCCTGATCGAGCTCGAGTGGACCGTCGGAGGAGCGGCTTTAAACCCTAAGGCCGCGTTGATTGGTTCGTCTCGCCTGGAACACGCGCGAGCGGAATGAAGAAGATGCGGCCTATTTTTTTAGATGGTGATGAACGACCACGATGATCTCATGTAATAAAATAAAAATTTGTTTTATAAATGTTATTGAAAACTTTAGAAATTGATATTTCATTCATACGTTGTCAATTTTCGACGAAACTGGCGGCATCGGAATCGTAGCGACGAGTACCACGCAGTGGAGCAATTCTAGAATCATTCTGAGCAAATAATTTTTTTAGATTAAATCGGATGACTCGGTTTAATTTAAAATTTCGAATGCTCGTCAAAACTCAAGGTGAGTTAATCTCACTCATATCTGGGATCATAGTTGAATTAAATAGTTAAAATTTAAATAACTGTGTCATTGGCTGAAAATTTATATTTTATCAGTCTGGATTGATGTGTGTGTGTGTGTGTGTGTGTGTTTGTTGCGCTAATATCTGTGGATGCAGGGAAAAACAGATTGGAGGGATCCAACTGGATTCCTCACAATATAGTAATCATTTTTATAATTGATGATGCATTCTATTTATATGTATGATAAATAAATCTGAAATTAAATTGTAGTGTGATATTGTTGGATAATTATAAACCCATAATTTTAAATTATAAATAAATTTAAATGGGTTTAAAGAAAATTAAAGAACTTTCTAAAGAAAGAATTGAAAGAAATAAAATTCGGAAATGGGGTTGGATAAAGAATGAAAAATTTGTAAATTTGGACTTATAAATAAAGTGGAAAATTTATCAGTTGATAAATGTGAAAGATGGATTTCTAGTGACAAATTCTACAAGAAGTTATAAATTGTTTTAAAATAACGATGGGGTTATTTTGATAATAAAGTTTTCCTGAAAATTAAATATGATTTCAAAGAAACCTTTCAAATATAAATTAGCAGTTTAAATGAATATTAGAATATTTTAGAAATACTATTTTAAACCATTGGGATTTAAGTAAATATTTATTTAAGTGATTTCTTAAGTATGATTTTCATTAAGTAAATTAATAATAGTTTTATTTAAAAATGTTATAAGCATATACTTTGAAAGTAAATTTTCGAAATGGAAACAAATGTGTTTAAACTTCGAAAGAAGTTATTTTTAAGAATGGAGACAAATTTACGAAAATTAAACGTAAATTTGCATTCGAATAAATCGGGCTGGATTTATGAGAAGAATTCTCTGGGTTGTTGAAATGGACGTATATTTCTCTGGGAAACCAAGTTCGTGTTTTAAAGTAGATTTTAGGTAAAGTTAAAGTTTAAACTTGTTTCAAAAGTGTTTTTAAGAAATTATTATTTAAAGTAAATAATTAATAAATTAGCTATAATAGTAATTATTTAATAATATTATTAGTAATTATTTTTATATATGGATTTATTTAAAGGATAGTTTGACTTAAGTTATTTGAAACCTTGTATCAATTCTTTTAAAACTCCATCTTTAAATTTCATTTAACTAAACCTTATTTTAAATCAAGTTTATATCTTATAAATAGTTTTACTTTAAATGTTTTGAAATTTTATTTTGGAGTAAATAACTGGTAGTAAATTTACATCTTTTAAAGTATATTTCAGAATAAAGTGTTTTAATTATTTTAAATCTAAATGTTTTTGAACTTGGTTATTTCCAATGGGAATAAATGGTAAAGGATTTACCTTGTAAAGGAATAGATTTGGGAATTGTTTTCAAATGAGTTGGAAATTTGAAAATATATCTTGTAAAGATATTAGAGGCAAATAAATAATGTGGGAAATTATTTATTGTGTGATGGATGTTTGTGAATACAAATTGATAGTTAAATCACGGACTATCAATATTGGACAAATGCGTTAATCGTTTCGAAGAGTCCGGGATCGGGATTTATTTCCCGAAAACCACTTCGATCCAGTTTGTACGTTTCGTGAAACGTGTTCGAGGTCGAAGATGGAGCAGTGAAGTGCAAGGGCTAGCCGCTACTAATCCTGAGGATATTCCAAAATGGATGTAGTAGGAATAGTGCCTTCGGTTCCATTCGAACCCAGGAAGGACTTGTATGGACGAATGCTTTCGAGACACCGTCAGGTGGACGGTGGGCATACTAAGTGAAATGATCTGAAAAGGTAACGCTTAGCCTCAAGCCTCATCAACCGAGAATGACTGAAAATCAGGGGATATGCAGCAAGGCTTCGTGGGTAGCCCCCACTTGAGAGTAAGGTCATCCCTGTCTAGATGTCCCTTTTTGATCTCGGCTTAGTGGTGCGGTTGCTGATCACAACCGTGGGGTGATTTTACTTGGAATTATCCAGTAAGGGATGATTCCGGCCTTGTGTTGCAGGGGAGCGGGTGTACTCCTCGGTACACTGATCTAGACCAGGTACTGTGACAGTTGTACCCCAGTGCCTAGTCATTGTTGGAAATCCATTCTCCCTACGTGCCTTGTACGAGTTTTGTTTGTATTACCCACGTTGTGGCTAGTATGCTGGAATTTAATAAATGTAACAATTTCAGCTATTTGAATAAGTATTTTTATATAGACACTATTATAATATATGAGGATTTTTATAAAAAGTGTTTTAGCTATGTAAGGAAAAAACCCGACATGTTTATTTGTGGCGAGGTCTTACGAGATGCTTTTGTTTTCAAAAGATTTTTTTGAAACTTTAATAATCAAATGGATGTATTTAAGTCACGCTGGTATTCTAGACTGACTCGGGTGTTATTTCATTATAATGCTTAGGTCAGACCGAGTATTATATATATAGGATAGGTTGCCTTTGGAGCAGGAGAGGAGCTGGAGTCCGAGACGTATTATTCGTACTTGATATATATTCCGCTGCTATGATTATTGTTAGGGTGGTAATTGGTGCTGTATTGTGTTATACTCTGATGATGTATTGTATATAAACAGATACGCTTTTCATTTTGTGTGAAGATCTGTTATTGATTATTTTATTTTATTCCGCTACGATTGTGAGATTCTGATACTGTTTAGTTCTTTCTTGCTTCTATCCTCTTTCTTTTTCCTCAACAATCTGTCATTTCCGGCGTTCGATCGTCGGCATATTATACGATGGCGTATTTTGTGTCGATTTTCGAGGGTTGAGAAGGGCGGGTCGTGACACTATTATTTTGCTACATAAAAATTAGTTTAACGTAAGTACGTAAATGATATGATTTTAAGATATAAAATTTTGGGTTCAAAAATATTTTCTATGTAATTATAACATGTGGAAACAAATTTTAAATTTATTGTATATTAGTTTTCCCAATTTTCATTCAAAAAGCCCAAAACATCCACTTTACGAAAAAGATACTTAAAAGACAACCAAAAATATTGCCCAATAATAATTTAGACAATATTATGTCCGTTATTATCCTTATGTATTTTAGACAACAATATTTTCACTTGGTCCATTTCTTCTCATAAATGTTCTTTTTAAGTGAGTGATTGGATAAGTTCTATAAAGGATAGAGTGGACTTGACATGTTTGAGCTCAACTTAAACATAGGTTTCTTTCATATGATTTTTAATTTTTATCACATTATTGTGATTTTGTAGCTTTATTGGTATTTTATTTTTAAGCTCATTAATCATTAAGCTACCAGGTATTTGGCGAATTCAAACACAGAACCAATTACAGTAGCTATCAGCTATTGTACCGTACGCGTTTCAATGAGTTATATTATAACCATTCATGTATTTTCCCTTTGGGTTTTTTGAGAATTTACTATTGTTTAAGTCCATTTTAAGCCATTCAAAAGGGATTATTTATTATCTTTATCAGATTTGGTATATACATTTTGTGTTTGAAGTCCCCATCCTATATTTTGTATTTGAAGTCCCCATCATAAACCGAAATGGAAGATCGAGATGTGTTTATAAACCTTAGTTTTGCAATTCCATTTGTTGAAACCAAAAAAGTAGGGCACAATGAATTAGAAGATTCCCTAATAAAATTAGTACAATCTAAGATTTTTCTGTTACTACATATAAAAGGAAATACTTTTTAGACTTGAGTATTGTATGGTTTAATCATTTCATACATCTTGATTAAGTGCCCATTATTTATACTATTAAACCATAGGGCTACAAGAATGTTTAATATTAAAAACGATTAAATTACACATTCATTCCTTTGGTTTAAAAAGTAACACTATGTACATAAAGTATCCTAGATAATATACAAAATTTTAATATGAGGGAAGACAATGACTTCATACTCTCAAATTTTCCTAATTCATATTATTCTTATGTCCCCCTTAATCTTCCCAATATCAAATTACAACTTCAAAAATCATATACTTTTTAGACAAAATATAATATTAATTTTGCTAACCTATTACAAATCTGCATCGTCACCCAATATTTTTCTACTTCTTCCTTGATTAGCCCGCTTCACCTTATCATATTCTCGATATTATGTTTTCATGTATTTTCTATTGAAATTCCCTTTTCATTTCTACGAAACCTTATATCTGCCAGTTTCATCATTGATTGGACTACTTCATCATTGCCTATTCTCGAAGTTTAGTTTTTAGGGAATTTTATTGAAATCTCCTTTCCATTTCTATAAAATTTCATTCTCAAAACACTAATTTCCTTATTTCTGCATTTCCCCCTTGGTTGTCTAATTTACCACATTCCCTGCTCGGTTTCCTCTTCAATTTTAGTTATATTGTTTCTATAGTGCGCAGTTATACATCTCGACGTGTTATTACCATTTCCATGATTTGTTCTTGAACATACCTTCAGGTATTGTCGTATAACCTTTTTTCCTTATGTTTCTTCTTTTTCGTTCTTACTACATTTATCATGTACTTTGAATTGATATTGTTTTCTAAAAAAATTTGTTCCATAAGATCTTGCAAGAATGTTGATTTCTAAGTTTGGCTTTCCTACGTATTTTAATGTCCATCCGTAAAACCAATTTCTATGAATTTTTATGTGGTTTAAAATGCCAAATTGTGCATAATGCTTTTTTGTTGACTATGTTTAAGTTGAATCAGGAGTTATGTTTTACACCTTAATTAAACTGTATGGATAATCAATATCTCTCAACTATGATGTTTATCATTGAACATTGTTGGTCAATTTTTTGAGTTGAGAAACAATTAATTAAGATTATGTTTGTTACTGAACACGCTTTTGTGAATGTTTCATATACTGATTAGTAATAAGTTTATATTTCTTTCAAATTTTTATCTACATTTGGAATGTGTCTATATAATACAATTATCAAATATATACAAATTATTCTCTCTAGACAGCTATTTTATGCATGTGTGTGTACATATGTATCTGTGAATGTGTATGTTTGTGTATACTTGTGTGTGTATGCATGCACGTTTGTGTACTCGTATGCATGCATTTATGTGTATATGAGTGTGCTTCTGTGTGCGTAAATGTAATTTCTGTCAAAAAGATATGTGCTTCGATAGATTCATTTGTTTTCCAAACTTTATTTATAGGTAGCTACGATGTCTGTATGTATATCAGGTTATGGGTTACAGTATTTTTTTCTCCATTCGTAAATGTTGAAATAATAAAATGTTTTTTTGTCGAAAAATTTATGTGTTTTGATAGAATCGTTTATTTTGAATTTTCAAAATATCCAAAATGCAGCTTTTTATGTCTTTAATTTCTTTAATCACCCTATGATATATGTCAAAAGCAATAACAGGAATGACATTAAGCATGTTAAAACTTTATATATTCCAAAAGATTACTTTTGTTAAATTTGGATGATTCAAATATTTGTTAAAGAGGAAAGAAATTGATTAATTGATTCATTCAAATCAATTAATTTGACTGATATATGGAAGGATATTTTAAAGGAAACTAATTAATTAGTCAATCAATTAATTATCAATATATTTGCTATATGAATAAATAAATGATTAGGCGTGGAGAATAAATCAATTAATGGAAAAGATATGGAAACCAAGATTACGCCATCCATTTGTACTAAAATAAAATCATGCAATTTGGAAAGATATTTGGGTAATCGGGAAATTGATTTGCTTAATCTCCAAGCAACCCTTCATTATCAAGTCTATTTAAATGAAGGAATTTCCTCTTCATATGCACATGCAAGTGTGAGAGAATCCACCATTATTTTCCCTCTCTTTTGTACTTTTTTCTTTAATGAAATAAAAGAAGTTGTTGGGTCTCCGTGGACGTAGGATATTCATATCCGAACCACGTTAAATCTTCTGTGTCTCTTATTTCTGTTATTATTTCTATGAGACCTCATAATTGATTTTTAAGTGTCGTTGGTATCTAAATAGGCAATTCTAGATCCTGATTAAATAATTCGTTTTCGCTCAAATTAAAACAAATTTCACTACAGTTTGGTATCAGAGCTAGTGTTATTGTTCCCGTTTGGATATTAATGGCTACTTCTAGCAAGTCTGTTGGTAGATCTGGTGTTAATTATGGAGTAACACATTTTGACGGAAAAGGAGATTTTGGTACTTGGAAGATAAAGATGGAGGTTGTATTGAAGAAGGAGAAGACTTACAAGGTTGTTTCTACGCCTGAGAAATTGAAAGGTATTGATGCAGCTGATTTGGAAGAGATGGAAGATGAAGCTCTCACAACAATTCAGTTGAGCCTTTCATATGAAGTTCTTAGAGAATTCTCTCAGAAGAAGACGGCGAAGGAACTATGGGATGCATTATCGGATGCATATCAAGACAAGTCTCTCACTAATCGAATTATTCTTCAGCAACAACTCTATTCGTTCAAGATGAAGCCTGGAGATGATCTCATGGAGCATGTAGATGCTTTGGCGACTTTGATTATGAACCTGAAGGCAACAAAAGTTGATATTACCAATGAGGCTCAAGCTGTGATCCTCTTATGTTTCTTGCCTAAGGAGTATACTGCTTTTGTTAATTACATGATTTATGGCCGCAGTAAAATTAGCATGTCTGATGTACAGGCTGATCTTCATAATGAAGTACTAAGAGGTAGATTGGCGAGCACTAGCTTGGATAGTGATACCAAAGGCTTATTTGTTCAGAGAGGTAGAGGCCAAAGCAGGTCGAAGAAAGGTGGAGGACGAAATTCTTCACGGTCTCAGTCTAGGGGTCCTAAGAATTTGACTTGTCATTATTGTAAGAAACCAGGGCACTTCATAGCACAATGTCCCAAGCTTGAATGTAGAAGAAAATATCCAAAGCAAGCCTCAGCTTCTACAGCGGGGAAATCAGACACAGACACTAATGTATTTACAATTTCTGACTCTTCTGGGAAGAGCAACTTATGGCTGATTGATTTTGGCGCATCCTATCATATGACACCTGATAGGAACTGCTTTTCCACTTACTGTGAAATTGATGGAGGCGATGTTTTGATGGGTAATGATGCTTCTTGTCGTATGGTGGGTGTTGGTAGCGTGATGATTAGGATGTTTGATGGTGTTATTCGTACGATCACTGATGTTAGACATGTACCTGATTTGAAGAGGAGCTTGATCTCTGTTGGGGCATTGAATAGACTTGGCTTGAAGATTGTTGTGGAAGGAGAGAAAATGAAGATATCAAAGGGTTTCATGATTGTTATAAGAGGTGTGAGGGCTGGAAATCTTTATCTATCAAAGGGCATTACTATAATTAGTGAATCGACTTCTGTTACATCTATTGATTCGGATTCTTCCAGATTATGGCACTTACGGATGGGTCACATCGGTGAGCGCAGCATGGATAAGTTGAGAAAACGAGGATTGATTGATGGAGTTCATCATTCAAAACTTGGTTTTTGTGAAGAGTGTGTTCTTGGAAAGCCGACAAAGATTTTTTTTGGTATAGGACATCATAAAGCAAAACCTGTCTTGGAGTATGTTCATACCGATATCTGGGGTCCCTCCCTTTGCCCATCTATAGGTGAAGCTAGATATTTCGTTTCATTTATAGATGTAACGTATGGGTATACTTTCTTCAGTCAAAGAGTGAAACTTTTGCCAAGTTTCGGAAGTGGAAATCTATGATTAGAAGCAGTCAGGGAAGAAATTGAAAGTTCTCCGTTCAGATAATTGCAGTGAATTTGTATCACAGGAATTCATCGATTATTGTGAGTATAAAGGCATTAAGAGGCATTATACTACACCAGGCGACCCCCAGTCTAATGGAGTTGCAAGAAGGATGAGTCAGACATTATTGGAGAGAACAAGATGCCTTAGACTCACTGCTAAATTGAAGAAGGGATTTTGGGCTGAAGCTTTATCTATAGCAGCTTTCCTCATCAACCGCATACCTTCTATCGCCATAGATATAAAGATCCCTAAAGAAGTATGGAAATGAGAGCCTATTAGCTAATCATTTCTCAGAGTGTTCGGTTGCCCAGCTTATGTACATGAGAGCAAAGGAAAGCTGGAACCTAGAGCTCGCAAGTGTATTTTTCTAGGTTATAGAAGAGGAGTGAAGGGATATAGGTTGTGGTATCCTATTAGTAAGAAGATCGTTATGAGAAGTCATGTGACTTATGATGAGAAGGCTATGTTGAAGGTGGAGCCTTCCTCATCAGATGACAACGAGAGGACATGTGAAGAATACCAAACACAAAGCAAGTCATCTGTTGATTCTTTCCATAGACGTTCAAATGGTGTTTTTGATGACACCGTGGTTGATGAGGATAATATCGATGTTGGTACAGAGGATCAAACTCAAGATGGAGCTCATTCAGAACCTAGACCTGTCATACATATAAGAAAGCCTAAGTGGCTTGATGAGTTTGTTGGATTGAGCATCGAAGTTATTAATTTCGATGATATGACAACATGTTCTTTGAATGTTGTCCATGATGAGCCCTGTAATTATAGAGAAGCTATCACATCAGTTAATAGTTCCAGTTGGTTAGTTGCTATGATGGAGGAGATTGAATCATTGCAGAGAAATAATACTTGGGATTTGGTGCCTCTTCCCACCAACAAGAAAGATATTGGATGCAAGTGGATCTATAGAGTAAAAGATGGCGAAAATGGTAATCTCAGATACAAGGCAAGATTAGTTACAAAGGGGTATGTTCAGAAGAAGGTGGTAGAGTATCATGATATCTTTGCTCCAGTGGTTAGGCATACTTCTATTCGTATTCTTTTGGCATTCGCTGCTCATTATGATATGGAATTAGAGCAACTTGATGTTAAAACTGCATTCTTGCATGGTGATCTGGATGAGGAGATTTATTTAAAGCAGTCGGAAGGGTTCATTGATAGTAGCAGAGCAGACTATGTTTGCAAACTCAACAAACCTCTATATGGACTGAAGCAGTCTCCTAGACTATGGTACAAGAGGTTTAATAATTTATGCTTTCACAGGGATACCCCAGAAGTTTCAAACACCAGTGTGTTTATTTCAGGAGATGCGATGGTGATATGATTTATTTGTTGTTATATGTTGATATGCTGATTGCATCTCGGGGTATGGTCAGAATTAAGGAGTTGAAAGCGGAGCTCAGTAGAGAGTTTGACGTGAAAGATTCGGGAAAGGCACAAAGAATATTGGGTATGAAGATAAGTAGGGATAGGAAGCGGAGAGATTAAGTCTCACTCAAGCGCAGTACATCGAGAAAGTCCTTGCTCGATTTGGAATGGAGAAAGCCAAACTGGTTGGCACTCCATTAGGCCCTCATTTTAAGTTGTCAAAAGACTTATCTCCCTCATCGAAAGAAGACAAGAGGTATATGGCTGATATACCTTATTATGGTGCTGTTGGTAGCCTTATGTATGCGATGGTATGCACAAGACCAGATTTGGCCCACGCAGTAGGTGTTGTGAGTCGATATATGTCTAACCCAAGCAAAGAGCATTGGCAAGTTGTGAAGTGGATTCTTAGATATCTTCGAGTTACTTCTTCGATGGGCTTGTTATATGGTGGAGTAATGGTGACATCTTTCTTAGAGAATACCGTGATTCCGATTAAAATGGGGATAAGATACTAGGAAATCAGTGTCGGGCTATGTTTTTACACTTGGCGTAGGCTCGATTTCATGGAGATCAAAGCTGCAATTTAACATAGCTTTGTCAACTACCGAAGCAGAGTTGATATCGATTGTGGAAGCAACGAAGGAAGGATTATACTTACTTCAGTTGTTGGATGATCTTTCAATAGTGCATCGGACAGTAGAGCTATTTTCAGACAGTCAGAGTGCAATTCATCTTGTAGAAAATCAAGCTTATAGTTCACAAGCACACTGATGTTAGAGGTTTCTTTTTTATGCTTAAGGAAGAACGAAGCAAGATCAAATTGTTGAAGGTGGGTACTTTGGATAATCCTTTAGATATGATGACTAAGTCACTTCCAAAGGACAAGTTTGAGTATTGCTCAAACTTGATCATTTTGGCACCTGTTACTTGAGCGCCATGGTGCGCTAGACCCAACAACTTCTATGTTGATTGCTTGAGAATAAAGTGATGAAGAGAGATTGTTATATTTGAATCAAGATGGAGTGTTAAATTTGGATGATTCAAATATTTGTTAGAGAGGAAAGAAATTGATTAATTGATTCATTCAAAACAATTAATTTGGCTGATATATGGATGGACTTTTGAAAGGAAACTAATTAATTAGTCAATCAATTAATTAGTCAATACATTTTCTATATGAAGAAATAAATGATTAGGCGTGGAGAATAAATAAATCAAAGGAAAAGATATGGAAACTAAGATTACGCCATCTATTTGTACTAAAATCAAATCATGCAATTTGGAAAGATATCTGGGTAATTGGGAAATTGATTTGCTTAATCTCCAAGCAACCCTTCATTATCAAGTCTATTTAAACAAAGGAATTTCATCTTCATATTCACATGCAAGTGTGAGAGAATCCACCATAGTTTTTCCCTCTCTTTTATACTTTTTTCTTTAACGAAAGAAAAGAAGTTGTTGTGTCTCCGTGGACGTAGGATATTCATATCGAACCACGTTAAATCTTCTGTGTCTCTTATTTCTGTGAGACATCATAATTGATTTTTTAAGTGTCATTGGTATCTAAATAGGCAATACTAGATCCTAATCAAATGATTCGCTTCTGCTCAAATTAAAACAAATTTCACTACAACTTTTACATGCATAACTTCCAATCCTAAGTACATATAGATTTCTCTTAATCTAATACCATATTGGAATAGAGATATCTATAGGTTTAAGTTATATTTCTTTAGTAGGAAAAGAAAACATGGGATGTTTGTATCGGGTGATACGTTGTTTGTTGGAAACTTCGTAACAATGATAATATAACTTTAATATTGCATCATTTTTGTTAGTAAGGAATTTTTCTCCAAATAAAGATAATTCCAATTCATATATCATATCCTTCTTTTACTGCCCTAAAAAATTAAAAATTAAAAATTGTTTGTGTCAAAATTGGACACAACACTCGTCGGAAGTTTTTGAAGAGATAATAAATGAAGAAAGTAAATTAAAATGTGGATTATCTAACAAAAACTCCAAATGAAGAAAGTAAATTGCACAAGAGACAACGATTTAGAGTGGTTCGGCGTTTTGCTTACGTCCACTATGAAGTTTTGTTACTTTATTGCTTGATATTCGGAGAATACAACTTTTTTATGTCGAAGTACAGCAAATAATAAGCCAAAATTCGAAATCAAGGGCAGTAGTGGTGCTATGAAGCAATTCTGGCAGCGCTCGGGC
The DNA here is from genome assembly GCA_030765085.1 of Allium cepa. Classification (NCBI taxonomy): domain Eukaryota; kingdom Viridiplantae; phylum Streptophyta; class Magnoliopsida; order Asparagales; family Amaryllidaceae; genus Allium; species Allium cepa. Next base: position 218,100,393 of record CM060934.1, on the reverse strand, counting down.
GTTCTCTTAGTCTTCGAATTCTCCGATCCCCTTTCTGAATGACCAGGGGTTCTATTTATAGGTGTTGGGGGCTGATATTTCGCCTAAAATTCGGGGAGACCGCTTCTGGCACGTGTGGGTGGCCCACATGGCCGAATTCTGGAGACCCGGGCCCACTTTGGGATTGATTCGACCCTTGGTTCGAATCGATCAAAAAAGTGTCCAATCATGATGAAAATTGGCATGGACATTCTTCTATGTATATGCAAGCTCCTGTGAAAATTTCATAGCATTTGGACTTGTAGATCTCAAGTTATGATCGATTCAAGATTGCATTTTTAGTTGATATGCGTGCTTCGAATCCATGGTCTTCGAATCGATAGGGTCTAACCCTTGGTTTCAGCTGCTACAACTTGATGGGTTCGATGTTATGGATTCGAAGGTACCCTCATACGCGTCCTTGGTATCGTTCAGAGTATTTCGTATTTGGTCGATGCGAAGTCTTCTCTGTTTGATGGATTCGAAGGACCTTCATGGGATGGAGTCGAAGATAGGAATACTTCGAGGGATTCGAACCAAGGCAGGTGTGGATGGATTCGAAGCGTGGCTACCTCTGATGGATTCGAACGAAGGCATGTCCCTGATGGATTCAAAGCAGGGATTATGTCTTGTGCATTTGAACCGAGACTTGCTCGATGGATTCGAGGCGAGGCCATCTGATGGATTCGAAGGAAGGGATGACTTGATGGATTCGAACTAGGGGAAGCATTGGATGGATTCGAAGGAAGGGCTTGTCCGATGGAGTCGAAGCAAAGGAGCTCTTCATGGATTCGAGGAAAGGCTTTGGGAGGATGGGTTCGAAGCAATGCATTGTTTATCGATTCGATTGTGAGCCTCTCTCATGGATTCGAACCTATACTCCTTCTGACCGATTCGAACTGAGGTCCTCTCCTCCACTTTCCGTTGGCGATAACTTGAGCATACGAACTCGGATTGCCTCAAAATTTGGAATGTTGGTTCCCACAGCTTCGCTTGTCATGTCTTATCAATTGCAGCCCAATCCGGACTTGGACAAAATCCATCGATATTTGTAGTGAACCGACAATCATTCAAAATTGATGACATGTGACCCTTATTTTCCAGCCAGTTCCTTGGTATCTCGGCCTTGCCAAAAGGCGGGATAACAAAAATAAAATAAATATATCTCTGTTTTATACATATATGCTCCACATGACTTAAATAGCTATAAAAGCATGTTCCAATTTTGCATCAAAATTGATGAAAATGTAAAAAGTGCCAAAGTTAATTATAATTGTCTGAGGCATTCTAATCAGTTCACTAAATCTAAGATGTAATTTGATATATGTATGTAACATGCACAAGTTCATTTGTGTCTGTAATGTGTATATGTGTTATTTATACAAATACACGATATATTTTATGTGTTTTGAAAATTTGTTTGCAGATATTGCTCACATCCATAAAATTGGTCATCGCTACATGGAATACGATGCGAATGATGATCTATAACCACAACTCTTGATGTTGATAAATAAAGTACGAATCAATACTTTGTAACTTCATATTAAATTTTTATTTTCATATTTTTGATGTAGTTTAGTCGTCCAACAAATAACAAAAATAGTTTTTTTAATGGTTAACTGTGTTCTAAGATTTTTTGAGTTGATTCTAAAATAGAATGACTAAATATTACATTAGTGTTATGTGGAATTAATGTCGTTCCTATAACTATAACTTTAAATCATATTTATGTTCAAATTGTTTCAATGCAAAAACATGTAATGGAATCTAAGTGTGTAGAATGTTAGGGTATGAGAAGTGTACTTAGAGTTTAAAATGGTTGCCACCTTTATTTTTAGTTTGTTATCATGTTTTTAGTTATGGCCTATAAAGATCAACAATTTAACTCAATTTGCATGTGATATGGTTCCTTATATTAAAACATAGTATTTACGTCTTCTCTTAGCATATAGCATTTACCCACCGGTTTTAAGCACTTGCCAATCAATCAATCAAATGTAGGCTAGTTTTTGCTTAGTGTAGTAGAGTAAGCTTTATCTTTAATTAATTTTCCCCTCATCATATATTTTCAAGTAATTACAATAGAACAAACCATTTAACTTTACCATATACCATTATTTTCTTTTTAGTGCAGTCGTGCAAAATTATGTATTTATTAGATTTTCACTTCTACTGTTTCAGCTAAAATCTTTTTCCTTCTATTACTTTTATGAATTTAAAGAGACATGTCAACAAAGTCATTCCAAGATATTGATCCAATAAATGCACTTTATAGATTGCAAGTTGAACAATTGTATAGGCTCAATGGGAAGGAAAGAGGCTGCTTGAAGTACTATGCATTTTAGCAATTGTTATTACTATGTTCTTAACGAGTGTCAGTAGGGAGCCGATTGGCGAATCTTTTGATAAACGCTCAGTTTTTGGAAGATATTTAGAATCTATTGGTTATTTGTATATATAAGGTTCCTTGATACGACTTATGCCATGAAGTGTGGGTTTCCAAGAATATTATTAGATTCATTTGGTGTGAGGATATACAAAAAATAATGTTCAATTGATTGTGATATATTTCGAGGCCGAGTTATAATATAAGATTCATGACATTGAAGTTATAGGGATCATACAACTTGGTAGCAAAAAGATGTACAGACTAAGAATTGATAGCGATCAAATATAAAATAACCAAATGAAAATATATTATTTCCATTACTTTTCCCATTTTCTGTGTACATCACCTAAATCATTATACTTCTATGCCTTACAACATTAATTCAAGGCATTTGATCACATGGAGACAAATTGTTTTCAGTTTGTGCTCTATCATAAAATATTTTGTTGTTGTTGATAATGGTACTAGGGCATTTGTCTTCTTTTATTTTATTGCTATTTTAATTTACTGTCCTACATAAATGCTTATGTATGGATTTGGTTTAGGATCAATTTTCTCATAACGTAAATAATGTAATGTCATTATTCAATAGTTGTGTGTGAAGCACGGGTTTGTTTTATCATTATGTTCAAATTGATTTATCTAATGAAGTGTTATGTGGCAAATAAATAATTTATAAGCTGTTATATTTCTGTAAAATGCATATAAAGAATAGTTATATATGAATATTTTATACGACTGAGCCTATTTGATCCTATTGCAATCAGTTTGTTTAGAAGATTTTAATTTTAGCTAGTTATTGTCAATATGATTGCTTGGTTATATAATTAGTAATCATCTATTCATTAACAACATTTTAACGAAACCCAAATAAAGGTAAATAAAAATATGAGCACCACATCATCCTTTGCATGGATTATGGGGCCACGGTCCCAACAGGGGGAGCAAGCCACTTGCTTGAAGGCAAATTTAGAAAACCCAGCGCTTTTAGCAATGTAAGTTTTTAGCTTAATCAGAAACAACGATTAATTTTTTGTTATAACCATTTCATACATGATAAGTTATGAGTTAATTCTACATTTTTTGAACTATAAATTAACTAATAAGTTGAAGCTAAAACCAGGTAGAAGTTGTTTTCAAACCGGAGAACCAAGTAGTTATCGCATAATTATTTATAGTATATATATATATCTGTTATATTGAAGTAGTTATATTACTATATATATGTATATGTATATGTATATGTATATGTATATGTATATGTATATGTATATGTATATGTATATGTATATGTATATGTATATGTATATGTATATGTATATGTATATGTATATGTATATGTATATGTATATGTATATGTATATGTATATGTATATAAAGATAATGGATATTTAATTTATTTTGACCTTTTTGCACTTATTACATATGTAATTTTATCATGGTTGTAACTTCATAACTTATTCCTAAAAATATAAAAGAAGCATGCAAAAGGTTTTAGGTCATAACTTTTCGAGATACGTGACAAAGATATAATGGTGTCTAGCATCCAATCATACGCTTTTAATGTGTAAACAATGAAGTCCTTAAGGTGGTTGCAACTTGCAAGGATAATAACATGTTTCAAACATTTTGTAAAACCAATTATTAGTTTCAATATCATTTTTGTCCTTCCGTCCCACATTTGTACAAAAATTATTGTGGTTGGAGTTTCACACATGGTTACTCATGTTGTTGACCATCATTTATTATGAAGTTAAGAATTTGAAATGTCATATGGAATACACATGCATATTTCATTATAAAAATGATTTAAATACCAGTTCTTTGACAAAATATTTAGTTATATCTCCATTTCAAGTCAGGTGCAGCTAGGTAGTAGCTGAAGAATATATGAAGTGCTAAAATATGGAATGAATTTAGTTAGTTTTGTATTCCACTGATGATCATCTCAAGTTTATTAGTATTGTAGTATGGGAACTGTATTTCTATTTATCTCAAATAAATTATAAATGAATGTTCTTTATAATTGAGGTTGAATTTGTATATATATTTTTAGTTACTATACTACAACTTGGTTTTCATTTGTAGTACGACTAATGTCTACCATCACTGAACCTTTTGATACATAACTTAGCTAAAGAGAACCAAATAGGAAATTGGTTACACAAGTCTATAATTTGGTTTAATATTTCTGTTTCATCTGTTTACCTTGGTATTGTTGCTGGTGATTTATGTAGGTACAAGTTAGAAACTTTCATGTGCTATATATTTTACTTTATTTGCATACATATTTTTATTTTAAGATTACAAAGCTTTCATTGTACATTATTCATTTATTAAAGAACAACTGTACTGCATTCTACTAATAACGGTAAAAATCTTTAATGTGCTAGAACTTAATTAGAAACATAATTCAGGCAAGTCAATTTGATGCCTACGTAACTTAGTAATTATTACTATACAATAAACTATAATTAAATTTTACACTTTCTATTAAGGGGATTTTCACTTCAAGGGCTTATTTGTGCAGGGTAATAAGTGTTAAGGACACTATTTTTGAAAAATTAGTTCTAAGGACATTTTATAGGAAAAAGATAAAAGAATTTATCATTTTCAGTTATACACAAATAATGATAAAATGATTTATCATTTTCCCGTATAACTTAAAAAGATAAATGAATTTATCATTATGCTGTAAATTGTCCTTAAAACTAATTATTCAGAAGTGTAGTCCTTAAAATTTATTATCCTTCAAATATAAGCCCTTCAACCTAATTTCCATTCTATTAATATAAATGTACTATTAAGGTGGCTAACAATTTGCACTTATTATTTACAATTGTTTTATATGTAAGTAGAATATCAAGAAAGATCTAAGAACGTTATTTTTACAGACTTTGTGATCAATTTTTTAACACCACTTCAGCTAGATGTAACATAAAGTAACATGATGTTTTGATTTTCCCGCTAAGTTCAAATTTGATGGTGATATTTCTCAGTATGACATGATATTAAGCAAGTATATTAGCGTTTGGACTTACTTTATGTGGAGGTTTGCATTTTTCTCTATCTTTATCAGAAATTTACTTCAATTTACGATATTATCCTTAGGAAATTGTATTTTACCATTATAGTACAGTACATATACATGGAAATGGTGGAGAAAGTGCAACGAGCAGTTTGCTTAACTTTATGGTTTAATTGAACCTTTTTCTTATTCAACGCAAACTTATTCTTTTCCTACCTTTTCGCAATTAGTGTGTCTCTTGGTTTGAATAGTCCTAGCCAATTCTCTTCTGCTGTTAATATGTTACTTATTATATTTTTTACTTCAAATATAGTTGTTAAATTTTAAATCTAGCTTAAGAGCCTTGCACAAATTTTAACCTTGCATGCTAGAAATAGAGGACCTATTGTTAATTACTTCCATTACCAATAATGGTAAACAAATTATCTGTGCTTTGAAATTGTTGATCTACGTAGAATGCACTCTTAAAGAAATGGATTTCATTTCGTTCATGTTGGTGTTAAATAAGCCATAGTCTAATGGGGAAAAGAAAGAGTCAATTGGCTAACATTTTTAGCTGATATTAGTCATTGAAATTAAACATATTTTTAGCGTCTCCTATTGTATATGTCTATGCAGCACTATATGAAACTAAATCAATGTGACAACTGTCTTAACCAAGCTCTAATAGTGATGCAGCATACCATGATGTCGACTTATGTCTTATGTCGCCTGCCTCCTTTTGTCGCCCACCTCATTATGTAGCTTACGAGTCAAGCCCGTGCCTTAAAGATAACGACTGAAGAAATCAAGCCGCATTTCTATAAGTCGTTCACTATAAGTCGTCCGCTATAAGTCGCTCAAGCTATTATGTCGCTCAAGCTGTTGTGTCTCTCAAGCTGTTAAGTCATTAAGTCGCAACCTGAAGCTATGCTACCTTGTTAAGTCGCATGTTTCTTATGTCGCATTGTTGTTGTGTTGTAACTTGTATGTTGTAAGTCGTATCTTGTTATGTCGTATGATGTTGTAACTTTCTTATGTCGTCTGTTTCAAATGATTGAAATGTGGAAGTTGATTTGAAATTGGTTTTTAAATGGTTGAAGTGTTGGAAAATATATCATATAAAGATATTTAAAAAAAATTGGGAAATTATTTGAAAATCGGGTGATGTTGTGAATATTGATTGATAGTTAAATAACCGACTATCAATATTGACCTTTAAATAGGTATTTTTTGTGAATTGGTTGAAATTGAATGCTACACTTATTTTTAAATTATTGCGCTCATTATTCGGATTACCCACTCCGAATAGTGGTACGACGTAATGGATAGCATTGAAGACCGGTGTTGAAGACCGGATATTTTGAAAACGGAAGGATTACCATCGAATGACTCTTCATTGGCTGATCTCCGATATAGAGATTTTATCACTCTTTGTGATAGGAAGTCCGGACGTGATTAGAAATTATCTGGATTTCAAGGACTTCTTTTGAAGTGCCTTCGGTTCTGTTCGAGCCCGGAACAGACTAGTATGGTTGTATGTTTGACGTTATATTTTGAGATATAAAGCTGGTTTCTATCAAATACATTTCTGTTGGTGGCGGAGAATTCATTCTATTAGCTTAACACCCTTCTCTGAGACGTACGAGCTCAGAGGTTATGTAGTTGATTGTTACTAGTGATATATTCCCAATTTGGTAGCATGGCATGCTGAGTGTTGCTGTGTGATGATCATTTGTTGATCATCTATTGATCAAAGCATGGCTTCGTGCCCAGCTTTATGGAAGATACTTCGTGGGACCTCACACCCCAGAATGGTCAAAATAGGAAGGATGCAACAAGGTTATTAGGGGATCACGCCCCCTTAGTGTATGTCATTTCCTTCTGGATATAAGTGGTAACATGGAATGGAGCCCAGATACTTACTTTGTGGTTGCTGCATTAATATTATTATTATATGGTTGTTGGTTTTGAGGATCCTCGGATAAAGGTCGTTACGACCGGGGGATGGCACATTCGTGTCAGTAGTTACCCAGCAAGGGGTGACCCGGCCTTGTGTTGGCAGAGATCTAACCGTAATGTTAGGTTAGGTTCTCGGGGCGTCTTTCCAGAGGCGTACCTATGTGGCAATGGGAAGTTCCTTGGCCTGACCATTTGTTGGAAATCCAAAGAAAACAATACGAGCCTTGTACGGTTATAGTTGTATTACCTGCCATGGAATGTGGCGGTAACCTGCTATTGAACATGGTAGCCATAGTAGGCATAAGTGCGAAATGTCTATGCTGGCTAAGATTTATATTATACTTTCGAAATGTTTTCTACACTATGCACTAATAATAATGTCAAAAATAATTTGATTTTGCGTAGTAAGCATCTTTGACTATCATAAGGAGAAATCTCCTCCGATTCTGCGTTTGCATTGTGTGTGTGTGCGGGAGGCCTTATGGTAGTCTCATTTTCCAAAAAGCATTGCGAATTGACATTAAAATTTTCCTGTTGTTTGTTTTAAAGATAAATAACTGTTTTAGTTCTCACACCAGTCCCATGATTGACCTGGAGTTTATTGTTCCTTTCCTAAACTCTGGGTGCCCATCAATTTCCACACGGGCAGCCTAGAAACAGGTTATCAGGTTATTCTGGATTTTGGAGTGCTATGGAGCTCAAAAGGCGAGCTGGAAGGCGAGTTGTACCACTTGTATATGATATTATCTTTTCCGCTGTGTATTCAGATTGTAAGGACAAGTTTGTATAACTGTCCATTGTTGAGCTGTGTTCTATATTGTTGTTGTACACTCTGATGATGTAATGTATAAACAGATATAGGTCTTTGATTTAAAGTTATTCATCATCTATTATATGTTGTTCCGCTACGATATGTGAGATTCTAATATTGTTTCTGTTACTTTTCTTTCTTTCTTCTATCTTTTCTTCTACCTCTTCTTTCTTAAACCCCCATGGTTCGATTTTCTGGCATTCGATTGCTCGGCAGTGGATACAGTGGACGTATTGGTGTCGATTTTCGGAAGTCGAAGAATCGGGTCCTGACAATGTGGTATCAGAGCATTTGGTTATGTGACAACCTTGGCTCTGTTGGGTGTTACTCATTAGAGATAGAGTCAATAGTACTCTAGAATGAGTGTGAGTGTAATAATAGATATGAGCACGTAATTGTTAGTGAATATAAAAATTGTTTTATATTGTGTTTGCTTATCCGTTGGCTGTTTGTGAATTCTGGTCGGTGTGTGGGACGCCATACTATCGATAGGAATTTCTAAACACTTAAACGAGGCAAGTCGACATAGTATTATTTTAAATTAGGTAAATGAGATAATTTTTCCTCGATTATGTTTTATATATAAAGGAAATAATTTTTTAGAAATTATTAAAGTGTATATAATTGATTTGGTTATGGATTTGTTGGATGATGGTTGGATGATAGTTGTTTGTTGGTTGCATTTGTTGTTTTATTGCATTTGCTATAATAACATATGTAGTTGTTGTAGTGCTATATGATTTATATTGATGTTATTTTCATATATACATATTTCTCATGGTTTGTTGAGTGTTTAGTAAGTACGGATTGAGCTTGCTTCGCTTTTGGAGCTCGCTTTCGCGCTATATTAGCCGTATATGCTTGCTAATAATAAATAAGGTACATATCTCGCATTAAATATCGTACTTTTACACTTTTTTCCCTGCGGTATGCCTCATCAGTTGATGAGATGTATATTTGTGATATATATACACTGTCATTTTTTTTGGATCGAGCCGCGCAAAGGAGGTTATGGCGAAATTTTCCGAAAATTTAAGGCGTTAGGATATTTTTAAGGAAATTGGAAAATTTTGAAAACTAAGTTTGGATTTGGAAACTTAGTAAAGATTTTGTAAGAAGTTTAACTATGAATTTTGGGAGAGTTAAACACTTAAGATATTTGTAAAATCTAATTTGAACAGTTCGTTTTGAAAAGTTAATGGATTATGTAATTTTTCTTACTTGGTAATTTCGAGGACGAAATTCTTTTAAGGAGGGAAGTTTGTAACGACCCAGAATTTCTGTCAATTAATTTTTTATATTTAATTGATTTTAAATATTAATAAGTGAAATTTGTAAGTCGAATAATTTATTTTTCGAATATCTAAATGTAATTGGATAATTAAATCGATAATTTAATATTTAAAATTCCAGAAATAATTGAAATTGGGTTTAATGTGATTAAAAATAATTTATAAAGTTATAATAAATCATATTGGAGTTATAGTTATGTTATAGAACTTTTAAAATTGAATTTAAAGTTAATTTGTGGAAATTGAATATTTTAATATTTAATTGACGACTAAAAATAGTCATTTTTCAAACTGTCTCGGATTTCGACGAAACTAGTTTCATCGGATCCGTAATTTTATATTATTGTAAGGTTTCAAATTTCGTGTCAATCGGATTTACCGTTGACAGGGGCAAGCCAAAACGCACAGAAATTTGGTCAACCGATTTAATGTAAAATTGATCGTTTATTGCCGTAACTCACACAGATGATCAAATTGGCTCCCGAAACATATTCCATTACGTCCGGAACGCGGGTTAAACCCTAGAAACGCCGGTCACCGTGCGAGATTTGGAGTTCGGAAAATCGGATGAATAGTGATTTTCGCTAAGTTTCTATAAAAGGAACTATTATCCCCTATTTTGCAAAACCTGAGTCAACTCTAACCCTAGCCGGGCCTAATTGATTAATGGCCAAAATCGCTCGATTCTTCAACTATTAATCTCTTCCAATCCGTTCATAATCACGAAAATCATTCAACTACAAAGTGATAGATCTCGTCGAGATCTTTCAATCCATACGAGGATGATGAATATTTGAGCAAAGATGTGGCGGCGATTTGTGTTCAAAGTTACACGTACACGCATGCACCACGAGAAAACCACGTAGCCAAGCTTCGTGTGATCGTCGGCGATGGTGGGCGGGGGAGATAGCTTCGAAATGACGGCACCCGATCGTGCTCTCGACGAACGTAGTGGTCGCGAAATTTTCAAAGATGTGGCGGCTTATGGGTGTTGTTCATGATTTTGTCAGGGGATGGAACCCATGGGAGGAGAAGCTTCCATTAGCAGGCCAGATTTTCTAGAAGGAAATGAACAGCTGTGATCAGCTAGGTTAAATTTTAAAAATAGAAATTGTAAATATGTATATATTAAATTCGTTTAAAGTTTAAAAATGTGTAACTCTTTCATATGAGGTCAAAAAATTACGAAACAAGTCGCGTTGGGTTCGTATTGACGAGCACTACGCGATGGAGCTGGTTTGGAGTCATTTGGAGCTAGTGTGAATTTGGGGTAAAATTAAATGCGTGTTTAATTTTATTCGAAATAAAACGCTACAACTGATATCGGAAACTCAAGATGAGAACTTCTCACTCAATCGAATTGCGTTTCGATTTAAATTTTAAATAGTTAGATTTAAAATTGCTTAATTGTGTGATTGGATGATAAATTGTTATCTATTGTGTTGAAATAGACATTATACGCCGTATATTAAGCGGAGATTATTTATTAAAAACATATACCGCAAATATTTCACCGTGAAGTGAAATTGGTATTATTTATGTACATGGAGTTGATTTCCCGCATTATATAGAGGACGAGACCGCGCCGCATAATAGCGGATAATATTTTATAAATCCCATATACCGCGATATTACGTATTGGAATGGAATTGGTATTGTGCTAACATCTATGGATGCAGGGAAACAGGTTGGAGGGATCCAACTGGATTCCTCACCCGTATTGATTTATTTATAGATATTGTTATATATTTTGTTATTATATTGATATATGATGTTTGGATGCCGTGATTGATTATTTGGTGTCGTTGCATCATTGGGCCAATTTTGAAGTTTTAAAATGTTAAAGGAACGATTTTTAATTTATAAATGATTTTAAAGTGATTTCGAAAATGTACATTTATTGAATTTTGAATTGTTAAAATAAAAAAGATATAATTTTTATTGTTATAAAAATTATGATTTTTACGAAATAACACTTAAGTACGATTTATGGAGTTATATAAGTTTTAATAATGATCTGTAAATTATTGAAGGAATAAGTTTATTTAAAATGAGATTTTTGAACAAATATAAATGGTTTATAAAGAAGATTTATAAAATTGAATTTTTATAAATCTGAAAAAGACTGAAATTTAAAGGAAATTAAAAGATGTTTTTAAAAAACGATGTAATAAATGGATTTTATAAAAGGATAGAATCTATGATTTTAAAGTTATAAAAAGGGAATTTCTTTTGAAAAGAAATAAATTGGAAATCCATCTGATAATTGATTTTGGTGTTTAAAATGAATGTTTGGAAATGCTTTTGGAAATCTATTTGGTGTTTTGAAATGATTTTGGGATCAATTTGAAAATTGATTTTGGATTTAATAGAAATTGATTTCGATTTGAGATTTAAATGAAATTCACTCAGTGTTTAATTTCTTGGAAAATCAATAGGGAATTTGATATGATGTTTTTGGAAATCAATTGAAAAACTTATTTGGTGTTGGAAGTGAATATTTGAAATCAATTTGAAAATCGTATGTCAGTGGATGTTTGAAAATTTAAATTCAAATTGGAATTTATAAAGCAAAGGGAAATTTGTTTAAAAATAAACAATGATTTATTTTTAAATTGTGGAAATGAATTTACGGATTTAAAACGTAAATTTAAATAAATCGAAAGGATTTATTTAATTGGTTTAAATGGACCATTTTGAAATGAAAGTGTATTCTCCCTGGGAAGCCGAGTATATTTCCAAAGAAACTTTTAAAGTATAGATTAAAAGTTCTAAAGCAGTTTTAAAAGAATATTTTGGGAAAATTATCGTCTTAAGTTCTTTTTGAAATCTTTAGAGTACATATTTATTTAGTAAATTATAAAAGTGATTTTTTTAAAGACTAAATTTATAATTATTTTAGAAATTGATTATTTAAATAATTACACTCCATCTACTAATTTTATTTTAAATGAAAATAGTTTGGACTTAAGTTATATATAATATTAGTATAATGCTTTTATAACTAATGTTTGAAAATAAAGTGTTTTAAAAGTAGATTTTTATTTTGAAGTATTTTTCAAATATAGTTTTGGATAAGTAATATAAGTTATTTTCAAGTATTTAGATTTGGCAGATTTCCGGTGGAAATGAAGAGATATTTGTGAATATACCCCGTGAGTGAAAAATGATTTGAAATTCGTTTTCAAAGTCAAAAGGTTAAAATTTATTTGAAATTTGTTTTCAAAGGATTGAAATGTGGAAATTGATTTGAAATTGGTTTTCAAATGGTTGAAGTGTTGGAAAATATATCATATACAGATATTTTGAAAAAAATAAATAATTTGGGAAATTATTTGAAAATAGGGTGATGTTGTGAATATTAATTGATAGTTAAATAACCGACTATCAATATTGACCTTTAAATAGGTATTTATTGTGAATTGGTTGAAATTGAATGCTACACTAATTTTTAAATTATTGGGCTCGTTATTCGGATTACCTACTCCGAATAGTGGTACGACGTAATGGATAGCATTGAAGACCGGATTTTTTAAAAACGAAAGGATTACCGTTGAATGACTCTGCATCGGCTGATCTTCGATGTAGAGATTTTATCACTCTTTTTGATGGGAAGTCCGAACATGATTAGAAATTATCTGGATTTCAAGGACTTCTTTTGAAGTGCCTTCGGTTCTGTTCGAGCCCGAAACAGACTTGTATAGTTGTATGTCTGACGTTACATTTTGAGATACAAAGCTGGTTTCTATCAAATACATTTCTGTTGGTGGCGGAGAATTTATTCTCTTAGCTTAACATCCTTCCCTGAGACGTACGAGCTCAGAGGTTATGTAGTTGATGGTTACTAGTGATATATTCCCAATTTTGTAGCGTGGCATGCTGAGTGTTGCTGTGTGATGATCATTTGTTGATCATCTATTATCAAAGCATGGCTTCGTGCCTAGCTTTGTGGAGGAGACTTCGTCGGACCTCACACCCCGGAATGGTCAAAACAGGAAGGATGCAGCAAGGTTATTAGGGGATCGCGCCCGCTTAGTGTATGTAATTTCCTTCTGGATATAAATGGTATCATGGAATAGAGCCCAGATACTTACCTTGTGGTTGTTGCATTAATATTATTATTATGTGGTTGTTGGTTTTGAGGATCCTCGGATAAAGGTCGTTACGACCGGGGGATGGCATGTTCGTGTCAGTAGTTATCCAGCTAGGGGCAACCCGGCCTTGTGTTGGCAGAGATCTAACTGTAATGTTAGGTTAGGTTCTCGGGGCGTCTTTCCAGAGGCGTACCTATGTGGCAATGGGAAGTTCCTTGGCCTGAACATTTGTTGGAAATCCAAAGAAAACAATACGAGCCTTGTATGGTTTTAGTTGTATTACCTGCCATGGAATGTGGCGATAACCTGCTATTGAACACGGTAGCTATAGTGGGCATTAGTACGAAATTTCTATGCTGGATAAGATTTATATTATACTTTCGAAATGTTTTCTACACTGTGCACTAATAATAATATCAAAAATGATTTGATTTTCCGTAGTAAGCATCTTTGACTATCATAAGGAGAAATCTCCCCCGATTCTGCATTTGCATTGTGTGTGTGTGCGGGAGGCCTTATGGTAGTCTCATTTTCCAAAAAGCATTGCGAATTGACATTAAAATTTTCCTTTTGTTTATTTTTAAGATAAATAACTGTTTTAGTTCTCACACCAGTCCCTTGACTGACCTGGAGTTTATTGTTCCTTTCCTAAACTCTGGGTGCCCACCAATTACCACACGGGCTGCCTTAAAACAGGTTATCAGGTTATTATTGATTTTGGAGTGCTATGGAGCTCAAAAGGCGAGCAGGATGGCGAGTCATACCACTTGTATATGATATTATCTTTTCCGCTGTGTATTCAGATTGTAAGGACAAATTTGTATAACTGTCCATTGTTGAGCTGTGTTGTATATTGTTGTTGTACACTCTGATGATGTAATGCATAAACAGATATATTTCTTTGATTTAAAGTTATTCATCATCTATTATATGTTGTTCTGCTGCGATATGTGAGATTCTGATATTGTTTCTGTTACTTTTCTTTCTTTCTTCTATCTCTTCTTATACCTCTTCTTTCTTAAACCCTCATGGTTCGATTTTTTGGCATTCGATTGCTCGACTGTGGTTTAAGTGGGCGTATTGATGTTGATTTTCGGAAGTCGAAGAATCGGGTCCTGACAACTGAGTCGCCGCTGTGTGTGTAATTCCCTATAAATAGAGGTGGTTGTCATTTGTAAAAGGGAGTTGATTTTTGAAATAAAGTTTGTGCGTGTGCTTTGGCCACCATTGTTGGAAGTTGAGTGTGATCTCCTTCTACTTTCCATCTTCGGGTTATTTGTGCGCAAATCATCGAAGTTGAAGCCAATTCTCGATATCACTTGCGGGTGATCAACGATCGAATTGTAGATCTTTCAACACGACATCTTGCGAGATCAACGGGTTGGAGATAGCTAGATTCCGGCATCGTCACGATCAATGGAAATGAGCATTTATCGTTCTATCGGTTTATTTGACATGAAATCATCATTTCGTGAGAAAGATCCTAATATAAGCTGCATCCATTGGCATCAAATCTAGATCCGCTGCGTCAATTGGTATTTTCCCCTGTGTCAAGTTAGTATCAGAGCTAGTTCAGAGCCAACATAAAGCCATATCAAAGCCAAATCAGAGCTAAGTAGAGACGGAAACGTGATTGTTTCATGATCGTGCCTCCGAGACGTGCTAATCGCTATCATAATGTTGAAGATTTGTATAGAAGACAAGAAGCTGAGCAGATGGAGCAGTGTATCAATGAAAAGTTCAATGAGGGTGTTGAAAAATTGGAGAAATTGATGAACGGCATGAATCAAAATCAAAGGAGAACGTCACCAGTTTCGAACCAGGGTAGAAACAGGGTTTCACCATCGGTTTCGGAAGAAAGGAGGATGTCACCACAGTCTTATCGAGATAGGAGAGAATCATCAATTGCATTGAACCATGGTTACCGCAATGAAGAGGGAAGAACTCAACGTGGGTTTGAAAATGAACTATATCGTGATGCTGAAAGACTGTGTAGAAGGGACATGCGTAGTCGTAGAGACGTAGATGGTCAGGATCAATATCAGAATACATCTGATTTTGAGGAAGATGGTGATGGAGGTAGTATTCATTATCGAAATCGAGGCCAAGTGCGAAATCAATATCTGGATTCAGAAAATGGTCGTAAATGGGAGTCAGGTATGAGGATTGAAATTCCAGAATTCAAAGGTGGTATGCAAGTACAAGAATTTCTGGATTGGCCGTCCACTGTCGAAGAAAATTTGAAATTCAAGGATGTGCCTGAGAATCACAGAGTCCAATTAGTTGCTATAAGACTAAGGGGAAGAGCTATGACTTGGTGGCAACAAACTAAACTAACTCGGGAGAGAATGGGAAAATCAAAAGTTGTCACTTAGGAGAAGATGAGAAAGATGATGAAAGCGACTTTCTTGCCATACAATTATCAATCTCTTATGTATCAGCATTTGCAGAATTTGGGACAAGGGACGAAGACAGTGAATGACAATGCAGATGAATTCTATCAATTGATTGCAAGGAATGATATTATGGAAACCGAGGAACAGCTAATGGCTAGATATGTTGGAGGGTTACGAATGCAAATTCAAGACAAGGTTAATATGTTTAATCCAATGTCTGTTGCTAAAGCACATCAGAAAGCTCTAGCTTGGGAGAAACAAGGGAGACGAGGAATTGGTGTGTTTACGAGTTCTAACAACCAGAATAAGGGTGCTAGTAGTAGTGCTAATGTTTCCAAGGCAGTCAATAAACCAATTGTCAGCGAAGCCGCTAAAGCAAAGGTCAATAACAGTATCAAGTGCTATAATTATCAGGAGTTTGGCAATAAAAGTAATGAATGTACAAAACCAAAGAAGAGAGCCTTAGTTGCAGAGGAGTGTGAGTATTAGGATGTGGAAGCTGAAATTGATTATTCCCAACCATCGAAGTTTGATGAAGATGAAGAAGTTGTGTCAGGAGACGAAGGGTGTAATTTGATGATGATGAGGTCTTGTTTAGTGGCAAAGCATGAGAATGATTCTAGTTGGTTAAGAAGCAATATCTTTCAGTCTACATGTACTATCTTGGGAAAGGTTTGTCGATTTGTTATTGATGTGGGAAGCTGCGATAACATTTTTTCTGAACAAGCCATCATGAAGTTAGGGTTGAAGACTGAAAAACATCCTAGACCTTATAAACCGGGATGGCTAAAGAAATGTGGAGAAGTGACAGTGGGAAGACGAGCATTTGTTACATTTTCTATTGGGAAGAAGTACAAAGATGATATATGGTGTGATGTTGTCGATATGGATGTGTGTCATCTACTATTGGGAAGACCATGGCAAAATGATAGAGCTGTACAACATAATGGTCGCACCAACAGCTACAGTTTCATGTTCGAAGGAACCCAAATTACCTTAGTTCCTAAGAAGCGTGAACAAAGTGAAAGCAAGTTAGAGAAGAAAGTGGAATCAACTAGTCTATTATCTATGAGAGAATTTGTTAAAGAAGTGAAAGATAGTGCTGAATTGTTTATGTTGATTGGGTATGAAACAAGTGAAGATCTTGAAATTCCTACGGAGGTTAGACCGGTGTTAATTGAATTTGAAGACGTCTTTCCAGTGGAATTACCCAAGGAATTACCGCCACTAAGGAACATACAACATCAAATTGATCTAGTGCGAGGTGTTATTTTACCACATAGGTTGCATTATCGTATGAGTCCAAAAGAGCACGAAGAGTTGAGGAGACAGGTTGAGGAGTTACTTAAGCAAGGGCGTGTTCGAGAGAGTCTCAGTCCTTGTGCTGTACCAGCTCTGTTGGTACCAAAGAAAGATGGTTCAGGGAGAATGTGCATAGACAGCAGGGCACTCAACAAAAGAACTGTCAGATACAAGTTTCCTATGCCATACTTGATGATCTACTGGATCAACTGAGTGGGTCTGTAATCTTTTCTAAGATCGATCTTAAGAGTGGTTATCATCAGATTCGCATAAGACCAGGTGATGAATGGAAGACAACATTCAAGACTCGGGAAGGATTATATGAATAGCTAGTCATGCCATTTGGTCTATCTAATGCACCAAGTACATTTATGAGGGTGACGAATCAAATTTTCAGACCTTACATCGAGAATTTTGTTGTAGTCTACTTTGATGATATCTTGATATATAGTGCTAGCACAGAGGAGCACATTCCACACTTGCGAACGGTGTTAACTATTCTTCATCAAGAACAGTTCTATGCAGCAACGAAGAAATGCGTGTTCATGACGCCAAGTGTTTTATTTCTGGGTTATGTCGTGTCCAAGGAAGGGATACAAGTGGACCAGAGTAAAGTAGCAGCAATGACAAATTGGCCACAACCCTAAACTATAATAGAAGTCAGAAGTTTCCATGAGTTAGCTTCATTTTATCGAAGATTTATACCACACTTTAGTAGTATAATGGCTCATGTTATTTATTGTATGAAAGGAAAGCAGTTTTCATGGACAAAAGAGGCAGGCTCTGCTTTTGAATAGATCAAGGAACTTTTAACCTCAGCACCGATTCTAGTGTTGCCAGATTTTCAGTTACTATTTTAGTTACATACAGATGCGTCTAAAGTTTGAATTGGAGGAGTGCTGAGTCAGAAGGGTCGTCCAATTGCCTATTTTAATGAAAAACTTTCTAAGGCAAAGATGAGATACAATTCTTATGATATGGAATTTTACGCTATTCTACAGGCTGTGAAGCATTGGAGACATTACTTGTTCCAGAAAGAATTTGAAGCATTGAAACATCTACAAGGGTGGAATAAAATTGCAGCTAGGCATGCATAGTGGATAGCTTATTTGCAGCAATTTACATTCATCGTAAAGCACAAGCCTGGAGTAACTAATCGCGTCACCGATGCATTGAGTCGGAGGGAGAATTTAATAACAACCATGCGAGTAGAGGTGATGTGCTTTGATTTACTTCCAGATTTGCTTACTTCGGATTCTTATTTTTCCACGATCCTAGACAAAGTCAAGGGGGGAAACATGGTTGGATATATGTTGGTGGATGGGTTTCTATTCAAAGGAAATCAGTTGTGTATTCCAGATTGTAGTCTACGAATGAAAATCATCAAAGAATTACATGAAGATGGACATGTGGGCCGCGACCGTACTATGCAGTTGATCTCAAAGTCTTATTTGTGGCCGACAATGAGGAAGGAAGTTGAAAGATTCGTTCAGAGGTGCCATATTTGTCAAGTTTCGAAGGGGACCGCGACAAATGCAGGTTTATATATGTTGTTGCCTATACCTACTAAACTATGGGTGGATGTTAGTATGCACTTTGCATTGGTATTGCCGAGAATGCAACGTGGTAATGATTCTATGTACGTGGTGGTTGATCAGTTTTCAAAAATGGTGCATTTTATCGCATGCAAGAAGACAGCAGATGCAGTTAATGTCGCACAGTTATACTTCAGAGAAATCTATCATCTTCATGGGTTGCCTGAATCAAATGTATCAGATATAGACACTCGTTTTCTGAGTCATTTTTGGATGAGTCTATGGAGAATGGTCGGGACAAAGCTGAAATTTAGTAGTGCTTATCATCCACAGACGGATGGACAGACAGAAGTTGTGAATAATCCCTAGGTAATCTATTGAGATGCCTCATGAATGACAATTTGAAGAGTTGGGATTCCAAGCAGTGTCAAGCTGAGTTTGCACACAACCATGCAGTTAATCGTAGCATTGGGTTCAGTCCATTCCAGGTAGTTTACTCAACAATCCCTAAATGACCATTAGATTTATCTACAGTACCAGAGCAGAAAGGAGTGATCAAACGAGCTAGTGATTTTGTGAATGAATTGCAAGAATGCCACAAGGTTGTGCAGGAACGATTGCTTATGGCGAATGAGAAATATAAGCAATCCACAGATATTAAACGACGAAACGTTGAATTCAAAGAAGGAGATTTTGTATATGCAGAATTGACTAAGGATCGATTTTCTATTGGTACTTACAACAAACTAGCTGCTAGAAAGATTAGTCCATTGGAAATCGTAAAGAAGATTAATGAGAATGCTTATCAGTTAAGATTGCCAGATCATATCCATACTGCTGACGTTTTCAACGTCAAACACTTGATTCCATATCATAAGAATAAGAATGTCGAAGAAGAGGATAGTGTAAATTCGGGGACGAATTCTTTTCAACCAGGGGAGGATGATGCAGCGCACCATGATGTCGACTTATGTCTTATGTCGCCTGCCTCCTTTTGTCGCCCACCTCATTATGTTGCTTATGAGTCAGGCCCGCGCCTTAAAGATAACGACTAAAGAAATCAAGCCGCATTTCTATAAGTCGATCACTATAAGTCATTTACTATAAGTCGCTTAAGCTGTTATGTCGCTCCAACAGTTAAGTCGTTAAGTCGCAACCTGAACCTATGCTACCTTGTTAAGTCGCATGTTTCTTATGTCGCATTGTTGTTGTGTTGTAACTTGTATGTTGTAAGTCGTATCTTGTTATGTCGTATGATGTTGTAACTTTCTTATGTCGTCTGTTGTTAAGTCGTGTGATGTTGTATCTCGTAAGTTGTTAAGTCGTCTGTTGTTATGTCGCACTGTTGTTAAGTCAAGTGATGTTGTCACTCGTATGTCGTTGAGTTGTATGTCGTATGTCGTTAAGTCGAGTAATGTTGTAACTTTTATATGTTTAGTCGTGAGTCGTCTATACTGAGTCGCTGCTATGAATGTAATTCCCTATAAATAGGGGTGGTTGTCATTTGTAAAAGGGAGTTTATTTTTGAAATAAAGTTTGTGCGTATGCTTTGGCCATCATTGTTGGAAGTTGAGTGTGATTTCCTTCTACTTTCCATCTTCGGGTTATTCGTGCGTGAATCAACGAAGTTTAAGCCAATTCTCGGTATCACTTGCGAGTGATCAACAATCGAATTGTAGATCTTTCAACACGGCATCTTGCGAGATCAACGGTTTGGAGATAGCTAGATTCCGGCATCGTCACGATCAACGGAATTGAGCATTTATCGTTCTATCAGTTTATTTGACACGAAATCATCATTTCGTGAGAAAGATCCTAATATAAGCTGCATCCATTGGTATCAAATCTAGATCCGCTGCGTCAATTGGTATTTTCCGCTGCATCAAATAGGATAATAGATTGTCTTTTAAAGCATTAACCTGAAGAAAACAATGCATTAATTTGTTATATTGAATTGCTATTCTACAAAAATAATCCCCTCCTAACCTGTATATGATATCTATATTTTGTTGTACCAGCTAAAAAATCCGGGTTTAGTTCTAAGTACTTCTTAAAATTTTAATAATTATACCACAGGTTGAATGAAAAGGCATGAATAAAGAGGTTGCATTAGTTGAACATTTGATGCCAAGATTATTTAACGATAGCATCCATCCACTATGTGTTTGCTTGAATTAAGCCATTTGTTCAGACGTTCATTATGTGCAAACTAATATTTATGTAATTAAAATTTACCGAATTCTATAATTTAACCTTGATCTTTTTATATTTCCAGTATTTACCCAAAAACATCAACCATTTGTAATGCCTATACTCATCTACCTTCTTTAATTGACCAAAAAGAACAACTTTGCTTGGACAGAAATATTTTCGTACCATTATAATATTCAAGCGTTAAAAAAATTATATTTATCCCCACACATTAAATAAATTTTTGATAACATCACAAGCATGTATATATTGCCTATGGATTAGGTACATTGTGGTACATAATTTACTTTGAACCATTTGTTCTTTTTTCCATTATTGGTAATGTAACGAGTTCACATTTGAATTTCAGATAACGTACCACAGGGTATGGTGGCTTCTACCAAAAGTTGATTCCCCATCGCGAAGTTTCCAGTTTTAGAATGACTACTCACATATCTCAAATTTAAAAGTATAATTCATACGTGAATACATGTGCGTCGAGGAGTTGAGCTTGGCACACATCGAAGTTGAGCTACTGTTATTCTTATGAAAATATATATTCTTTCTTTAGCTGTTATTTATCAAATTCAACATGGCTATTACCGTTTAGTGTTGAAAGTATGTTTTATTTGTAATAACCTATTTACATTTGAAATAGAATTAATGAATCTAGGTATTTCTTATTTTTAGAGCCAAGTTCAAATTATACTCCACTTTATATGAGTCCAAAGCATATGATCAATACATGTGGATAATTTCAATTGTTTTTTATCGTACATAATAATTATTATCTTTTGAAAAAAATGAATAAGAAAATATAAAAGTTTGCTAACTTATTGATTAATTATATCTGTAGGCTGTCAATCAAAAGAAAGGTGATGGTCTGACTAACATTGACTAATTAGATTATGCTGCTCAACATTTATGACAACACCCTTGTGCGTTGCACGGGTTCGTGTTATTTTGTGTATATATATAACTTACCAAAATGTTAAAAGTTGAAATAATAATAGAAATATGTAATGGAATATTATATAATTAAAAAAAGAGTTCAAGTGAAATTACTTCTACAAATAAGAATTCTGATGTTATAGAATGTTATAAACTTAAGTTAACAATTGGAAATGCTACTAATTAAATTAAATAGAAAAGTGAATACTGAAATTAAATGATTATAAACTTATGTAATATTTGAAGCCATTTATAATTAAAGTAAATAGTAAAAGTGAATAATATATATGAAAGAAATAAGAGTGAAAAGAAAAGGAAGTAAAAATTCTCAGTATGGGTTGATTCACAAATGAATATTGATATAAAAGGAAATCAACATAAATGAAAATGGTGAATTAGAATTGGAAAGAAACTTACATTTTAAAATACTATGTAAGTAAATGGATGTAAAATAATGAAATAGCATTGTATAATGAAAAAAATGAACAGTAAATGATGTGAAACAAGATTAATAAGAACAAACTTAATAATATTTGGAATTCATACTTGTTTAGCTTATGGGATGTTTAGGAGGTGATACTTTTAAATTGTTTAAGACGTATAAATAATATGATAGGTTTTATCTAAGACTGGTTAGTGTATGGTATACTTAGTAGTTTATTAATTACTTATTAAAAACTCACACAAATTTTCGTTATATATGTTTTACTTACTCCGTATGGAATTTTTAAATTTCTACAATTTAATTAGATTTTATGTAAATGAACAATAACTATGTAGACCTATTCCTAATAGATTGATCCCAAAATAGCATATCCAAATTATAAGAAATCCTATAGAAGCTACAAGTGCTGAATTCGTACCGTGCAAACTTTGATTTGTCCT
Source organism: Allium cepa (assembly GCA_030765085.1). NCBI lineage: Eukaryota > Viridiplantae > Streptophyta > Magnoliopsida > Asparagales > Amaryllidaceae > Allium > Allium cepa. Next base: position 218,077,558 of record CM060934.1, on the reverse strand, counting down.
AGTATGTGAATAAATCACGAATATGGTCCAAGTAATAAATGTACAAGTTTCCTTGGGGTCCCATTTCCAATATGACCACCATGCTTCGTTAGCCCATACTGCTCCAGAAAGAATACCCGTGGTTAAAAAGGTAAACCCTAAACTAATAACATGATAACTCCAGTAATCCAAACGCTGAATTAATTGATATTTATAATAATTTGGAAATGAAAGAAAAAAAGTGCTTTTAACAACACTACTTTTTTCGTTCAAATATTCAATCTTCCTAAAGAAAAATGACTTAATTAATAAATTTTTGCTTCTAAAAAATATCAATGTTTTTTCGAAATGTAATGACTAAAAAGCAACTGATAATAACGAACCACATAAAAAAGCCGCATAGCTCAATAACATCATACTTACATGCATCATGAACCACTGAGATTGTAGAGCAGGTACTAATATCGCTGATTGATACATTTTACTTGAAAGACCAGATGTAGCGAAACCTTGAGTAAAAATGGCACTTGGCACTGTTATTGTGCTTAAATCATTTTTATGATTTCATAGCTTGGAAACCATATGAATAATGGAAAAACTCCACGAAAGGAAGATCAATGACTCGTATAAATTAGTTAATGGAAAATATCTCGAAGAAATCCAACGAATAACTAATAATCCTGTTAGAGAAAAAAAGTAGCTAACATTCCTTTTTTCGACGAATGGCGTAATCCGATGATTTCGTGAACTGATAGAATCATCAAATGAATCGCAATAACAATTGAAACGATCGAAAAAGAGAGATGAGTTAATATATGTTCTAAAATCGCAAATATCATACATAAAAAGGGTCTGATTACAAAATTGAAATCGGGAATTAAATACATTATAAGATCCATTCTATCTCTTTTAGAGTATGCCGCCACTCGGGCTCGATCTGAGATGCTCTAGCATTGCTTCCTAAGAGCAGCGTGTCTACCAATTTCACCATAGCGGCTTACTTGAAATAATAATAGTCAAATCATGTCGAATCGTCTAGATGTAGATTCTAGAATCCGATATAGTTATTCTTTAGGAAATGAGTGGATTAATAAGGGTTCTTTATTTTAAACTCTTTTGTTTAAAATAAAGTATTCTTTTCATTTTTAATAACACTTAGAAAACTTAGAAAGATCTTTTTTATCAAAAAAATTAAATAAATAGGATTATTTTATACATATCAAAATTTAATTACTAAATTTAATAAATTAAATTAGAAATTAAAAATCTCGTTTTCGAAAAATCTTGTCTTTAGTCTACTTTTAATGTATTTAGTGTAATTCGATTAATTATTCTAATTATATAGTAAATATATAGAATATATATATATATATATATATATATAATAATTATATTACTATTTATTGTTTGTTATGTATATAATTTAAATATAGAATAATAATTAGTAAAGAAAACAAATTTCATTTGATCTTGAGATAGACATATAATAAAACAGTTTTAATATTCATTATAATTACATTATATTTCTTTTCCTAATGGAAAAAAATTTCTAATGGAAAATAAAATAAAATAATACTTAGATCCAAACCAAACTAGCAGGCAGATAAGTTAATATTCGACACAAAATAGCTGCTAGTTCTAACTAATCTTGAGGAGGTAAATAAATACATAAGTTAATGAAATTTTTTCATATTCTATATATATATATATGTGTGTGTGTGTGTGTGTGTGTGTGTGTGTGTGTAAGTTCTTTAAATCATGTAATTCAAATTATTCTAAGATTTTCTTATTTGTTTGCCGAACAAAAAAACTTTTTGAATTTCCCGTAGAAACTGACTTTACTAAAGAAAAGGCTTTTATTGCAACTATACATAATAATATTGTAACTAATTTAATAAAGTTTTATAAATGATGATGATGATGAATTAACTAAGTTTATAAAAATTAATTAAGTTTATAATAATAATAATATCACTAAGTTAACCGAGTTTAGTAAGGGTCCTAAGTATACAAAAATATTGAGATGATAAAATATTTGACTAATCTTTTCATAGGTTAATGAAGCTATCAAATAAATTTGATGTTGTAAATGAAAGCATCCCATTCGATTTTCATCATGTAAATTTCTTGCATGCATTAGACCAAGAATTGATATTGGTGACTTTGGTCCTCCAAAATTATCGTAGGAAAGCTTGAATATAATTTCTGTTCACGAGCAAATATCAATCTAACTATATTAGGAGTAACGCTATATTTTTTGGATACACTTGGTGTATTATTTACTCAAAAAATTGTACAACAATTCAAAAAAGAATCATGCCATCATGTTTTGAAGGATTTCATAAAAAACTTTAATTCAAGCAATTAGTGTACTTAATCATCATTGAGTAGACAATCAACAATGGAGGAGGAAGAAATGATGTCTAATTACCTTTTGAATATAAGGATTCACAACATGATCAACATATGTCTTCATTTGTTAATTTGACAGTAGTAAATGAAAAACAAGCCAAAAGCTTTGCAACAGAACATGATTGGCATATGCAGGCTATCTAATCTCTAGATGCCTTTTTTAGAACTATCAAATAAAATTTCAATTTTTCAGGATATACCGTGTAGAAAGGTGAGGGAATACACTTCTAGGCATTATATCCATTGAATGGTTTTACATTATCTACAACTGCATTTCTTGGTCTAGTCTATTTGACTCTTGCTTTATTCTACATGGACACAAGAAAATTTGATGCTTCAGTCAAAAGCATTAGACTTATTTCTTCATGGTTTATTAATTCTCCATATTTTTATACAACTGTTGAACTTACACCTAAACAAACCACTGCTCATTTTTATAATAACTTGTCTACAACTTCCACTAGCAATAGTCATCTTCAAAAAACAGTGGTACGTGCTGATGGTAAATTAACTCTTAATTTTGTTTTAACTAGGATGAGGAAGAAGTTGCAAATAAGCTATGAGTTAAACAACAGCAGGCCTCATGACAAATGTCACGAGAAGGATTTTTGAATCACTCGAAGTACCGCCGCTGCTTTAACTGTGGTCGTCCTAGCATCTTCATTGTGAAAATTATCTTAGCCTTGTGACATGTATTTGTTGAAATCCTGTCCGCACATCCCTACGTAGGGGCATCATATAAGTTTGGTCAACATCTTTTAACAAAAGGAATCCCTTGTTGTTACATGCGGCCAAACTCATATATATACCACTTCACTTTCATTATTTTTCACAATATGGGACGATTCTTCCTTTTTAATATGCGCCCATCACCTACAAACAATGCGAGACAACCCAACAGACCTCCACCTGGGCTCGCATCCATATATGCGTCTTCTAATACGCCAACAACGATGCCTACACCACATGCCTGCACCACATTGAGACTCCGCTCCCAACAGATCTCCACCTTTGGCTCGCATCCATATATGCGTCTTCCAATACACCAACAACGATGCTTGCACAATATTGAGATTCTGCTCTCGTGTCATTCTACCAGATCCAACGTACCATGGTCAAGCTCCACCTTAAGTCTGACTACTTAAGCTTACACTGCTAGCCGTAACGATTTACAGATCTCTTGCGCATTGTCCATTGTCCCAGGCGTTACCATCGGCTCTAATACCAATATGTTGTGCAAAAAATTGCATAAATGCGAAAAGACAATAACAGGATCTAGATTTGCCAATTTGAACATCACTTAATCTAGCAACATTTATTCTATTACTCCAAATAAATAGTAAATAACTATAAAAAAGAAAAGAGACGCACAATATTTATACTGGTTCCACTATCATCTAGATAGTGTACGTCCAGTCCAAAGGAGAGAGATTTTATTACACTTGAGAGAATTATAAGAGATTACAAGATAAGAGTTTACATATCAAAAGCCCTAAATTAGGGATTACAAGAAGAGACACTCTATCTGGAGAACGCTGGCTGACTACTAGGATGGGTTTACATTGATGTCTACCCTCAATATATAGCCAATATAAATCCATGTGAGTCATCAATCAAATTACCAAAATATGGTAAGAAGATAATGGAGGAAAATAACAATGGTAACAAATCGCGCAAACATAGCAAGTAATTCACTCGTTCCAAAGATGGAAGAAAATAATTCTAAAGCAATGTGATTATGAAGAAAGAAATAATATGCATATCTTTTGCATATATATTACTCCATAACATACGCATGCATAAATTTCCTTGCCGTCTCATTCAAATGCAATCTAATTATTTATGCATTTCCATAATGAACAAACGTACGTGATTACTTTCCCTTTTGCATATCTGTTTCCTTCTATTTGTGATTTTGTATCACAAAAATTTAATACTCCACATTGATGCAAAATCACATATTTCCAACACTCCACCGCGAGTCAAATTCTCTTTTCAACATAAAACACTTAAAATCAAACTCCACCTTCAACCAAAATCTCTTAACGAGATACATACCAAAAATGAATGTATACCTAATGGGTTCCGGCAAGGCCACCCTCTATCACACATTGCTAACAAGCTCAGACTATGGCCCCGCCCGCCAACAAAATATTGCAAATATCCAAAATCAAAAGAAGGATCTATTGGGGTGTCTCGCATTGTGTGTAGGTAATGGACGCATATTAAAAAGGAAGAATAGTCCTACATCGTGAAAAATAATGAAAGTGGAGTGGTATATATATATGAGTTTGGTCGCATGTAACAACAAGGGATTCCTTTTGTTAAAAGATGTTGATCAAACTTATATGTTGGCCCCACGTAGGGATGTGCAGACAGGATTTCAACATGGTATCAGAGCCAATGGTAACGCCTGGGACAATGGACAATGCGCAAGAGATTTGTAAATCATTATGGCTAACGGTGTAGGCTTAAGTAGTCAGACTTAAGGTGGAGCTTTACCATGGTACGTTGGATCTGGTACAATGACACGAGAGCAGAATCTCAATATGGTGCAGGCATAGTTGTTGGCGTATTGGAAGACGCATATATGTATGCGAGCCAAAGGTGGAGATCTATTGGGAGAAGAGTCTCAATGTGGTGCAGGCATGTGGTGCAGGCATCGCTGTTGGCGGATTAGAAGACGCATATATGGATGCGAGCCAAGGTGGAGATCTGTTGAAGTGTCTCGCATTGTGTGTAGGTAATGGGCGCATATTAAAAAGGAAGAATTGGCCTACATCGTGAAAAATAATGAAAGTGGAGTGGTATATATATGAGTTTGGTCGCATGTAACAGCAAAGGATTCCTTTTGTTAAAAGATGTTGACCAAACTTATATATTGCCCCCACGTAGGGATGTGCGGACCGGATTTCAATAGATTAGTATCAGAGCAAGACGATTTGTTTAAATTTGTGCATCAATGGTTTCTAGAAAGAGCGATAGATCCGGTGGTAATTATGCTATTAATCATTTGGATGGAAAAATAGACTTTGTGCAATATTGAGACAAAGACGAAGGAGATTATGTTGAGAGAGAGAAGAGCGTTCCAATTTTGGAAATTTGCTGATAAGGAGTTTACTGTGTTGAAGAGACATTTGGATTTAGGAACTTGTATCTGCTTTATGGCTCGATGTTGATGTGAGAGTCTTATGTTGATTTCCATGAGAAATTTGTTGGCACATAAGGTATGTGGAAGGAGAGAGATATTTTCTTGTATACAAAGATTTGGATTAGCCTTGATATGTCCATTGGCTTTTGTTTTTTGGCATTGTATTTGGATTAGTGATTGAGAGAATTTTTTGACCTTGGTGGCTTTGAGATTATTTTGGTATCTACTTTCTTTTGATTTTGGATATTTGCAACATTTTGTTAGCTGGCGGGGACATAGTCTGAGCTCGTTAGCAATGTGTGATGGGGGTGGCCTTGCCGGAACCCATTGTGTATATATTTATTTTTGGTCCGTATCTTATTAAGAGATTTTGGTTGAAGGTGGAGTGTGATTTTAAGTGTTTTATGTTGAAAAGAGAATTTGACTCGCGGTGGAGTGTTGGAAATATGTGATTTTGCATCAATGTGGAGTGTTAAATTTTTGTGATACAAAATCACAAATAGAAGGAAACAAACATGCAAAAGGGAAAGTAACCGCGTACATTTGTTCATTATGGAAATGCATAAATAATTGGATTGTATTTGAATGAGATGGCAAGGAAATTTATGCATGCGTACGTTATGGAATAATATATATGCAAAAGATATGCATATTATTTCTTTCTTCGTAATCGCATTGCTTTGGAATCATTTTCTTCCATTTTTGGAATGAGTGAATTACTTGTTATGCTTGCGCGATTTGTTACCGTTGTTATTTTCCTCCATTATCTTCTTAACATATTTTGGTAATTTGATTGATGAATCACATGAATTTATATTGGCTATATATTGAGGGTAGACTTCATTGTAAACCCATCCTGGTAGTCAGCCAACGATCTCCAGATAGAGTGTCTCTTCTTGTAATCCCTAATTTAGGGCTTTTGGTGATGCAGCGCAATCTGAAGATACCTTCGGTCGTAAACGATCTAACAAGCTTGAAGGTCGCGTACGACCTAACTGTACAAGGGATGGCGAGATAAGAGAAGAAGGGAATGCAACGACAACTACCAGCGACTTAGGTGAAAGGTCACGCCATGAAGGTTGTGGGAGACCTAGCGAGGTACCAAGGTTATGCGGTTGTAATAGATATGAATTGGGCAGCAAAACTCCTGAACGACCTTACAACCTAAGCTAACAACGACCTACCAAGTTAGGCCGCAAGTCAACCTTAGGTCGCGAACGACCTTTCTTAAACCCGAAGAAGATGAAGTTCACCATAGGTCGCGAACGACCTATGATAAGTCGCTCGAATCCTTAAAGCGCTAATGGTTTTAATTCGCTGAAGCCTGAAGCCGTGTTTTAGGTCGTAAGTCGTTTGTTTCTTGAGTCACTTGTTTTGTAAAGTGTTGAGTCGTCTTGATGTATTTGCATTTTATTTTAAGTCGTAGGTCGTGATGTTTAGGTCGTTAATGACCTATGTTAACTCGTTTGTACTATTTCGTGTGTGTGTTGTGTTAGGTCGTAAACGACCTTGTTTAGGTTGCAGGTCATATGTTAAAGGTCGTGAACGACCTAGTGCTGTGATGCGTGAGATATAAGCCTATAAATAGGCATGGTGTTGGTCATTTGTACTAGGTTGCGTTTTGAATAAACTTTTGTTTGTGAAGCTTTGTGCTTTCATCAAATTGGTAATTGAGTGTAATCTCCTATCTCCACCTTCGGTTATTCAAGTGCGCTCGAATCAACGATTGTTGAAGCCAATTCGCGGAATAAAGTGCGCTTGATCAACGCTCGAAGAATTGTAGATCTTCCTTCACGGTATCGTGTGCGATCAACGTGTTGAAGATTGCTAGAATCCGGTATCTTCGTGATCAATAGATTTGGGCCTTTCAGTATCTTCAATTCATCGATTCATACTACTTCATCTAATAGTTTCATCGATTAGTTTGACACAAAATCCACATTTCGCCATCATCCGTCATTTCCGCCACGTCAGTTTTGGTATCAGAGCTAGACTTAGCCAATCATAGCTAAGCCGAGTCTTGGAGCCAAGTAGTTTGAAGTTGAAGTTCATTTTGTTAAAGTTTGAGCCGTGCATCATCTTGCTTGTTCAAGCCGAGAGTTTAAGTTGATGTTTTGAAGTTTGTCTTTGTATTTGTTGAAGTATTTGTGATTGTGGAACCATGCCGCCAAGAAGAGCTAATCGTCATCAAAATGTTGAAGATTTGTACAAGAGAGAATATGCTGAACAGATGGAACAACACATTAGCAACAAATTTAATGAGAAGTTGGATGAAGGCATTGGTAGATTGGAGAAGTTGATGATTGACATGAATCAAAGGAGAAGATCGTCAGTCTCGAACCATGGAGGAAACCGAGTTTCGCCATCGGTTACGGAAGCGAGAAGGGTGTCACCGCATTCTTTTAGAGAAAGAAGAGAAACATCAATTTCATCAAGGAGAGATCACCATGACTATAGATATGAAGAGAAAAGGACTCCACGGGAGTATGAATATGAGCCTTATCATGATGAAGAGAGACATAGTAGAATAGATATGCGTGATCGAAGGGATGTTGATGGTCGAGATCAATATAGACGTACCTTTGATTTTAATGAAGAAGGTGATAGAGCTAGCATTCATTATCGTGATTGATACCAAGTTCGAAATTCATACCGAGATGTAGAAGATGATCGACGTTGGGAGTCGGGAATGAAAACTGAAATTCCAGAATTCAAGGGAAGTATGCAGGTAGAAGAATTCTTGGACTGGTTGTCTAATGTGGAAGAAATTTTTGACTTTAAAGAAGTTCCTGAGCATAGAAGAGTTAAGTTGGTTGCTACAAGGTTGAGGGGGAGAGCTTTAGCATGGTGGCAACAAACTAAGCTTACGAGAGAGAGGATGGGAAAGTCAAAAATTAAATCATGGGAGAAGATGAAGAAGCTGATGAAGGGTACATTCCTACCTTACAATTACCAATCACTCATGTATCAGAGATTGCAGAATCTGAGGCAAGGGACGAAGACCGTTAATGACTATGCTGATGAATTTTATCAACTAATTGCTCGAAATGACATTATGGAGACGGAGGAACAGTTGACTGCTAGGTTTGTTGAAGGGTTAAGGATGCAGATCCAGGATATGGTTAATATGTTTGATCCAAGGTCTGTGGATGAAGCGCACCAGAAAGCGTTGGCTTGGGAGAAGCAGGGAAGGCGTGGAGGTGGTGTGTTTACAAGTTCCAATACTCAGAACAAAGGTGTTAGTGGAAGTTCCAATGTATCTAAAGCTGTCAATAAACCAATTGTGAAGGAGGTTGAGAAAGCAAGGGTCAATAACAGTTTCAAATGCTATAATTGCCAGGAAGTGGGTCACAAGAGCAATGAATGTTCGAAGCCAAAGAAGCGAACTATGATTGCTGAGGTTGAAGATGAGGATACAGACGCTGAACGTTCTAATTCACCACTTGTTGAGGAGGAGGAAGAGTTGTCCGGAGATGAGGGTTGTAATTTGATGATGAGGAGGTCTTGTCAAACACCGAAGCAAGAAGACGATTCTAGTTGGTTGAGGAGCAATATTTTTCAATCAACATGCACTATTCTGGGGAAGGTTTGCAAGTTCGTTATCGATGCTGGAAGTTGCGATAACATTATTTCTACCGAGGCTGTGAAGAAGCTGGCATTGAAAACTGAGAAGCACCCGAAACCTCACAAGTTAGCTTGGTTGAGGAAAGGTGGGGAGGTGAAAGTTGGACGAAGAGCTTGTGTTAATTTTTCGATTGGGAAGAAATACAAAGATGAGATTTGGTGTGATGTTGTGGACATGGATGTATGCCATTTGTTGCTGGGGAGACCGTGGCAGTATGATAGAGCTGTGCAACATGATGGACGTATTAGCAGTTATAGTTTCATGTTTGAAGGCACAAAAATCACTTTGGTTCCTAAGAAGCGACAACAAGAAGGAAGCAAGTTGGAGGAGATTGAAGAGCTAAAAACTTTGCTATCATTGAAGGAGTTTGTTAAGGAAGTAGAAGAGGAACTGGAAGTATTTTTGTTGATCGGACGTGAAAGCAGTGAGGAAGTGAAACCTGTATTGAAGGAGTTTGAGCATGTATTCCCAGAAGAGCTGCCCAAAGAATTAACACTGCTAAGAGACATACAACATCAAATAGATCTTGTTCCAGGAGCTGTGTTACCTCATAAACCACATTACAGGATGAGTCCAAAGGAACACGAGGAGTTGAGAAGGCAGGTGGAGGAATTTCTTGAACAGGGGCGTATACAAGAGAGCTTAAGTCCTTGTGTTGTACCAGCATTGTTAGTGCCGAAGAAGGATGGATCGTGGAGAATGTGTACAGATAGCAGGGCACTTAACAAGATCACTGTCAGATATAGATTTCAGATGTCGAGACTTGATGATCTGTTAGATCAAATCAGTGGGTCTGTAATCTTTTCGAAGATTGATCTTAAGAGTGGTTATCATCAAATTCGAATTAGACAGGGAGACGAATGGAAGACAGCATTCAAGACGAGGGAAGGATTATATGAATGGCTGGTTATGCCGTTTGGTCTATCGAATGCACCGAGTACATTCATGAGGGTGATGAACCAAATTTTCAGGCCGTACATTGGGAAATTCGTGGTTTTATACTTTGATGATATTCTGATTTATAGTGCTAGTACAGAGGAGCATATTCAGCATTTGCGGAAGGTGTTAATTATTCTTCGTGAAGAGCAATTCTATGCCGCAACAAAGAAATGTGTTTTTATGGCGAGGAGTGTATTATTTTTGGGATATGTTGTATCGGGGAAGGGATACAGGTAGATGAGAGCAAAGTAGAAGCAACCAGAGATTGGCCACAGCCCAAGACTATAACAGAAGTTCGAAGTTTTCATGGGTTGGCTTCATTTTATCGGAGATTTATTCCACACTTTATTAGTGTGATGGCTCCTGTGACTGATTGCATGAAGGGAAAGAAGTTTACATGGTCAGACGAAGCAGGGGTTGCTTTTGAAAAGATCAAGATACTTTTGACGACAACACCAATTTTTGTTTTGCCGAATTTTCAGTTGTTGTTTGAATTACATATTGATGCTTCGAAGGTCGGGATTGGTGGAGTATTGAGTCAGAGTGGAAGACCAGTTGTGTATTTCAGTGAGAAGTTATCTGGAGCCAAGTTGAGATATAGCACTTATGATGTAGAGTTTTACGCAATCTTTCAAGCTGTGAAACACTGGAGACATTATCTGTTTCAGAAGGAGTTTGCTCTTTATACTGATCATGAGGCGTTAAAACATTTGCAAGGACAGGACAAGATTTCAGCAAGACATGCATCATGGATTGCCTATTTGCAGCAGTTTACTTTTGTTGTGAAACATAAATCGGGAGTGACAAATCGTGTTGCAGATGCATTAAGCCGAAGGAATCATTTGTTGACAATGATGAAAGTTGAAGTGATCGGGTTTGAAGTACTTCCACAATTGTGTGTTGAAGATCCTTACTTTACGAAGTTTGTTGAGAAAGTTAAGGATGGGAGTACTGATGAAGTACGTGTTAGTGGATGGTTTTCTTTTCGAAGGAAATCAATTATGTATACCGGATTGCAGCTTACGAATGAAGATTGTGAAAGAATTACATGAAGAAGTCGTGGGTAGAGATCGTACATTGCAGTTAATTTCTCAATCTTATTTTTGGCCGTCGATGAGGAAAGAGGCAGAGAGAAGTGTGGAGAGATGTCATATCTATCGGGTTTCGAAAGGAATAGCGACGAATGCAGGATTATACATGCCATTACCCATGCCTACTAAACCATGGATTGATATTAGCATGGATTTTGTGTTGGGTCTACCTAGAACTCAGAGAGGGAATGATTGTATATTTTTTGTGGTGGACAGGTTTTCGAAGATGGCACATTTCATAGCCTGTAAGAAGACAGCTGATGCCGTCCGAGTGGCTCAATTATTCTATAAAGAGATATATCGATTACATGGGCTACCTGAATCTATTGTTTCTGATCGAGATACTAGATTTTTAAGGCATTTTTGGTTGAGTTTGTGGAAAATGGTCGGAACGAAACTGAATTTTAGTAGCGCTTACCATCCGCAAACTGATGGAAAACAGAGGTGGTTAACAGATCATTGGGAAATTTATTGAGATGTCTCATGAAAGATAATCTGAAAAGCTGGGATATGAAGTTATGTCAAGCGGAATTCGCACATAATCATGCTGTGAATCGAAGTACTGGATTCAGTCCATTTCAAGTTGTGTACTCTGCAATTCCAAAGGGACCGTTAGATTTGACAACAGTGCCACATCAGAAGGGAGTTGTTAAGCGGGCTAGTGATTTCGTAAATGAGGTACAGGAGTGCCACAGAACTGTTCATGGACGATTGCTTGCATCAAATGAGAAGTATAAACAAGTGGCAGACAAGAAGCGGAGGAGTGTGAATTTCAGAGAAGGCAATACGGTTTATGCAGTGTTGACTAAAGATCGTTTTCCAGTGTGAACTTACAACAAGTTGAAAGCTCGAAAAATTGGTCCAGTGGAAATCTTAAAGAAAATCAATGAGAATGCGTATCAGTTGAAATTGCCAAATAATGTTCATACTTCTGATGTCTTCAATGTCAAATATTTGATTCCGTACCATGGGGATGAGCTTGTTATGGAAGAAGAAGGTGCGAATTCGAGGTCGAATTCTTATCAACCAGGAGAGGATGATGCAGCGCAATCTGAATATACCTTAGGTCGTAAACGATCTAGCAAGCTTGAAGGTCGCGTACGACCTAATTGTGCAAGGGATGGCGAGATAAGAGAAGAAGGGAGTGCAATGACAACTTCCAACGACTTAGGTGAAAGGTCACGCCATGAAGGTTGTGGGCGACCTAGCGAGGTACCAAGGTTATGCGGTTGCAATAGATACGAATTGGGCAGCAAAACTCCTGAACGACCTTACGACCTAAGCTACCAACGACCTAACAAGTTAGGCCGCGAGTCAACCTTAGGTCGCGAACGACCTTTCTTAAACCCGAAGAAGATGAAGTTCATCGTAGGTCGCGAACGACCTATGATAAGTCGCTCGAATCCTTAAAGCGCTAATGGTTTTAATTCACTGAAGCCTGAAGCCGTGTTTTAGGCCGTAAGTCATTTGTTTCCTGAGTCGCTTGTGTTGTAAAGTGTTGAGTCATTTTGATGTATTTGCATTTTATTTTAAGTCGTAGGTCGTGATGTTTAGGTCGCTAACGACCTATGTTAACTCGTTTGTACTATTTCGTGTGTGTGTTGTGTTAGGTCGTAAACGACCTTGTTTAAGTCGTAGGTCGTATGTTAAAGGTTGTGAACGACCTAGTGCTGTGATGCGTGAGTTGTAAGCCTATAAATGGCATGGTGTTGGTCATTTGTACTAGGTTATGTTTTGAATAAACTTTTGTTTGTAAAGCTTTGTGTTTTCATTAAATTGGTAGTTGAGTGTAATCTCCTAACTCCACCTTCGGTTATTCGAGTGCGCTCGAATCAACGATTGTTGAAGCCAATTCACGGAATCAAGTGCGCTTGATCAACGCTCGAAGAATTGTTGATCTTCCTTCACGGTATCGTGCGCGATCAACGTGTCGAAGATTGCTAGAATCCAGTATCTTCATGATCAACGGATTTGGGCCTTTCAGTATCTTCAATTCATCGATTCATACTACTTCATCTAATTGTTTCACCGATTAGTTTGACACGAAATCCACATTTCGTCGTCATCCGTCATTTCCACTGCGTCATTTGGTATGTAAACTCTTATCTTGTAATCTCTTGTAATTCTCTTAAGTGTAATAAAATCTCTCTCCTTTGGACTGGACGTACACTATCTAGATGATAGTGGAACCTGTATAAATATTGTGCATCTCTTTTCTTTTTTATAGTTATTTACTATTTATCTGGAGTAATAGAATAACTGTTGCTAGATTAAGTGATGTTCAAATTGGCAAATCTAGATCCTCTTTATTGTCTTTCCGCATTTGTGCAATTTTTTGCACAACAGTATTCATTTCAAACTGGTGTGTATGCTACAAATGTTTTGTTTCTTTAGTGTTTATGTATTCAGGTATGAACGTTCCAACAAAATCATTAGTGTTTTTGTATTTCAAATTGGGAATTTATTCATTTTTTTCATTCATATAGAAAATTCCTGGGGTTTAATTCTTCACAAAATCTATCACTATAGTTTAGGAAGGAGAATAACTCCCATTAAAGGTAAGTACGCTTTGTCAAAGATTTTGATAGTTTCATTGGTTAATCGTACAATAATTTTCTTTATCTTTTGTTTGGTAGCTTTTTGTTTGTTAATCGTACACACACACACACATGCGTGTGTGTGTATGTTTATATTTGCCTTTTGTGAATGTATAAATATTGGTATCATTTCTTAGATAAAAGAGAGATTAGTAAATTCATGTTGCAAGCAGTTAGTATCAGATCAACAAATCTAAATTCAGACATAAAATTAGCAGTTTAGAGCATGAGATATGTGAAGAATGGGCTATAGGCTTTCAATCACCTTCTGGTGAACCGGTGATGTCGAATTTTGTGCATATGTTTCCAATCGTGGTCTTCTGGATGCTTTTTTCTACTCTAGAAATCCTTGCTCCTATTTTACTTACATTGCTTTTCACTTATTACAATGTTATTACATTATTTTTAATCTCATCCTAAAATTCCAAATATGAAGTGTCTCCTCTTCCATCTTTGCAGTTTTTTTCTTGCTTACTATTCTCGTTGCATACAACAATCAATGAAGGCTTTATACTTCCAGTTTTTGGGTTTATTTCTAGTGGGCTATGGTGTATATGGGCTTGTCTTCTTCCATTTGTTTGATGTGAATTATGTGTCAGCCATACTTTTGCGTTTCGCACTTATGGAATTATGTGAAATTTGAATCCTCTTCGAAAAAAATGTATAAAGATGGGTTACCTAAAAAGAAGCATTTGACTGGGATGCCTTCTTTCGATTTGCAGATTGCCTTAAGATGAGCATTGGTGTAACGACTCAGAATTTCTGACATTTAAAATTCGAATATTTAATTGATTTTCAAATATTAATAAGTAAATTTTATAAATCGAATAATTTATTTTTCAAATATCTAGATTTAATTGGATAATTAAATCGACAAATTAATATTTGAAATTCTAGAAATAATTGGAAATTAGATTTAATGTGTATGAAAATGATTTATAAAGTTGTATTAAATCATATCGGAGTTAGAATAATGTTATAGAACTTTTAAAATTGAATTTAAAGTTAATTTGTGAAAATTGAATATTTTAATATTTAATTGACGACTAAAAATAGTAATTTTTCAAACAGTCTCGGAGTTCGACGAAACCAGTTTCATCGGATCCGTAATGTTTTATTATCATAAGTTTTCTAATTTCGTGTTAATCGGATTTACCATTTGTCCGGGGCAAGCTAAAACGCACAAAAATTTGGTTTACCGACTTAATTTAAAATTGATCGTTTATTGTCGTAACTCGTACAGATGATCGAGTTGGCTCCCAATACCTATTCCATTGTGTCCGGAACATGGGTTAAACCCTAGAAACGCCAGTCACCGCGCGAGATTTGGAGTTCACAAAATTTTGGATGAATAGTGTTTTGGAGAATTTTCTATATAAGGACCCATTATCTTCCATTTGCAAACAAACCATAGTTTCTAACCCTAGCCGCCAGTTTCCAAAACAATGGCCAGAAATGCATGAATCTTCTTCCTCTAATATCTTCAAATCCATCAGCTTTTAGCAAAAATCATCAACTACAAAATTGAAGAGCTCAACGAGTACTAGCTATCCAACGGTCGAGATAGGATTTCGAGTTGTAGATTGATAGCTACGTAGCCGCGTCCATCAGGGAGTCATGCACGTCTTTTGAGGTAATGGGGAGACCGAGCTCCACCTTGCTTTGGCCGACAGTAGTATTGTTGATGACCTTCGTAGTGGCGTAGGCCGATCGTCTTCAAAGTCGACAGGGGTGGAGTATAATTCGACATAAAGTCGGCGGCTATGGGTTCTTCTTCACGTTGGAAACGTGATAACCTGGAGGAGGAGAAGGAAGAAGGGCACGACCCTGATGGATGAAGCTTGAAATATAACGGCCAGAAATAGTTAGGTTTAAAAATAATAAAGATAATTGTATATTAATTTATATTTAAATTCGTTTAAATTTCTAAAATGCATAACTTTGTCATACGAGGTCGGAAATGCACGAAACGAATTGCGTTGGGTTCATTTTGACGAGCATTACGCCATGAAGCTAGATTGGGATTTATTTGAGCTATTGTGAATTTCAGGTAAAATTAAATGCGTGTTTAATTTTATTCGAAACAAAATGCTACAATTGTTATCGGAAACTCAAGGTGAGAACTTCTCACTCAATCGAATTGCGTTTCGATATAAATTTAAAATTGTTAAATTTAAAATTGCTTGATTGTGCTGATTGTATGCTTGGATGATAAATTGTTATCTATTGAGTTTAATAGACATTATACGCCATATATTAAGATAAGGTTATTTATTAAACACATATACCGTGATATTTCACCGTGAAGTGGAATTGGTATTATATATGTACTTGGAGTTGATTTCCCGCATTATATAGCGGATGAGACCCTATTGCGTCGCATAATAACAGATAATATTTTATAAATCTCATATTCCGCGATATTCCGTATTGGAACAGAATTGGTATTGTGCTAACATCTGTGGATGCAGGGAAACAGGTTGGAGGGATCCAACTGGATTCCTCACCCGTATTGATTTATTTACAGATATTGTGATATATTCTGTTATCATATGATATACGATGTTTTGGATGACGTGATCGTTATATTTAGTGTTGTTGCAGCATTGGGCCTATTTTGGAAAATTAAAAGTGTTAAAGTGATGATTTTCAAATTTTAAAAGGATTTTAAAGTGATTTTTGAAAGTATACGTTTTATTAAATTTTGGATATGAGTCATTTTAAATAAATGAACGTTATAATTTTATTGTTATAAAAATTATGATTTTTAAGAAATATAGTTGAAATGTGATTTTTTAAATACGGAGTTAATGATTTTACAAAATAGTTTAAATAGAGATTTTTGAATTTATTATAAAAGCTTTATATATAAGATTAATAAAATTGGATTTTTATAAATCAAAGTGATCAAATTATAAAGTATATTTAAAGACGTTTTAAAATAATGTTATAAATGGATTTATAAAAGGATAGAATTTACGATTTGTGAAGTTATAAAATGAATGAATTTGTAAATAGAGAATTTTAAGTAATTCGCTTATAATTTGGATTTTGGCGTGTAAATGGGTTATGGATAGAATCTGTTAATAAAGTGCTTTTATAAGTTGAAGTTGTTATAAAATATAGATGGAACTTATAAACTTTTTTTATGAATCCGAAAATGACTTGTTTTGATAAATTAGTTATTATAGCTCATTAAAGGAGATATATCCACGATTTTGGACAGTGGACAATACTTTAAATAAAATTTGTAAAAATGTTGAATTTGGCTAACGAAGTATATTCACGATTTTGGACGGTGAATAATATATTAAAAAGAAATGTTTTGGAAATCAATTCAAAAAATCGATTTGGTGCCGAAAGTAAATGTTTGGAAAAAAATCAATTTGGGTTTTAAAATTGTTTTGGTGTTTTTGGAAATCAATTGAAAATTTAATCGTGGATTAAAATTGAATATTTGAAATCGATTTGAAAATCGTATATCAGTGGATATTTGGAAATTTAAATTCAAATTGGAAATTATAAAGGAAAGGGAAATTTGTTTAAAAATCATTGATTTATTTTTAAAAGTGTGGAAATGAATTTAAGAATTTGGAACGTAAATTTAAATAAATCGGTAAGGATTTATTTAATTGGTTTAAATGGACCATTTTGAAATGAAAGTGTATTCTCCTTGGAAAGCAGAGTCTATTTCCAAATTAACTTTTTAAAGTATAGATTAAAAGTTATAAAGTAGTTTTAAAAGAATATTTTGGGAAAATTATTTTCTTAAGTTATTTTTTGAAATCTTTAGAGTACAGATTTATTTAGCAAATTATAAAAGTGATTCTTTAGAGACTAAATTTATAATTGTTTTAGAAATTGATTATTTTAATAATTACACTTTATCTACTAATTTTATTTTGAAAGAAATTTTTTTTTGGACTTAAGTAATATGTAATATGGCATAATATTTTTTTATAACTAATATTTTAAGTAAGTGTTAGAAGAAAAATAGTATTATTTTAAAAGTGTTTTCCAGACATATTTTGGATAAGTAATATAAATTATTTTCAAGTGTTTAGTTTTGGCAGATTTCCAGTGGAAATGAAGAAATATTTGTGAATATATCCCGTGTAGGGAAATGATTCAAAATTCATTTTCAAAGGATTGAAATGTGGAAATTGATTTGAAATTGGTTTTCAAATGGTTGAACTGTTGAAATTTATACCTTGTAAAGATATTTTTGGAAATAAATAATTTGGGAAATTAGTTGAAATCGGGTGATTGTTGTGAACATTGATTGATAGTTAAATAACAGACTATCAATATTGACCCTTAAATGGCTATTTGTTGTGATTTGCTTGAAAATTTGAATGCTACACTTATTATCAAATTATCCGGATTGCAAGGACTTCTTTTGAAGTGCCTTCGGTCATGTTCGAGCCCGAAACAGACTTGTATGGTTGTGCGTCTGACGTTACATTTTGAGATATAAAGCTGGTTTCTATCAAATACATTTTTGTTGGTGGCGGAGAATTTATTCTTTTAGCTTAACACCCTTCTCTGAGACGTATGAGCTCAAAGGTTATGTAGTTTATGGTTACTAGTGATATATTCCCAATTTGGTGACGTGGCATGCTGAGTGTTGCTGTGTGATGATCATTTGTTGATCAAAGCATGGCTTTGTGCCTAGCTTTGTGGACAAGACTTCGTTGGACCTCACACCCCAGTAATGTTCAAAACAGGAAGGATGCAGCAAGGTTATTGGGGGTAGCGCCTCTTAGGGTATGTAAATTTCTGTCCGGATAAAGGTGGTATCATGGAATGGAGCCCAGATACTTAACCTATGTTGTTGCTGTAAATTTATTATTTTGTGGTTGTTGGTATTGAGGATCCTCGGATAAAGGTTGTTTACAATCGGGGGATGGCATACTCGTGTCAGCAGTTACCCAGCTAGGGGTAACCCGGCCTTGTGTTGGCAGAGATTCGGTTAGGTTCTAGGGGCATCTTTCCAGAGGCGTACCCATGTGGCAATGGGAAGTTCCTTGGCTTGACCATTTGTTGGAAATCCAAAGAAGCAATACGAGCCTTGTACGGTTTTAGTTGTAGAATCTGCCATCTAATATGGCAGCTATAGCAGGCATAATATAATGGTACCTATGCTGGCTAAGATTAATATTATACTTCCGAAATGTTTTCATCACTATGCACTAATAATAATATCAAATCAAATGATTTTGCGTAGTAAGCATCTTTGACTATCATAAGGAGAAATCTCCTCCAATTCTGCATTTTGCATTGTGTGTGTGGCGGGAGGCCTTATGGTAGTTTCATTTTCCAAAAACATTGCGAATATTTTCCACTTCCTATATTGTTGTGTTTTAAAGATAAATAACTATTTTAGTTCTCACACCAGTCTCATGACTGACCTGGAGTTTATTGTTCACATCCTAAACTCTGGGTGTCCATCATTTTCCACACGGGCGGCCTAGAGTAAGGTTATCAGGTTATTCTAGAATTAGGAGTGCTATGGAGCTTAGGAGGCGAGCTGGATGGCGAGACATATCACTTGTATATGATATTATCATTGCCGCTGTGTATTCAGATTGTAAGGACAAGTTTATATAACTGTCCATTGTTGAGCTGTATTGTATATTGTTGTTGTACACTCTGATGATGTAATGTATAAACTGATATAGTTCTTTGATTTAAAGATTATTCATTTATCTATTATATATTGTTCCGCTGTGACTGTGAGAGTCTGATATTGTTTCTGTTGGTTTTCTTTCTTACTTGTTCTATCTTTTTCTTCTACCTCTTCTTTTAACCCTAACAATTCGGTTTTCCGGCATTCGATTATGCGGCATTTGATGAAGTGGACGTAAGAATGCCGACCTTCGGATCCCGACGAAATCGGGTCATCACATGTGGTATCAGAGCATTTGGTTAAGCAACAGCCATGACTCTGTTGGGTGTTACTCATTAGCGATAGAGTCAGCAGTACTCTAGAATGAGTGTGAGTATAATAATAAATATGAGCGCGTATTTGTTAGTGATTATAAATGTTTATACTGTGTTTGCTTATCCGTTGAGCTATTTGTGAATTTTGGTCGATAGGTCGGACGCCATATTATCGATAGGAATTTCTAAACTCTTAAAAGAGGTAAGACGACATAGTATCATTTTAAATTGGGTAAATGAAATAATTTTACGTCGATTATATTTTATATATAAAGAAATAATTTTTCAGAATTATTAAAGTGTATATAATTTGATTGCTTGGTTGTTGAAAATATAAATATATATATAAGTGAATCAAAATTGTTTGAGTAATTTAAATAAAAATAACAATTGTAAAAAGAATAATTGTATAAGCAAATGAATTATAAAGTATGGAATTATAATTAATATGATCTACAATTGTGAAATAATCTTGAATAAGTAAAGTAAAATAGTGAAATTATATGAGAAAAAGATTTATAAATGTGATTTATAAACAAAAGGAAAATTTTGGAAGAACATCAAGCACTAGATTCACTACTATTGCTGGGAAATAATAAGGTTGATGACTGCAGCATCATCAATATCATTTTCGAGTTTCTATGTGATGGATTTGCTACCATAGTAATTGAAAATTGAAGTTTGGTTGTGATAGACAAATTTGAAATTAAAATCCAAGTTGTAATTGATAAATATAAGTAAAACGAGTTTTGAACTTATAACATGATTTGGAAGTTGGATAATAAGTTGTATAACTTATAAAATGTGAAAACGTTAGTGAAACAAATTATTAAAATGGTTAAACAATTTTGTTAAGAAAAATGGAATATAACTTAAGTGATGTCGAATGAAGTTGATTTTGGTATCGAAGTAAAATAATAAAGTGAATTAAACGAATGTGAACTTGAGTTATATAAATGAAATTCAATCTTATTTGCAAAATGAATTAGCAATTGAATTAATAAATGGATTGGATGTTTATCAATCTACTATAAATGAATTGAGATGGGATAGTGGATGTAAGTGTTAATTCATTTAAAGCCAATTGAATAAATTGAATGTAAGTCAATTTAATATTAAACCAATTGGAAATTAAAGGTGTTAAAACAAATTGAAAGTAAATTTAATAATTTGGTTGTGTTGAATATACATTGGTTGTTACTTGATTGTATATAAATTCATTAAGTGTTAATGAAATTGAGTTAGCGAAATTGGAAGCTAAAGAGATTGAATTCAAATTGATAATATGTAAATTTGAATAGAATTGGATTTTATTTGAAAGTGGACTAATGTAAATGTAAATTAGTGTATGTAAACTAATTGAATTGAAAATGGATGTTAGTAAAATCCAATGGAAATGAATCAGATGTGATTAAATTGAAAACCAATTCATTGAATATTAATGAGAAATGAAAGAATACTGATTCGGTGTGGATTTGTTGGATGTTTATGGGTTGGATAGTTGTTTGATGGTTGCATTTGTTGTTTTGTTGCATTTGCTATGTTGGCACATGTAGTTGCTATAGTAATATATGTTGTATATTGATATTATTTTCATATATACATGTTCTCATTTGTTTGATTGAGTGTTTAGTAGGTGCGGATGGCGTTTGCTTCGCATTTGGAGCTAAATTTCGCGCTATATTAATAAGTTACATATCTCGGATTAAATATCGTACTTTTACACTTTTTTCCCAACGGGATGCCTCATCACTTGATGAGATGTATATTTGTGATATATATATATATATATATATATATATACTGTCATTTTTTTGGGATCGAGCCGCGCAAAGGAGGTTATGGCGAAATTTTCCAAAAATTTGAGGCATTAGAATATTTTTGAGAAAATTGGAAAATTTTGAAAACTAAGTTTGCATTTGAAAACTTAGTAAAGATATTGTAAGAAGTTTAACTATGAATTTTGGAAAAGTTAAACACTTAAGAGATTTGTAAATCTAATTTGAATAGTTTGTTTTGATAAGTTAATGGATTTTGGGAATTTTCTTACTTGGTAATTTCGAGGATGAAATTCTTTTAAGGGGGGAAGTTTGTAACGACCCAGAATTTCTGACATTTAAAATTCGTATTTATTTGATTTTAAAATAATAATAAGTAAATTTTATATGTCGAATAATTTATTTTTCAAATATCTGGATTTAATTGGATAATTAAAACGACAAATTAATATTTGTAATTCCAGAAATAATTGGAAATTAGGTTTAATGTGTATGAAAATGATTTATAAAATTGTATTAAATCATACCAGAGTTAGAACAATGTTATAGAACTTTTAAAATTGAATTTAAAGTTAATTTGTGAAAATTGAATATTTTAATATTTAATTGACGACTAAAAATAGTCATTTTTCAAACAGTCTCGGATTTCGGCGAAACCGGTTTCATCGGATCCATAATGTTTTATTATTGTAAGCTTTCAAATTTCGTGTCAATCGGATTTACCGTTTGTCCGGGGCAAGCTAAAACGCACAGAAATTTGGTTAACCAATTTAATTTAAAATTGATCGTTTATTGCCGTAAGTCACATAGATGATCGAATTGGCCCCCGATACCTTTTCCATTATGTTCAGAACGCGGGTTAAATGCTAGAAACGCTAGTCACCGCGCGAGATTTGGAGTTTGGAAAATTTCGGATGAATAGTGTTTTGGAGAATTTTCTATATAAGGACCCATTATCTTCCATTTGCAAATAAACCCTAGTTTCTAACCCTAGCCGCCAATTTTCAAAACAATGGCCAGAAATGCACGAATATTATTCCTCTAATATCTTCAAATCCATCAGCTTTTATCAAAAATATCAACTACAAAATTGAAGAGCTCAACGAGTACTAGCTATCCAACGGTCGAGATTGGATTTCGAGCTGTAGATTGACAGCTACATAGCCGCGTTCATCAGGGAGTAGTGCACGTCTTTTGAGGTAATGGGGAGACCGAGCTCTACCTTGCTTTGGCCAAAAGTAGTATTGTTGATGGCATTCGTAGTGGCGTAGGCCGATCGTCATCAAAGTCGACAGGGGTGGAGTATAATTCGACGTAAAGTCGGCCGCTATAGGTTCTTCTTCACGTTGGAAACGTGATAATCTGGAGGGGGAGAAGGAAGAAAGGCACGGCCCTGATTGATGAAACTTGAAATCTAACGGCCATAAACAGTTAGGTTTAAAAATAATAAAGATAATTGTATATTAATCTATATTTAAATTCGTTTAAACTTCTAAAATGCATAACTTTGTCATACGAGGTCGGAAATGCACGAAACGAATTGCATTAGGTTCGTTTTGACGAGCACTATGTGATGGAGCTAGATTGGGATTTATTTGAGATAGTGTTAATTTCGAGTAAAATTAAACGCGTATTTAATTTTATTCGAAATAAAACGCTACAACTGTTATTGGAAACTCAAGGTGAGAACTTCTCACTCAATCAAATTGCTTTTCGATTTAAATTTAAAATAGTAAAATTTAAAATTGCTTGATTGTGCTGATTGTATGCTTGGATGATAAATTGTTATCTATTGAGTTGAATAGACATTATACGCCGTATATTAAGCAGAGGTTGTTTATTAAACACATATACCGTGATATTTCACCGTGAAGTGGAATTGGTATTATATATGTACTTGGAGTTGATTTCCTGCATTATATAGCAGATGAGACCCTAATGCGTCGCATAATAGCGGATAATATTTTATAAATCCCATGTACCGCGATATTCCGTATTGGAACGGAATTGGTATTGTGCTAACATCTGTGGATGCAGGGAAACAGGTTGGAGGGATCCAATTGGATTCCTCACCCGTATTGATTTATTTACAGATATTGTGATATATTCTGTTATCATATGATATATGATGTTTTGGATGCTGTGATCGTTATATTTAGTGTTGTTGCAGCATTGGGCCTATTTTGGAAAATTAAAAGTGTTAAAGTGATGATTTTCAAATTTTAAAAGGATTTTCAAGTGATTTTTGAAAGTACACGTTTTATTAAATTTTGGAATTGATTCATTTTAAATAAATAAACGTTATAATTTTAATGTTATAAAAATTATGATTTTTGAGAAATATAGTTGAAATGTGATTTTTGAAATATGGAGTTAATGATTTACAAAATAGTTTAAATAGAGATTTTTGAATTTATTATAAAAGCTTTATATATAAGATTAATAAAATTGGATTTTTATAAATCAAAGTGATCAAATTATAAAGGATATTTAAAGAAGTTTTAAAATAATGTTATAAATGGATTTATAAAAGGATAGAATTTACAGTTTGTTAAGTTATAAAATGAATGAATTTGTAAATAGAGAATTTTAAGTAATTTGCTTATAATTTGGTTTTTGGCGTGTAAATGGGGTATGGATAGAATTTGTTAATAAAGTGCTTTTATAAGTTGAAATTGTCATAAAATATAGATGGAACTTATAAATATTGTTTTATGAATCTAAAAACGACTTATTTTGATAAGTTAATTATTATAGCTTATTAAAGGAGATATATCCACGATTTTGGACAGTGGATAATCCTTTAAATAAAATGTGTAAAAATGTTAAATTTGGTTAACGTAGTATATTCACGAATTTGAACGATGAATAATATATTAAAAAGAAACTTTTTGGAAGTTTATTCAAAAAATCGATTTGGTGCCTGGAATAAATGTTTGGAAAAAAATCA
The DNA here is from genome assembly GCA_030765085.1 of Allium cepa. Taxonomy (NCBI): domain Eukaryota; kingdom Viridiplantae; phylum Streptophyta; class Magnoliopsida; order Asparagales; family Amaryllidaceae; genus Allium; species Allium cepa. The sequence goes on along the minus strand of CM060934.1, from coordinate 218,053,093 downwards.
ATTTGGGTTTTAAAATTGATTTTGTGTTTTTGGAAATCAATTGAAAATTGAAACGTGCATTAAAAGTGAATATTTGAAATCGATTTGAAAATCGTATATCAATGGATATTTGGAAATTTAAATTCAAATTGGAATTTATAAAGGAAAGGGAAATTTTTTTAAAAATAAACAATGATTTATTTTTAAAGTGTGGAAATGAATTTACGAATTTGGAACGTAAATTTAAATAAATCGGTAAGGATTTATTTAATTGGTTTAAATGGACCATTTTGAAATGAAAGTGTATTCTCCCTGGAAAGTCGAGTATATTTCCAAAGTAACTTTTTAAAGTATAGAATAAAAGTTCTAAAGTAGTTTTAAAAGAATATTTTAGGAAAATTATTTTCTTTAGTTATTTTTTGAAATCTTTAGAGTACAGATTTGTTTAGCAAATTATCAAAGTGATTCTTTAAAGACTAAATTTATAATTGTTTTAGAAATTGATTTTGAAAGAAAATTTGTTTTGGACTGAAGTTATATGTAATATAGGTATAATATTTTTTTTTATAACTAATACTTTTAGTAAGTGTTTAAAGAAAAATAGTTGTATTTTAAAAGTGTTTTCCAGATATATTTTGGATAAGTAATATAAATTATTTTCAAGTGTTTAGTTTCGGCAGATTTCCAGTGGAAATGAAGAAATATTTGTGAATATATCCCGTGTAGGGAAATAATTTGAAATTAATTTTCAAAGGATTGTAATGTGGAAATTGATTTGAAATTGGTTTTCAAATGGTTGAATGTTGAAATTTATATCTTGTAAAGATATTTTTGAAAATAAATAATTTGGGAAATTATTTCAAATCGGGTGATTATTGTGAACATTGATTGATAGTTAAATAACCGACTATCAGTATTGACCCTTAAATGGCTATTTGTTGTGATTTGCTTGAAAATTTGGATGCTACTCTTTTTTTCAAATTATTGCGCTCGTTATTCGGATTACCCACTCCGAATAGTGATACGACGTAATGGATTGCATTTGAAGACCAGTGTTAAAGACTGGATATTTTGAAAACGAAAGGATTACCGTCGAATGTCTCTGCATCGGTTAATCTCCGATATAGAGATTTTATCACCCTTTGTGATGGATATCCGGACGTGATTAGAAATTATCCGGATTGCAAGGAATTCTTTTGAAGTTCCTTCGGTTCTGTTCGAGCCCGGAACAGACTTGTATGGTTGTGTGTCTGACGTTACATTTTGAGTTATAAAGCTGGTTTCTATCAAATACATTTCGGTTGGTGGCGGAGAATTTATTCTTTTAGCTTAACATCCTTCTCTGAGACGTACGAGCTTAGAGGTTATGTAGTTGATGGTTACTAGTGATATATTCCCAATTTGGTAACGTGGCATGTTGAGTGTTGTTGTGTGATGATCATTTGTTTGATCATTTGTTGATCAAGGCATGGCTTTGTACCCAGCTTTGTGGACAAGACTTCGTCGGACCACACACCTCGGTAATGGTCAAAACAGGAAGGATGCAGCAAGGTTATTGGGGGTAGCGCCCCTTAGGTGGTATCATGGAATGGAGCCCAAATACTTAACCTATATTGTTGCTGCAAATTTATTATTTTGTGGTTGTTGGTATTGAGGATCCTCCGATAAAGGTTGTTTACAACCGGGGGATGGCATACTCGTGTCAGTAGTTATCCAACTAGGGGCAACCCGGCCTTGTGTTGGTAGAGATCCGGTTAGGTTCTCGGGGCGTCTTTCCAGAGGCGTACCCATGTGGCAATGGGAAGTTCCTTGCCCTGGCCATTTGTTGGAAATCCAAAGAAACAATACGAGCCTTGTATGGTTTTAATTGTAGAACCTGCCATCTAATATGGCAGCTATAGCAGGCATAATATAATGGTACCTATGCTGGCTAAGATTAATATTATACTTTCGAAAAATTTTCATCACTATGAACTAATAATAATATCAAATCAAATGATTTTGCGTAGTAAGCATCTTTGACTATTATAAGGAGAAATCTCCTCCAATATTGTGTTTTGCATTGTGTGTGTGGCGGGAGGCCTTATGGTAGTTTCATATTCCAAAAACATTGCGAATATTTTCCACTTCCTATGTTGTCGTGTTTTAAAGATAAATAACTGTTTTAGTTCTCACACCAGTCTCATGACCGACCTGGAGTTTATTGTTCTCATCCTAAACTTTGGGTGCCCATCATTTTCCACACGGGCTGCCTAGAGTCAAGTATTCTGGATTTTGGTGTGCTATGGAGCTCAGGAGGCGAGCTGGATGGCGAGACGTATCACTTGTATATGATATTATCTTTTCCGCTGTGTATTTAGATTGTAAGGACAAGTTTATATAACTGTCCATTGTTGAGCTATGTTGTATATTGTTGTTGTACATTCTGATGATGTAATGTATAAACTGATAAAGTTCTTTGATTTAAAGATTACCCATTTATCTATTATATGTTGTTCCGCTGCGACTGTGAGATTCTGATATTGTTTCTGTTGCTTTTCTTTCTTACCTCTTCTATCTTTTTCTTCTACCTCTTCTTCTAACCCTAACAATTCGGTTTTCCGGCATTCGATTATGCGGCATTTGAAGAAGTGGACGTAAGAATGCCGACCTTCGGATCCCGACAAAATCTGGTCGCCACAATTAGGGTTCATCGTCTTAGTCACTTTTTGCTTGCTCGCTTGCATCTTTATAGCTTGAATGAGTCTGCTTATCCTAAGTGTCTCATTGTTGTTGGTTCCATTATAGGTATTTATTTTCTCTATCGTATTACGTTTCACACTATTAATCTTTTTATAGAATTTTAATGAAACAATAATGGTTTAGTGAAACAAAGTTTTTTAAAAATTTAATAAGTTTATAATAATTAACGAATTTTATATTAATAATAATAAATTAACTAAGTTCACAACAATAATAATTAATTAACTAAGTTTGTGTAAAATTTATAACTTTGAGATAATGTATAAAAATTAACTGAGTAAATAAAGTTTAAGTTTGAGATGATTTATAAGTTGAAATTAATTAAAATATAAGATATGACATTTTAAGGTTTAGCAATTGAGAAACTTTAAAAGTTTAATAATAATAATAATAAACAATAGCTTGAATAAATTAACTAAGTTACAAAAAATAAATACATTTATAGTAATTAACTAAGTATTGTAAAATTTAACAAATTTATAATAATAACAAGTTAAATTTTATAAAATTTAAATAAATATATACAAGTTAGTTAAGTTTTATCAGAATTTAACTAAGAAAATAAGTTTTTTTAAGAATTAAATAAGTTTATTGTAAAAAGTAACCAAGTTTTATAAAAATTTAACTAAATTAACTAAGTTTTATAAAAATTATTTAAATTTAATAAAAGTTTAACTAAAGATGTTTGATATGATTTAAATATGAAAAACGGTTGCATAATCATTTGTGGATTGTTAAATTTGTCTATGAATAATTAGCTTTTTAAGAGTAAAAATTGGCTACAGCAAGTAATGAGCATGGTTTTAATTGTGTTTTATATTATAACATTTTAATATTACTTGTTTATGATAGTATCGTCTTCACTATATCTTCAATGGTCTTTCTCTTTATGATTTACAATAGCTCTTCACTAGCTTTACAATAGCCTTATCTTCACCGAATCTTCAATCGCACCTCTTCTTGTCCAATATTTTAGAAGTTGGGTATAAGAAATTTATTTATGCATAATTGACTCTTCCTCTTATCTCTACATGGTCAACCATATATTTCAAACATATATAGAATTTACTTATTTCTAATTTGGCCATTTCTATATACTATATATGCTGGGCTTTTACAAGAGCAATGTACAAACATATGAAAGGATAAACACAAAAAATACTTATGACTACGCCAAAAATTCGAATTTATTTGGTATAATTTTAACAATTATATAATCTTTGTAAATAAACTTTGTATAGAAAACCATCTAACGGGGATACTAAAATTATTGCATGAACACAATGATATGTGTGAATGTTTAACGAAACATGCATTTTTAAAATTTGAAAAAAAACATAATTATAAATTATTGTAAATATTTTTTGCTATTATTTTTTATAATTGGGTGGTACCAGTCTCGTCAGAAACATAACCGAAAGCAGAGTACTTCAGACTAGGAAAAAAGTTACGACATTCTTTATCACTATTCAAATAATATGAATGTTTTGGTACAAAGAAATAAAAAAAATAGTCGACAAATGATAGCCTACACGACCAAAAAAAAAAGCCGGCTATAGAGACTCCAATTGGTCACTATTGAGATATTTGCGAGGTAATTATATGTAAGACTCAGACAAATGTCAGGCGTCGGTTTTACAGATGTGCTGGTTACGTAGATCACATAACTAACCCAAATGGAGTCCATTGCTATAAATACTTCAATGTTTAGATCGTTCGTTGATCCTAGGAGAATTGAATATGCACTAGAGATGCAAGTCGAAGTGAGGCGATTGGAAAGGGAAAATAGCATGCTATGACATTAGGTAAAATATTTGCCGTTTTTAAATCCAATTCGGAAAAGGGTATAGTAAAATGGTTAGTACAATTTTTGTAATGATCGTGCATCGAACTTGTTTAATGGAGTTATGTATGCATTAGCTTTAATGGTTCTTTTATTACTAGGTCGTTGTACTACTTGGTTGCTGTAATGGTTATGTAATATTTGATGTAATGTAATGGTTGTTATATTACTAGGTTGTTGTAATGGTTATGTAATATTTGATGTACTACTTTGTTGTTGCAATGGTTATGTAATGTTTAAGGTATTACATTGTTGTTGTACTCTATTCTATTATATATAAAAGAGAATAAGTGACTATTTGTATTCTTACTTCTCATTCCATCTAAAGTCATGTATTCATCTCTCCTTGATTTGAATAAACAATTTGCAATAATCCTCTCAACCTATTCTTATTCACTTTCAGTCTAACCATTTTATTTGGCGCCTATTTGTATTCTTAGTTCATATATATATATGTATGTATGTATGTATGTATGTATATATGTATGTATGTATACACACACACTAGTGCAAACTCGTGCTTCGCACATGGTTTGGATAAAAAAGATAGATATATTTAAATCATTAATATTACATCCCATTATCATTTCTAATACAATTTTGTTTTTAACTCTATTTCTTTTGTCTTTTCAGTACAAATTCATACGGCACTAAGTATATAAAAGAAAAGTATCCACGTCAGTAATTATTCACTTTGTTTACCTCTTATCAATACAATTGCATAAACCTTGTATACAGAGAAAATAGCATTGTTTGGTTGAAATTGTGAATTTAAATAAAATAAAGAATATTACATAATTTTTTGTCATAAATGATGAAAATTATATAATAAGATATACATAAAAACCAAAAATATGAAAGTAGTCTGAGATGTGGCTTTCCCATGAGCCAATGGTTGCATAAGTGTTGTCAAGTTGAATTTATATCCCATAGCCATAAAATTTCCTTAAAGAGCATAGTACAGACGGTGGCCACATTGTTTCATAAAAATTTGGCAAAATATGGCATAGAAAAATTTGTTAAATTGTTAGCAATTCTGTACAATTTAGAGGTTTGTCCACTGCTCGCAATGTATGCACATATTACCTCTCAACATTATGATATTATAAAAAGAATAATTTCTTTGTCAGTAGAAGTGGATGACGGTAGGATAAAAAGTAGAATATTTATTCATAGTTAGAAAACGAAATGAAATCATCGACAGCCGCTGAGTCACTTTGCAACATAACAGTATCATTAGTACATGGTACAAGAATGTATGAAGCACCGAAAAATCAATGGACTATAAATAGACCGTTGATAGGAACCAGTTGGAAGTCATAGCATATGAAAGCCAGAGATAAGTTAATATATCGAAAATTTTGAATATCACAAATTTTAATATATATATAAGGTGTCAAATAGCAGTGAACGAAACAGAAAACCTCAAGCAACTACAACATAATATGTGTAAAGAAAACTATTACATAGGTTTGCCTGATTATTGAAATACCAAAAGTTCTTAAATGATAATATAAATCATTGTGATGTAGCTGTGTAAAATCATCCGAAGCATAGCTATTAGCTTTATTCCATACAGTTGGGTAATGTTTTCTCAGAACAGCAATAACAATCTCAATAAACTACAGAACCGTCCGTGAACAACTTGTGTCATGATTATATACTTCAGTTGATATAGGCGGGATGAATAATTTTGTATGTCAATATGTTAATACCCCGAATATAGTTCCAAAATAAGTGGTGGAAGGTACAACTTTGTAGTAATAATGGCTAGGTCGAAATAATGAATAGAAAACAAACTTAGACACCTTTTGGAACATCATGTTTGAAGTAAATGTAGAGGGAAAAGGATAAAGATAGTGGAAAACAAAATATACTAGAAGAATCGCATGAAAATACGTAGCCTGCGCCCATTGTTCGTAATGGTATTGGTACAACATGAAGTTAAGGTAGGGAATATAGTCTAAGGAACCTATATTTTTAGGTTGTTGTTATTCCAAGTAGTGCAGCAGATCATAAAAACAAAGCTAAACTTGAAGGTTGTACGGTGATGCAAATACCGATAACAAAAAAGGCACTGATAAGGGTCAAAATCTGTGTAGATCACCGATTCCATTTTTATGAATGCTATTGAAATGCACATCAAATAGTAATTATTAATAAACATACGATTGGGTCAGGAGCATCGTCTTGCTTGCACATAATCCAAGGCACTTGGGTATCAAGGCCAATTGCCATTTTGCAGCCCAACTTATATATGATCTTCCCGTAGGATCCTTGTGATCTGTTTCGTATTCTCTCAACCTTCCAAAAGAAAAAATGCACTTATTAGTTGACAAAGGTTGAAAAAACTATATTGAAAATGGATATGGTTTCATACCTAAGAGAGGATGATAGGACAACCTTGTGGTTTTAACAATCTTTCTGCTTTCATCATCGAGTAAATTTCTCCATTTCAGCCTATGAATGAAATTTTTTAAACCAACATCGAATTGGAAGGAAGCAAAAATTGAAAAGGTTGTGTCAATATTAAATATGAACCTTAAAAGGTCCATTGTCACTTCGAAAACTGATACCAGGAATATATTTTAGCCAAACTGGAGAAGCTTTGTGATGATGGATGAAAGAAATAACATCAAATGCATCCAAAATAGAAGAAGAAGAAGAAGAAATAATATTATAGGTAGGTTTAATAAAATTGACCGCTTTACTAACTATTTATTCCGATATCAATGATCTTTCAATAGGTTATTATGAACATGACTGAGAAACTACCTTCAGGGGATAAATTATTTCGGTTGTTGATATGAAATATAATTGAAAAAATACCCAAAGTTTCATTCAGCACAAATGAAAGTTTCAATACAAAGATGAACATATAACCCAGCATCCTTCGCCACTTAAATCAATCTAATCAAACTGTATCTATCCTCAAATAATACTAACATAAAAAAATGGAAAAATATTTAGTCCTTTGTAATGAAACCATTAATATAAAAAAATAAAAAATTTCAAATATATTTTGCATACTTGGCCTTGAGTAGGCTTATACCCGTCCTAGAACACATAAATTTGAATAACATCCAAGCCACCTTCTTTGGCCTTTTGAATTAAATCAGGCCACATCTAAAATCAAACCAAATAATGAAATTAGCAGATTGATGAAAGGAAAACTTGTCAAAACCTCAAATTTTGAGAAAGAATCAAATGTTGCATTGACCGCACGAGTGTTTCTTGAATAATGAGTAGAGTCAGAAATAAATATTACTTTGTCCATTGATTATAAACGACCTATGATCATATGTGACTGTTGCAGAAATAATTAATGGTGAGACTACAGCAAGTATAACAAAGTATTTACATTTGTTAAGGAAATAATAAAAACAAAAAGCAACCCAGTTTCACAAACATTGTCATAGCACCGTACTGCAATTCACTGAATGTGATATTCCACCTACAACTATAGCTTTGTTGAAGGGAAATGATGTTCGAGACAGTAAATGTCCATTTGAATTATATGTAGGAAATCGTGCATTGTCTATTGTAGATAGAGCTCATGGTCAATCAACATACATGTATTATAACTTATTTTTCATCATTCTGCAGGTTACTACACTACTAGAATCGGACTGATTAGTGTCCAGGCTTTGCGTCGGCGAGAATCAGCTAAAAAACGGGGCCGATTCTAGCCGACGCAATATCGCATTACAGAAGCAAAAACCCACAATAAGTTTCATTATTAGTTTTCGTTACTCTTCCCTCTCAAAACCCTCCTCCTCGTCACCCGCCGTAGCCGCCTGCCGTCACCGTCGTCTCAAGTCAACATCTAGCCTCCGACGCTCTCCAAAGCTCGTCGGTATCTCCTTTCTTCCCGATTTTAGTTTATTTGAGGTATGATTTAAACCCTAAATTTTGAAATTAGTTGATGGTAGATTATAAATTGATGATTGGTTGGTATTATTCGATGATATTGCTGTTTTAGATTGGTTTGGAAATATAATTTTGACATTGTCGGCTTGAAATTAGGAAAACTAGGGAAAAGAGTTGATTATCAATTTGTAATTGTTGATTATTGCGTATGGATTGATGTTAATGGTGTACATTAGTTGATGATAAAAGGTATTAGTTGATTTAGTATAAAAAATCTATTTTTACTAATTATATGTGTGAACAACTTATTTTAGTTTACATAATCGACAAATTAAAATTTAAAATAGTTAAACGAAAGTTAGATTGCGTTGTAAAATTTTAAATTTAGTTAATAAATATTTAAATAGTTGAATGAATATTGCTAATTATAAAAATTTTATTTTTTAAACCCCTTAGAGAATTTTTGGCCCCGTCTGACAAGTGTGTTATATGGTCGTTATATAGCTGTTCGGTTTTTCACAGAACGGACAACTATATTCAACTGATACAATATTTATCGGATTTGTCTCTGTATTGGAAAAGTTACGTATACAATAAAGTATAATTACATTTTGTAAATCATATCATTTTAAACGGTTCACAAAATTTTGATAGCACTTCCGTTTTGTTCTCCGTGTACACGTATTTGTGTACGATACAGGGTACAAAGAGGAAGTGCTGCCGAAATTTTGTGAACCGTTTAAAATGATATGATTTATGAAATGCAATTACTTTATTGTATTTGTAATGGGAAGTAGGATGGTCGACCATCAAAGTTAAAACAATAAAGCAAAAAGCAAAAAGTAAATCGAATTGATTATTTGGATTAATAAACGATAAACTTTATTGTGTTTCTAACGTATATTTTCAAATCAGGAAAAATGTTCGATTATTTTCTCGACCGTAGTTGGATGTATGAAGTCAGAACTGATAAGAAAGGTTCAATAAAGAAACATTTCTATAACGGTGTACACGAATTTATTAGATTCACTAAATCTAATAATAGTAATAACGAAGAACTTTGTTGCCCGTGTAGCAAGTGCAAACATTTGAAGCATTGGAATGCAGATATAGTTGAAGTACATTTGTGTAAAAATGGTTTTATGCCGAATTATTACTTGTGGGATCGTCATGGAGAACTTCTTGCACCCACACCTAATCAGGTACCATTAGATGATGATAATGTTATGACGAATCCAATAGAAAATATGGTGGAAGATGCAGCACGATCAATGTTTCCAATGTTTGATCAAGATGACGATGAAGATGTAAATGCCGAAGAAGAACCGACTATGGGAGATAGAAAATATATGATTTATTGGACTCTGCTAAAAGGCCGTTGTGGGATGGTTGCAAAAGTGGAATCGAATTATCGGTAACTGCCGAATACATTACTGTGAAATCAAAATTCAACTTTACAGAAGCTGGATTTACAGCAGTTGTACAAGCAGCAAAACGACACATGCCACCCAATAATCTGGTGTGCGATAGTCATTATAAAGTGAAAAAACTTATGTCCGCTTTCGGTCTGCCGCACCAAAAGATAAATATATGTGTAAAAGGTTGCATGTTGTATTGGAAAAGATGACGTTAAGCTTAGAAAATGCAGAATATGTAACAAGAAAAGATACAAACCAAGAAAAAAAGGAAAAAAAGTTCCATACAAGAGAATGCATTATTTACCTATCACTCTCAGACTTCAAAGGTTATATGCACCTTCTGCTATGGCGTGCCATATGCGATGGCACAATGTGAAAACACCGGAAGAAGGAATTTTGATACATCCATCTGATGGAGAAGCATGGAAACATTTCGATTGGACTTATCCCGCATTTGCTGCCAAAAGCCGTATTGTCAAACTTGGTTTATGTACAGATGGATTTGCACCATTCTCTCAGTTTGGTAGTAAATATTCATCATGGCCTATTATCGTAACTCCTTATAATTTACCTCTATGGATGTGTATGAAAACTCCATATATGTTTCTCACTACTGCCGTCCTTGGGCCTGATGAACCAACACAAGGAATCGATATTCATTTACAACCATTGATCGAAGAGTTGAAAACGCTATGGAATGAAGGAGTTGAAACGTACGACATTTTGAGAAAAAAGAATGTTCGTATGTTCTCTTCTTTGTTGTGGACTATTAGTGATTTTCCTGCATACGGGATGCTTTCAAGTTGGAGTACGGCTGGTCGTCTAGCTTGTCCTTATTACATGGAAGAAACAAGGGCGTTTTCGCTATGGTATATAAAGAAAATTTGTTGGTTTGATTGTCATCGGTGTTTTCTCCATCTCAATCATACTTTCAGAAGAGATAGAAAAATCTTTATAGCTAACAGAGAAGAGAGTATGCAACCATCGAAGATTTGGTCAAGCAAAGAAATATATGAAATTGTAGAAGAGTATCCGAAGATACATGAAACTGGAGTGCAGACTGAAATTCCAGGTAAATCAGACATTCATAATTGGTGCAAACAAACTATGTTTTGGGATTTACCCTATTGGAAAGATCTCCTACTCCGACATAATATTGACATGATGCACAACGAAAAAAATGTGTTTGATAACGTGTTTAATACAGTTATGAATGTAAAGGGGAAAACAAAGGATGATTTGAATTCAAGACTTGATATAGCAAACTTTTGTAAACGTAACCGAACTTCATATGAAACACAGTGACAATTAAAAAACCAAAGCATGCTATGAGCTAGAAAGTGTGCAAGTAAAACTCGTGCTAAAGTGGGTGGAAGCACTAAGATGTCCTGATGGGATTTCTTCTAATCTTCATAGATATGTTGACTTTAAAAACAATAAATTGAGTGGGATGAAAAGTCACGATTGCCATATCATGATGGAATATCTATTACCCGTGATTCTCAAAGAACTGTTGCCTTTAAAAGTATGGAGCATTATAACAGAATTAAGTTTTTTTTTATAAACAACTTTGTTCGACGACGTTAAAAGTCGACCGTATACGTAGACTTGAAGTAGAAATTCCTATACCGCTCTACAAGCTGGAAAAAATATTTCCGCCAGGTTTCTTTAATGTAATGAAGCATCTACTTGTTCATCTTCCATCCGAAGCACTTCTTAGAGGTCCTGTTCAATATGGTTGGATGTATCCATTTGAGAGGTAATATTGAATATTGGCAATATTTATGTTAGTTTAAAATTCAGTTTTATATATGTAAATTTAAAATAAATTTCTAATAGGTACTTGAATCATTTGAAGAAAAAAATTAGGCAAAAATCACGAGTTGAAGGTTCGATTTGCAAATAATACTTAAAGAAGAAGCTTCATTTTTTTCTCTCATTATTTTAGTGATCATGTGAACTTATCGTTTGTAAGTGTTCCTCGTAATAAAGAAGTCATTGAACATGATTCTTCTCAAGCAATGTTATCTATTTTTAGACAACATGGCCAACATGTTGGAAAATGTGTGGAAATATGGTTAGACGATAGAGATCACCATGCAGCACACACATATGTTCTTCTAAATTGTCCATAAGTTGCACCATTTGTCAGGTAATAATAAATTCATATATAATTCAATTATACTTACATATTACATATTTGTAGTATATACGAATCACTACATCCATCTGGCGATCTCAGTTTGCTAAATGATTTTCAAATTACGTTTATGATCAAATAAACTGTGTCGTTGACGAAGTATTACGACATCTTACGATTGGACCAAAAAGAAATGTCAAGAGGTATCCAATATTCTTCGTCAGTGGATTTAAATTCAACACCAAAGAGTACGGTGCCGAAAAATTGACATATAACAGCGGTGTATTTGTCAAAGGTAGTGACGATCCAGACGAGCATATAAAAGAATTTTACGGCATCTTAACACAGGTTTTAGAGTTGACATACTACATACAACCTGTAGAATTTTTTTTATTCAAATGCAACTGGTTTAGCAATGTTCCTGGTACTAGAATCAATGTGCACAAAGATTATAAACTTATTGAAATAAAACATACCTCACATTACTATAAGTATGATCCTTTCGTATTGGCCAAGCAAGCGTTACAGGTTTGTTTTTCTCCTTATCCATCCTTGAAAAGAGATAAAGCGGATTGGTCGGCTGTTTTTAAAATAAAGGCAAAATTTACATTTGATGGAAATAATATTTCAAACGAAACAGCGTATTTAGCGGATCTTGAGCAAAATACTAAAGTAATAATAACTGATGACATTGTTGTAAGGTTGTTGAATGATGGATCAAATGTTTTGGTAGATGCATTTAAAAGTGTTGAAGAAAACGATATAGAGTACGAGACCAAGTTTGAATCAGAGAACGACGAAGACTAATAATTTTAAATATCTGTATTGCATGTTGTATAATGTATTTTTATGACATATGTAATATTTAGAGTCTGAATATGACATATGTAAATATTTGAATTGCATGTTGTATAATGTATTTTTATAATATATGTAATATTTAAAGTCTGAATCAAGTGGAATCTTTCATGCGATGAAATGATATGATATATTCTGATATGATATACGATATATGATATGATATGTTTGTGGCAGATATGTCTTACAGGAGACATGGCAGTAGGTCTGAGCCTTCTCCTTCTCCCGATGCAAGTGCCAGTGGCAGTGCCAGTGCGTCGGATTTACGCCCCGTTGCTGAGTTAGTTCCGAAGACGGCAGGGTAAGTATCAAATATATTTCAAGTATGTTATTTAAATATATTAAATATGTACATCAAAATTTATAAAGGGGCTTTGAGGTGGATCCTTAAGATTTCATTTTACAAACGTCAAGAAAGGCGTTTAAGAGTAGGATGTCCGGCTGTTGGCCACGGTGGGACGACATCCCAGCGCCTATAAAGAACGCAATATGGGCAGATTTGATGGTATTTAAGTATAAATTTATTTTGATTTGAATGTCAATAGAATGTTTATAATTCAAGTTAATTTCAATATGCAAGCTGCCGTACGTGTTGAGCCCCAGGATCTGAATGTGTTTAGAAATCATTGGAATCAAAGAATGAGAAAAAATTATAGAAACACGATAACTAAAGCAAAGAATGCAGGAAAAAAGCGAAGTTGGATGAGCACTGATGTATATAGTGAGTTTATTCGGCTCTGGGATACTCCTGAATTCAAAATAAGCTATCCACTTTCGAATTGTAATTTAAATTTTTTAAGATTTCGTTATTAGTGCATTAATATAGTTAACCTTGTATTTAAATGTATAGGAAATATCAGCGCGGAATCGCGAAAACAGGAATATGAATCCTGCTGTACATCGTGGTGGCTCGAAATCTTTTCAGCAACATAAAAACGAATTGGTAAATTTATAAATTGTGTTTATAAATATCTATAACATTATTTAATCATATTGGTAACATTGTTTATTCATATGTATATTTTAGTCTAAGAAGTACAATCGCGAGCCTACGATGGCTGAGTGGTTTACTGCCACACATGTTGTGGAGGAGACAGACGAGGAAGGCAATGTTTCGTATAGATGGACAGACGCCAAATCTCAATCTATAATGGTAAACATGCTTATCCGTAATGATAGTGTTTGATAATACTTTATTTCACAGCTAAAAACTCATAAATTATATTTTTTTCGTGTCAAACTTTTATTTATAATCGCAGGAGTCATATGAGGCAAAGCGGACACATGTGGCGCAGACCACTTGACGTGAGAAGTTGACCGTTGAGGAGTCAAACCATATTTGGGACGCCGTTATAGATCCGCCTACGCGAAATAGGCGATATAGTTATGGAAATATGGAGGTAAACTGCTTCATTAACTAATATATACATTTAATATGATATGAAGCATAAATTATAACTAGCTATTAACTATTTCACAGGCGATGTCGTCCCAGAGGGCTTAGAGGAGATCCCAGGCAGAGGAGGAGATAGCTTTGTTGCGTCAGCAGGTTGCGAAGATCAATGACTAGCGGAAGAGCAATGCTTTTGCACAGCAGCTCGATGCGTATGTCGCGGCATACCTGGCAGAGCATGGAAGAATGTCTGGAGAGGATGCATCTGGAGATGATGAGTAGGTAAGGTTGTGCTTGTCACATTTTTGGCATCGTTTTGTGTTGAACTTGTTGTTGTTTGATGTATGATGATGAGTAGGACAATGATGTATGATTTGTTAGATAGTATTTGTATGCATTTTTGAGTATGATGTATATTAGTGAACGTTGTGTTTGATTGATGAGTTTATGGATATATAGTTGTTGTTTGACGGAAAATTGTGATTGTTATGTTTGATTGATGAGAGGTTGGTGTTATACTTGTGTTGAAAGATTGAATGTTGTTATAGTTCGACAGAAATTGTTTATATTGTGGTTTGAGTGCGCAAATAGCAGCTGTTTACAAACAGCAGAACACAGGCTTGCGTCGGCTGGAATCGACTTACGTCGGCTGTTTGGTTACAGGATTACATCGGCTAGAATCGGCTAGAATCGACAGTTTGGTTATAGATTTGTGTCGGCAAGTTACGCCCAATAGAATTTTGAAAAAAAGCAACGTGGATATAGCCGTCACTTCCCGACACTAAAGTGGTGACGAAACCAACGCAAAACCTGACTCGAATGCTTGGTGGTGACGGCTATTTTTGCGTCCGTTTTTAGAATCGGTTTGCGTCGGCTAGAATCGACCGGCGTCGGTTTTCTGCCGACGCAATTGTCGATTATCCTTGTAGTGATAAGATCGTTGAAAATTACATTCCATGCCTCAATTCCAATGACGCTAAGCATTTTCAAATATATTGAAACGAAGTAATTAATCATTTATCTACCAAACTCCGCTAATCATAAAAACCACCTCCGGTACAAAAGCCCATTTTAAGTATAATATAGTAGACGATAAGAAATAGAAGACTTTGAACACCTTGACATGCATAAAATATTTCGGTACCAAAATCTGTTATTAACATATCTTATTAGTCAATTAAATTTGCAAATGAGATTGTACTACAGTACTTAGGATGCTAAACAGTTAAGAGAATATAAGAACTAAATGTTTGTGCATAATCTTCATGGAAAGCTAAATCCATTTTTCTTCAAATGAAAAGCCTCATTGTTTTGGGATCAAGACTACAAAAATTATTGTTTTTAACTAAACAAATACACTGTAACAATCTAATTATCCGCTCGCTAGAGTAACATTCCAACAGAGCCTACTTTTGTAAGTACTTACAAAAACATAAATACCTAACTAAGGACCAAAATAATAAAATATATAATCCTAAAATGAAGTAGTTACAAAGGAAATTTGTTTAGCTCACTCTTTAACCTAGATTTCAATCAGTTTACTAGTGTAAATCTAAACATATGTAGAGGTTTTCTTATTTAGCAAAAATTATAGAGGTAGTAACTGATGCATGTGAATAATAATATTTTATCCTTTATACTCAAGGATAATTATTTATACATTTGAATTTGTAATAATACCACATCTTTGGGTATTTTAATTTTATAATAATATAAAACAAATTTTTTGTAAAAAATGCGAATGGAACCTTCTTACCCCGATGAGACCAAATATGATGGTGCACATGTTTGTTCCATCATGCTGCTGAATTTATTTCATGTATTCCAGCCGAAACTATGAAGAAATTTCGAGAGCTTTGATAAAATGTATAAAAGGAAATATAAAAAATAAACATGCATTGTCCTAGCTGCTTGAATCTTTATACAGGTGCAATCATTTCCAATTCGTCATCGCTATTTTTATTAAGGCTGTCAGCATTTAGCATTTCCATTCGACAATTGTTGCAGCTGCATACACTGATCAAATCACATCTTACATGCATCCGTCTTACCTGAAGCCATGTATCTTCCTCAAGATGTTGTGGTTGATGCAATCATTCAACCCTTGCACAATATCCTCCTGAAGCTTCCTTTAGGTCACAAAACTTGCTTGCAAGCACGGTGTCTAGCCTTCTAGATCCCTGCTATGCGCTACACCAACCTGCCCCAATTCTCCCCGCCTGCACTCTACTTGCACAATGCCAGCACCTTCTTGATGTCTCTCAGATTTGTACACAGCATCACTTTCCCACCGTACATAGCATCATCTATCCTACTGCACTAAGCCGACATCTTACATCTCGAAGTCTCAACACAGTACACCACTTTTTGAATCCGCCTTTAAGTTGTATATGCCTTCATGTCATACCTGTTCCTCTGGTTGCATCATTAATTCATGTTGTTGCATGTCTCCACTGATTCCGGATCAGGTTGCACCTCGCTCCTTTCTACCGCACCTTGCACCACACCTTTTAGCAACAGCCCCGTGCCAGCATCTTACATCCGCATCGCCCTTTTCAAATCTTAACACCTTGTATCTATAGTATTACTGCATCCCGCATCATGTCGCACTATTTCTTCCTATTCATGTTGCATCTCGATCTGCTCTTATAGCCTGCCCGGTCAAGCACAATGCACTACACCCTACATCTATTTATCAGGAACAACAACTCCATATAACTGCACTCAATGTCGGTTTACACACTGCTCCATTATTTTCAAGCTGGCAACTTTTACACTTGCATCAGTAACAGAAGTTGTTGACGCTGAAGCGCCAATACTTCAATCACTGCCCTCACCTGCCCTGTTCATTCGCTTATCATCCAAGCACATCAAACCAACATGTAGTAGCCAACAATTTAATCATTAGTTTTCACACTCACGCAAATTAATAATGTATATTGTTGTTGTTGTTTAGCTTTCTACTTTTGTGGATCGACTGAGGGATGCTCTTATATATACAGTTGTAATCTTAATACCCATCAGACAGTTGTATGGTTTATTATTATTATTTAACGAATAATGAGTGCTCTCCTTATAAGATTTGACACTTTTTCATAGGAAAAAGTATAAACATGAATGTTTAATTATTTAAAACCTCACATGTCACAATATCCAAATGTTGATCGAGGCACTTCTATTTGCATGATATAAGGGTTGTAACTAAATATAAGGCATAGTATATTATCAATATGAACTATTACTAAGCATCTTCCGTCACAGTCGAGGCTCGAGCTAAATTTTCCCTATTTAGCAAATAAATTACCTTGCTCTGTTACAACTTTATTTTTGCAGTTGTGTTTGGAAGGAACACAACCATTGTTTTAATTTATAACAAATTGTTCTCAAAGAAAATTATGTTAGTAAATAAATTGATGGATAATCATGATTCATTATAAGTAAAAATATTATGGATTCGGGTTGCCATTGCAGTTCAATTCTATTGTAAGGTTAAAAATTCTCATCATTTAAGACCTTCTTATGTGTATTTAATTTGAAGTAGTTCAAATAAAATGATGTCGGTGTGACATCACATTTTGGTGGTTTAATATATTTGTTATGACTAAAAATTATTCCCAATTACATAGTAGAAGTGAATTACGTTATAAGCATATATAGGAAACTGATTATTGTTGTTAAATCAATAATATCAGACCAAATGAGATGGTTGTAGAAATGGTAAATAAGCAACCAATAGAAAAAGGTAGTAAGGTTATTGTAACGATCACGGTTTTTCGACGCTCGAAAACCGAAATCAACACATACACTATATCAACTGCCGAGCAATCGAATGCCGGAAAACCGAAATGTTATGGTTAAAGAAGAAGAAATAGGTAGAAGAAGAAAGAAAAAGATAGAACAGAACAGAAAGAAACAACAGAACAATATCAGAATCTCACAATCCCAACGAAACAACATATAATAGACAAATAAATATCGATTAAAACAAAGAACTATATCAGTTATTACATCACATCACATTACATTACATCATCAGAGTGTACAACAACAAACAGCGGAAAAGAAATACTATATACTAGTGGTACGCCATCCCTCCAGCTTGCCTCCAATCTCTACAGCAACTCCTGAATTCCAGAATGACCTGATAACCTGACTCTAGACTGCCCGTGTGGAAATTGGTGGACACCCAGAGTTTAGGAAGGAAACAATAAACTCCAGGTCAGTCATGGGACTGCTGTGAGAACCAAAACAGTTATTTATCTTTAAAACAAATAAAGAAATATTTTTAAAATAGATTCGCAATGCTTTTTGGAAAATGAGACTACCATAACGCCTCCCGCATACATAGAATGCAAACGCAGAATCGGAGGAGATTTCTCTCTATGATAGTCAAAGATGCTTGATACGTATTAAAAAGAAACATTTGATATTATTTCTAGTGAATAGTGTAGAAAAAATTTCAAAAGTATAATATAAATCTTAGCCAGCATGGGCGTTCCGCACTTATGCCTACTATAGCTACCATCCAAACAGTGGTGACCACCATAAGTGAATGATAGGTTCTACAACTAAAACCGTACAAGATCGTATTGTTTCTTTGGATTTTCCAACAAATGGTCAGGCTAAGGAACTTTCCATTGCCACATGGAAACTCCTCTGGAAAGACGCTCCGAGAACCTAACCGGATCTCTGCCAACACAAGGCCGGGTTATCTTTGCAAAAATAGGTAACTACTGACACGCGTATGCCATTCCCCGATTGTAAGCGATCTATATCCAAGGATCCTCGATTTTCAACAACCACAAAGTAATAAATTTGCAGCACAACATAGGTTAAATATCTGGGCTCCATACCATGATACCATCTCTATCCAGAAGGAATGACATACACTAAGGGGCGCTACTCCCTAGAATCTTGCTGCATCCTTCCTGTTTTGACCATTTCCAGGGTTTGAGGCTCGACGAAGTCTCATCTAAAAAGCGACGCTTTATATAAAAGCCGTGCCTTGTTCAACAAATGCTCAACAGCACTTTGTATGCCACATTACCAATTTGGGAATGTATCACTACTAACTATCAACTACATAACCTCTAAGGGTGTAATGCTAAGAGAATAAATTATCAGCCACCAATGGAAATATATTTAATAGAAATCAACTTACATCTCAAATTGTAACGTCAAAGACACATCCATGCAAGTCCGTTCCAGTATCGAACGGAACCGAAGGCACTTCCAAAGAAGCCCTTGCAATCCGGATATTCACTAATCACGATCGGACTTTCCATCACAAAAGGTAATAAATTTCTATATCGGAGATCAGCCGATGCAGAAACATTCGACGGTAATCCTTCCATTCTCACAAATATCCAGTCTTCAACACTGGTCATCAAATGCAATCCTTAACGACGTATCACATGTTCAGAATGGGTTATACGACCCAAAGGTCCGTTCCCGGCTAAACCGAATAGTAAGCGCTTATTCAAAAATAAGTGTGGTATTCAAATTCAAGCAAATCACAACAAATACCTATTTAAAGGTAAATATTGATAGTCGGTTATTTAACTATCAATAGGTATGTACAACATCACCAGATTCGAAAAAAATTTCCAAATTATTTATTTTCCAAAATATCTTTACTAGATATAATCTTCCCACAATTCAAAAACAGATCCACGTTTATTTTTAAACAAATTTCCCTTTTTGTTTATAAATTCCATAGTGGATTTAAATTTCCAAATATTTATGGATATACGATTTTCTAATCGATTTCAATATTCATTTTCAATTTACCTTTTAAAAAGATAAATTCTCAAAACATTTCATTTCATATTGGAAAAGCATTTCCATACTTATTTAATAACAAGTAATCCAAAAATCTTATTTATTTTCAACATTTAGAAAATATTCAATATACTTAAACCATAGTTAAGTATATATTTCATTCTTTAGGGAAAACGTTCTCTTTAACACATTCATTTGAGTCAAAACGAATGTTGCGTAAAACATCGTTGCGACAACTCAAAATCACTTATAGGGATTCGAAATTAAAATAGATATATAAATCCCAATACCATATAAAACATTTACTTTCGGAAACCATTTACTATAACAACAGTGTTATAGTCCACCATTTCCTTCTATTTCTCGAAAACGTCTATTTCAACAATGAAATCTATGGTTTCGATATTTAATACATTTTAAAATATCTTTAAAACAATTATCTTCATTTTATAATATTCATTTTCCCAAAACATATCCATTTATCCAATAATATATTTATTGTCCAAAATCGTCAATAACTTTATTTACCCAATTCAATATTTCTACACTTTTATTAAAGGATTATCCTCTGTCCAAAATCGTGGATAAATTCCCAACCAACTCTTATTATTACAACATCCAATAAAGGATAATTCGCTATCCAAAATCACAAACATACTTCATTTAATAAAATTCTATGTTTAATTTATCAAATTCAATTGATTTCTGATTTATAAACTGTTTATAAATTCACATCTATATTTTATAAAGACTTAAACTTATAAAATCCCTTAATTGACAAATTCTATTTATATTCCATTTAATTGCCAAAAATCCAATTTATAAGTAAATCACTTATAAATCCTTTTATTTTACAAAATCTGTTCATTTCCAAACTTCACCATTTATAATTCTATAAATTTCATTCACTTACGAAATCCACTTTTTTTACTTCTTTTTAATACTTATAAAAACTCGTTTTAAAATTCCTATATTTTTAATTTATAAAATATCAAGTTTAAAAATCTTTTATATAAATCGTTTATAGTAATCCAAAATTCCAAATTTAAACCATTTTATAAATTAATCAACTTTTTATTTCAAAAATCTCAATTTCGTTATATTTCAGAAAAATATAATTTTTATAACATTAAAATTTTAACGTTTATTTTATTTAAGATGAATCAATTCAAAATTTTAATAAAACGTACAATTTCAAAAATCACTTTAAAAATCCCTTTAAAATCAAAATCATTATTTTTAAACTTCAAAAATGGATCCGATGATGCAACAGCACCAAATAGTCAATCATGACTTCCAAACATCATATATTGATATGATAATCAATCAAATATCACAATATCTGAAATAAATTTAAATACTGGTAAGGAATCCAGTTGGATCCCTCCAACCGATTTCCCTGCATCCACAGACATTTGTACAATACCAATTCCGTTCCAATACGAAATTATCGCGGTATATGGGATTTATAAAATATTATCCGCTATTTTACGGCGCAATAGTGTCTCACCCGCTATATACTGCGGGAAATCAACTCCAAGTACATAAATAATACCAATTTCACTTTGCAGTGAAATTATCGCGGTATATGTTTTTAATAAATAACATCTGCTAAACAACGGCGTATAATGTCTATTTCAATAATCAATAGATAACAATCAACATTCAAACATACAATCAAGCAATTTTAAATCTAACTATTTAAAATTTAAATCGAAACTGTTCGATTGAGTTAGAAGTTCTCACCTTGATTTCAATATAGTTCCAGCGTTTTATTTCAAATAAAATTAAACAAGCGTTTAATTTTACCCGAAATTTTCACTAGCTCCAAACGATCCCAATCCAGTTCCATTGAGTAGGGCTCGACAAAATTAAGCCAACGCAAGTCGTTTCGTCAAATTCCGACCTCGTATGAAAAAGTTATGCTATTTTAAACATTTGAACGAATTTATATATTATAAATTTACAATCTTTATTTTATTTTAAACCCTACAGCACATCTCTGTCGTTGATTATCTTGCCAGCATCAGGGCCACACGCGGTCTCTTCTCCATCGCGTGAAATCATGTTCGATAACCCATACTTGCCGCCGTTTTCCCTTGATTTACGCGACCACTACGTCGACT
The DNA here is from genome assembly GCA_030765085.1 of Allium cepa. NCBI lineage: Eukaryota > Viridiplantae > Streptophyta > Magnoliopsida > Asparagales > Amaryllidaceae > Allium > Allium cepa. The sequence continues at coordinate 218,030,943 of CM060934.1, read as the reverse complement.
TCGACAACGATCAGCAAGCACCACTTCAAAGCCCATCACGCGACACACCCCTGGCCAGAGAACCATGCAGCTCGATCTTGCCTATAGCTCGAAAATCAAGCACGAACCGCACGCGTTCCAACGTGGATTGCCGTCGATCGGCAGCTTCATTTACGATCGTAGTCATTGAATAACTGGATCTCACCTAGCTCTACAAGTTTCTAGTTGGAAGTTTCTTGGATTGATGCTTGGATTTGAAGAAAATTGGAAGATAACGAATTGAATTTTCGGCCATTGATCGTTTATGGGGGCGGCGGCTGCAACCTAGCTAGGGTTTTGGAGCAAATGAAAGGAGGAAGGGTTCTTTTCATAGAAAATTTGCAAAAAACACTATTCACTCCAAAATCCGAACTCCAAATCTCACGCGGTGACCGGTGTTTCTAGGGTTTAACCCGCGTTCCGAACACAATGGAATAGGTTTTGGGAGCCAATTCGATCATCTATGCGAGTTACGGCAATAAACAATCGATTTTAAATTAAACCGATTAAACAAATTTCCAGGCGTTTTGGCTTGCCCTAGACAAACGATAAATCCGATTGACTTGAAATTTGAAATATTACAATAATATAACATTACGGATCCGATGAAACTGGTTTCGTCGAAATCCGAGACTGTTTGAAAAATGGTTATTTTAACTCGTCAATTAAATATTAAAATATTCAATTTTCACAAATAAATTTTTAATTCGATTTTAAAAGTTCTAAAACATCATTCTAACTTCAATATGATTAAATAAATTTTTATAAATCAATTTCAATCATATTAAACTCGATTTTCAATTATTTACGTAATTTCAACTATTAAATAATCGATTTAATATCCAATTAAATCCAGATATTCGAAATTAAATTTATTTGACTGTTTAATTTCACTTATTAATATTTAACATCAATTAAATATTCAAATTTTAATTAACAAAATTCTGGGTCATTACAATCTTCCTTCCTTAAAAGAATTTCGTCCTCGAAATTACCAAGTAAGAAAAAGTTAGAGAATCCATTAGCTTTCCCAAAATCCCTAGTTGAACTTCTTACAATAACTTACTAAGTTTTCAAATCTATACTTAGTTATCTTTTTCAAAACCAACTACTATAATTTAACTTCCAATTCCATTTCAAATTTATAATTTTCAAATAATTTTCCCGAATTTTCCGAATTTTTTCTAACGCCTTAAATTTTTGGAAAAATTCGCCGGAGTCTTCTTTGCGCGGTTCGATCGTAGTAGGATCTCAACAGACATATATATGTATACATTGACCCACCCGGTCGAAAAAATAGAAAAACAGTTCATATTTCCTATTTTTATTGCGTAGGCGTACCTTTTATATTATTAGCGAGCATATACGACTAATATAGCGCGAAAGCGAGCTCCTAAAGCGAAGCAAGCGCAATCCGCACCTACTAAACACTCAACAACAACATGAGAAACGTGCATATGTGAAAGTAATATCAATATAAAATATGTATCACTACAACAATTACATATGCCAATACAACAAATGCAACAAAACAACAAATGCAACTACCAAGTCAATAAAAATTTACTTCTCATTAATATTCAATGAATTGGTTTTCCAATTTAAATCACATTTGATTCATTAACGTTGGATTTTGCAAACATTTATTCATGTCCAATTTCAATTAGTTTGCATTCACGAATTTATATTCAAGTTGGTTCATTTCTAAATCAAATTAAAATTCTATTTAAATTCATTTACTTCACCTTCAATTTGAATTAAATTACTTTAGCTTTCAATTTCATTAATTCAATTTCATAAATCTTGATGAATTTATATATAATCAATTAACAATCAAATAACTGCCAAATCATAACCAACATAACCAAATTCATTCAATTTACTTTACTTTACATTCAATTTGGTTCAACACATTTAATTCCAATTGGTTGATATTAAATTGACTTCCATTCAATTATTCAGCTTCCAATTACATTGGCTTCCAACTTCTATTAATTCAATTACTTTAGCTTCCATTTGGTTTAGTATTAAATTGGCTTCCATCCAATTATTCAATTAGCTTTAAATGAATTAACACTTATATTCATTGTTTCATATCAATTATTTACATTAGATTGATTAATATTCAATCCGTTCATTAGTTCAATTGTTGATTCTTTTAACTATATAAAGTTGAATTTCATATATATAACTCAAGTTTATATTTTAATGCCTTCATTTCATTAATTCACTTATTACTTTACTTCGACACCAAAATCAACTCTATTCAACTTCACTTAAGTTGTATTCCATTTCAAACATCACTTGTTTAACTTAACTTAAATTTCCATTTATAAATCCAATTCAGATTATCTTTTGAATTTAAAAATCCAAACCAGTTTTGAAATCAACTTTCCTTTGAAATAATTTGGCAGCAATACTTCTCTCGGAAACTCGAAAATGAACACCGATGATGTTGCAATCCTCATCGGAATTATTTTCCAACGATCTGAAAGAGTTTAGAGCTTTCATCTCTCCAAAATAATTTTCCAAAACCTTTGAAAATTATTTTCAAAATCAAAAGGGATTTAAACTTTCCAAATCTCTAAAATTTTCAAATTCAGTTTTAATCACAACTCATATTTATAAATATATTCATACAGTTTCACTTCTTATATGTATATAAGATTATTTTACAATTGTAGATCATTTTAGTTATAACTTCATACTTATAATTCATTAGCTTATACAATTATTCTTTTACAACTGTTTTTTTTATTTAACTTATTCAAACAACTTTGATTAACTTATATATATTTATATTTCAACAATCAATCAATCAATCTTATATACACTATAATAATTTCTGAAAAATTATTCCTTTTATATATAAAATATAATTGAGGTAAAATTATTTCATTTACCCAATTCAAAATGATACTATGTCGGCTTGCCTCGTTTAAGTGTTTAGAAATCCCTATCGATAATATGGCGTCCCATATACCGACTAAAATTCAAAAACAGCTCAACGGATAAGCAAACACAATATAAAACAATTTCATATTCACTAACAAATACGCGCTCGTATCTATTATTACACTCACACTCATTCTAGAGTACTACTAACTCTATCTCTAATGAGTAATTCCCAACAGAGCCATGGTTGTCGCTTAACCATATGCTCTGATACCAAATGTAACGATCACGGTTTTTCGACGCTCGAAAACCGACATCAATATGTACACTGTATCAACCGCCGAGCAATCGAATGCAGGAAAACCGAAATGTTATGGTTAAAGAAGAAGAAAGAGGTAGAAGAAGAGAGAAAAAGACAGAACAGAACAGAACAGAAAGAAACAACAGAACAATATCAGAATCTCACAATCGCAGCGGAACAACATATAATAGATAAATGAATATCATTAAAACAAAGAACTATATTAGTTATTACATTACATCACATTACATTACATCACATCATCAGAGTATACAACAACAAACAGCGGAAAATAAATACTATATACTAGTGGACACGCCATGCCCTCCAGCTTGTCTCCAAACTCTACAGCAACTCCCGAATTCCAGTATGACCTGATAACCTGACTCTAGACTGCCCGTGTGGAAATTGGTGGGCACCCAGAGTTTAGGAAGGAAACAATAAACTCCAGGTCAGTCATGGGACTGGTGTGATAACTAAAACAATTATTTATCTTTAAAACAAACAAAGAAATATTTTTAAAATAGATTCGCAATGCTTTTTGGAAAATGAGACTACCATAAGGTCTCCCGCACACACACAGTGCAAACGCAGAATAGGAGGAGATTTCTCCTAATGATAGTCAAAGATGCTTGATACGCATTAAAAAGAAACATTTGATATTATTTCTAGTGCATAGTGTAGAAAACATTTCAAAAGTATAATATAAATCTTAGCAAGCATAGGCATTCTACACTTATGCCTACTATAGCTACCATCCAAACAGTGGTGACTACCATAAGTGAATGATACGTTCTACAACTAAAACCATATAAGATCGTATTGTTTCTTTGGATTTTCCAACAAATGGTCAGGCCAAGGAACTTCCCATTGCCACATGGAAACGCCTCTGGAAAGACGCTCCGAGAACCTAACCGGATCTCTGCCAACACAAGGCCGGGTTACCTCTGCAAAAATAGGTAACTACTGACACACGTATGCCATTCCCCGATCATAACCGATCTATATCCGAGGATCCTCGATTTCCAACAACTACAAAGTAATAAATTTGCAGCACAACATAGGTTAAATATCTGGGCTCCATACCATGATACCACCTCTATCCAGAAGGAATGGCATATACTAAGGGGCGATACTCCCTAGAACCTTGCTGCATCCTTCCTGTTTTGAGCATTTCCGTGGTGTGAGGCTCAACGAAGTCTCGTCCACAAAGCTACGCTTTATATGAAAGTTGTGCCTTGTTCAACAAATGCTCAACAGCACTTCGTATGCCACATTACCAATTTGAAAATGTATCACTAGTAACTATCAACTACATAACCTCTAAGGGTGTTAAGCTAAGAGAATAAATTCTCCGCCACCAACGGAAATATTTTTGATAGAAATCAGCTTACATCTCAAATTGTAACTTCAGACACACATCCATACAAGTCCGTTCCGGGATCGAGCGGAACCGAAGGCACTTCCAAAGAAGCCCTTGCAATCCGGATATTCACAAATCACGATCAGACTTCCCATCACAAAGGGTAATAAATTTCTATATCGGAGATCAGCCGATGCAGAAACATTCGACGGTAATCCTTCCGTTTTCACAAATATCCGATCTTCAACACCGGTCATTAAATGCAATCCATAACAACGTATCACATGTTCGGAATGGGTTATACGACCCAAAGGTCCTTTCCCGGCTAACCCGAATAGTGAGCGCTTATTCAAAAATAAGTGTGGCATTCAAATTCAAGCAAATCACAACAAATACCTATTTAAAGCTAAATATTGATAGTCGGTTATTTAACTATCAATAGGTATGCACAACATCACCAGATTCTAAAAAAATTTCCAAATAATTTATTTTCCAAAATATCTTTACCAGATATAATCTTCCCACATTTCAAAAATAGATCAACGTTTATTTTTAAACAAATTTCCCTTTTCCTTTATAAATTCCATAGTGGATTTAAATTTCCAAATATTTATGGATATACGATTTTCTAATTGATTTCAATATTCATTTTCAATTTATCTTTTAAAAAGATAAAATCTCAAAACGTTTCATTTCATATTGGAAAAGCATTTCCAGACTTATTTAATAATAAGTAATACACAAATCTTATTTATTTTCAACATTTGGAAAATATTCAATATATTTAAACCATAGTTAAGTATATATTTCATTCTTTAAGGAAAACATTCTCTTTAACACATTCATTTGAGTCAAAACGAATGTTGCGTAAAACATCATTACGACAACTCAAAATCACTAGTATAGGGATTCGAAATTAAAATAGATATGTAAATCCCAATATTATATAAAACATTTCCTTTCGGAAACCATTTACTATAACAACAGTGTTATAGTCCATATTTCCTTCTATTTCTTGAAAACGTATATTTCAACAATGAACATTGAAATCTATGATTTCGATATTTAATACATTTTAAAATACCTTTAAAACAATTATCTTCATTTTATAATATTCATTTCCCCAAAACATATCCATTTATCCGATAATATATTCATTGTCCAAAATCGTGAATAACTTTATTTACCTAATTCAATATTTCTACACTTTTATTAAAGGATTATCCACTATCCAAAATCGTGGATAAATTCCCAACCAACTCTTATTATTACAACATCCTATAAAGGATAATTCGCTATCCAAAATCATGAACATATTTCGTCTAATAAACTTCTATGTTTAATTTATCAAATTCAATTGATTTCCGATTAATAAACAATGTTTATAAATTCACATCTATATTTTATAAGGACTTAAACTTATAAAATCCCTTAATTTACAAATTCTATTTATATTCCATTTAATTGCCAAAAATCCAATTTATAAGCGAATCACTTATAAATCTTTTTATTTTACAAAATCTGTTCATTTCATAACTTCACCATTTATAATTCTATAAATTTCATTCACTTACGAAATCCGCTTTTTTTTACTTCTTTTTAATACTTATAAAAACTTGTTTTAAAATTCCTATATTTTTAATTTATAAAATATCAAGTTTAAAAATCTTTTATATAAATCGTTTATAGTAATCCAAAATTCCAAATTTAAACCATTTTATAAATTATTCAACTTTTTATTTCAAAAATCTCAATTTGGTTATATTTCACAAAAATATAATTTTTATAACTTCAAAATTTTAACGTTTATTTTATTTAAGATGAATCAATTCAAAATTTTAATAAAACGTATAATTTCAAAAATCACTTTAAAAATCCCTTTAAAATCAAAATTGTTATTTTTAAACTTCAAAAATGGATCCGATGATGAACAACACCAAATAGTCAATCACGACTTCCAAACATCATATATTGATATGATAATCAATCAAATACCACAATATCTGAAATAAATTTAAATACTGGTGAGGAATCCAGTTGAATCCCTCCAACTTGTTTCCCTACATCCACAGACATTAGCACAATACCAATTCCGTTCCAATACGGAATTATCGCGGTATATGGGATTTATAAAATATTATCCGCTATTATACGACGCAATAGGGTCTCATCCGCTATATACTGCGGGAAATCAACTCCAAGTACATAAATAATACCAATTTCACTTTGTAGTGAAATTATCGCGGTATATGTTTTTAATAAATAACATCCGCTTATTAACGGCGTATAATGTCTATTTCAACAGTCAATAGATAAGAATCAACATTCAAACAAACAATCAAGCAATTTTGAATCTAACTATTTAAAATTTAAATCGAAACTATTCGATTGAGTGAGAAGTTCTCACCTTGATTTCAATATAGTTCCAGCGTTTTATTTCGAATAAAATTAAACAAGCGTTTAATTTTACCCGAAATTTTCACTAGCTCCAAACGAACCCAATCTTGTTTCATTGCGTAGTGATCGAAAAAACGAAGCCAACGCAAGTCGTTTCGTCAAATTCCGACCTCGTACGAAAGAGTTATGCTATTTTAAACATTTGAATGAATATATATATTACAAATTTAAAATCTTTATTTTATTTTAAACCTTACAGTTCATCTCTGCCGTTGATTATCTTGCTAGCATCAGGGCCACATGCGGTCTCTTCTCCATCGTGTGAAATCACGTTCGATAACCCATACTTGCCGTCGTTTTCCTTTGATTTACGCGACCACTACGTTGACTTCGACAACGATCAGCAAGCACCACTTCAAAGCCCATCACGCGACACACCCCTGGCCAGAGAACCATGCAGCTCGATCTCGCCTATAGCTCGAAAATCGAGCACAAACCGCTCGCGTTCCAACATTCGATTGCTGTCGATCGGCAGCTTCATTTACGATCGTAGCCATTGAATAGCTGGATCTCACCTAGCTCTACAAGTTTCTAGTTGGAAGTTTCTTGGATTGATGCTTGGATTTGAAGAAAATTGGAGGAGAATGAATTGAATTTTCGGCCATTGATCGTTTATGGAGGCAGTGGCTGCAACCTAGCTAGGGTTTTGGAGCAAATGAAAGGAGGAAGGGTTCTTTTTATAGAAAATTTGCAAAAAACACCATTCACTCCAAAATCCGAACTCCAAATCTCGCGCGGTGACCAGTGTTTCTAGGGTTTAACCCGCATTCCGGACACAATGGAATAGGTTTCGGGAGCCAATTCAATTATCTGTGCGAGTTACGGCAATAAACAATTGATTTTAAATTAAACCGATTAAACAAATTTCTAGGCGTTTTGGCTTGCCTCGGACAAATGATAAATCCGATTGACTTGAAATTTGAAATCTTACAACAATATAACATTACGGATCCGATGAAACTGGTTTCGTCGAAATCCGAGACTGTTTGAAAAAAGGCTATTTTAACTCGTCGATTAAATATTAAAATATTCAATTTTCACAAATCAACTTTTAATTCGATTTTAAAAGTTCTAAAACATCATTCTAACTTCAATATGATTAAATAAAATTTTATAAATCAATTTCAATCATATTAAACTCGATTTTCAATTATTTACATAATTTCAACTATTAAATAATCGATTTAATATCCAATTAAATCCAGATATTCGAAATTAAATTTATTTGACTGTTTAATTTCACTTACTAATATTTAAAATCAATTAAATATTCAAATTTTAATTAACAAAAATTCTGGGTCGTTACAGTTATGTAGAGAGAGGGAAAAGGTATGTTATATATTTCTGAATACAAACATCAAATACAATCCATTAAAAATGCACAAATAGGGAATTGAATAAATGTTATATTCTTGAATTCAATGAACACTATAAAAGGTAAGGGAAGGGAATTCCTATTTTCCTCGGCTAACCACCCAAACAAGCAATATCAACACCTCTTTGCAAAGAATAGAAAGACTTAGGGTAGAACGAACCAAAATATCTGATAGATGAACGAATCAGAAGGTACTAACAAATAAAAGCTTGGATTGTTACCTCAAATAGGATAGTCGAAGGCAGATCGTTGACGGATCGACGATTAAATCATGATCCAACCTTCGGCTATAAACTGTTTTCACCACTGCAAAAAAAACATAACAAATCCAGAAAAAACCAGGCTTAGTAATGCATAACAAATCGAATGGTATAAAAAAACAAAACTTGGATTATTACCTGAAATATTGTAGATGAAGGCAGATCGTTGCTGGATTGACGATTAAATCGCGATCCTATCTTCGGATCCACTCCTCCATCTTGCGTCTATAGGCTGTCTTCGGATCCACTCCTCCATCTTGCGTCTATAGGCTGTCTTCGGATCCACTCCTCCATCTTGCGTCTGTAGGGAACATTAAAAAGAAGAAAATTGATTTTGGGCTTAAAATTAAGGGAAATGAATATTTTAGTTTTGATTAGAGGAAAGAAAGGGTAGAAAGAAGAAAGAAAGAAAGAATTATCTTAAGCGAATAAACAGAGAGCCCGATAGGAATAGAAAGGAATAAAAAAAAGTTCACAAAAAATGCTAAGGAGGCATGTGTGCTCTTAAAATCAAACTGAGTGATAATAATATTATAGTATAGATTCTTCTTCATCATTCAAATAATCATTATGCATCCATTCCCTTTTTTCCTCCATGCTCTTCAATTCGCGTGCGTGTGTCTATATTCTCATGTTTATTTCTCCTATTTTTCTTCTACTTAAACTTAAAAATCATTAATTTCATATCTCTTTTCAAATCTAATCTATTTCAATAATCAAATTCCTTGCTCTCTTAGAAATCACTGTTTCAACATTGAGTAATAATGTAGAAGAGAACACCTAAAGATAAGGTTCAATTATCAAATTTATCTATTTTGGATTCTGGTTAACTTTTTGATTGTCGTTCTTAAATTCATATTTAACAATGACGATGGTATCAATCCAATATTTTCCATTATTTCAAATTTGTGTATTTTATTTTGATCATTTTCTCTTTAAGAGTAACTAGATGAATATCTTCATAAAAATAGATAGCTTAAATGATAAGTTTGTAGCCCAACCATTTATTCTTGGATTATGGCATGAATTTTATAAATTGATAATTTTATACTAAACATATTACGGTTTAGCAATTGTATATCATCCTCCATTATAAGCACAATCAGATTGTGACCTCTTTTTTTCATTATATCTACTTTGATCTATTATCCATTTAGGTTTATCTGTTTTAGTAGTAATAGATGTCTAAAATAGTTCATACGATTTTGAAATTAATTTTTGTTATATTAAATTATGTAAAGTTAGTTTATAAATCTAAGATTACTTTTTCAAATTTGTAAATTTTGTTATGATCTCTTTTTAATTTTTATGAAACCCGGTGAATAATTTTTTATTAATTAATGACATGATTTTTTTTGATCTTATCATTTTTTATTGAAATTTGTTATTAGATTTGTTTATGATTGTGTTTCCTTCTGTACCATCTACTCATATAAATAGTTTACTTTGTGATTTCTTTCATATTAATCACCTTTAACTATTATGCATTTATATTTGAACTTTTGTTATTGTAAAAATATATCTTGGGGGTAATAGATGCCTATAAATACTAATTGCACATAAGTTGCGTGTTATTTCTAGTTTTATATTCGTAATTTATATTTTTATGTTAATCATATAAATTTTGATGATCATGTTTACGCGATAATTACTAATTGTTTTGGTCTATTATGAGATACATGTGCTACTTATTCTTAATGTAGATACCATCCAATATTGTATATGAATGAATATTTTTTCGTAATAAACGCATATATCCATTTATTCTAATTTATTCCAACTAAGGTCTCCTCCTCTTCTTAGCACATTTAACACTAGAAAAATTCTTTAATTTCTCCATCTTCATTTTGTTCTCTCTCCTTTCATAATTGTGTTTAGTCCCCATCTCCAGTTTTACATAAAAAAATCAATTTTGAATTAGAATTTTTTTTTGAAATTCTTTTCAAATGGTTTATTTACTTATCTCATTATTATTTTTACATATTTATAATTTAATTGAATACAACAATATACTTAATTTTTTTATTTACCTTAATAGTTTTTTATTCTACACACATTATGTAGTGCTCGTATTTCTACCATTTGATTTAGGGATAAGATTCTTATGGATCAATTATCTTAATGTCGCTAGAAGACTTTAGCTTACTAAATGTTGTCAGAAGACTTTAGCTTATTGAATCAACAAGGTCATCTAAATGTGAGATAGCTATTTTATTATGTCTTTTCTTTTAATTCAAGTTTAAAATATTTCTTTTATCCTAGATTTATGATCTTACATCATTGATTTTAATTTTTCGTCCATTTTTGTTTTCCCCTAATTTCTATTTCGATTTATGTGGTTATGAATTTAGGTTTTTTTCATTTATTTTATTAATTTTTTTGGATATATTAATTCACAATAGCCGTAGAAGCTTATATTATTTTATAAAGTCTACTATAGGTAATGTGGAGTTATTTCATATTTCACATACTTTGTATCAATCATATTTTTGTTATGAACCAAATAATAGCCTCTTTTATAAGTAATACCTTATAATGGGAGTTACTGTTGGGACGAAATTTGTTCTCTTTGCTTCATTTATTTTGACGTGACTTATTGGCAATTAAAATAATCTTTAATTTTTCTACTACCAGATAAATATAAATTCGAGTTTCATTCTCGAACATATACATATAAGAAAATTAATTTGGAAGAAAAGCATACTATTATTGTAAGAAATTTAACATAATAAATTTCACACTATAATTATAGGGATAAGCTTGAATGTATAAGCATCAATTCTGTTATGCTTCCAATAAAAAATTCTAAATTTTGTTAAAAATTTGTTGTTAAATACATGTTTTCAAAATTAATTTACTTTAAATGTTTTATGAAGTTCTAGTAAATTTAATTTTTTTTTGTAAATTCTAACATTGTTCTTCTTTTCCAATATAGGTTTTTAATATTTATCTATTGTGTTATTTAATAGATTATGAATCGTTTGTATGTAAAACACATTCAAGGCTATCATCCAAAACTTGGTGTTCTTATGCAACAATAAGATGTTTTGAATTTTATGTGGTTTGGTATTTTTTATAAATAGCTATAAACTAGAGATATAGTTATTCATAATGGTTATATGCGAACAATTTCAACGAAGAAGGATCATATCAAGTATTTCCACCATACAATAAATGAAAGTGATTAATTGATTTTAATTTAGATCAATTTGAATCAAAGGTAATTTCAAAATTGGACTATAATCGAATGTAAGGAGAAAATCAATTACACATTTAGTTTTTTTAATGCTAATCAAATACAAGATTAATCAAGTATTGTTTTTATCCCTTTTATTAGGGACATTTTAAATGTATTACAACACTAGAAGCTTCTATAATCTTTAAAATCTACTACATGTACATTTGAACTAATTATCCTTTCTTATGTTTTATATCAAATTCCCTTCCAATGTTTTGCATTTTATTAGAAAGGCAAGGAATTTGGGTTCTTCCCTTTATTTTGTCTGAAGTTATTAGTTCATTAATACATATATACAAAAAACCTTAATTTTCATATGTAATCAAATAGAGAATAAGTTGATCTTTATTTCGTTCTCACACATAAGTACGTAATAAAATCAAGTTAGAAGGAAAATAGTATATTTGAAGTAAAATAATATTCAAATAATAAATATCATGCTTTATTGTTGGAAAAAGTATAAATGTATAAATAACACATTTGTTCTCCCGTCGATATATAATTTTAAAATTTGTTAAGCATTTAATGTTAAATTCGCATTTAAAAAACTTATTCATTTCAAAAAGGCTCTTTGCAGACATAATATTGTAAACTTGTCTTTTTTACAAATTCTAATGTTGTCCTTCTTAATCAATTTAGGCCTCTAATATTGATCACTGTGTCTTTTAATGGATTATAAAATGTCCATAGACATCTTTTTAGTTTCTAAATATTTTGAATATAAACGGCTATTAGTTGTGCATATATTAATTCAATATATGCACAATTCATAGTTGCGTATATATGAGTTAGTTGTTACAAAACTGATGATATGGACGTTTATTGGACTAAATCCACTCTATTTGACTAGGCCAAATAGTTTCGAACATCACCGGTTTAAAATTTGTCATCACCTTTCACGCCATCCTTAACCTAGATATAAATGCGTCTTCTGACCCGATTTCCCCTTTCTAGCTCAAACCGACTACCGCCTCTCCCCTAATACACAGACGCTCTAATTTTTTCCCCTTATTAAATGGAGGAAAGTGCAAGCATGTTTTGCGCTCGTGTGAGGGTTACGGGGACTTTGTGTTCAAACGGTCAACGTTAGAGACCATTTGCGACGAATGCCGCCTTTTCCTCGAAAGCCATGTACCTATCGAGATTTCGAAAGGGAGAACGCTAAACAATATCGAGCCACGTGTCGGCAGTCCCTACAGCCCTTATGATGAAAGTTTATCTACTACGATCTCCAAGAATCCAGGTGGAAAAAAGGGCGAATTTGGTTGAGTTGGAAATCAAGGCTCCATTACAGAATGTAATTTGGTAGAGGCTTTTAAGACAATTACTATTATGGCTGATATGTATTATTTGTGAATGTTTTTGGTTTTTGAGTGTGGTTTTGTTTACTTATTATGGATTTAGTGTAGGAAGGCTTTTCAGTTTCATTGACTTTCTGCTTTGATATAGACGCCCTCCTTTGGCTACTTAAACGACCCAAATTTCGTATAACTTCACCCAAAAAAATATTGAGCAAACAAACATACAACCTACTTTTACTTTATCTACACAAGACATTAATAGTAATATCTTCAAGCTCTATGAAAAACAGAGTGCAACCCTGACGTAGCTTTGACTAGGCTCAACAGTTTAGATACCAAACTGTCGCAACCTATCCAGGATCTTCCTCACGAAATGATGATTTCGTGTCAAATAAACCGATAGAACGATAAATGCTCAATTCCTGTTGATCGTGATGATGTAGGAATCTAGCTATCTCCAACCCGTTGATCTCGCAAGATACCGGGTTGAAAGATCTACAATTCGATCGTTGATCACTCGTAAGTGATACCGAGAATTGGCTTCAACTTCGTTGATTCGCGCACGAATAACCCGAAGATGGAAAGAAGAAGGAGATCACACTCAACTTCCAACAATGGTGGCCAAATCTCGCACACAATTTTATTCAAAAATCAATCCCCCTTTACAAACGACAACACACCCCTATTTATAGGAAATTATAACACACACATGCGACTCAACACAGGCGACTCACGACTTAACACATACGACTTAACATCAGTGCGACATAAGAACATCATACGACTTAACAACACATACGACTTAACATTAGTGTGACATAAGAACATCATACGACTTAACAACACATACGACTTACAACATCATAAGACTCAACAAAAATGCGACATGAGAAGTCGGCATAAGAACTCGCGACTTAAGAAGATAGCACGGCTTCAGGAACGACTTAAGAGGCATAAGAAGATAGCACAACTTCAGGAACGACTTAAGCGACATAACAGGAACGGCTTGAGCGACATAACAGGAACGACTTGAGCGACATAATAGGAACGACTTAAAGAAATGTGGCATAAGTGAGCGACTTATAGAGATGCGGCATAAGTGAGCGACTTATAGAGATGCGGGCTTGATTTCTTGAGTCGTTATCTTATAAGGCAGGCAAGTCAAGGCAGGCAACATAAGATGGTTGGCGCGATTCAAGGCAGGCGACATAAGAAGGTTGCGACTTAAGGCAGGCGACATAAGATGGTTGGCGCGACTCAAGGCAGGCGATTGACATAACTCGCTATGTCGCTTATCATGGTGCACTACATCATCCTCCCTTGGTTGAAAAGAATTCGACCTCGAATTTACACTTTCCTCTTCTTCGACATGCTTATTCTCATGATGGAATCAAATGTTTGATGTTGAAAACGTCAGCAGTATGGATATGATCCGGCAATCTTAACTGATAAGCATTCTCATTAATCTTCTTTACGATTTCCAAAGGACCAATCTTTCTAGCAGCTAGTTTGTTGTAAGTACCAATAGGAAATCGATCCTTAGTCAATACTGCATATACAAAATCTCCTTCTTTAAACTCAACATTTCGTCGTTTAATATCTGCGGATTGCTTATATTTCTCATTCACCTTAAGCAATCGTTCCTGCACAACCTTGTGGGACTCTTGCAATTCATTCCCAAAATCACAAGCTCGTTTGATCACTCCTTTCTGCCATGGTACTATAGATAAATCTAATGGTCCCTTAGGGATTGTTGAGTAAACGAGCTGGAATGGACTGAACCCAGTGCTACGATTAACTGCATGGTTGTGTGCAAACTCAGCTTGACACGGCTTGGAATCCCAACTCTTCAAATTTTCATTCACGAGGCATCTCAATAGATTACTTAGAGATCTATTCACAACTTCTCTCTACCCATCCGTTGTGGATGATAAGCGCTACTAAATTTCAGCTTTGTCCCGACCATTCTCCATAGACTCATCCAAAAATGACTCAGAAAACGAGTGTCTCTATCCGATACAATAGATTCAGGCAACCCATGAAGACGATAGATCTCTTTGAGGTATAACTGTGCGACGTTAACTGCATCTGTAGTTTTCTTGCATGCGATAAAATGTACCATTTTTGAAAATCGAACAACCACCACATAGATAGAATCATTGCCACGTTGCATTCTCGGCAATCCCAATACAAAGTCCATACTAACATCCACCCATGGTTTAGTAGGTATAGGCAACGGCATATATAAACCTGCATTTGTTGAGGTACCCTTTGAAATTTGACAAATATGGCACCTCTGAACGAACTTTTCAACCTCCTTCCTCATTGACGGCCAAAAATAAGACTTTGAGATCAACTGCATAGTACGTTCGCGGCCCACGTGTGCTTCTTCATGTAATTCTTTGATGATTTTCATTCGCAGACTGCAATCTGGAACACACAACTGATTTCCTTTGAATAGAAACCCATCAGCCAGCATATATCCATCCATGTTTCCCTGCTTGACTTTGTTTAGGATCTTGGAAAAATAAGAATCTGAAGTATGAAAATCTGGAAGTAAGTAAAATCTCATCACCTCTATTCGCATGGTTGTTAGAAAATTCTCCCTCTGACTCAATGCATCGGCGACGCGATTAGTTACTCCAGACTTGTGCTTTACGACGAATGTAAATTGTTGCAAATAACTTATCCACGATGCATGCCTAGCTGCAATTTTATTATGCCCTTGTAGATGTTTCAATGCTTCATGGTACGTATACAAAACAAATTCTTTATGGAATAAGTAATGTCTCCAATGCTTCACAGCCTGCACAATAGCATTAAATTCCACATCATAAGTATTGTATCTCATCTTTGCCCTAGAAAGTTTTTCACCGAAATAGGCAATTGGACGACCCTTCTGACTCAACACTCCTCCAATTCCAACTTTGGATGCATCTGTATGTAATTCAAATAGTAACTAAAAATCTGGCAACACTAGAATCGTGATGAGGATAAAAGTTCCTTGATCTGATCAAAAGCAGATCCTGCCTCTTTCGTCCATGAAAACTACTTTCCTTTCATACAATCAGTAACATGAGCCATTACACTACTAAAGTACGGTATAAATCTTCGATAAAATGAAGCTAAACCCATGGAAACTTCTGACTTCTATTATAGTTTTGGGCTGTGGCCAATTTCTGATTGCGGCTACTTTACTCTGGTCCACTTGTATCCCTTCCTTGGACATGACATAACCCAGAAATAAAACACTTGGCGTCATGAACATGCATTTCTTCGTTGTTGCATAGAACCGTTCTTGACGAAAAATAGTTAACACCTTTCGCAAGTGTTGAATGTGATCCTCTGTGCTAGCACTATATATCAATATATCATCAAAGTAGACTACAACAAACTTCTCGATGTAAGGTCTGAAAATTTGATTCATCACCCTCATAAATGTACTTGGTGCATTAGATAGACCAAATGGCATGACCAACCATTCAAATAATCCTTCCCGAGTGTTGAATGTTGTCTTCCATTCATCATCTGGTCTTATGCGAATCTGATGATAACCACTCTTAAGGTCGATCTTAGAAAAGATTATAGACCCAGTGAGTTGATCAAATAGATCATCAAGTCTTGGCATAGGAAATCTGTATCTGACAGTTATTTTGTTGAGTGCCCTGCTGTCTGTAAACATTCTCCACAAACCATCTTTCTTTGGTACCAACAGAGCTGGTACAGTACAAGGACTGAGACTCTTTCGAACACTCCCTTGCTTAAGCAACTCCTCAACCTGTCTCCTTAACTCTTCATGCTCTTTTAGACTCATACGATAATGCGGCCTATGCAGTAAAACAACACTAGATCGATTTGATGTTGTATGTCCCTTAGTGGCGGTAATTCCTTGGGTAATTCCGCAAGAAAGACATCTTCAAATACATTTAACACCGGTCTTGCATCCGCAGGAATTTCAAGCTCTTCACTTGTTTCATACCCAATCAACATAAACAATTCAGCACTATCTTTCACTTCTTTAACAAATTCTCTCATAGATAATAGACTAGTTGATTCCACCTTCATCTCTGACTTTCTTTCACTTTGTTCACGCTTCTTAGGAACTAAGGTAACTTGGGTTCCTTCGAACAGGAAACTGTAGCCGTTGGTGCGACCATTATGTTGTACAGCTCTATCATATTGCCATGGTCTTCCCAATAGTAGATGACACACATCCATATTGACAACATCACACCATATATCATCTTTGTACTTCTTCCCAATAGAAAATGTAACAAATGCTCATCTTCTCACTGTCACTTGTCCACCTTTCTTTAGCCATGCCAGTTTATAAGGTCTAGAGTGTTTTTCAGGCTTCAACCCTAACTTCTTGACGGATTCTTCAGAAATATTGCTATCGCAGCTTCCCAAGAAAGTACATGTAGACTGAAAAATAATGCTTCTCATCCAACTAGAATCATTCTCATGCTTTGGCATTAAACAAGACCTCCTTATCATCAAGTTACACACTTCGTCTTCTGACACAACTTCTTCATCTTCATCAAACTTCGATGGTTGAGAATAATCAATTTCAGCTTCCACACCCTCATACTAACATTCCTCTGCAACTAATGCTATCTTCTTTGGCTTTGTACATTCATTACTTTTATGGCCAAACTCCTGACAATTATAGCACTTGATACTGTTATTGACCTTTGCTTTAGCGACTTCATTGACAATTGGTTTATTGACTGCCTTGGCAACATTAGCACTGCTACTAGTACCCTTATTCTGGATGTTAGAACCCGTAAATGCACCAATTCCTCGTCTCCCTTGTTTCTCCCAAGCTATAGCTTTCTGATGTGCTTCAGCAACAGATGTTGGATTAAACATATTAACCATGTCTTGATTTTGCATTTGTAACCCTCCAACATATCTAGCTGTTAGCTGTTCCTCGGTTTCCATAATATCATTCCTTGCAATCAATTGATAGAATTCATCTGCATAGTCATTCACTGTCTTCGTTCCTTGTCTCAAATTCTTCAAACATTGATACATAAGAGATTGATAATTGTACGGAAAGAAAGTTGCTTTCATCATCTTTCTCATCTTCTCCCAAGTGACAACTTTTGATTTTCCCATTCTCTCTCGAGTTGGTTTAGTTTGTTTCCACCAAGCCATAGCTCTTCCCCTTAGTCTTGTAGCAACTAATTCCACCTTGCGATTCTCAGGCACATCCTTGAATTTCAAAATTTCTTCAATAGTTGACAATTAATCGAGAAATTATTCTGCTTGCATACCACCTTTGAATTCTGGAATTTCCATCCTCATACCTGACTCCCATTTACGATCATTTTCTGAATCCAGATATTGATTTCTCACTTAGCCTCGATTTCGATAATGAATACTACCTCTATCACCATCTTCCTCAAAATCAGATGTATTTCGATATCGATCCTGACCATCTACGTCCCTATGACCACGAATGTCCCTTCTACCCTATCTTTCAGCATTACGATATGGTTCATTTTCGAACCCACATTGACTTCTTCCCTCTTCATTTTGGTACCCATGGTGGTCTCGCATCATTGAAACTGATGATTCTCTCCTATCTCAATAAAACTGGCGTGACACCCCCCTTTCTTTCAAAACCGATGGTGAAACGCTGTTTCCACCCTGGTTCGAAACCGGTGACGCTCTCCTTTGACTTTGATTCATGTCGTTCATCAATTTCTCCAATTTTTCAATACCCTCATTGAACTTTACATTGATACGCTGCTCCATTTGCTCAGCTTCTTGTCTTTTATACAAATCTTCAACATTGTGATAGCGGTTAGCACGTCTCGGAGGCATGATCATTAAATAATCTCGTTTCTGTCTCTGATTTAGCTCTGATACCAATTAACGCAGCTTTGACTAGGTTCAACAGTTTAGATACCAAACTGTCGCAATCTATCCAGGATCTTCCTTATGAAATGATGATTTCGTGTCAAATAAACCGATAGAACGATAAATGCTCAATTCCGTTGAACGTGATGATGCTGGAATCTAGCTATCTCCAACCCGTTGATCTCGCAAGATACCGGGTTGAAAGATCTACAATTCGATCGTTGATCACTCGTAAGTGATATCGAGAATTGGCTTCAACTTCGTTGATTCGCGCATTAATAACCCAAAGATGGAAAGAAGAAGGAGATCACACTCAAATTCCAACAATGGTGGCCAAAGCTCACACACAATTTTATTCAAAAATCAATCCCCCTTTACAAATGATAACACACCCCTATTTATAGGAAATTACAACACACACATGCGACTCAACATAGGCGACTCACAACTTAACACATACGAGTTAACATCAGTGCGACATAAGAACATCATACGACTTAACAACACATACGACTTAACATCAGTGTGACATAAGAACATCATACGATTTAACAACACATACGACTTAACATCATACGACTTACAACATCATACGACTTAACAACAATGCGACGTAAGAAGTTGGCACAAGAACTCGCGACTTAAGAAGATGGCACAGCTTCAGGAAAGGCTTAAGCGACATAAGAAGATAACACAGCTTCAAGAATGACTTAAGCAACATAACAGGAACGGCTTGAGCGACATAACAGGAACGACTTGAGCGACATAACATGAGCGACTTATAGAGATGCGGCATAAGTGAGCGACTTATAGAGATGCGGCATAAGTGAGCGACTTATAGAGATGCGGCATAAGTGACCGACTTATAGAGATGCAGGCTTGATTTCTTGAGTCGTTATCTTATAAGGCAGGTGACTCAAGGTAGGCGACATAAGATGGTTGGCGCGACTCAAGGCAGGCGACATAAGAAGGTTGCGACTTAAGGCAGGCGACGTAAGATGGTTGGCGCGACTCAAGGCAGGCGAGTGACATAACTCGCTATGTCGCTTATCATGGTGCGATGCATCAAACACCTACCTATTTTGTCTGTCTCCTGTAGTAAAATTGCCAACGTATAGAGTCCTCTACAAAAGTTTGATAATAATAGTATTATCTCTCAACGGTGGGTAGGGATGACCCTAGGGTAAGGCGACCAAGCCAGTTGTGTAGGGCCACCCCACGAAGGCAACCACCCGGTCCAGTAATTGGTATATATAGAAAGTTATCGATAGTTTAGTGAAGAAGGTAAATGTTAGTAGTTATAATTTTTCATTTTATTAGAATTGGGTAACCAGCTAGATTCATTTTATTTACCACTATCTATATTGATTCTAGTATAATTATTATTTTCTTCAATAGAGGCAACATAATTGCACTTCGACTTGGGAAACTCAAGTGGCTGGGCTGGTACTGAATGTGGCAGTAGAAAAAAATTAATTATATAATTATATATTTAGTGTATTGCATAAAAATGTTATAAATATAATTGTTAATATTGTATTTTCAAAACTAGATTTTTCTTTTAATGTGTTCCTATATTTATTTAAATTTTGAATATTTATATGGTAGTAAATTTATGTAGATTTCTTATTCTTAAAATACCATTGATTACTTTTGGTTGGTTTGAAATTTTATGAACTATTTTATATGCTACAATTTTATTGGATTGTAAGGAAAACCTTCTATTAATTGGATTAAAATAAATTCTTAATTTGTTATGTTAATTCATCTCGATCCTTTTTGGAAAAGAATTATGGACATCTACTTTGAACATCACTAGGTTATCTACTTGTTTTCCAAAAATAACATCGAAAGCAGTCTGCAGGCGTAACGTAATGGAAAAATGAGTGTCTAGGTTTGGCAACAGACGCAGGTTCGAGCTCTGTCTTGCACACAATTTTTGAAAAAAAAAGAATACGGGGGTTCTCATGAGCATGTTCAAAAAAAAACAACAACATCAAAAGTAAATAATAAAACAAGTATAATAAGAGCGACATCTCTTTTGGTGTAGATTTAATTTCATGCTCACCATGGAAACTCGATAGTCCCTATATAGGGAAGGATTATTTTAGTTTTTATTCTATTATTTAATATTGATTTTGATTGAATGAATAGGAAAAGAGTGAGATGCACAAATGGAAAGAATAAGTGAACAGTCAAGATTGCAACCTTTCTATAGAATTAATTTTAATAATGTTGGTTTAGGTATATTAAGTTTTGACATACGACTAGAATATCTATCAACCTTTTTAGTTTTAGTTGGAACTAAAATACAACCGTAGAGGAATTTCAGTGATCGTAGTAACATATGTACTTTGGCACAGTTATGAATTAGAAAATGTATGGATATTCCAACACATAAATAATCAATGTTTGACTTTTTCAAACAAAAGTAAGCTTAGTAACCATATTTGGTTTTTTTTAAAACATTTCTATTAAGCTAAGCTAAAAATATTTATTTTAAGCGTTCGTGTTTAAATCGATACAAATTCGTATAGATTTAAGCATCAATTTTAATGCAAGGGATATGCAAGCAATATTATACACAATTTGACATTTGACAATGTGACCAAATATGGATTAAATCAAATCATAATTGTTGCAGCTAATTTTCTCCATCGATGATATTACTAGTGAAACTACACTTTGCATCCATCTTAATTTGTTAAAGCAACTTAAATATCTATGATAAATGAAAGTTTAATAACTATGGTAAATTACTTAAGGTGTTAAAAGAGAAATAATTTCATGTGAACATAACTACATTCAATTTTGATTCACCTCAGCATTTCATAACCGGTAGCATTTCATGACAATGCAGCCAGTGATCTCATTTTAGCAGCATGTATACTTGTTAGAGTTATTCTAATGATTCACACACAATTAGATTTAAGTGAGAAAAATAGTACACAAATAATTTCCTCCAAACCACTTAACCCTTAATATCGAATACAAAATCTTACATGAGTACCAAACTCAAAGACATAAATCTAGAACAATAATTCCTAAGTAGATAAAAAACCGGCATTTGTCTATAATAATGAATTACTTGATGGTTTAGTTACCATGTATATGGCAACAACTATATTGTTGCATCCAATATGGGAGAGGAATCTTATTTTTTTGTAATATGCATATCCAAGTGTGCACTTTTGATTTAGACAAGTCAAATATACGATTTCATTATATATATTTATGTTTTCTGATTGTGATTTTGTACCAAAAATCATAACGTTTTATCTTGATGCAAAATCACTCCAATACATGTCGAGTCTTTAACTTAATAACACCTAATTATTTGTGTTAATTAATCGAACATTCATCCACAACTCATTCAAAATTGCTTGTAGTACCACAGATGTCTTCATGCAATCTTTGTCTTCTTCGGTCCAATGCTCCACCTTTACTTGGACAAATTTACCTGTCTAACTCTAATTTGAGAAGAAAGTAAACATTCTTTGATTTTTTCAAGCAATTTGTATATGTTATTAATCTCTCATTTTGTACGTAGAACCTCCCAACTTGTTTTCGCACCATCGTAGCTCCATTTCGAGTTGAAAAGTTACATCCTTTTGCATTTACTTGCCCCATTAAAATAAGGCTCATTTTAATTTCAGGAATATGCCCAACTATTGTAGGTCTCACCATCTTTCTATTTGCTTCAGTTCCACTATGTCCATTTGCTCCTTATAATCAATGATGCTTCCATATGTTTGCATAAATAGAAGCAAGCACTTGAATCAAGCATCCAATCTTTTTCTTTATCTCAAAGTTGTCAAAGCACACGTGCTATAGCGCAAAATAACCCATAGCACAAAATAGCACATTTAACGTACAATACCGCACCGGTCAACAATAACGCAAAAAAACGTGCCATTTTCATAAAGTTTACATATATTCTCATAGCACAAACTAGCGTGCTATTTTTTTCCTTTGCATGCCTAAGTCCAATTTAATTGTTTCCGACTGGTTAAAATTGGAATGTATTACGCTCTATTTTTCTGCCTGTCATTTATTTTCTCTCCTTTTTCCCTTATTTGTCGTTCTTTTGCATTCTACGATAAAAAATTTCTCAATTTCTTCTCTAATCTGAAGTCGACTTCCAGTTAAACTTAAATTGAAGCTTAATGTAATATGTTTTTTGCGTTGTTTTTTCTCTTCATTTGAATCGGTCTTTTGTCTGAATAAATTTTCAATTCTATAGGTATATTATTTGTTTTCTTCAATTTAAACATTTTGGTTTTTTCTTTTATTTCCTTATCTGCTTATGAGCTTCAATATTTAGGCCTAGTTGTTTAAAACTAGCAGCTAAGCAGAATTTTTATACTCTTTTATTTTTTTAAATTAATTTTTTGGGTCATACTTAGTTGGAAAAAAAATTCGACCTTAATTTTAATTTTTGTTGTGAGGTGAGTACATAAAAATATTAACAGAGGTAGTTTACAAAATATTGAAAACAGAATGCAATCATAGATGTCACTTCACTTTTATATGTTTTTATTTAGTTACCTGTAAAGCTGTCTACATGTGAAAATATAATATCAAACTCTATGCAAGTATAATATTAAACTCTGAATAGTGAAAATAGAATATCAAACACTATGCAAATATACAACATCAAACTTTGTGAACATAGAATATAATTATAAAGTAATGAAAATATAATATCGAACTTTGAATTAGTTACCTATGAAGTTGTCCAGCAGTTTAAAAAGATTTTAGCTGAGTACTTAATATCGATTCTTATGCTCATATTAGTAGTTGATAATAGAATTAGGACTTAATTCTTTTGAGCAGTGAGCAATTAAATTTCTTCTAGCAGTGAGCAATTAAATTTCTTTTTTATATGTTCGTTGTATATGAAAAAATGTAAAATTTGACATTTTGAACAAAATAGTGCACGCTATAGCTCATAGCGCAAGCCTTACGCTATTTTGCACTATTTGTAATTGACTACTTTTCTTTATCATCACCTAAACCATAGTTATGAAAGGCGTGCTATGGTGTGCGCCATGACACAAAGTGCGGTGCGACATTTGCGCCTTTCTCCTGCGTGAAGTGGCGTATATAAAAACAAGCAACAAATGGCGCGTGGCGCAAAAGTGGCGTCTTTTTGTAATTTTATTGTTTTTTACTTTTTATTATTCATTTTTCATTTTTCACAATCCAAATTAATCTTCAACAATGGTTGAACGTATCGTATATTTTTTATACAATGAAACTATTACACTTCGAACCAATCTCTAACCAACTTTGAACTTCTTACTTAAATTATTACTACAACGATCTATGATGGACTATTAGAATCAAGACTAGCAATTCCAAACCGATCCGAATCCAATTTGAACCCGATGGTTCCCATGTCAGATCTAGTTGATGAAAAATAACATGAAGAACCGTTCCTACTCGAAAGATTAGACAAAATAGTGAGAAGGCACACACTTTTCAGTGTTATTACCCATTTGGACCTAAACCGTTCTGATCGAATTGAACCTTAGGTCATGTCAAAAGTTTTAGAATGTACAAGCTGGAGTCGACAAAACCTAACCCGTCTAGAATTGCAACAAACCGAGTCGGGTTCAGATCCAATCCGACGAAGCTAATTTTCACCATTTTATTGAACAAATAATCTCATCGCCTTCAACAAATTAATCGTGAATGAACTTCAAATTATTTGTTCTAATTACTGCTGCATCAAACAAACATTCTCGAATAAATATTTTTTAGTCTCCAAAGTTCCTATTACGGCCGCTTCAAGTAAATTGTCAGTCGATATAAGACTGAAAAGGATGATGCTGATCTTTTGAATCTAATTACGTAGATATTGACTTAAGAAATATGGTAGTTGAATCAAATTCAGATTTTTAGTTTATCGCTAATATGCACTATTATCTTGAGTTTTAGTTTTAATGATTATCATGTTTGAAATTATGTGCTTATGATATTATATTTGATGATGTTTTTTAAAAATATCAAAAAATCTTTATTACATATGTTAAATATAAATTATATTGAACTTTTTAAATTAATTGTTATATATATTAAATTTATAAAAAAATTCTAAATATGTGCAGTAAGTTAAAAGGCCGCATGCCATGTTCCATGTTGTGTGCCAAGGCTCTAGAGAGGCTTTGCGGCCTTTTACGTCGAGCAACATTCATAACCGTGGTCTAAATAAAGGAAGTTGTCATCATATTTCTCACTAAAGTCAATCTCATCATCACTTAAATTTTTATTTATTTTGGTCTTCTTCCAGTATCATATTTCTTTCCTTATCTCTTTTCAGCTTGTAGCATAATTTAAATAATTGGTCTTGTTTAACGTGATCGCAAGTGTCCCCAACTCTTCGATAAAAATCTCATTAATATCAAAGATCAACGCTCTAATTCATGGTCGGTTGATTCACAATTTCTTTATAGTTATTAAGACGCTCTTCTATTTACCCTACATTTCGTAAGTTTCAGATTTACTAATCTTCTTATAAACAAAAGCTTGGTTGTTAATTGTTGTAACAGCCCTAGTTTTTAGCTATTTATTTCTTTTATTTTTTTTGTTTTTAGAAATATAATTTATATAAATTGTGTTTACCAATATTGTTTAAATATTTAATTTAGAGAATTAAACTCGTTAATTTAATATGATTTTTGTAACTAAATTTAAGAAGAAAAAAAAAGGAAATTTTTATAATATATAATGAAGTGAGTGGTAACTAAATGTTTTGGATATTATCATAATATCTGTTGTTATACCCATTCCCTAAAAATAATGAAAAGGAGAAAATTTGTAACATATTAAAGTAGTTAATTAATTATGTTAATTTGGTAGGTTATGACATGCAAATCATGTTGATGGAATATTCTCAATTTTGACATATTAATTATGTTAGCAGTGAACATTGTTAAGCAATTTAAAACAATGAAACTTACAATCAATTTATTTGATAAATCTACCTTATTCCTAGTTAGCAATTCAAAACTTGAATAAAGGCACATACGGATATTTTAAAATGGAGTTAATGACAATTAATAGATATTTCAAAAAGAAATTTATGACAATTAATAGAGAAATTAATTGTAAAATTTCAGTAGTTGACCAGAATTAATTTATTGAATAATTAATGCAAATTAATAAAATTGATGAAAGATAAATAAGTTAATTCTTTTGGTTAATGGCATGAGGACACGAGGTTAATCCCCATTTTGTAGGAGAAATCTGCCCGTGTAACCAGTCCGGCTACCAGTGCCTACAAAGCGGACGGATTAATGTGAGACGTCGCAGGATTGATAATTAACAAAAAGGGTTAATTAACAAATTAAGTTAGTAACCAAATTTGAGTATGTAATTAAAGGAGGATAATTAATTGGTAATATGGTAATTAATTGAAATCAATTAAGGAGGGTAATTAAAAGGGATAAGGTAATCAATTGAAATCAATTAAAGGCAATTAAAGGGGAATTAATTGATTAGAAGAATATGGAAATCAAATTTGCCTTCCTTTGCGCGTGACACAAAATTTTATTCTTTTAACATTTTGACATTTGCCTCTTACCATTTGTTTCTTGAGCATGTCACTGTATTCATTTATTCACGCAGCCTTATCCACAAAAATATCAACTCTTCCAATTGCCATTTTTCCTCTCACCTAAATTAAATGCATTCAAAATTTAATCTTGCCTATCTTTGCAAATTTTCGCATACCCATTATATCTCTCCGTTTCCACTGCGTTTGTTTTGCAATAAATAAATTTTTCGAACCATTGATCAAGTAAATATTTATGTAAGCATTTATTACTTTTGCCTTTTCAGTTAAAAGCTTTTTCATTGCTTACCATAAATCACGCAAGAGCTCAAGTTTTGCTTCCTCAATCAAATCTGTTCAAATTTGCAGTAACGCATGCTTTAAATTTAGATTATAACTGGTATAAATCACGCAAGCTATCTAAAAAAAAAAAAAAATCCAAAAGAGTGATATCGTTCAAACATAAAACTGGAAAGAGAAATCAACGCATGCATTTATCACAATTTTCGTGTACCGTTCAAACAAGAAGAACTGGAAATAAATCTCTTGCCTAAACGCATGCACTCAAAAATCAACGCTTGCATTTATTTCTTACGTTTTCAAACCTGCCTATTTATCTCCCCTTTTTATTTCGCAAGTTTATCTATAAATACTTTGCCTCATTCACATAAGTTTTCATATCTCCTTGTTTGTCCCTCTCTGGTACAAGCTTCTATCAGGTAAATAATTTGCATTGTTTATTTCTTTGCTTCTTCCAATTTTCCTTCCTCCTTCTTGTGTTCTCTGATTTCCTTGCTCGGCTACTTCCCCATCATGCCGTGCCATTTATAAATACATATAGAACTTTGTTAGTAGTAGGCTGGAAGAAATGATATAGATTGATTGTAGGAAGCTAGACTATGGAATTAGTGTAGTTATGATGTAGTTAGTGGTATTGTGGATTTGGATAAGTGCAGTTTGAAGAGGAAGGCATAGAAAAAAAAAAGAATTACAATTTAATAATGGAGAAGATAAATTGATAAGGAGAAAATGATATGAAATGTTGTTTAATTCAAATAAACAATATTGTATGAATAAATCTTGGGTGAATATAATAAAATGACATTTATTTCAATTTTTAATGGTTGAAATAAATTTAAGATGGTTAAAAATAAATTTAACTACTTATTTGAGAATTTGGGTGGATAAATATCAATGGATTGTATTTATTATGGTTAATAAAAGGATATTGGTGATGTATACCAATAATCACCTTTTAATGTTTAATAATAAAAGTAAAAGAAGAAATAATTTGCCTAAATATGATGAACATGTATGTGAAATAAAGTATTATTTAATGAATTCGAATGTAGTTAGTGGCTACATTTGATTAAATCGAATAATTTGAACAGTATTGTGTTTGTTGCCAATATTGTCATTTTATTTAAATAAATATATATGAGAATGAAAATAATTGATCATGATAAATATGATTAAAAATGTGAGAAATAATTTAATAATGTCTAAACATGTATTTGTTTTGTTTGGGTGCATAACATCTTTTTATTCAATCAATTGTATTAAATTTGCAATTTATTTTGCAATTTATTCAATTTATTTTATGCATGCGTACGGTTGAAGTATGGGCCTAGGATATGTTGAGACGGTTAGCGGGTTGTAGTAGTCGAGCAAGTTGAACTAAATTTCTTTTATTCTATTCGTTCCAGTTGTTCTGAAATTTTGCTTTGACCGTAATTTTTAAATTCGCATACTTGGTATTTGGATCTTATAGATTTAAGTCAAGGCTTTGCATCCGCCGAAGTTTGATCGTGCTTTCCGTTTTTTTTTCCGAAGTAGATACCGTGTTTGATTTAGATCCACTGCAGCGTTTAAGGTGAGTATTTCTCACCAGACATATGTACATATATTTTGTGAATTATCGCAAGTGTATGTGTAAAAATTTTATTTAAATATTATCTGTCTGTAGTATAACGTAGAATGATGAATCCCATTTAAATTGACACCTCATCAGTTATTATCTGTTGTATTATTTCTGCAGTTATATTATATTATTGTTTATTTACTGCTTAAATCACCACTGCAAGTTCCCTGTTAAATTTAGATTGTTGTGGGCTGAAATGATAGGCCTAAATGATGATTACTGTGCTATTATTATGTTAACTGTTTAACTGTTAACTTGGGATTGCGGGTTTGAAATGATAGAACCCGGGGTTTGTAAATTACGGATTGAAATGATATAAATCCGTATCACTTGACCTAGGCTAGAAAACTATATACAGGCCCGTGGTCCTTATAATATTTTCTGAAATATTTAAAATTATTTTGGAAGTTAAATATTTGATTTAATATCTTTAAAGGATTTTATATTGATTTTGAATGAGTTATAAATGTTAATAAATAAATAAATAAATATTTGAATAAAATTTTGGAATATAACTTATTTTGGAAATTATGGATTTTTGAAAGGATAAGATTTCAGTTAAGAAATATATATATAAGTTATATTTGGAAATATTTATTAAGTTAAACAATCTACTAAAGCATTTAAATGCTGTCTTTTGAAATTGGACTAGTTTTACCCGTAACTTTAGGTAGCATTTCCTAAGTGCTATAGAATCTGGAATTTGATTGTTTTGAAATTTAAGGAATTTGATAAATTATATTTATGTTTAAGTTTTGGAGACCTTTAAGATATGAGATTTATAACTGGATTTTTCTTAATAAATTTAAGATGAACATTCTAGTGTTAAGTAAATTTTGAAATTATTTAATGGCATAATTTTGGAGTTTTATCTATGGAATTTATGGGAATATTCAAGACGAAATAATAAACACTAATTTGTTGAAAGAAAAAATATCCAACCTTAGTTTTGAATATTAATACTCCAATTGGATATATATATAGGAATTGAAATGGTCTTGGGAACATGAAGTGATATTTAAATTATGGTTTAAAATAAAGAAATATATTTGTAAAGCTATGTAAATTATCTTCTTTACAAAGTAACCATAAAGTTAAACCATTTATTCTATATACCGTTGAATGTCCAAACCATTGTGTTTGGGAGTTATGGTTTTAAAGTAAAATTTCCAAAATATTATGTTTTGAAGATATAATTTAAATATTTGGTTTCCAGATATTATAAATTTTAAGCAGTATGGTTTTTGGAAAAGAATTATACTTGAATATAACGGTATCATATTGTTTTGGGTTTTGAATGATATCGTGTTTATAGTTTGAAATAGAAATGTTTATTTTGGTTTTAAAGTATAAACTGTTTTAAAAGACCACGGTGTTATAATAACGATGGGTTGGCAAAGAGACCGGGATCGGATATGGACATACTCTCTGTCGATACCGAAAACCACTTTGACTAACCGTGTACGCGGTGGAGATTCCAGAATGAAGTAGGTTGGTGGCGACGTTTCCTGTAAGGTAAATACGTGGACCCGACTCCCGTGAGTTGGCATAAGGTGGCTAAAACAGGAGCGATCGACGGGTTAATGAGGTCATTCCTCTGATCGGACACTCCTCTTCGATATTATACTATGACTTTGGATTGATTCAGTGGCCACTTCTATTTTGATTTGGGGAGTTGTTTCGAGGTGGGCGGTTGCTGCGGCTTCGCGTTACCATCGGCCCGGATGCGTAATTGGTATATCTACCCTGGCATTGCCTAGTTGTGCCGTGTCACCTACCATACCGCGCCTTGTACGAGTTTAGATTTCTCCCGTAGCCCGTGTGGTATCCTCTAGTTGCTTCCCGATCAGGAGGAGCTATGATATTGGATGGACTACTGGGACTATTACGTGTTAAGGTGGAAAATGTAAAGCCTTAACGCTACTTAAAAGTAAGTTTATTTTATAAATAGACACTAGTATAATAGCGCAATATACTACATAGTAAATAGTTTGACGGATCCTTAGAGGATGGGCGGTCCCAAGCATCCTTTAAGTTACTTGCTCTATATTACAGTACACTTGAATTAGCTTACATTATATAGGTATGTATGTCCTGACTCGAGTGTTATGTTTTATTTTTACGCTCGGGTCAGCCTGAGTTGCAGTTTCAGTTTCTCTCCGGAGTTATGTCATCCCGTAGATCATTCATACTGCCGGAAGCCTTTCAGTCTTTATCTTATTTGCAATCAATCAAATTGGAAGACTCTGTTTCTATTTATGTCTACAGCTGTATTGCAGATTCTAAACTATGTAAATTCTATTTGGTTAAAGTTTTATAGTGGCTTCATGAACCACTGCATATTTTATTTCCGCTGTGAGTTCTGATATATGTATGTGATTCTGTGATTTATTTACTACATAGTCTGAGTTTTGCCAAATTTATTTTACAACGCAGTATTTTGAACAATTCAAGTCCGACATGTGCGGATGCGAAGGGTTGAAAATACTGGGTCGTTACATTTGGTATCAGAGCTTTGGTTCTAGGCAAAACTTAGAATGTATGGTAAATTTGATTTACAGAATCACGTTCATTCGAGATTGAACCACTCTCTTTTCGAATTTTGGAACATTCCCTACGGTTCCAAAGCTCATTCGTATCCCTCACTTTTTCATCTGCTTTAGATTCTGGAGTATCTCATAACTCCACTTCGGATGATCTTTATTGTAAATTGGCGGTCTCGCCATTATTCTAATAAAGGGGTGAAACTCCTTTACCATCAGCATTGATTCACCGGAGATTTATATTTATCCTCGGTTTATATGCTAGTATCTTTGGTTATTCCAAATTCTATCTCTTCGGATCAAATGTAGATTTACCCCAACCACATCGATATGGCTCTTTAAGTCACGGATGACTAGGTCAAGGTTGTCCGCGACTTATATAGACTTACCCAGTTTCCTTATTCTGATCTTCTGATTTCAATTTATCTTGAATTCTATTTGATTTGAGTTCATCAAATTTGAGTCTCTATCCTGGTTTGAGAAGTTTATTCCTATATTTGAAATTAAAATCTAATATTATATATATGAGTATAATTTTCAAAATTTTATAATTAATTTAACTAGTTGTCAAGAGATAATAGTTTTGATTTTATTTATGGTGTTGTAAGCCATGTGTTTGTCTAATAAATAAGTGAATATAAAACAATGGTTATAAATTAATTTGGAAACAGAAATGAATTTAAAACTAAAACTTGAGAATTAAATTTCTGATGATTTCAAACCTTGTGTTTAAATTTTAAAAGGATGTAATAAGTATTTTTGTATAGAAATTTGTTTCCAAAGAAATTTTAAAATTAATGCTTTTCTCTTTGTCGCTGGAAAATAATTTCGGTGATGACTGCAGCATCATCGACATTCATTTTCGAGTTTCGAAGTGAAAAGACCATTCTGTAGTCTGGCTACAGTGTTTCCTTGAGATTTTAATTGATTTGAATTTCTAAAGTATGACTTAATATATATAGATATATAATTTAAATTTGATTTGACATATTAGGTATATATATTTAGTTATCTCTAAATGGTTTGAAGGGAATCAGGAATTTAATTCTTAAAGTTTATCTTGAGGAAGGAAAATAAATATAATAACAAAAATTTGAATAAAAAGGTTCCAATTGGAGATAATTAAATTGAAAGTTTTATTTGTATAACACCCAATTTCATTTAATATAACTTACCTTGATTTTCAAAAGTTAACATGTAATTGGATAATATACAATATAAAAGGATTTTATGAATAAAATTTGAGTGGTTATAATAAATATTATACACTTAAATTTTAGTTATAAAAGATTAATGGGGATAAATAAGGAAAAGGAATTTAAGGAATTTTATTCAAATGTCTTAATAATCAAATTAATTTAATATGGAGCCGTAAATCTAACCAAGAGATTTTAATAAAAGGTTATTTCCTGAAATGAATATGTTTGTGTAATAAACAAGGTATCTTTGAATAAGGAAAATATATTTGAAAGGGATATTTTTGGAGTAAGGATTATATATCTTCAAATCATAGTTTAATTGATGTCTAAATAAATAGTTAAGACGTATTCTAATATCACTAAATTTTGATAATTGAGAATTGGTTTTCAAATGGAAATTCAAGGGTAACTTATTGAAGGAATATCTTATTTATAAGATAAGTATTTTTAATAAAGTGTTAGGTTATTTGTTAAAATTCAGAGTTAAGTACATAATAAACTGATTAGGAATACTATTATATCTACTATAGCATATTATGAGTGCTGCTGTTTCTAAAAATAAAATGTTTTGGAAATTTTTTTTTTTATAAATGAACTTAGGAATATTTCAACCTTGAAATGAATATTGTTTGGCATTGAATTTAAAAGGTATAAATGAAGATTATTTTAAAGGTATTATGATTTTAGTAGCATGATTTCCAAATTTATAAATTTAATGATTTCAAAGCATTATGATTGCAAATTTATTATCTTATTTGTTTTCAAACTATCTTTAAGTGTCCTTGGTTTCCCTATCTGCTACAGAATGAGGAGGCTATTGCTTATACCAGTCTATTTAGAAATCTTTTCTATAATCTTTAAAAATCTTTGTTACTCATCGGGGCCTGAGCACCGCTTACCACCCATAGACCGACGGTCGAACTGAAAAGAGTAAAACCGATTCTAGAAGATCTTCTTCGTGCTTCAAATCCGGAACTATTCGTTTAAAGTTCTTGTTTATCTAGCTTATCTTCCTTTGTTTCTTTTCTTTTGTTCCTTTTCGAGGACGAAAAGTTCTTAAGTGGGGGAGAGTGTAACAGCCCTAGTTTTTAGCTATTTATTTCTTTTATTTTTTTTGTTTTTAGAAATATAATTTATATAAATTGTGTTTACCAATATTGTTTAAATATTTAATTTAGAGAATTAAACTCGTTAATTTAATATGATTTTTGTAACTAAATTTAAGAAGAAAAAAAAAGGAAATTTTTATAATATATAATGAAGTGAGTGGTAACTAAATGTTTTGGATATTATCATAATATCTGTTGTTATACCCATTCCCTAAAAATAATGAAAAGGAGAAAATTTGTAACATATTAAAGTAGTTAATTAATTATGTTAATTTGGTAGGTTATGACATGCAAATCATGTTGGTGGAATATTCTCAATTTTGACATATTAATTATGTTAGCAGTGAACATTGTTAAGCAATTTAAAACAATGAAACTTACAATCAATTTATTTGATAAATCTACCTTATTCCTAGTTAGCAATTCAAAACTTGAATAAAGGCACATACGGATATTTTAAAATGGAGTTAATGACAATTAATAGATATTTCAAAAAGAAATTTATGACAATTAATAGAGAAATTAATTGTAAAATTTCAGTAGTTGACCAGAATTAATTTATTGAATAATTAATGCAAATTAATAAAATTGATGAAAGATAAATAAGTTAATTCTTTTGGTTAATGGCATGAGGACACGAGGTTAATCCCCATTTTGTAGGAGAAATCTGCCCGTGTAACCAGTCCGGCTACCAGTGCCTACAAAGCGGACGGATTAATGTGAGACGTCGCAGGATTGATAATTAACAAAAAGGGTTAATTAACTAATTAAGTTAGTAACCAAATTTGAGTATGTAATTAAAGGAGGATAATTAATTGGTAATATGGTAATTAATTGAAATCAATTAAGGAGGGTAATTAAAAGGGATAAGGTAATCAATTGAAATCAATTAAAGGCAATTAAAGGGGAATTAATTGATTAGAAGAATATGGAAATCAAATTTGCCTTCCTTTGCGCGTGACACAAAATTTTATTCTTTTAACATTTTGACATTTGCCTCTTACCATTTGTTTCTTGAGCATGTCACTGTATTCATTTATTCACGCAGCCTTATCCACAAAAATATCAACTCTTCCAATTGCCATTTTTCCTCTCACCTAAATTAAATGCATTCAAAATTTAATTTTGCCTATCTTTGCAAATTTTCGCATACCCATTATATCTCTCCGTTTCCACTGCGTTTGTTTTGCAATAAATAAATTTTTCGAACCATTGATCAAGTAAATATTTATGTAAGCATTTATTACTTTTGCCTTTTCAGTTAAAAGCTTTTTCATTGCTTACCATAAATCACGCAAGAGCTCAAGTTTTGCTTCCTCAATCAAATCTGTTCAAATTTGCAGTAACGCATGCTTTAAATTTAGATTATAACTGGTATAAATCACGCAAGCTATCTAAAAAAAAAAAAAATCCAAAAGAGTGATATCGTTCAAACATAAAACTGGAAAGAGAAATCAACGCATGCATTTATCACAATTTTCGTGTAGCGTTCAAACAAGAAGAACTGGAAATAAATCTCTTGCCTAAACGCATGCACTCAAAAATCAACGCTTGCATTTATTTCTTACGTTTTCAAACCTGCCTATTTATCTCCCCTTTTTATTTCGCAAGTTTATCTATAAATACTTTGCCTCATTCACATAAGTTTTCATATCTCCTTGTTTGTCCCTCTCTGGTACAAGCTTCTATCAGGTAAATAATTTGCATTGTTTATTTCTTTGCTTCTTCCAATTTTCCTTCCTCCTTCTTGTGTTCTCTGATTTCCTTGCTCGGCTACTTCCCCATCATGCCGTGCCATTTATAAATACATATAGAACTTTGTTAGTAGTAGGCTGGAAGAAATGATATAGATTGATTGTAGGAAGCTAGACTATGGAATTAGTGTAGTTATGATGTAGTTAGTGGTATTGTGGATTTGGATAAGTGCAGTTTGAAGAGGAAGGCATAGAAAAAAAAAAAGAATTACAATTTAATAATGGAGAAGATAAATTGATAAGGAGAAAATGATATGAAATGTTGTTTAATTCAAATAAACAATATTGTATGAATAAATCTTGGGTGAATATAATAAAATGACATTTATTTCAATTTTTAATGGTTGAAATAAATTTAAGATGGTTAAAAATAAATTTAACTACTTATTTGAGAATTTGGGTGGATAAATATCAATGGATTGTATTTATTATGGTTAATAAAAGGATATTGGTGATGTATACCAATAATCACCTTTTAATGTTTAATAATAAAAGTAAAAGAAGAAATAATTTGCCTAAACATGATGAACATGTATGTGAAATAAAGTATTATTTAATGAATTCGAATGTAGTTAGTGGCTACATTTGATTAAATCGAATAATTTGAACAGTATTGTGTTTGTTGCCAATATTGTCATTTTATTTAAATAAATATATATGAGAATGAAAATAATTGATCATGATAAATATGATTAAAAATGTGAGAAATAATTTAATAATGTCTAAACATGTATTTGTTTTGTTTGGGTGCATAACATCTTTTTATTCAATCAATTGTATTAAATTTGCAATTTATTTTGCAATTTATTCAATTTATTTTATGCATGCGTACGGTTGAAGTATGGGCCTAGGATATGTTGAGACGGTTAGCGGGTTGTAGTAGTCGAGCAAGTTGAACTAAATTTCTTTTATTCTATTCGTTCCAGTTGTTCTGAAATTTTGCTTTGACCGTAATTTTTAAATTCGCATACTTGGTATTTGGATCTTATAGATTTAAGTCAAGGCTTTGCATCCGCCGAAGTTTGATCGTGCTTTCCGTTTTTTTTTCCGAAGTAGATACCGTGTTTGATTTAGATCCACTGCAGCGTTTAAGGTGAGTATTTCTCACCAGACATATGTACATATATTTTGTGAATTATCGCAAGTGTATGTGTAAAAATTTTATTTAAATATTATCTGTCTGTAGTATAACGTAGAATGATGAATCCCATTTAAATTGACACCTTATCAGTTATTATCTGTTGTATTATTTCTGCAGTTATATTATATTATTGTTTATTTACTGCTTAAATCACCACTGCAAGTTCCCTGTTAAATCTAGATTGTTGTGGGCTGAAATGATAGGCCTAAATGATGATTACTGTGCTATTATTATGTTAACTGTTTAACTGTTAACTTGGGATTGCGGGTTTGAAATGATAGAACCCGGGGTTTGTAAATTACGGATTGAAATGATATAAATCCGTATCACTTGACCTAGGCTAGAAAACTATATACAGGCCCGTGGTCCTTATAATATTTTCTGAAATATTTAAAATTATTTTGGAAGTTAAATATTTGATTTAATATCTTTAAAGGATTTTATATTGATTTTGAATGAGTTATAAATGTTAATAAATAAATAAATAAATATTTGAATAAAATTTTGGAATATAACTTATTTTGGAAATTCTGGATTTTTGAAAGGATAAGATTTCAGTTAAGAAATATATATATAAGTTATATTTGGAAATATTTATTAAGTTAAACAATCTACTAAAGCATTTAAATGCTGTCTTTTGAAATTGGACTAGTTTTACCCGTAACTTTAGGTAGCATTTCCTAAGTGCTATAGAATCTGGAATTTGATTGTTTTGAAATTTAAGGAATTTGATAAATTATATTTATGTTTAAGTTTTGGAGACCTTTAAGATATGAGATTTATAACTGGATTTTTCTTAATAAATTTAAGATGAACATTCTAGTGTTAAGTAAATTTTGAAATTATTTAATGGCATAATTTTGGAGTTTTATCTATGGAATTTATGGGAATATTCAAGACGAAATAATAAACACTAATTTGTTGAAAGAAAAAAATATCCAACCTTAGTTTTGAATATTAATACTCCAATTGGATATATATATAGGAATTGAAATGGTCTTGGGAACATGAAGTGATATTTAAATTATGGTTTAAAATAAAGAAATATATTTGTAAAGCTATGTAAATTATCTTCTTTACAAAGTAACCATAAAGTTAAACCATTTATTCTATATACCGTTGAATGTCCAAACCATTGTGTTTGGGAGTTATGGTTTTAAAGTAAAATTTCCAAAATATTATGTTTTGAAGATATAATTTAAATATTTGGTTTCCAGATATTATAAATTTTAAGCAGTATGGTTTTTGGAAAAGAATTATACTTGAATATAACGGTATCATATTGTTTTGGGTTTTGAATGATATCGTGTTTATAGTTTGAAATATAAATTTTTATTTTGGTTTTAAAGTATAAACTGTTTTAAAAGACCACAGTGTTATAATAACGATGGGTTGGCAAAGAGACCGGGATCGGATATGGACGTACTCTCTGTCGATACCGAAAACCACTTTGACTAACCGTGTACGCGGTGGAGATTCCAGAATGAAGTAGGTTGGTGGCGACGTTTCCTGTAAGGTAAATACGTGGACCCGACTCCCGTGAGTTGGCATAAGGTGGCTAAAACAGGAGCGATCGACGGGTTAATGAGGTCATTCCTCTGATCGGACACTCCTCTTCGATATTATACTATGACTTTGGATTGATTCAGTGGCCACTTCTATTTTGATTTGGGGAGTTGTTTCGAGGTGGGCGGTTGCTGCGGCTTCGCGTTACCATCGGCCCGGATGCGTAATTGATATATCTACCCTGGCATTGCCTAGTTGTGCCGTGTCACCTACCATACCGCGCCTTGTACGAGTTTAGATTTCTCCCGTAGCCCGTGTGGTATCCTCTAGTTGCTTCCCGATCAGGAGGAGCTATGATATTGGATGGACTACTGGGACTATTACGTGTTAAGGTGGAAAATGTAAAGCCTTAACGCTACTTAAAAGTAAGTTTATTTTATAAATAGACACTAGTATAATAGCGCAATATACTACATAGTAAATAGTTTGACGGATCCTTAGAGGATGGGCGGTCCCAAGCATCCTTTAAGTTACTTGCTCTATATTACAGTACACTTGAATTAGCTTACATTATATAAGTATGTATGTCCTGACTCGAGTGTTATGTTTTATTTTTACGCTCGGGTCAGCCTGAGTTGCAGTTTCAGTTTCTCTCCGGAGTTATGTCATCCCGTAGATCATTCATACTGCCGGAAGCCTTTCAGTCTTTATCTTATTTGCAATCAATCAAATTGGAAGACTCTGTTTCTATTTATGTCTACAGCTGTATTGCAGATTCTAAACTATGTAAATTCTATTTGGTTAAAGTTTTATAGTGGCTTCATGAACCACTGTATATTTTATTTCCGCTGTGAGTTCTGATATATGTATGTGATTCTGTGATTTATTTACTACATATTCTGAGTTTTGCCAAATTTATTTTACAACGCAGTATTTTGAACAATTCAAGTCCGACATGTGCGGATGCGAAGGGTTGAAAATACTGGGTCGTTACAATTGTTGAAGAGTTCTTTGCATGAATTCCATCTAATTTCTTCCAAATTGCATAAACAAATGTTTAGCATTAACATTATAAAACATTGTATTCTCCAAAAAACCTAAATAGCCGCTGCAGCTTTCTTATCCAAAGTTCCTTATTTTATTTCCATTATACTGGTAGTTCTCCCCCCTATTGTTTTACAACAGTTGATGAAGATCGGTAACGTATATATAATCCTTCATCTCTGTCTTCCATACGACCCAATTTATCTTTAATTTTTTTTCAACACCTATCTTAACCGGATACACTCTTTAGAGATAATAGTGTAATATGCTCGGATATCAATTATTATGGATTTTCCTAGGATTCTAACGTATAATTAATTTCAATAGAGATAAAAGAAAAATTATATACAAATAATTTTCTCCAAATTAAATTTTGTTGAACCCTTTGAAAAAATATATAAATTCCTAATTTGAGTATCGTACTCAAAACCCAAAACCTAAAACAATAATTTCCCATGAGGTACAAGAAAAGTACACCTTCAATAAATTGATTGATAATCAAGTTCTCATGTAAATGACAATGAATAACTCGTTGCATCCTTCTTTGAAAAGGAACATCTTTTTTTTTATATTATAATATATGTATATTCAAATATGAACTATTTATTTAGACAAGCAAAATATTATGTTTCTCTTTATATTTATTTTCTCTGTGTGATTTTGTATAAAAAATGCAACGATATTAACCATGTGTTTTCTTTTATTTCTTTACTCCTACGATCCATTTTTATGTAATGAACTTATTTCAATGTTGTTGATGTAGTTGCATATTGATAACGAATACAGATCAATTCCAAAATGTCATTTTCATTGGGTTGTTAAGTGTTTGCTTGTATATGCACGCGCTCGTGCATGGATTGATTACATAAAAATGGACATATAACATGCATAAATTTGGTAATATAGATGTATAATAATGAATATTATCTCATTTTAGAAGCATGTACAATAAGATCTTCTCATTTTCAAACATTTATATTTACTATTAACCTGGTTTTTTCTTTTATTTTGATACTCTTATAAACCATTTCAAGTAATGAAGGTTTATCGATATAGTAACGAATTAATAACCAAATATAGATCCATTTGCAAATGTCAAATTATTTATGGGTTATTACGTTGTTGCTTCTACGTGTACATACTCAATCATGGGTTGTGTACATAAACATCAACATATAACATGCATAAATTTTATTTAAGTGGATGCCCACGATCGTGTAGGAAGTCATCGACGTCTGAAGATTAACTTACTCTAATTTGTTTTAGCTCTTATTTTTGAGTTCCTTTAAAGTAACAAACAAATCATTGAACAAAATTTTTATAAATCTTAGATATGACCGAAATATGATTTAGAGAGTTAGGATTGTCTCATATCGATTTTGTTATAAAATTTAGTCTTATTCTACAATGTTTGAACTAAACCCATTATGACTAGAAGTTAATTTGTATTTAGCTTAAAATAATTTTCCATGAAAATGCAACTACAATGGAGGAAGCATGTGGCTTTCAATCCTATTTTTTAAAAAGTGAGTAGATAATGAATGAAGTTAATGAATTTGAAAGAGAATGCAAAATGCTTAATTTAGTCGGTGAAAGGTAATTACTTGTTTCTATAATACATGAAAAAACGAAGAAGAAAAAATGCGCGGAGGGGAAAATAACCGAAGGTTTACTGCTATGGAATATCTTTCTTCCAAAGATAAAGACACTTTTTGAAGAAACACAAGTTGTTTTCGACCTGAACGGCAATTTATTTGATAGTTATTTGCATTTAAAGATAAACAATCGATTTCACTAATGATATATCAATATTTATTTTATCTCAATTATAATTTTGTAAAAAAGAAAAAAGAAAGGAAGAGTGAAGTAAGATAAAAATAAGAGTTGAGTGAAATTATGAAAAAAAGACCCAAAACAATTATTTGTTCAAATAAAAGAAGTTGATGATCATTAAGTTACTTATATATTATTCTCTTTGTTTGGAAAACTATTTAGTTGAACATTTTTTTGGTTGGTTGTTTATTTTGAAAGAAGTGAAGTTATAATTTTTTCTAAAAATTATACAAAAAATAGGTAAATTAGGTTGGATTGAAGTTTATACAATATATAGTTTTATCTTAGTTTATGGAATTTACAATTTTCCATATATTCGGTAGTTATAATGAAAATTAAAGGTCTTGTGATAAACTGAGTGATTGCATCCTATATCTTGTATGTTTGAAAATTGACTTTAATCCCTGTATTTTTATGACTCTTACAGTGAATGTAGAAAAGAGCTTAAAATGAAAATTATTGGTCCCAATCGAATATACAATTGTTTTGGCTGTTATGTTTTGGCTTTTATATCTGTTGTATATTTATACTTTGGTTTACCTAGAATAAATGAAATTTAAACGTAAATCACGCTTAACTATTCCATATAACGTCATAATATATTATTATATTAGTGTATTGGTGTTGAATCTAGATAACATAGGATCAAGGGTTGAATTAACAGAAAAACATTAGATAGGAAATATCTCCCAAACTATATACACACGCACATCTTTTATTATACTTTTGTGTTGTAACATCCCACCTTTTCGCACGATTTAAACAGACACACATGCCGATTCAAACCATACGGAAGGGCGGATTGTTATAGGGTAAATAAGAAAAACAGAGAAGAAAAAAAACAAAATAGAATCTCACAGCGGAAGGATAAAATATAATAATAAAATATACAGTTTATAAAACTGTTTACAAACATTTGATTCTTCTTTATACAATTAAATATCAGAGTTCACATACCAATAATATCAGTGCAGCGGAATACAGTGTAGTGGAATAAAATAGTAGATAGTAATACTACAAATCTTCGTCTTCGTCCTCCAGAGCTAAAACTTCAAATCCTGAAACGCTCGGACTGAC
Source organism: Allium cepa (assembly GCA_030765085.1). Classification (NCBI taxonomy): domain Eukaryota; kingdom Viridiplantae; phylum Streptophyta; class Magnoliopsida; order Asparagales; family Amaryllidaceae; genus Allium; species Allium cepa. The sequence goes on along the minus strand of CM060934.1, from coordinate 217,989,182 downwards.
CCGAACGAATTTGAAAAGACAAAAACACTCGAGTCAGAACTAAAAGATCTTATGTGAGTTAAATTAACTGAAGTACATATGAGTACAGTAACTCAAGAGATGCTCGGGATTTACATCTCCTAAGGATCCGTTAAACTATTTACTATGTAGTATATTGCGCTATTATAATAATGTCTAATTGTAAAATAAACTTACTTTTAAATAGCGTTAAGGTTTTACATTTTCCACCTTAACACGTAAAATGCCAATAGTCTATACAGTACCGTAATACCTCCTGATTGGGAAGCTACCAGAGGATACTCCATAGGTACGACACAAATAGAAACTCGTAGTAAAGGCTCGGTATGGTAGGTGACACGGCACAACTAGGCAATGCCAGGGTAGATATACCAATTACGCTTCCGGACCGATGGAAACGCGTAGCCGCAGCTACCGCCCACCTCGAACAAACTCCCCAAAATCAAAGTAAAAGTGGCCACTGAATCAATCCAAAGTCAAAGTATAATATCGAAGAGGAGTGTCCGATCAGAGGAATGACCTCATTAACCCGTCGATCGCTCCTGTTTTAGCCACCTTATGCCAACTCACGGGAGTTGGGTCCACATAATTACCTTACAGGAAACGTCGCCACCAACCTACTTCATTCTGGAATCTCCACCGCGTACACGGTTAGTCAAAGTGGTTTTCGGTATCGAAAGAGAGTATGTCCATATCCGATCCCGGTCTCTTTGCCAACCTATCGTTATTATAACACCGCGATCATTTGAAAAATAATTTATACTTTAAACCAGAATGAATTTTCCATTTCAAAACTATGAATAAGATATCATTTTAAAACCCAAAACAATATGATATCATTTTTATCCCAAATATAATTCTTTTTCAAAAAAAATCATACTGCTTTAAATTTATAACATCTGGAAACCAAATATTTGAATTATACTTTCAAAGCATAATATTTTGAAATTCATAATTTTAAAACCATAACTTCTAAAACTTGAATGGTTTGGATATTCAACGGTATATAAAATAAATGGTTTAGCTTTAAGGTTACTTTGTAAAGAAAATAATTTCCATGGCTTTACACATATATTTCTTTAATTAAAGTCTTAACCATAAATTTAAATATCACTTTCAAGTTCCAAAACCACTTCAATTTCTATATATATATATATATCCATTTGGAGTATTAATATTTCAAAATTAAGTTGGAATTTATTCTTTCAGCAAATTAAACGTTCTATTATTTAGTCTTGAATATTCACATAAAATTCATAAATAAAACTCCAATTTCTAGTTCTTTAAATATTTTCTTCAATTTATTTATACTAGAATATTCATTTAGATTTATCTTGGAAAAAATCCAGTTATAAATATCATACCTTAAAAATTTTCAAACTTAAACATAAAATATAAATTATCAAATTCCATTTTCTCAATTATTATTTAACAGATTTATACACAGCTTAAATCCAAATTTTTAACTTCATATGTATATATGATGAAGTACATACCTCGACTCGCGACCTAACACCATCACCACGACCTAAATCGCCTCGACCTAAATCCCCACGACCTAACTTCCACTCCAACGACCTAACCATAAGCCGTGAGCGACATATCATAAGTCGCGAGCGACATATCCAAAGTCGCGAAGCAGAGTCCTCCACCATAGGTCGCGTACGACCTTCATTGTTCTCCGTATGTCGCGAGCGAGCTATGATCCCCACTAAGTCGCGTGCCGCATCCAGAGAAGATCACGATGTGCCCTAAGTCGCGAGTGATTTATCCCCTTTCTAATTCGCGAACGAATTACTGCTCCTTCCGTAAGTCACGTGAACCAAGATTCATTAAGTCGCTGATTCGTTCTTCTTAGGTCGCTGATGATTTCTTAAGTCGCGAACGACTTATCGTAGGTCGCTAAAGTTCTGATGCCTAAGTCTTAGGTCGCGAAGAAGCTATTTAGATCGTTACGTTGAGTCACGATGTTGTATTTGCTTTATGTAGGTCGCGTGTGGCTTATGTAAGTCGTGTACTTGTGTTGTAAATGTTGAGCCGTGTGAGTTGTAGCCTATAAATAGGCATGTGAAGTCATTTGTAATGGAGGTTGAAAATTGAATAAAATTTTGTTTGTGAAGCTTTATGCCTCCATTAAATTGATAGTCGAGTGTTAACTCCTATCTCCACTTTCAGCATTCGAGTGCGCTCGAATCAACGAACGTTGAAGCCAATTCGCGGAATCAAGTGCGCTTGATCAACGCTCAAGAATTGTAGATCGTTCTTCACGGTATCGTGCGCGATCAACGTGACGAAGATTGCTAAAATCCGGTATCTTCGTGATCAACGGATTTGGGCCTTACGGTATTCATAACTCAATCGATTCTTCATTGATTCACCAATTATTTCCGCTAATCGTGTGAGATCCTGGACGGATTCGATTTATATTGTCGAATTCGCTTCCCACGCTGCGTCAGTTTAGTATCAGAGCTAGATCGAAAGGAGGTTGCATCATTTGGAGACTTGGGTTTCGAGAATTGAAATTTGGAGATCGGATTTGCAATTTATTGAGGATTTTGGTGTTCATCGTGTTCATCGTGAAGTTGCAACAAGTTGGGAGTTTCGATCCATCTCATTTTGGATCAAAGTTCGGAAAGTGTTGCAAAATTATTATTTTTGAAGTTTGTTTGAAGTTCAATCATGCCTCCGAGACGAGCTCAACGCCATCGATATATCAATGCTTTGTATGGAAGAGAAGAAGCTGACGAAATAGAGCAACGAATCAACGAGAGTTTCACTGAGAATTTGAATGAAGTAATTGGTCGATTAGAGAGAATGATGCTTGAAATGAATCAAAGTAGAAGAAGAGTTTCACCTGAATCGAACCATGGGAGAAGTAGAGCTTCGATACATTCAGATCGGGAGAGAAGAGAAGATCATAGAAGTGTTGACAATCGTGATAGGAATGTTGATCGAAGGAGTGGTAGTGGAGATGTTGGAGGTCGTGATCGACATCGATATACTTCAGATTTTGATGAGGAGTTTGATGGTGATAGGGGAAGTGTTCATGACCGAGATAGAGATCAAACACAACGTCAGTATCGAGATATGGAGGGTGATCGTCGATGGGAATCGGGAATGAAGATGGAAATTCCTGAATTTAAAGGTGGAATGGTTGCAGAAGAGTTCTTGGACTGGTTGTCTAATGTTGAGGAGATTTTTGATTTCAAGGAGGTTCCAAAAGACCGTCGAGTGAAGTTGGTTGCTACTAGGTTAAGAGGGAGAGCTATGGCGTGGTGGCAGCAAACCAAACTTACACGAGAACGGATGGGAAAGTCGAAGATTGTGGATTAGGAAAAAATGAAGAAATTGTTGAGAGCTACATTTTTACCATACAACTATCAATCACTTATGTACCAGAGAATGCAGAATCTAAGGCAGGGGACGAAGATAGTCAGTGATTATGCGGATGAATTTTACCAACTCGTTGCTAGGAATGATATAATGGAGACGGAAGAACAACTGACTGCTAGATTTGTTGGAGGGTTGCGAATGCAGATCCAGGATATGGTTAATATATTCGATCCAAGATCTGTGGCGGAAGCACACCAAAAGGCGTTGGCTTGGGAGATGCAGGGAAGGTGTGGAGGTGGTGTGTTCACTAATTCTGACAATCAAGTGAAGGGTATTAGTGGAAGTTCTAATGTTTCTAAACCTGTCAGTAAGCCCGTGGTAAAGGAGGGTGAGAAGGCGAAGGTTAACAATGGTTTCAAATGCTACAATTGCCAGGAGATGGGTCATAAAAGCAATGAGTGTCCGAAGCCGAAAAAGAGAACTATGTTAGCGGAAGCTAAGGATGAGGAGGAAGAAGCCGAGTATTCTAATTCATTACCGGTTGAGGAGGAAGACTTGTTGTTGGGAGACGAAGGATATTCACTAATGATGAGGAGAAGTTGTGTGACACCAAAGCAAGAGGAGGAAGACAGTTGGTTGAGGAATAACATATTTCAGTCTACTTGTACTATCCTTGGAAGAGTTTGTAATTTTTTTATTGATGCTGGGAGTTGTGATAATATTATATCTACAGAGGATGTGAAGAAACTGGAATTGAAAACCGAGAAGCATCCTAAACCGTACAAGTTGGCTTGGTTAAGGAAGGGTGGTGAAGTGAAAGTAGGACGGAGAGCTTGTGTTAAATTTTCGATTGGGAAGAAATACAAGGACGAAATTTGGTGCGATGTAGTGGACATGGATGTGTGTCATCTGTTGTTGGGCAGACCGTGGCAGTTTGATAGAGCAGTACAACATGATGGACGTGCTAATAGCTATAGTTTCATGTTTGAAGGTACTAAAATCACTTTAGTTCCCAAGAAGCAACAACAAAAGGAAAATAAGCTAGAGGAGATTGAAGAGCTGAAAACTTTGCTATCTTTGAAGGAGTTTGTTAAGGAAGTTGAAGAAGAACCTGAAGTGTACTTGTTGATAGGGCGTGAGAGGAGTGAAGTGGTTGAGATCCCCGAAGAAGTGAAACTAGTACTGGAAGAATTTGACGATGTATTTCCCGAGGAGCTGCCGATGGAGTTACCACCATTGAGGGATATTCAACATCAAATAGATCTTGTTCCAGGAGCTGCGTTGCCACATCGACCACATTATCGTATGAGTCCCAAGGAACATGAAGAGTTGCGAAGGCAAGTGGAAGAGTTATTAGAGCAAGGGCATGTGTAGGAAAGTCTAAGTCCTTGTGCGGTTCCAGCCCTGTTGGTGCCGAAGAAGGATGGAACATGGAGGATGTGTACCGATAGTCGGGCGTTAAATAAAATCACTGTGAGGTACAGATTCCCAATGCCCAGATTGGATGACTTGTTGGACTAGTTAAGCGGAGCGACTATCTTCTCGAAGATTGATTTGAAAAGCGGATATCATCAAATTCGGATTAGACCTGGAGACGAATGGAAGACAGCCTTCAAGACGAGAGAGGGATTGTATGAATGGTTGGTTATGTCGTTCGGTCTTTCGAATGCACCGAGTACGTTCATGCGAGTGATGAATCAAATTTTTAGACCTTTTATCGGCAAATTTGTGGTGGTGTATTTCGATGATATTCTGATATACAGTGGGAGTTCAGAGGAACATTTGCATCATTTGAAGGAAGTATTGATGGTATTACGACAAGAACAGTTTTATGCTGCAACGAAGATATGTGTGTTCATGGCAAGAAGTGTCTTATTTTTGGGATATGTTGTGTCAGGAGAAGGAATACAGGTGGACCTTAATAAAGTGGAAGCAGTTCGAAGTTGGCCACAACCGAGGACAATTACGGAAATAAGAAGTTTCCATGGACTAGCGTCATTCTACCGAAGATTCATTCCACACTTCAGTAGTGTGATGGCGCCGGTTACTGATTGTACGAAAGGGAAGCAGTTTTCTTGGTCGGAGGAAGCAGGGGTTGCTTTTGAAAGAATCAAAGAACATTTGACGACAGCACCAATTCTTGTATTACCAGATTTTCAGTTATTGTTTGAGCCACATACTGATGCATCAAAGGTTGGAATTGGAAGGGTGTTGAGTCAGAATGGGCGCCTATTGCATATTTCAGTGAGAAGTTGTCAGGAGCAAAGATGAGATACAGTACATATGATAAGGAATTTTATGCTGTTGTACAAGCTGTTAAACACTGGAGACACTATCTATTTCAGAAAGAGTTTGTTTTATACACTGATCACGAGGCGTTGAAGCATTTACAAGGACAAGACAAGATTTCAGCAAGACATGCATCGTGGATTACTTATTTGCAGCAGTTTACTTTTGTTGTCAAACACAAGTCGGGGGTGACGAATCGTGTGGCTGATGCTTTGAGTAGGAGGAGTCATTTGTTGACGACAATGAAAGTGGAAGTGACAGGTTTTGAATTATTGCCAGAGCTGATTGAAGAAGATCCTTACTTTGCAAAGTTTGTTGAGAAAGTTAAGGATGGGAATACTGATGAATTTGTGTTGGTTGATGGATTCTTGTTCAAGGGGAATCAATTATGCATCCCAGACTGTAGCTTGAGAATGAAGATTGTTAAAGAATTACATGAAGAAGGCCATGTGGGTAGAGATCGTACGTTGCTGTTAATTTCTCAATCTTATTTTTGGCCGTCAATGAGGAAAGAGGTAGAGAGATTTGTGGAGAGATGTCATATCTGTCAAGTCTCAAAAGGAACAGCGACAAACGCAGGATTATACATGCCATTACCCGTGCCTATTAAACCATGGGTTGATATTAGTATGGATTTCGTTTTGGGTTTGCCTAGAACTCAAAGGGGAAATGATTCTATATTTGTTGTGGTGGACAGGTTTTCAAAGATGGCACATTTTATAGCATGTAAGAAGACAGCGGATGCAATTCGAGTGGCACAATTATTCTGTAAAGAGGTGTATCGATTGCATGGTTTACCAGAATCTATTGTTTCTGATCGAGATACTAGATTTTTAAGCCATTTTTGGTTGAGTTTGTGGAAGATGGTCGGAACAAAGCTGAATTTTAGTAGCGCTTACCATCCGCAAACTGATGGGCAAACGGAGCTGGTGAACCGATCGTTGGGAAATTTACTGATGTGTCTTGTGAAAGACAATTTGAAGAGCTGGGATGTGAAATTGTGTCAAGCTGAATTTGCTCACAATCATGCAAATAACCGAAGTACAGGTTTCAGCCCATTTCAGATTGTATATTCAAGCTTACCAAAGGGGCCGTTGGATTTGACAAAAGTTCCACAACCGAAGGGGATAGTTAAGCGGGCTGCTGATTTTGTTGATGGGTTGACGGAATGCCATAGAATCGTTCAGGAACGATTGGGAAAGGCCAATGAGAGATATAAACAAATGACGGATAAGAAACGAAGAAGTGTTGTCTTCAAAGAGGGTGATTTTGTTTACGCAGTATTGACGAAAGATCGTTTTCCAGTTGGAACTTACAATAAGTTGAAAGCACGAAAAATTGGTCCAGTAGAAATCTTGAAGAAGATCAATGATAATGTGTATCGGTTAAGGTTGCCGGAAGAGATTCATACTTCTGATGTTTTCAATGTCAAACACTTAATTTCGTATTATGGGGAGGAACTTGACGAAGATGACGAGAGTGTGAATTCGAGGATGAATTCCTTCCAACAAGGAGAGGATGATGAAGTACATACCTCGACTCGCGACCTAACACCATCACCACGACCTAAATCGCCTCGACCTAAATCACCACGACCTAACTTCCACTCCAACGACCTAACCATAACCCGTGAGCGACATATCATAAGTCGCGAGCGACATATCCAAAGTCGCGAAGCAAAGTCCTCCACCATAGGTCGCGTACGACCTTCATTGTTCTCCGTATGTCGCGAGCGAGCTATGATCCCCACTAAGTCGCGTGCCGCATCCAGAGAAGATCGCGATGTGCCCTAAGTCGCGAGTGATTTATCACCTTTCTAAGTCGCGAACGAATTACCGCTCCTTCCATAAGTCGCGTGAACCAAGATTCATTAAGTCGCTGATTCGTTCTTCTTAGGTCGCTGATGATTTCTTAAGTCGCGAACGACTTATCATAGGTCGCTAAAGTTCTGATGCCTAAGTTTTAGGTCGCGAAGAAGCTATTTAGGTCGTTACGTTGAGTCACAGTGTTGTATTTGCTTTATGTAGGTCGCGTGTGGCTTATGTAAGTCGTGTACTTGTGTTGTAAATGTTGAGCCGTGTGAGTTGTAGCCTATAAATAGGCATGTGAAGTCATTTGTAATGGAGGTTGAAAATTGAATAAAATTTTGTTTGTGAAGCTTTGTGCCTCCATTAAATTGATAGTCGAGTGTTAACTCCTATCTCCACTTTCGGCATTCGAGTGCGCTCGAATCAACGAACGTTGAAGCCAATTTGCAGAATCAAGTGCGCTTGATCAACGCTCAAGAATTGTAGATCTTTCTTCACGGTATCGTGCGCGATCAACGTGACGAAGATTGCTAAAATCCGGTATCTTCGTGATCAACGGATTTGGGCCTTACGGTATTCATAACTCAATCGATTCTTCATTGATTCACCGATTATTTCCGCTAATCGTGTGAGATCCTGGACGGATTCGATTTATATTGTCGAATTCGCTTCCCACGCTGCGCCAATATATATAGAAGAATAATATTTATAAAATATCCAAATTTAAAATTTTTATAACCCGTATCCCATCCAAACCATAGAAATCACTTTAAAATATTTTATATATAGACCACGGTGCCTGTATATAATTTTCTATCCTATGGTCAAGTGATACGGATATTTATCATTTCAATCCGCAAATAAAAAAATAAAAATGCGGTTGTATATCATTTCAAACCACAATCCCGAATGAAATGAAAATGCATGATGACTTGCAGTTATACAATATAATTATAGCATTCATTCATCCAAATATCAATCATCAATTGCAATCATCATCCAAATTTTAAACAAACATTGATACAGAGCATATGAATTATGCAGGAATCAATAATAGATATTAACTAACAGTTTATATTCCATAATAAATTTAATGACTGTTTACTAGCAGTTTATATGCAAAAAATAAATTCTAACTGTCAAATTTTATGCAATAAATAAAATAAATTAACAGTTAAATTAAATAAATGCGATTTAACAGATATGATAAATAAAACATGCCAAACAGTCATAAATAAATTTCTACTCATATCTAAAATAAATCTGACAAACATAAAAACTTTTAGAAGTTGTGAGTGGGTTAAAACACTCACCTTTTGAATTTAAATTGGATTCAAATCCAATTTAAACCCAAAAAATTTGACGGTCTCCAAATCTGTCCAAACCAGCGTCATCAGATCCGGAATTTAATTACGATCTTCACTCCATCCACGTCAGCATTGACCCCCCTCCTTCACGCGAGCTGACTGATCTCCTCAAAAAAAACACGTAACAGAACCCATACAGACGCACGCGGCCACACCTTTGACCACCGCAACCATTACCTATCGGCCACCATTCGCCATGCCGTCGATGCCATTAGCCTGCCCTTGCCGAGCCGCCTCCATCCCCCCTAGTGCGCGCCCTCCTAGTGGCCTGAAGTGGCCGCCGCCGCCATGAGAAATTAGGGTTTTCGAAACCCTAATCGACTTTCCACAACGATCCAACTGTCGATCCACCAAACTAACCACATAGATTGCCTCCCCTTGGTCCCCTCTGCAAAACCCAGAAAGGGTTTTGCGATCCGACAAGTTTTTGTGACGACGTGATGAACGGCCCATACAAAATCATTAATTTCTGGACAAATGAAGAACTGAATCGAGAAACGAATCACTCCAGCAGATAACGTTCATCGAGAACTATGACATATATTTTTTCGAGAATTTTCTGAGGTGGTTGAAATTTTAGCTTTGATTTGTAATTGAAATTGGATCTAGAATGCATCCATTGAGGAAGAGAAAGAGTTGAAGAAAAAGAACGTACAGAAAATGAGAATAGAATGGAAGCTAGGGTTTACACAGCCTATAAATAGACAAAGTGAAATAGGATAGGTGGGCACGAAATTTAACGTGCAAATGGAAGTGGTCCCAAAGGATATAGATATTAATTGACTACGTTACGAATAAATTAATTTCTCGTATTCCAGTTTTGGTATTTAGAAATTTCATCCCTTAGTAATACTCATCATTTACATCGATTTAAACATATTTACAATTGTAAATTTAGACGCTTTATTTAAGTTTCAATATAATTTCATTAAATTACAAATTCATAAAATATTTCCATTTTTAACTAAATTCCAAATTACCGTAATAATTATCTTAGATTCTTATTCATTCTCAATAGATTTAACTATTGTAAATCGACTAAGTTTACATGCTATAAAATCCATATTTCTATGTATATATAGTTTTGAATTCCATACTATAAATATTTTATTAATAATTTGCAAATACATAAATTGGTATTGCACTGTTACTTAAATAAATAGCCTATACCAATCACTAATTAAATGGGTTACCAAATTTTGGATTGGTTAATAATTATTAATTATTGCTTCATTTCTTAATTATACACTTGCATGGGTTATGCTTGTCTAATTATATTCCCATATTAATTAATGTTTCCAACAAACAATAACCTTTCCTTAGTCCCTCCTTTTTACCAAATATTTCCCTGCAAATAATTCATTTTCCTATACATACTTCCATTTACACCTAAACTTTTTATACCTCTTTATTTTCTCAACCAAATTTCAATGATTAAACAAATTTAAATGAAAAGTTTGAGTTGATAGATTCATAGATTCAAATGTTTACATTAATTCAATATCTACTAAACTTTGAAATTATAACATAGACTCCAAAATAAAATTCTCCACTCTAGTCATACAAGTCTTATTGAAATAAAATGTATCTACCCTATTTTTATGTCTTGGTTCCTAATATCCACCCGTTTTGACCTAATTTAAAATAACGTACAAATTACATTACCTTTAATTGCAATAAATCCAATCATTGCCATTTATATTTCAAATGAATAAATTATTAATTGAATCAGATTTACAACTCAACTTTAATTATTTGCAAATTTTGTCAGTTTGGATTACTTGGTAAATTTAGAATCCCTTAAACAACTTCCTACATAAATTTATTATAGAATAATTCAAAATTAACGTACAATCCCAATTTATGCAGAGATTACAACTTAAATTTCAAGGAATTTATTTATTTAGGTTTAAATCCTGTTATTCACTAAAATTGTCATCCCATGTATATAATCCACATTGGTTTGTATTTATTCCATTCACCTCTTTAGTTATAGCGTAAATTTCTCATTAATACACATTAAAGTCCACTAAATTTCAACTGCCCCTTAATTTCTATTTATAAGTCTTAATACCCTAAATTTGACAACTTCTAACATGGTATTACTTCTCATATTAAATGTAACTTTTATTTAGTGTATTAACATTTATTTCAATTTAAATTCCATCAACCAATTTAACATGTAACTTATAACTACTGCTTACCATTCAAAATATTACACCCATGGTCATATTCTGAATGGAGTTAGCATTAAATATCAAAACTTACCTAAATTTACATTAAGAAAATATTTAATACTAGATCTCCAATATATCTTTCTTTATATACTTTGCGTATAAAAATCTTAATTACCAAATTTCAACTTATTCCTCAAATCCCCCAAATAACGTTATCAACATAAATTAATATTAAATGCTTCACATTTATTCCTCCACGTTCAAATTTGTTCTAACCAAATATATATTAATGCTATCCCTTATGGTTATTTATTTATTCACTTATTATTGCAGATGTCTACTAATTTGGTTTCAGGTGCAATACCTACACTATTATTGATGCAGTACGAACTACGGAATCAATATGTTTAAATTGTACAAGGCCTTTAAGTCATTTGGAGTTGGCTTCGTTTTTAAGTCGTTCGGGGGTTATAAGTCGCTCACGACTTAACAAAGGGTATTCACGACCTAATGTTAAGGCCTTAAGTCGTTCGCGACTTAACAGAGTGAAGGATAACGAGTTACGACCTATGGAGTTACAGGAAGAGGAGCAGCGAGTTAATGAAGAGGATTTAAGTCGTTTGCGACTTAACAAAGCTCAGGGAATGAATCGTACACGAGTTAAGGGAGCTTCGGCTTTAAGCCTTAAGTCATTCACGAGTTAACCAAGGAAGGCACGACCTAAGGAAGGTTTGCTGGGTTTAGGTCGGGAACGACTCAAGGAAGAGGGAGTAGGTCGGCTACGACCTAAGGAAAAGAGTGTAAGTCATCTACGACCTAACAAGAATGAAGAAGACAGGAGTTTCCGACCTAAGATAAGTCGCATACGACCTAACGACTTGTACTGAAGATTGATAAGTCGCGTATGATTTATCTTAAGTCGTGAGTTGGGTGAGATGTAATGGGTTGAGTCGCGTTGTATTTTAGGTCGTTACCGACCTATGTGAAGTGTTGTAACGGTGAGTTGTATTTTTTAAGTCGCGTCTTCTTATGTTGTAACTATTAGGTCGCGGGGTTGTATAGGTCGTAAACAGTGGGTTCTTAAGTCGTGTGTCTTGAGTCGTTTGCGCTGTGCTGTGTGTAAGAAGGTTAGGTCGCTTACTGTTTGCAATATTGGTCAGTTAGGTCGGCAACGACTTAGTTGGGTCGTAAGTCACAAACGACCTAAGAGTCTGGTGATGTTTTGATTGCGTTGCGTTGTAAAAGCTATAAATAGCAGTGTTGTGTCATTTTGTAAGGTAGTTAATTGTTGAATAAAATTCTTGTTTGTTAGCTTTGTGTTTTCATCTAAATTGGTAGTTGAGTGTGATCTCCTATCTCCACTTTCGGTTATTCGAGTGCGCTCGAATCAACGATTATTGAAGCCGATTCGCAGAATCAAGTGCGCTTGATCAATGCTTGAAGAATTAAAGATCTTCTTTCACGGTATCGTGCGCGATCAACGTGACGAGGATAGCTAGAATTCGGTATCTTTGAGATCAACGAATTTGGGCATTTCAGTATCTTCAATCCACCGATTTGCTACTTTCATCGATTCATATCGTTTTGTTAAATATTCGCTTCGCCAGTTTTGGTATCAGAGCTTGACTTAGCCAATCATAACTAAGACGAGTCTTGGAGCCAAGGAGTTGAAGTTTGGTGTTCAATGTGTTCATCTTAAAGTTGCAACAAGTTAGAAACTTTCGATCCGTTTCATTTTGGATCGAAGTTGGAAAGGTGTTTGAATTTGAACCGAGAGTTTGAAGAGTAGACCGTGTATACTTGTAAGATGTAGCCGAGCCTAGATATCATTATTTGAAGTGTTAAGCTGTGCGTGCTTTGTTGAGTCGAAACCGACCTAACTTTGGGTCGTTGCAAAGTTGAGGCCGAGCCAAGTTGAATTGAGCCGAGATTTGTTTGACTTGTGTTGAAAGTCTTGAAGTATTTGTTGAAGTTTTTTGAGAAGTTTTCAATCATGCCGCCGAGAAGAGCTAATCGTCATCAGAATGTTGAAGCGTTGTATAGAAGAGAAGAAGCCGAGCAAATGGAACAACGTATCAATGAGAAGTTTGATGGAGGCATTGGAAAGTTAGAGAAGTGATGAATGATTTGAATCAAAATCAAAGGAGGAGATCACCAATCTCGAACCATGGAGGAAACCGAGTTTCGCCATTGGTTACGGAAGCGAGGAGGGTATCACCACAATCTTGTAGAGAAAGAAGAGAAACATCAATTTCATCAAGGAGAGATCACCATGACTATGGACATGAAGAGAGAAGAACTCCCTGTGAGTTTGAAGAAAAGCCATATAGAGATGAGGAGAGACATAGTAGAAGAGACATGCGTGATCGAAGGATGTTGATGGTCGAGATCGATATAGACGTACATTTGATTTTGATGAAGAGGGTGATAGAGCTAGCATGCATTATCGAGATCGAGACCAAGTTCGAAATTCATATCGAGATGCAGATGATGATCGTCGATGGAAATCGGGTATGAAGATGGAAATTCCAGAGTTTAAAGGTGGAATGGTAGCTGAAGAATTTCTTGATTGGTTGTCTAATGTTGAAGAGATCTTTTATTTCAAAGAGATTCCGGAGAATCGCCGTGTGAAGTTGGTTGCTACTAGGTTGAGGGGGAGAGCATTGGCGTGGTGGCAGCAAACTAAACTTACACGAGAACGGATGGGAAAGTCAAAGGTTATTGAGTGGGATAAGATGAAGAAAATGATGAGAGCTACGTTTTTACCATACAACTATCAGTCACTTATGTACCAGAGATTGCAGAATCTAAGGCAGGGGACGAAGTCGGTCAATGACTATGTAGATGAATTTTACCAACTCATTGCCAGGAATGATATAATGGAAACGGAAGAGCAGCTGACAGCAAGATTTGTTGGAGGGTTACGAATGCAGATCCAGGATATGGTTAATATGTTCGATCCAAGATCTGTGGCGGAAGCACACCAAAAGGCGTTGGCTTGGGAGAAGCAGGGAAGGCGTGGAGGTGGTGTGTTTACTAATTCTAACAATCAAGTGAAGGGAGTCAGTGGAAGTTCTAATGTTCCTAAAGCTGTTACAAAACCAGTTGTGAAGGAGACTGAGAAGGCGAAGGTTAACAGTGGATTCAAATGTTACAATTGCCAGGAGATGGGTCATAAAAGCAACGAGTGTCCGAAGCCGAAGAAGAGAACTATGATAGCTGAGGTTGAAGAAGAGGAAGAAGAGGCAGAGTGTTCTAATTCCTTACCGGTTGAGGAAGAAGACTTGTTGTCGGGAGACGAAGGATATTCACTGATGACGAGGAGAAGTTGTTTGACACCGGAGCAAGAGGAGGAAGACAGCTGGTTGAGGAATAACATATTTCAGTCTACTTGCACTATTCTTGGAAGAGTCTGTAAATTTGTTATTGATGCCGGGAGTTGTGATAATATTATCTCTACAGAGGCTGTGAAAAAGTTGGAGTTGAAGACTGAGAAACATCCTAAACCATACAAGTTAGCATGGTTAAGGAAGGGTGGTGAGGTGAAAGTTGGACGAAGAGCTTGTGTTAAATTTTCAATCGGGAAGAAATATAAAGATGAAATTTGGTGCGATGTAGTGGACATGGATGTGTGTCATCTGTTGTTGGGCAGACCATGGCAGTTTGATAGAGCTGTACAACATGATGGTCGTGCTAATAGCTACAGTTTCATGTTTGAAGGTACTAAAATCACGTTAGTTCCCAAGAAGCAGCAACAGAAAGAAAGCAAGCTGGAGGAAATTGAAGAATTGAAAACTCTGTTAACTTTGAAGGAGTTTGTCAAGGAAGTCGAAGAAGAACCTGAAGTGTACTTGTTGATTGGACGAGAGTGTAACGAAGAGGTTGAAATTCCAGAAGAAGTGAAGCCAGTTTTGAAAGAATTTGAAGATTTATTTCCAGAAGAGTTGCCTAAGGAGTTACCGCCACTGAGAGACATTCAACATCAAATCGATCTTGTTCCGGGAGCAGTATTACCGCATAGACCACATTATCGAATGAGTCCGAAGGAACATGAGGAGTTACGAAGGCAGGTGGAAGAGTTGCTTGAGCAGGGACGTGTTCAGGAAAGCTTGAGTCCTTATGCAGTACCAGCTTTGTTGGTGCCGAAGAAGGATGGAACATGGAGAATGTGTACCGATAGTAGAGCTTTGAATAAGATTACTGTGAGGTATAGATTCCCAATGCCGAGGTTGGATGACTTGCTAGATCAGTTGAGTAGGGTAACTATCTTTTCGAAGATTGATTTGAAGAGCGGATATCATCAAATTCGTATTAGACCAGGTGATGAGTGGAAAACTGCTTTTAAAACCAGGGAGGGTCTATACGAATGGTTGGTTATGCCATTTGGTTTATCAAATGCGCCTAGTACGTTCATGCGGGTGATGAATCAAATCTTTAGACCATTTATTGGGAAATTCGTGGTGGTGTATTTTGATGATATTCTGATATACAGCAGGAGTACGGAGGAGCATGTTCAACATTTGAGGGAAGTGTTGATTATTCTTCGTGAGGTACAATTTTATGCTGCTACGAAGAAATGTGTGTTTATGACGCATAGTGTCTTATTTCTGGGGTATGTTGTTTCGGGAGAAGGTATACAGGTGGACCAGAATAAAGTTGAAGCAGTAAGGAATTGGCCACAGCCGAGGACAATTACAGAGGTGATGAGTTTTCATGGGTTGGCTTCATTCTACCGAAGATTCATTCCACACTTTAGTAGCGTGATGGCTCCAGTTACTGATTGCATGAAAGGAAAACAGTTTGTATGGTCAGAGGAAGCGGGGGTTGCCTTTGAGAAGATTAACAACTATTGACGACAGCGCCGATTCTTGTTTTACCAAATTTTCAGTTGTTGTTTGAATTGCATACTGATGCGTCGATGGTTGAAATTGGGGGAGTGTTGAGTCAGAATGGGCGTCCTATTGCATATTTCAGTGAAAAGTTGTCGGGAGCAAAGATGAGATATAGCACTTATGATGTCGAATTCTATGCTGTGGTACGAGCTGTTAAGAATTGGAGACACTATCTATTTCAGAAAGAATTTGTTCTTTATACTGATCATGAGGCGTTGAAGCATATGCAAGGGCAAGACAAGATTTCAGCGAGACATGCATCACGGATTGCTTATTTACAGCAGTTTACTTTTGTCGTTAAACACAAATCAGGGGTGACGAACCGTGTAGCTGATACTTTGAGCAGGAGGAATCATTTATTGACAACAATGAAAGTTGAGGTGACTGGGTTTGAATTGTTGCCAGAACAGATTGAAGAAGATTCTTACTTTAAGAAATTTGTTGAAAAAGTCAAGGAAGGAAGTACTGATGAATTTGTGTTGGTGGATGGTTTTCTGTTTAAGGGAAATCGATTGTGTATTCCGGAGAGCAGTCTGAGAATGAAAATTATCAAAGAGCTACATGAAGAATGCCATGTGGGTAGAGATCGTACTTTGCAGTTAATTTCTCAATCTTATTTTTGGCCGTCAATGAGAAAAGAGGTAGAGAGATTTGTGGAGAGATGTCATGTCTGTCAGGTTTCGAAGGGAACGGCTACGAATGCGGGATTATATATGCCGTTACCTGTACCTACTAAACCATGGGTTGATATTAGTATGGATTTTGTGTTGGGTTTGCCGAGAACTCAGAGGGGAAATGATTCTATATTTGTTGTGGTGGACAGGTTTTCAAAGATGGCACATTTTATTGCTTGCAAGAAGACAACGGATGCTGTTCATGTTGCTCGGTTATTTTTCAAAGAGATCTATCGACTTCATGGGTTACCAGAATCTATTGTGTCGGATAGAGATACTCATTTTCTGAGTCATTTTTGGCTAAGTTTGTGGAAGATGGTCGGAACGAAGCTGAATTTCAGTAGTGCGTACCATCCGCAGACGGACGGACAGACCGAAGTTGTTAACAGATCGTTGGGAAATTTATTGCGATGTCTTGTGAAGGACAATATGAAGAGTTGGGACATGAAGTTATGCCAAGCAGAGTTTGCACATAATCATGCGGTTAATAGAAGCACAGGTTACAGTCCATTTCAGATTGTATATTCAAGTTTGCCAAGGGGACCATTGGATTTAGCCGTAGTGCCACAACCGAAGGGGACGGTTAAACGAGCTATAGACTTTGTTGATGGGTTGACTGAATGTCATAAAATCGTTCGGGAACGGTTGGAGAAAGCAAATGAGAAGTATAAGAAGACGGCAGATTTGAAGCGACGAAGTGTTGAATTTAACGAAGGTGAGTTGGTTTATGCTGTGTTAACCAAGGATCGTTTTCCAGTAGGCGCTTATAACAAGTTGAAAGCCAGAAAAATTGTTCTGTGGAAGTTGTGAAATGGATTAATAAAAACGCTTATAAGCTGAAGCTGCCGGAGGATGTGTATACCTCTGACGTGTTCAATGTTAAACATTTGATTCCGTATCATGGAAATGAATTTGTTGTGGAAAGAGAAAGTGAAAATTCGAGGACGAACTTCTGTCAACCGGGGGAGGATGATGCAGTACGAACTACGGAATCAATATGTTTAAATTGTTCAAGGCCTTTAAGTCGTTTGGAGTTGGCTTCATTTTTTAGTCGTTCGGGGGTTATAAGTCGCTCACGACTTAACAAAGGGTATTCACGACCTAATGTTAAGGCCTTAAGTCGTTCGCGACTTAACAGAGTGAAGGATAACGAGTTACGACCTAAGGAGTTACAGGAAGAGGAGCTGCGAGTTAATGAAGAGGATTTAAGTCGTTTGCGACTTAACAAAGCTCAGGGAATGAATCGTACACGAGTTAAGGGAGCTTCGGGTTTAAGCCTTAAGTCGTTCACGAGTCAACCAGGGAAGGCACGACCTAAGGAAGGATTGCTGGGTTTAGGTCGGGAACGACTCAAGGAAGAGGGAGTAGGTCGGCTACGACCTAAGGAAAAGAGTGTAAGTCATCTACGACCTAACAAGTATGCAGAAGACAGGAGTTTCCGACCTAAGATAAGTCGCATACGACCTAACGACTTGTACCGAAGATTGATATGTCACGTACGATTTATCTTAAGTCGTGAGTCGGGTGAGATGTAATGGGTTGAGTCGCGTTGTATTTTAGGTCGTTACCGACCTATGTGAAGTGTTGTAATGGTGAGTTGTATTTTTTAAGTCGCGTCTTCTTATGTTGTAACTATTAGGTCGCGGGGTTGTATAGGTCGTAAACAGTGGGTTCTTAAGTCGTGTGTCTTGAGTCGTTTGCGCTGTGCTGTGTGTAAGAAGGTTAGGTCGCTTACTGTTTGCAATATTGGTCAGTTAGGTCGGCAACGACTTAGTTGGGTCGTAAGTCGCAAACGACCTAAGTGTCTGGTGATGTTTTGATTGCGTTGCGTTGTAAAAGCTATAAATAGCAGTGTTGTGTCATTTTGTAAGGTAGTTGATTGTTGAATAAAATTCTTGTTTGTTAGCTTTGTGCTTTCATCTAAATTGGTAGTTGAGTGTGATCTCCTATCTCCACTTTCGGTTATTCGAGTGCGCTCGAATCAATGATTGTTGAAGCCGATTCGCGGAATCAAGTGCGCTTGATCAACGCTTGAAGAATTGAAGATCTTCTTTCACGGTATCGTGCACGATCAACGTGACGAGGATAGCTAGAATTCGGTATCTTTGAGATCAACGAATTTGGGCATTTCAGTATCTTCAATCCACCGATTTGCTACTTTCATCGATTCATATCGTTTTGTTAAATATCTGCTGCGCCAATTATATTCGAAAGATTTATTCATATTAAAGTCAAAGGCTTAAATTACCATTGGTAAATTAGCGTTCATTTCCATATAAATTTTCACTCTTTATTATTACTACAAAATTTTTATTACAAAATTCTAATAAATAACTAAATTAAATCGTCTAAATTTTCGGGTCGTTGCACTCTCCTCCACTCAAAACTTTTCGTCCCCGAAAAGGAAAAGGAAGGGAAAAGGAAGAGTAAGAAATCAATATACCTTATGCAAACATTCACTTTATAACAATTAAGAAATTAATTTATACAAGATATCTCAATTTATAACCACTAAATCTTTTATACTTAAATTTCTAAATTTTTGAAAACATTTCAAAATCATTTCTAAGTTTAAAATTTATGGAAAATTTTGGCAGAGTCTCCTTTGTACGGAGAGGCTCGGGAAAAATATAATACCAAAATATAACAAAGTATCATATAGAATATTCAAAATAGTATATCCCAACACGGGAAAATATATAAAGATAGCGCTACAAAACGTAATCCGGAAACGTACCTATTTGTTGGGAAAATTACGCTTAATTTATGGAACCAAAAGCAGTAGCAATTGCTTCCATACCTGCATTTCACTTATATAATCTAAAAAGCTAAACTATTTATATATAGTGAAATATTTACATGGTTCAACTACTAACAACAAACATACAACAATCATCAATTTCAACAAACAGCATACACAACAAAACAACCATTCGACCGAACAAGCAAATAATTGTTCGGGTTCAAAAACTTGAAATGGTACGGAATGAAAAATAACTATCCAGTGCATCATTTACTCAACGGTCTTAGATGGGACAGAATAGATTATTTATTCATCCAACTACTTCAAATTTCCTTACTCGACCAAACCATAAATAATAACAATTCAACCAACAAATCAATTAACTCATTATAAATTTTTATTTCATACATTAGCTGTTTGATCTTTTCATTCATATAACAGTTTATCTTTTATTTTCTTAAAACCCTTTTTCTTAAGTTTACAATTCATACCACATAAATTATCCTTTTATAATTTACATTTATATCTAACGACTTCAAAATTTTATTTCTCATTCAATGGTTGTTTCCTTATTTCTACTTATTTCTTACCATTATTCATTTTTATTTATTCAGGTTATGTAAGTTTCTTTTATTTGTATTACATTTAATGCACTTCTTCAAATTCAATCATTTATTAAATGCTTACATTCTATTATATTTAATTACAGTATCCCTTTTTAATTACACTTAAATTCTTAACCTTATAACCTCCATTCTTATAAATAAAGGATTTTATTAATTTATTACCTAGGGTTTACAGTCATTTATTTATATTACCTACTTTCCATAATATTAAACTAGTAACATTTATATCATACTTAAGTTTATAACCCTACACATCCATCTTTATTTATTAAAGAATTTCATTTTATTTACTTAAGTTTAAAATCACCTATTAATAATATTTATCTTTAATTTTAGAAAAATTTCAATTATAACTTAAGTTTATACCATTAAATTCTTATTTATAATAGCAATTCATTGAATACCTCATTACCTACTTTTACCTGTATAATTCCTTTTACATTCTTTATTAAACATTTCAACTTTTTATATTAGGTAAGTTATATATGTTAAAGAAAACGCAAATGAATTTATACAAGTTTTATCTCATCTTTTAATTAAATTTAACGTTCAACAATATTACTCTTTGTCTCATATGTTATAAATTAGAGGTTTCAATTTATTAATCACTTACCTTTTATTTCACTACAATAATTTAAAAAATTAATTAATGGAAATTTAAGAATTAAATACCGGGTTAAATTTCAAATTATTTTGAAATATTAGATACATATATTCTTATAACTTATATACCTCTAATTTTATTTAAAACAATTAAAAATTTATATATTTTTCGAAAATGGATCTACAGTAGAACTACTACAGTGGCCTTTCCTCTTCGAAACTCGAAAATGAAAGTCGATGATGCGGCCGCCATCACCGAAATTATTTTCCAGCGACAGAGAGGAAAGTACAAAACTTATTCTCTCAAAAATCTTCTTTAAAACGATTCTTCCGAATTATACTAAATATTTATATAAGAAAATACTTATAACAATTATTATATTTCATAAATCCTTTGAAAGCAAATTTTCAAAAATCCCGGACTTAAGTTCTAAAATTTCCAAATTCCATTGATGTTAATTTCATTCTTATTTTTCTTATTATTTATAAATTTTATTCCTAACAACCAATCTATCGCAACCAAATATAGATATCATTTGAAATTTTTTATTTTATATATAGAAAATATAATAGGCAAAATTATTTCATTCACCTATATTAAAAACAAATATTATGTCGGTCTGTCCTATTAAGTGTTTAGAAATCCCTATTGATGTCATAGCGTCCCATGCACCAATCAGAATTTATAAATACAAAACGGAACAGATTAACACAATATCAAAATCTTTTTATAACACTAACAAATACGCTCTCTCATATATACACACTCAGCGACTCCCATAGGGTATTACTACCCTATTAACAAAGAGTCAAACTCCACAAAGCCAAGGTTTATCGCTAAACCAAAGCTCTGATACCAGCTATAACATCCCACCTTTTCGCACGATTTAAACAGACACACATGCCGATTCAAACCATACGGAAGGGCGGATTGTTATGGGGTAAATAAGAAAAACAGAGAAGAAAAAAAACAAAATAGAATCTCACAGTGGAAGGATAAAATATAATAATAAAATATACAGTTTATAAAACTGTTTACAAACATTTGATTCTTCTTTATACAATTAAATATCAGAGTTCACATACCGTTAATATCAATGCAGTGGAATACAGTGTAGTGGAATAAAATAGTAGATAGTAATACTACAAATCTTCATCTTCGTCCTCCAGAGCTAAAACTTCAAATCCTGAAACGGTCGGACTGACCCGAGCGAATTTGAAAAGACAAAAACACTCGAGCCAGAACTAAAAGATCTTATGTGAGTTAAATTAACTGAAGTAAATATGAGTACAGTAACTCAAGAGATGCTCGGGATTTACATCTCCTAAGGATCCGTTAAACTATTTACTATGTAGTATATTTCGCTATTATAATAGTGTCTGATTGTAAAATAAACTTACTTTTAAATAGCGTTAAGGCTTTACATTTTCCACCTTAACACGTAAAATGCCAATAGTCTATACAGTACCGTAATACCTCCTGATCGGGAAGCTACCAGAGGATACTCCATAGGTACGACACAAATAGAAACTCGTAGTAAAGGCTCGGTATGGTAGGTGACACGACACAACTAGGCAATGCCAGGGTAGATATACCAATTACGCTTCAGGGCCGATGGAAACGCGTAGCCGCAGCTACCTCCCACCTCGAACAAACTCCCCAAAATCAAAGTAAAAGTGGCCACTGAATCAATCCAAAGTCAAAGTATAATATCGAAGAGGAGTGTCCGATCAGAGGAATGACCTCATTAACCCGTCGATCGCTCCTGTTTTAGCCACCTTATGCCAACTCACGGGAGTTGGGTCCACGTAATTACCTTACAGGAAACGTCGCCACCAACCTACTTCATTCTGGAATCTCCACCACGTACACGGTTAGTCAAAGTGGTTTTCGGTATCGACAGAGAGTATGTCCATATCTGATCCCGGTCTCTTTGCCAACCTATCATTATTATAACACCGCGGTCATTTGAAAAATAATTTATACTTTAAACAAGAATGAATTTACCATTTCAAAACTATGAATACGATATCATTTTAAAACCCAAAACAATATGACATCATTTTTATCCCAAATATAATTCTTTTTCAAAAAAAATCATACTGCTTTAAATTTATAACATCTGGAAACCAAATATTTGAATTATACTTTCAAAGCATAATATTTCGAAATTCATAATTTTAAAACCATAACTTCTAAAACTTGAATGGTTTGGATATTCAAAGGTATATAAAATAAATGGTTTAACTTTAAGGTTACTTTGTAAAGAAAATAATTTCCATGGCTTTAGACATATATTTCTTTAATTAAAGTCTTAACCATAAATTTAAATATCACTTTCAAGTTCCAAAACCACTTCAATTTCTATATATATATCCATTTGGAATATTAATATTTCAAAACTAAGTTGGAATTTATTCTTTCAGCAAATTAAACATTCTATTATCTAGTCTTGAATATTCACATAAAATTCATAAATAAAACTCCAATTTCTAGTTCTTTAAATATTTTCTTCAATTTAATTGTACTAGAATATTCATTTAGATTTATCTTGGAAAAAATCCAGTTATAAATATCATACCTTAAACATTTTCAAACTTAAACATAAAATACAAATTATCAAATTCCATTTTCTCAATTATTATTTAACAGATTTATACACAGCTTAAATCCAAATTTTTAACTTCATATGTATATATATAGAAGAATAATATTTATAAAATATCCAAATTTAAAATTTTTATAACCCGTATCCCATCCAAACCATAGAAATCACTATAAAATATTTTATATATAGACCACGGTGCCTGTATATAATTTTCTATCCTATGGTCAAGTGATACGGATATTTCTCATTTCAATCCACAAATAAAAAAATAAAAATCCGGTTGTATATCATTTCAAACCACAATCCCGAATGAAATGAAAATGCATGATGACTTGCAGTTATACAATATAATTATAGCATTCATTCATCCAAATATCAATCATCAATCATCAATTGCAATCATCATCCAAATTTTAAACAAACATTGATACAGAGCATATGAATTATACAGGAATCAATAACAGATATTAACTAACAGTTTATATTCCATAATAAATTTAATGACTATTTACTAGTAGTTTATGTGCAAAAAATAAATTCTAACTGTCAAATTTTATGCAATAAATAAAATAAATTAACCGTTAAATTAAATAAATGCGATTTAACAGATATGATAAATAAAACATGCCAAACAGTCATAAATAAATTTCTACTCATATCTAAAAAAAATCTGACAAACATAAAAACTTTTAGAAGTTGTGAGTGGGTTAAAACACTCACCTTTTGAATTTAAATTGGATTCAAATCCAATTTAAACCCAAAAAATTTGACGGTCTCCAAATCTGTCCAAACCAGCGTCATCAGATCCGGAATTTAATTACGATCTTCACTCCATCCACGTCAGCGTTGACCCCCCTCCTTCACGCGAGCTGACTGATCTCCTCAAAAAAAAACACGTAACAGAACCCATACAGACGCACGCGGCCACACCTTTGACCACCGCAACCATTAGCTATCGGCCACCATTCGCCATGCCGTCGATGCCATTAGCCTGCCCTTGCCGAGCCGCCTCCATCCCCCCTAGTGCGCGCCCTCCTAGCGGCCTGAAGTGGCCGCCGCCGCCACGAGAAATTAGGGTTTTCGAAACCCTAATCGACTTTCCACAACGATCCATCCGTCGACCCACCAAACTAACCACATAGATTGCCTCCCCTTGGTCCTTTCTGCAAAACCCAGAAAGGGTTTTGCGATCCGACAAGCTTTTGTGACGACGTGATGAACGGCCCATACAAAATCATTAATTTCTAGACAAACGAAGAACTGAATCGAGAAAGGAATCACTCCAGCAGATAACGTTCATCGAGAACTATGACATATATTTTTTCGAGAATTTTCTGAGGTGGTTGAAATTATAGCTTTGATTCGTAATTGAAATTGGATCTAGAATGCATCCATTGAGGAAGAGAAAGAGTTGAAGAAAAAGAACGTACAGCAAATGAGAATAGAATGGAGGCTAGGGTTTACATAGCCTATAAATAGACAAAGTGAAATAGGATAGGTGGGCACGAAATTTAACGTGCAAACGGAAGTGGTCCCAAAAGGATATAAATATTAATTGACTACGTTACGAATAAATTAATTTCTCGTATTACAGTTTTGGTATTTAGAAATTTCATCCCTTAATAACACTCATCATTTACATCGATTTAAACATATTTACAATTGTAAATTTAGACGCTTTATTTAAGTTTCAATATAATTTCATTAAATTTCAAGTTCATAAAAAATTTCCATTTTTGACTAAATTCCAAATTACCGTAATAATTATCTTAGATTCTTATTCATTCTCAATAGATTTAACTATTGTAAATCGACTAAATTTACATACTATAAAATCCATATTTCTATGTATATATAGTTTTGAATTCCATACTATAAATATTTTATTAATATTTCGCAAATACATAAATTGGTATTGCACTGTTACTTAAATAAATAGCCTATACCAATCACTAATTAAATGGGTTACCAAATTTTGGATTGGTTAATAATTATTAATTATTGCTTCATTTCTTAATTATACACTTGCATGGGTTATGCTTGTCTAATTATATTCCTATATTAATTAATGTTTCCAACAAACAATAACCTTTCCTTAGTCCCTCCCTTTTTACCAAATATTTGCCTGCAAATAATTCATTTTCCTATACATACTTCCATTTACACCTAAACTTATTATACCTCTTTATTTTCTCAACCAAATTTCAATGATTAAACAAATTTAAATGAAAAGTTTGGGTTGATAGATTCATAGATTCAAATGTTTACTTTATTTCAATATCTACTAAACTTTGAAATTATAACATAGACTCCAAAATAAAATTCTCCACTCTAGTCATACAAGTCTTATTGAAATAAAATGTATCTACCCTATTTTTAGGTCTTGGTTCCTAATATCCACCCGTTTTGACTTAATTTAAAATAACGTACAAATTACATTACCTTTAATTGCAATAAATCCTATCATTGCCATTTATATTTCAAATGAATAAATTATTAATTGAATCAGATTTACAACTCAACTTTAATTATTTGCAAATTTTGTCAGTTTGGATTACTTGGTAAATTTAGAATTCCTTAAACAACTTCCTACATAAATTTATTATAGAATAATTCAAAATTAACGTACAACACCAATTTATGCAGAGATTACAACTTAAATTTCAAGGAATTTATTTATTTAGTTTTAAATCATGTTATTCACTAAAATTGTCATCCCATGTATACAATCCACATTGGTTTGTATTTATTCCATTCACCTCTTTAGTTATAGCGTAAATTTCTCATTAATACACATTAAAGTCCACTAAATTTCAACTGCCCCTTAATTTCCATTTATAAGTCTTAATACCCTAAATTTGACAACTTCTAACATGGTATTACTTCTCATATTAAATGTAACTTTTATTTAGTGTATTAACATTTATTTCAATTTAAATTCCATCAACCAATTAAACATGTAACTTATAACTATTGCTTACCATTCAAAATATTACACCCATGGTCATATTCTGAATGGAGTTAGCATTAAATATCAAAACTTAACTAAATTTACATTAAGAAAATATTTAATACTAGATCTCCAATATATCTTTCTTTATGTACTTTGCGTATAAATATCTTAATTACCAAATTTCAACTTATTCCTCAAATCCACCAAATAACGTTATCAACATAAATTAATATTAAATGCTTGACATTTATTCCTCCACGTTCAAATTTGTTCTAACCAAATATATATTAATGCTATCCCTTATGGTTATTTATTTATTCACTTATTATTGAAGATGTCTACTAATTTGATTTCAGGTGCAATACCTACACTACTATATTCGAAAGATTTATTCATACTAAAGTCAAAGGCTTAAATTACCATTGGTAAATTAGCGTTCATTTCCACATAAATTTTCACTCTTTATTATTACTACTAAATTTTTATTACAAAATTCTAATAAATAACTAAAATAAATCGTCTAAATTTTCGGGTCGTTACATGTGTGAATTTACTATCATTAATATTATAATTTGTTTATTTTTTGTATTTTCTAATATCATCATGTTTGCGTATTGATATTTATTATCTTTATGTCATAATCTACTTTATTATCTTTATGTCATAATCTACTTTGAAGCGAAATTCAAACCTATATCATGCCTAATAATTGGTAACATAACTATAGAACATAAGTTCTTAACATTATTGTTAATTAAAATCTTATAATCTTGTGATTTTGGTCTCGTTTAAGATTAAATCCCTCCCTTTGTGATTCAATCCATATTCAGGTTCAAACTTTATTAAATCGCAATTCAATAAAACCATTCAATTCATACTTACATATGTAATATACTTATTTGGATTAACAATTCTATTTTTAATGTTTTTCGAACAAAAATAGTGGAATAAAAGAGAAATTGAGTTCTAGGCTAAAATGTAGAATTTTAAACTACCAAATTAATGTCAAAGTGCGTATAGTTATTAAGATATGAATCTTTTGAGTCTACAGTTTACAATTTAAATCTCATTTCGATTCAAATTTTAAATTTTATGATTTACATTCCTATTTTGAAAACCTTGCATGGAGATATATATATGAGATCAATGGTTGTGTTGAAAAGGTTCGAATAGGACTATGACCCATAATCCGCGTACATGGGTATGTGTATATATATTGGTTATTATACTTCTGTTATATTTATTATATATCAAGGGTTTTTTTGGCTCAGGGGAAAAGTTAGGGAAAATTTAGTTTCAGGGACAAGAAGTTTGTTTTTTAGTCTGAAGGGCACTTTTTAGTGCAAATCACGGAATGATAGTTGTAACTATCATTTTCAGTTTACACTAAAAAGTGTCCTTCAGACTAAAAAGCAAACTTGTTGTCTCTAAGACTAAATTTTTTCGCAACTTTTTCCTTGTGCCTAATTACCTGATATATCAATTTATAACCATTTATCATATTTATCTAGGGAAAGTCTATCGGGGCACAAAATATAGGCACGATTGGTGACACAATGGATCTCCACCATTGGATGCCCCATGAATTCCACCTCCTATTTAAGGATAAAAAGTTCCAACTGTTCAGATTGCTTGTGTCACTAATTATGTCTAATTTTGTGTCCAAATAGCCACCTCCGTTATCCATTCTAACTAATATTATTATAGAGTTCAAAAATATGTTATTGTGTTGGAAAAAAAAATATTGCAAAGAACTAAATAATGAAATCGAAAAAGGATCATGCTTACTAATTTGAAGTAGTTTAAAAATATGAGATCGTAGGATTCAAATTTGGTTTTTGATTGAAATGCATAAGTATGATGGGACAAATTCAGGGGGAAATAAATTTTAAATGAGCTAAGTGATTATAAAATATATTAGATAAATAGAGGATAATTAGATTAGTATTTGGATGTCGAGAATAAAGTTAATCAATGTAGAGTAATTGAACAAAAATTAGATGTAACTGTTGTCTATGAGATTCAAACTTGCCGCTTTTTTAATAATATAGCGAAAAAGAAGGATTGAGGATTTGAATTACAAAATCATGAGAGAGAAATTAAGTGAGATGCGGCTATATTTTATATAATATAAAATAGCCATTAAATTAATATTCAACGACATTTTCATTCAAACATTAAATTTTTGTTCAAGCTATATTAGATGTAGAGTTATTGAACAAAAATTAGATGTAACTGTTGTCTATGAGATTCAAACTTGTCGCATTCTTAATAATATAGCGAAAAAGAAGGATTGAGGATTTGAATTACAAAATTATGAGAGAAAAATTAAGTGAGATGCAGCAATATTTTATATAATATAAAATTAGACATTAAATTAATATTCAAGGACATTTTCATTCAAAAATTAAATTTGTGTTCAAGCATAATTCTACTTATGACAACTAATCAAGCACTTAATTCAAGCATTCAATCCAAAAAGTAAATTTTCAAACCTCATTCAAAGATGAATTCATTCAAGCATTCAATTATAAACGTTAAATTTATTAATTTAGTTCCTTGAAACCTTGAACTTAAACACCAATATTTTAGGTTAACATTTCGAATAACAATGCTTGGGAGGTCGACCCCATATGCGATTTTCTTAATGAGACAGCTTATGGACAGATATAGAGAGCAAAAGAAGGATCTACCTATGGTATTTATCAATTTGGAGAAAGCTTATGATAGAGTATCGAGAAAGGTTATGTGGTGGGCTTCGAAAAAGAAGAGAGTCCCTACAAAGTACATTACGCTTATCAAGGAAATGTGTGATGATGTTGTGACTAGTGCCACAGCATGTGATGGTGAAACCAGTGACTTTTCCATTAACATAGGTTACATCAAGGGTCAGCTTTGAGCCCCTACATTGTTGCTCCAATAATGGATGAGATTACGAAGGGTATACAATATGGGATTTCTTAGTGTATGCTCTTTGTTAATGATGTGCTAATTGATGAAAGTAGGCTAGTGGTTGATAGACAACTGGAGCTGTGGAGACAGACTTTAAAATCAATGAGTTAGACAACTAGAGCTGTGGATACAAACTTTAGAATCAAAGGGTTTTAGGCTTAGCAGAACTAAAACGGAGTATATGGAGTGTAAGTTCAACAATGCCAGGTCAGAGGATGGAGATGTCACTTTGGCCGGACAAGTAGTGCCTATGAAGAAATCCATTTGATATATAAGATTGATGTTGTAGTATGATGGCGAGATTAATGAAGATGTTAATTCTAGAATTCGAGCGGTATGATCGATGTTGCGTCTGACATTCTCTGTGACAGAAAAGTCCAATGAAAGCTTAGGGGAAAGTTCTATAGAATGACAATTAGGCCTGCAATATTGTATGTTGCAGAATTTTAGCCTACTAAAAGAAAACACGTACGAAAGATAAGTGTAGTAGAGATGCGTATCTGCGATGATGCTGTGGTTATACAATAAGCTTAGAGGAAAGTTCTATAGAATGCGATGACGCTGTTGTTATTATCATGGTGTTTTTTAATTTCTTTATATTGATATTTATATTTTACTTATTTACTATTATTATTTCTTTAATTATTTTACTTTATTTTTATTATCATGGTTTATTATTATTATTATTGTTATTATTACTTTTAGATTGACTGTCATTTAGTTTTGGATTCCATCTTTAGCCGACCCAGCTTGTTTATGAATAATGGCTTAGTTGTTGTCGTTGTTCATATTGTTTAACATCAGATTATCTTAAAAGTATTTTTTAATTAGTTATTCCAGAGACACACTTTATAACTACCCAAAATTTTCGACTCAGAAATTTCCAGATAGTTAGTGAAAAGAAGAAATAAGAAAGAAGCAGAAAAGGAAGCCAGCCACAGAAAACCTCACATTCGCAGCAGATCAAAATATAATGTCACATAACAACAGTTTTACAAAAAGAACTGTATCAGTACATTTACATTTTATATATCAGAGTTACAATATTTACACAAA
This sequence comes from Allium cepa, assembly GCA_030765085.1. Classification (NCBI taxonomy): domain Eukaryota; kingdom Viridiplantae; phylum Streptophyta; class Magnoliopsida; order Asparagales; family Amaryllidaceae; genus Allium; species Allium cepa. The sequence continues at coordinate 217,959,082 of CM060934.1, read as the reverse complement.
ACGGGACAGTTCTAAATTAACATGTCCAAGATATAAAACTATATATCACAGCGAGTACGCTCCATACGTTCCAGCCATCTAGCTCGCCTCCTGAGCTCCAGAACGTCCTTACCTGGAAATCTGTAACTCGGTCTGACCCGAGCATTACATCAAAGTAACACCCGGGTCAGGCTGGAAACCAGCGTGTGTAAATCCATCTAACTTGAAATACAAAAGCATACTATTTATATGAACTCGGGGTAACTTATATCAATTTACACTTCACAAGTTATTATAGACATCAACCATTTCACATATCAATTTCTAAATGCCAAACTTAGATTAAATGGTCCAATTTACTTAAATCATTCCAAACCAGCTTATTGATTTCACATACCAATCTACAAAGGATCGAAGTGGTTTCGGGTATTTACTAATACCCGTCTCCGGTCTCTTCGAATTCAATACCATCTTAAGACAAAGTTGTTTAAGCTTTACACATTCCCATGTATACCATAGTAACGGATTCACATAGCAATTCTATTTCAGATAAGTAATCCATATCTAACACCCTAGCATCACAATCACCTACCAAGTATAACAGCACTCCAAACATCCAATAACATTCAGCCATTCATAAGCAAAGACTTTAATCACACTATCTTTAATTAATTTAAAATAAATTAAATTAATTCCTTCCATTACTATAAATCATGCGTGTTTAATCCTTAATAAATTCAGCAAATTAATCAATTATTCTCCAATTATTCATCTTAATCAATCACCCTTGATTAATTATTCTTTAATTACATTAAGTAATTAACTCCTAATTAATTACACAAATTAATTAACCTTCAAGCATTCATATTAATCAACCTTTAGTTAATGAAGTAATTAATCCATTTCCCAGTGCATAATTAATCCCAAATTAATCACATTCCTTAATTAATTAATCATATTAATCAATTAACTAAAATAATTAAGTAATTAACCCTTAATTACTCACATAAGTAGTTATCTTCTAATTACTTTATTAGATGATTTTCTTTTAATTAATTACCTTAACAAGCAATTAATTCCATCATTAAATAATCCTTAATTCAATTTTTTTTATTAATTACTCCATAATTAATTAACTTCAAAACAATTATATTAATTAATCCTTAATTAATAACATCTTGTGATTATCCATTTATCACTCCCACTTTAATTACTCCCATGAGTAATTCCTCTAATTACTTTCATGAGTAATTGCCATTCTTAATTACATTCAAAAATTAACCATTAATTACTTCATTAAGTAATTACACTTAATTAATTCATAATTTAGTGATGTTTAAAATTTAATAAAAAATTAACTAATTATTTAAAATTAATTAATTAACTCCTTATATTTCAAAATCCTTAGTTAATTAACAAAACATTAACCTTAATTAACATATCATATTTATTAAGTCTTCCTAAGTTCATAACAAATAATTTAACCATATTTATCCTTATAAATTATTTGAAATTAATCAAATTTTAATGAATTAAACAAATTATTCTATTTGGTTTTCAAAATTATAACTTAAATTTTATTTAAAAATAAAGTATTCGGTAATCAATACTTTCATTATTTCAAACTTATTCATTTTCAATGAAGTTTAAAACTTAAGTTTTTTCTTTTTTTTAAGCATTACTCTAAAATTTTGCATAAAACTTTGGCTCAATATTTAAATTCAAAACATTCTTCTTTAAATTTTAAAATTTAATTCATTTAATTAAATTAAATTACTTTCAAAAGAAATCACCTCAAAACATTTTAAATTTAGGAATAAATTCAATTTACATTTTAAAAGTTTAATTAATTTTTTACTTACAAAGAACATGTTTTAACTTTTATAAACTTGTTTACGTTTATAAACTTGTTTATAATTCAAACACAAGTTAAATTGGTTTCTTAAATCATTACAGTATAGACCCGAAAACACACATCAAAGGTACACGATTCGTAACCCAAATCTCACGAGCCTGCCCCGATGTTAATTCCGAGCACCTTCTTCTTCGAGTCGTTTCCCTGATAACGCGAGCAACCCTTCGAGTGAACTCGTCTTTTCCCAAACTAAATTACCCAGTGCACATAAAACATGCACGGTGCACGTACGCCACCGCCTCCGGCCACTATAGTTCGTCGCGACCTACGCCAACGATCACACAAACGCGTGCGAACCAGAATTCAAACCCAGATCCAAGAATTCACTATCGAATCAAATTTCGAACCACCTCACGAAGAAAAACTACAGCCAACATGACCCCAAATCCCATCGCCACCCTCGATCGCCACCACCGGTAACTCCGGCGAACTCTCCAAGCCTCACCGGACCTCTACGCCACCTTTCCCCAACTCGCGAAACATTCCGGTCTTCTTCTCATGTCGCAAGTACTTCTACAACCATACCGAAACACCACTCAAGCTAAAACCCTAAAATAAACAAATCCCATCACCACGGCCATTGAAAAAATTCCATATCATTTTCCCCCTCATCAACAATCTACAATCAAGCTTCAACTGAGATTATAGCTCTGATCAACACGCCGATCAACGACAAATCACCAAAACCCCCACTTCGAACAAACCCCAAATTATCAAGACATACCCAACTAAAATTTTCAAATTACATATCTAAATTCATAATTTTCCATCATGATTACATGCATGTAGTTCAATTTATAACTTAAGATAGTTGATTTTTAACAAAAATCTTAATTTACTACTAACCCTTATTTATAATCATTTGTTGCTTTTAAAAATTATGAAACTATTTTTAAAATTACTAACAAGCATTAACATACATTTTTCATTCGCATAGCAAGTTCAAATAAGTTATAGATTGAACGATTTTTTTTTTTTTTGCATTTTTCTTTAAGAAGGTCAACCTCTGTAATTATACGGAGATGAACATAAACAGGTTTCATATAATACCCAGCATCCTATATCCTAAATCATGCATATACAACAGTACTAATGTAACCATGTATTCAATATCAAAGAAAATTCAACACATGCATTAACATTCCACCACAGATTCATTAAAACTGTGTTTTTTTATTTAAAAAGGATTTACTCACCTGTGGTTTTCCTGGACAGAGAAAAGGCCTGCATATTTCACTTCTCTAAAATTTGGGTTTCCTTTTGGGTTTGAGATGATTAGAATCTTCGAACTTGTTAGTTTGCTTGCTATATTTTGGTTCGAGTCTACCCTTGCTAAACCCTGATCCCCTCTATTTTACAGGATTATGACTTCCTGGATTTAAATTTCTAGGTTGAATATCTCTGGTTTTGATTTTAAAGCAGATTTTTTCTTTTATATTTTTTTTCTCTTCATGTTTGAAAAATGAAGATCAAAGAAGAGATGAGAAAGTTTTGAGAGAAATGTATATAGCCATTTATTAATACTAGCTACACTTGTTTCATGAATAAACCTATGTATTTACAAATGTCAAAATCTTTGTTATTATGTAAACAAGTGTGTTTTCCTAAGTTCTTATGTTGCCAAGTGTTTAAGATGTGATTATTAAATTAATTTTCTTATTATTATTAACAATTTAAACCTTAATTTCAACATTAACCTAAATACTAATGCTTGAACCAAATTAATTTAAACCAAAATATATTTAAGATATACTTCCTTTTTAAATTTCAAACTCAAAGTCAAATTCAATTAGAAATCAACACAAATAAAAATCTCTCTCTCTTTTTTTTAACAAACACATATCTAGGTTGTTTTTTTTAGAAAATTATTCCCCCTCCCCCCAATATTTATCCGAGTATATATATGTATTATCAGAATTATATATTCAACTTATAAATTTGTACATTTTACTAATTATATCCAGTTAACTTATCAATTACTGATACTCTAAAATTTGGGTTATCACAATCCTCCCTCCTTTGAATCTTTTCGTCCTCGAAAAGGAACGAAACCAGAATTATTAAAATGCTTAAAATCCATATAATATTATAAAATAGTTTTATAAAAATACTTTTTTATAACTTGATATCTCAACCAGTCCCTCCTTGTTCTCACAGAAATTCGGTCATACGTTGATCAGGCGTAAGACTAAAAATCTACAAGTGCTTGGCAGATCCATTTTCAACATCCAGTGAAAATACATTGAAAATAATTTTATTTAAAATATAGACAACATTTTTTGAAAATAGAGGATATATCTTTGGTGAGAATGCTCTGGAAATCATCAACCCATCCATAGTCGCAGTTAACCCGATGGTTACGTTGCCATCCCGACAAAATCCATAGATAACTGTAGGCCTCCGCGCCCCTCGATTACACTATGGAACCCGCTACAGATCGCAGGTACAACTGGGGTTACGTAGCTATCACAGCAAAAACCCATATTACTGTAGGCATCAGCGCCCTCGAATTTCACTGCTAAAAGAATGAATCTTCTCCACTCCACTTGACCATAGATCGCAGTCTACCGATGTTGCGTTGCCTTCCCGGCAAAATCAAGTGTAGACCGTTGGCACTCATCCTCCACACGATTTTCGCTATGGTCCCTACAGTAGATCGTCACAGCATAACCCAAATGCCCCTGTAGGCATCAGCGCCCTCGACTTTCGCTACCCAATAATCCTCAGGAACTAGTTTTGTCTGGACTCCTCACAGGATCAACTTTAGAAACCCACCCTTGGGGCTCAAGGCAGCACCACCCGGTGGTACTCCTGAGAAGTCCATTCCAAGGGAGCGCCTTTTTCCCCAGAGCCATCATCAAAACATTTTATACTATATATATAGTATCTTTAAATCATACACCTAGTATGATCTCATACAAAGCTCCTTTACACAAAATCGATTATTCCAAAATCGAAAATTCTTAAACTAGGCTTTCCAAATTCTCATATTGATTTTACCCAAGAATCAAAAGCCTTTCCAAATCCATAGGTTCCCAAACCTTTCTCCAAAATTCTCATATGATCCTTTATATATAGAGATGTATATATAAAATCCTTGATAAAAATCTTTGGATCAATATAAACTTGTATAAAAATCCTTTCATACTTCAAACACTTTCAAAATCCTTTCTTTCTGGCAATAGATTCATCAAGGGGAGTTTCATTTTATAAAACAAATATATTTAACTTTGTTTACTCAAAATCAGATACTCAATTTGATTACTCTTTTCAATATCAATTTCATTCATATCCGTACGATGTACACATACCATTCGTACGCTATACCAATCTGATCGCTCACTCGATCACACAATTTCACTTCCGAACTAGTATCGTCCACCCGACTTCCTAGTGCGGACTCAGATCTGGTTTCTTGATCAGAAACCGTCATACTCCTTTCATAGCTTAACTCTGATAGAGAATATCCAGAACCAATCAACAATCCATATCCAGGTTCGACGTCGAAAATCGAGTGAAAAATCCCAACTCGGATCGACATACTATCTCGAAATTCTTCACTCGAATCTGGATCAAATCACAATGCTAATAGAATAACATATGTACATCCTACGTATTTATCTTTATTGGTTATTAGCCAAATCAATTCCATTTCTATTCACATTCACTTAAATTTTCATTCACTTATTTACAACTACTTCAATCCATTTTGGATTATCACCTTTATTTTATCTCGATTGGGTATATAACCAATAACAGTTTAAGCTCTGTCCAGTTTAAATTTAGAAAATAGCTTGAAAAGTTAAAAATAAATAAGTAGTTGGAAAATAATTACTAGTTTGTAAAATAGGTGTAAAATAGTTCAGTAATTGCAAAATAATTGGAAAATAGTTAAATAGTCATAGGAATTTTAGATAATTGCAAAATAGCTATAAAATAGTAATTAGTAGTTGAAAATAGTAATTAGTTTATAAAATAGTTATAAAATTGTTAAACAGTTTCAAAAATAACTGTAAAACAGGTATAAGAAGTTTGGCTTTTAAAAGAAAGGTTGTATATATAATAAATAGCTTGGACAAATAGGTTTATATTAAAAATAATTTATATTAAAAATAATTTATATTAAAAATAGTCCAGAGTCAAAACTGCTCAATTCCCAATCTCCATTCCCATCAATTCAATTTAAATTTCCATTTTCATTTAAATTGACCCAATTCCAGTTTTAAATAACTCCAATTTCCATTGGACTTGATTTATTCCCAATTCAAGTTGAATTAATTCTCAATTCCTTTTCAAATTTAAATCAAATTTCATTTGATTTTAAACATATTCAACTTTAATTACAATCCCAAGTTATTTGTAACGACTCGAAATTTTCAAATCCGAAAATTCCAGATAGTTATGAAAAAGAAGAAAGAGATAGAAGAAGAAGAACAGAAAACACCAAACATCTCACATTTGCAGCGGATAAAATATAATAATAATAAATAACAGTTTACAAAAGAATAATATATCTATCGATTACATTTTATTTTACATTAGAGTTTCACATATATATACAGTCACTGAACATATACAAACAAGCATGTCTCAGACTAACAACAATATATATACAGCGGAAAACTCTACACGCTATTTGCCACCTAGCTCGCCTCCTGAGCTCCAGAACGCTCCTACCTGAAAATCTGTAATACTCGGTCTGACCCCAGCATTACACCAAAGTGACACCCGGGTCAGGCTGGAAACCAGCGTGAGTAAACCCAACTAACAAGGAATACAAGCATGCAACTTATATAAAGCCGGGGTAACTTGTATCAATATAACAAATTCACAATTTGCTATAGACAACACTTATTCCACACATCAATTCTAAGTACCAAACTTAGATAAAATAATCTAATTCACATAAATCATTTCATTCTAGCCTATTGATTTTACAAATCAATTTATAAAAATTCGAAGTGGTTTCGGGTATTTCCTAATACCCGACCCCGGCCTCTTCGAATCTCAAACCATCCTATCACACGTTATCCAAACGCAAACACAACATATCATATCAGAGATATCAACTCCTTCAAAGCATCCAATATCATTCAGTCGTCCATAAACAAGCTTAATCACACAATCAATTCAATTGATTTTACTTGAATTTTCAAACCTCAATCATTTAGAATTCTTAACTTGTCATTAATCAATCTTACTTTCATCATTCATCTTTATAAATCAACTTAGATTAGTTATCCTTCAATTACATTCAAGCAATTAACTTTAATTAATTTTCACGACATTAAATTTTCTTAACCAGAATTAATAAGTAATCATAATTACTTCATGAATAATTAACTATTTTTAATTACAGTAATCCTTAATTACTTATATTAAATTTACTTCTCATAAGTCACTTATTATTGATTCATTCATTTTGAATTTCATCCTTAATTATATAAATTATGAACTCCAATTATATTTCCATTTATCCTAATCTAAAGTAATTACATAAGATAATTAATCATTGATTAAACCTCAAATAATAATCATTCCCGATTTAACCTATAATTAACTATATTTTATTTTATTTCATTAAATAAATTAATTACTCCTTAATTAATTATCTTAATTAAATTTCTTGATCTCTTCCGCAAAGTAATTATATTCCATTAACTTCATTAGGTAATTACTTGTCACACCATCCAATTATTATTCTAAATTACTTACACTTAGTTAATTAACTTAAAACGTAATTAATTAATTCAAACCATTCATTACTAAATTAATTAATCCACTAATTTAATAAATCACAAATCATCAAAACCTTATTAACATTAAAATGAAAACAATTCTCATTTTTTTTTAAGTTTGAAACAACTTAAAACCCCACTACTTCGAGTCAAACCACAATTAACTCGAGAATAAATCAAAACCAAAGTCACATTATCATCAAAGCATATCCACTCAATTTCAGCACTCAACCAATTATTTAAATCTAACTACTAAATTTAAATAAAAATCCAACTTAGTGAGATTTACTCACCTTTGATTTGTTTGGCAATCCATTCCAATCTTGATTAATTTCCATGGCTTCAGACCTTGTAACAACCGTTTTTCCATTTACACAAGTTAGGAAAAATCTAATAATTTATTTACCACTAAATAATTAAATTTACAATCCTTCTAATGAAAACTAATCCATATATTTATTTATTAAGTTTGTAACCGGTAATTAGTTTCATTAACTACTAAGATCTACTTTACTGTAAATTTTCGACTTCTTGTTCTACCTTTACATTAAATGTAACGACCCAGAATTTTAAACTATTTAAATTCAAAATATTTAATTAAATTTAAATATTTGAATGATGATTTGATTTGAATTGCAAATTATCAGAATGAATTTAGCGATTAAATTATAAAATTTAATCTATTGAAAGTTGAATAAAAAAATTTGAATCTTCAAGTTTAAGCCAATTAAAAATATTTCAAAGGCTTGTAAAATTCATATTGATAATATTGGAGATGATAGGAGCTTCAGAATTTAATTTGAAAGTGAATTGTTCAGTTTTGAAATTAAATCGTTTGTATCGATATTTAAAAATAGCCGTCCGAGGCACTGTCTCGGAATTCGACGAAACCAGTTCCATTGGGTCCGTAATATTGAATTATTACCGGATTTCAAATTTCGTATTTTTTGGAGTTTATATGTGAGCATACGACATATAAACGCATTGAAATTTTAAAACGAATTCAATATTCAATTTGAATTTAAAAATAAAATTTGTCAACATCAGTACACGTTCCTCCTTAAAACACTCTTCGTTGTTTCAGCCTACAACCACGCCTATAATCACGAAATAAATCGTGCCAAACATACTTCGTTCGATTTTAAATATTCTTCCCCCTTTTCTCCTCGGATTCAAACGCAAAATCGAACGAAACAAAAACAAAAGAAAAAAATGGCCTCTCATTCATAATCTAATAAAAGCCCTAAATTGGAATCAATGGCCGCGACATCAAATGGGGGGGCGCGCGTTCGAGAAACGAGCAGGCGACTTGATGGGTGGTTCGTGGGCAAGGAGGTGGCGCTGTGTCAATTTGGGGGAATGAGGGTGTGATTCAAGGCGGCGTACGCGAGCTAGGGCACGGCGATTCAACGCGATAGGGGCGGCGACGAGTAGAGTGGTCGCGATCGCGTGGAGGCGTGGCACGAGGAAGCTCTCGCTTGGGGCTAGGTTACGGCGGCGTCGAATGGGGATGCGGTGTCGCGATTAATGGCAGTGGCGCGCTCGAGGGTGGCGCACGCGCGTGGGCGATGGCAGTGAGGCATCGGCAACGACGTCGCGATGGGATTGTAAGGTATTGATTTTGTTTTAACAATTTAGTTAATTCAAAATTTAAATTTGCAGTATTCGTTTAATTTAAAAAAAAAATTATATATACGTAGGTTGTAGAAAAAAAGAAGAAGTGAAATCAGTATTTAAAATTTTATGACAGTAAAGTAATTTTCGAGTTGTAAAATTTTAATGATTTCAAATTTAATTTAATTTTAATAAACGTATATAGATTTGAAATAAATAATAATAGGAATTTTAAAACTTAAAGAAAATTTAGTTTAAAACTAAATTATTAGTTGAATAGAAATTTTAGTTTCAAATGAAAAAAATATTTTGTAAAAGGAAAATTAGTTAGAAATTTTACTTATATGATAAAATGATTTATCAAAAGAAAATATTATTTATTATTGGAAAAAAAATGAGTAATTAAGGACTAAAGGATATTTTATAAAAGAAAGTGTTAAAGAAATTTTTATAAGTAAAAAGGTTTGAAATATGTATATAAAAATGAGATTTAGTTAAAGAAACAGGAAAGTTAGTTGAAAATTACAATGATAGTTAAATAAATTAATTTACAGGAAATTGATTTAAAATAAAGTGATTTAAAGTAAAATAATTAAGTAAAATAATTTATTAAAGGAGAATTTGGTTTAAAACGAAACTACCAGAATTAAACAATTAAAAACGGAAATTGGTTATTTAATTGGTTCGAATATTAATAAATTGTGTAAATATTTATACAAGGTATAAATCAAGAAATCAAGTCAAGATGGATAATGGATTGCTAATAAAAGCAAAGGTGAGAACTTCTCACTCAAAAGGATTTATTTAAATTTTAAATAGTTAAATTTAAAATTTGTTGATTGAATGATTGTTGGCTTGAATGATGATTGTTATATATATATATATATATATATATATATATATATATATATATATATATTGGATGTGAATAGACCCTACACGCCGTTAGTAAGCGGAGGTTATTTATTACACACATATACCGCGATATTCCACCTCGAAGTGGAATTGGTATTATATTATATATAGCAATATATATATATATATATATTGGCATATGTATATATTGCAGTTGATTGATTTCCCGCATTGTATAGCGGATGAGACCCTATTGCGCCGTTAGTAAGCGGATAATATTTTATAAAATCCCATATACCGCGATATTCCGTCTTGAAACGGAATTGGTATTGTGCTAATGTCTGTGGATGCAGGGAAACAGGTTGGAGGGATCAAACTGGATTCCTCACAAATATTTATTTGATTTCATATATTGTGATATTTGATTGTTTATCATGGATGATATATGATGTTTGAAAGTCGTGTTTGACTATTTGATGTGTTGCATCATCGGATCCAATTTTGAAGCTTAAAATAACGATTTTGATTTTTTAGGGATTTCTAAAGTGATTTTTGAAAGTATACGTTTATAAAATATTTTGGAATTGATTCATCTTAAATAAATAAACGTTATAATTTTAATGTTATAAAAATTATGATTTTTGAGAAATACAGTTAACAGTCATTTTTTGAAAATATGAGATTAATGATTTTATAAAATAGTTTAAACTGGGATTTCTGAATTTATTATAAAAAGTTTAAAAATAGGATTTATGAAATTTGATTATTTTGTAAATTTAAGAGAATGGTGAAATTATAAATGAGTTTAAAAACGTTTTAAAAGAATAATATAGATTGATTTATATTAAAAGATTTATAAATTGATATTTATAAATTAAAAATATTAGAATTGTAAAACGAGCTTTTATAAGTAATAGAATGATTTGTAAATGAATTTCATAAAGGAATGAAATCTATAAGATTATAACGGTAAAGTTATAAATGGAAATTTGATTATTTTATAAATCAAAATGGTGAAATTGTAAATGAGTTTAAAGACGTTTTAAAATAGTAATATAAATTGTTTTATATTAAAAGATTTATAAATTGATATTTATAAATTAAAAATATTAGAAGTGTAAAATGAGCTTTTATAAGTGTTAGAATGAATCGTGAATGAATTTCATAAGTGAATGAAATCTATAGGATTATAACGGTGAAGTTATAAATAGAATTTTATAAATAAAATTTGTAAAGTTATTTAGGGAATAGATTTGGATAAATAATTGAATCTTATACGTTATAAGATTTATAATTATGAAGTCTAAAGAAACAATTTTGTAAACAAATAAATTATAAGTGTTTGACTTATAATATGAATTTTTATTATATCATTGTGATATGAATTGAGATAGGTTAATAAAGGAATTTATAAAAGGAGTTGATATAAAATAAATAGAATAGAATTTATAAACGTTGTTTTATAAATTCGAAACGACTTACTTTAATAAGTAAATAGTTGTAACTTGTTAATAGAGTTATATTCACGTTTTGAATAGTGAATAATCCTTTAAAATAAAGGAATAGAAATGATGAAATTGGTTAACAAATATATTCACGTTTTTAAATAGTGAATAATATGTTAAAGAAATTGTTTCGAATGTGATGTTTTAAATAGAATTAAAACGATCTAAAGATGTTTTAAAATGTATTGAGATTCGAAACCATAGATTTCAACATTCATTGTTGAAATAGACGTTTTCGAGAAATAGAAGGAAATGGTAGATTATAACACTGTTGTTATAATAGATGATTTCCGAAAGGAAATGTTTGGTATAGCATTGGGATTTATATATCTATTTTAATTTCAAATCCCTATACTAGTGATTTTGGGTTGTCGTAACGATGTTTTACGCAACATTCGTTTTGGCCCAAATAAATATGTTTAAGTGAATGATTTCCTTAAAGAATGAAATATATACTTAATTTCGATTAGGGTATATTAAATATTTTCTAAGTATAGAAAATAAAAAGATCTGTGAATTACTTATTTTTAATAAGTATAGAAATGCTTTTCCAATATTAAGTGAATATTTGGAATTTATCTTTTTGAAGATAAATTGAAAATGAATATTAGAAATTGAATGGAAATCGTATATTCATAAATATTTTGGAATGTAAATTCAATATGGAATTTATAAATGAAATTTGGAAAATGAGTTTAAAAATAAATATTGATTTATTTTTGAAGAATGGAAAATATATATATCTTGTAAAGATATTTTTGGAAAATAAATAATTTGGAAAATTATTTGGAATCTGGTGATGTTGGCATATCTATTGATAGTTCAATAACCGACTATCAATATTTACCTTTAAATAGGTATTTGTTGTGATTTGCTTGAAATTGAATGCCACGCTTATTTTTTTTTAAATAAGCGCTCACTATTCGGGTTAACCGGGAAAGGACCTTGGGGTCGTACAACCCATTCTGAATATGTGGTACGTCGTTATGAATTGCATTCGAAGATCGGTGTTGAAGACCGGATATTTTCGAAAACGAAAGGGTTTCTTGTTGATTGTCTCTACACTGGCTGATCTCCGGTATTGAGATCTCCATATGTGATGGGAAATCCGAACGTGATTAGAAATTATTCGGATTGCAAGGACTTCTTTGTAAGTGCCTTCGGTTCTGTTCCAGCCCGGAACAGACTTGTATGGATTGTATGTCTGACATTACAAAGTGAGATGTAAAGCCGATTTCTTTCAAATATATTTCTGTTGGTGGCGGAGAATTTATTCTCTTAGCTTAACACCCTTCTCTGAGACGTACGAGCTCAGAGGTTATATAGTTGAAGTTATCAGCGATATATTCCCAATTTGGTAATGTGACAGGCTGAGTGTAGCTGTAAATGATCATTGTGTTGATTATTTGTGATAGGATCATTTGTTTGATCGTCTATCTGGTGATCATTTCTATGATCATTTGTTGACCCAAAGCATGACTTTTGTATAAAGTATGTTTTTGTGGACGTGACTTCGTCGAGCCTCACAAACCGGTAATGGTCGAAACAGGAATTGTGCGGCAAGGTTTCCAGGGATCGATTCCCTAGAGTATGGCCATTCCTTCTGGAAAAGGGTAGTATCATGGTATGGAGCCCAGATACTTACTCATGTTGAAAACACTTTATGATTGTGTGATGATGGTGACGAGCGCTCGGTGAAAGGTTCCAAAGGACCGGGGGTGGCATATCTGAGGGTTTGTAATATTCCTTGGGAAAAGGGATTCCCGGCTTTGTTTAGCGGAGAACGGTGGTTCTTGGGGCGTCCTTCCAGAGGCGTTTCCATGTGGCAATGGGAAGTTCCTTGGCCTGACCATTTGTTGGAAAATCCATTCTTCAAATACGAGCCTTGTACGGTTTTAGTTGTATAACCTGTCATGGAATATGGCGGTAACCCGCTATTGAACATGGTAGCTATAGTAGGCATAAGTGCGAAATGTCTATGCTGGCTAAGATTTATATCTTTATTTTCGAAATGAATTTTCTCTACACTATGCACTAGTAATAATATCAAATGTTCTTTTAAATGCGTATCAAGCATCTTTGACTATCATAAGGAGAAATCTCCTCCGATTCTGCATTTGCATGTGTGTGTGTGCGGGAGGCCTTATGGTAGTCTCATTTTTAAAAGCATTGCGAATTGACTTTAAAAATATTCCTCTATTTTTGATTTCAAAGATAAATAAACTGTTTTAGTTCTCGCACCAGTCACATGACTGGCTCGGAGTTTATTGTTTTCCTTCCTAAACTCTGGGTGCCCACCAATTTTCACACGGGCAGTCAAGAGTTAAGGTTTATCAGGATATTCTGGAATTCAGGAGTTGCAGGAGGCAAGCTGGATGGCATGGCGTATTACTAGTTTATATAGTAGTTCTTTTTCCGCTGCATTGTTTGATGTTGTACACTCTGATGTAATGAATTGTAATGTGATGTAATGTAATAACTGATAGAGTTCTTTGTTTAAAGATTATTCATCTATTATCATATGTTGTTCCGCTGCGAATTGTGAGATTCTGATATTGTTCTGTTGTTGTTTCTGTTCTATTTTCTATTTTCTTTTCTCCCTATTTTCTACCTTCTTATCTCTTCTTCTTTTCTTTTCTCTTTCTTAAAACCCATAACATTTCGGTTTTTTCGGCAATGAAAAATCGCTGATCGTTACATTAAACATGCAGGTTGGTGTACTTGTATTTCTTTAATGTTTCTGTACATATTAGTATTCCAAATTGAAACAGGAAAGCAAAACAAATACCTCAGATGAACAGGAAACAACTACTGCTAAAGAACTAAATCCACAACCCAACTGTGCACGCTTATGCTACCACGACCCAACATCGAAGCCGATGCCAAAACCACGAACGCAGCCGCCTCCGTAATTGTCCAGATCTTCACGACTTCGACTACCTCTCGAGCTTGAGCTCGAGTTCATACCCCCCTCCAGATTCACGCGGTCGCCACCCACAAGCTCTGACGCGACCCCAAAATCCCGCCTTTACACCTCACGCAAGCTCGCGAGACCTCCATCGCCACGCGCGCCTCGTCGCCATTACGAAATCCTAACTAAGCTCCAATCTCCTGCCACTCAAACGCGCACGCGGTTCAAACAAGAATCAAATTTGGTTTCGATGTTGAATTACAGAGGAAGAGAGGCTTTTTTTTTGTTCGATTTTGAATTACAGAGGAAGAGAGGCTTTGGAGCAATTTGAATTACAGAGGAAGTGGGGTTTCGATTGAATGTTTTTATTTATTTATTTGTGACCTGTTGTTCCAAGGTAGAGAGGGGATGGAAATGAGATAAGGATAGGGGAAGCTTCTTGTGAACGCTAGTTGTAAAAATATCTCTGCCATGTTAATTTTTAAATTTTTATTATTGTATAAGGCTTACAAATCGTCTCGTTCGGCATCAATGCGAAATTCCCAAACCCAAAACAGACACGCCAACAGGGGATTATAAGGTTTTACCCGCGTTCCGAACACAATGGAACGTGTTCCGAACACAATGGAACGCTAGTTACGGAAGAAAATGATCAATTTTGAATTAAACCGATTAAAATAGTTCTAACGTTTCGAGTTGCCAGGGTCAAATGACAACTCCAATTGCCACGAAAATTGAAATCCGATAATAACTAACTATTACGGATCCAATGAAACTGGCTTCGTCGAATTCCGAGACTGTGCCTCGGAAAGCTATTTTTAAAATTCAATTTAAACGATATATTTTCAAAACGGAACAAAACACTTCCAATTTCAATTTTAACACCTTTACTACCTCCAGTATCATTATTATAAATATTATAAGTCTTCAAAGCATTTTTTTTAAACTGGCATACAATTTCAGATTCAACAATTCACCCAATTTCAATTATTAAATTCAATATTTAAACTATATAATTCAATGATTTAACTATCACGTAAATATTGATATCTGGCATTCAAGTTAAAATTAACTTGTAAATATTTTAAAATTAATTAACTATTCAAAGTTAAATTTCTAGAAAGGCCGGGTCATCACATTCCTCCCCTCTTAAAAGAATTTCGTCCCCGAAATTACTAATTAGGAAGAATAGACCATTACCCGTTTACTTTTTTCCAAAACCCACTATTCAACATCCTACCAACTATCTTTTATTAAAGACCCACTACCTTAATCAACTTCCCAAAACCTTCTATAGCTTTCACGCAATACCCTTTTTCTCACTTCTTTAGATTTCAATTTAAAATCAAATTTTGAATTATCAAAATTTTCTCAAAATTTTTCTAACTCTCTAAATTTCTGAAAATTTTTGCCAGCGTCTCTTTTGCGCGGCTAGCTCGGTACTACTACAAAAGGCCTCTACGGGCTCCCAAATTCCAAAAAGAAAACAAAAGCCAAGTGGCTGCATCAAACCCAATCCAATTTCATACAGAAATACAAATACATACCTTTTTGTCGGCAATTCAAATTTATCTTTTGGAACCAAATCCAATTTCTTTTCTCTTTAATACCTGCATATCTCACTTAGCAACAATATCCAATCGTAACCTTATAAATCATTTTATACATCTCTTTACATAAGTTTCATACCCACTTTTATTCAAATTAGTTTTCCCCGTTTCATTCGAATTCAATTTATTTTCGATTTCTAATATTGAGTTATATCTTTCTTTTAAACTAATTCATATTAGTTTCATTTACTAGTTTACTTTAACTTCCAATTTAAAATTGTTTTGTCGTTAACCGAAATTTCCAAAAATTTTCTAACTCTCAAAATTTACAGAAAATTTTGGCAGAGTCTCCTTTGTACGGAGGAGCTTTTGCAATTTGACAATAGATATAAATATGTATACATCGACCCACACGGTCGGAAAAAGCAAAAACAGTTCATATTTCCTATTTTTATTGCGTAGGCGTACCTTATTTAGCAATTTAAGCAAGAAGCTTATTTATTTTGCAATTAGCATACCCCAAATCTAGCCAAACGGCTTCCCTGTACCTGTACTTACTCAATTTAAATACGTAAGTGTCATACATAGGAAATCTATTAACATTTCACTTACTTTTAATAGCTAAACACAAGCATTACATAAATAACAAGCACCAAACACTTCCAATAAGCAATTTATATGCTTTTTCATTCAACTTTAATGGTTTACACACGATTACTTGCATTCAACTCATTTTAAATGAAACAATCTCATATTCACTTCAATTGATTCATAAATCAATTATATCGCTTCCACTAATTCATAGCATTCAATTTGATAATATCCATGTGAATAATTAATTGTTTAAGTTTTATAACCAATTAAAATTGATTCCAACTCAGTTTTATTTAATTTAATTCCATTTTAATTTATTCACCAACCATACATACGCATTTCCTTTCACCACCTTATTGACTTCATTCAAACTATTTATTAAGCTTAGCGTATTCAATATTTCTAAATTTATAACCATTTCAAAATTAATTTTATCCAAGCTTTAATTTAATAGGCTTTTATCCTTATTCGAAGCCAAGCTTCCATAAACTTTGAACTTAAGTTAATTACTTTAATTTATTCCAACATCAACCTAAGTTCACTTCCATTAAATTCGATTCTCGTTAAATCAAATTACATTTAATTCACTTAGCCCATTTCCTTCATTGTAAATTGAATCCACCTTCTCAATTTATCAAAACAATATCCGGGCACATATGCCATCGAACTTAAGTCCAGTCTGATAATCCAATTCCAATTAAAGTTTGATTCAAATTTTTTTTTTCATCAGGCTTCGTCCATTTGTTATATAATTCCAGTGATCCAATTATTATTTTTAATTTACTTATTTATTTCGAATTTATTTTATTAATACTAGACCATCTCAATTTATATCTATTCACTTGGATTTTGTTTTGCAACTCAAACTATTTCTATTATAATCGCTTCCATTTCATTTGACAACACTTCTTATATATCCAGTTTACTTGCAACTTCCATTAAATATTATTCAATCACCTTTGAATTTTATTTATAATTCAAACCATCACATTTCTTTTTCAATCCAGCCCTATTTTATTTTTACAACATCTCTTCTAATTTATTTCATTATTAAATCCAAGTCGAATTCTGTTTACAATTTGAATTCATTTCCAAACTCCATTATTAATTTACAATTCATCTATTAACCAAAGTTAAAATTTTATTAACATACTCCATCAAGGAATTATTTTGTTAGTTAACTTACTTCTAACTTTCAAATCAATATGCGATTTTATTTCAAAGAATCGCTTCATTGAAATTTCCCGAGTCCAATTTTATTTTATAATTCCAGTTTGAAATCCCATTTTTACTTTAAAATTTAGGAATGCCTTCAAATCTAGACAATACAATTAAAATACCTTTTTATAAAAATATTTCTTATAACTCGATGTCTCAACCAGTCCATCCTTGTTCCCACAGAAATTCAATCATACGTTGATCAGGCGTAGGACTAAAAATCTATAAGTACTTGGTAAACCCGTTTTCGACACCCAGTGAAAATACTTGGAAAATAATTTTATGGAAAATACAGAAAATAGTTTTTGAAAATAGAGGAAATATCTTTGGTGATAATGCTCTGAAAATCATCACTCCATCCATGGTCGCAGTTAACCCGATGATTACGTTGCCATCCCGACAAAATCCACAGATAACTGTAGGCCTCCGCGCCCCACGATTACACCATGGAACCCACGACAGATCGCAGCTACAACTGGGGTTACGTAGCTATCACAGCAAAAACCCATATAACTGTAGGCATCAGCGCCATCGAATTTCGCTGTCAAAAATGAAACTTCTCCACTCCTACATAGGTCGCAGTCTACCGAGATAAACTCAAACGCAGACTATTGGCTCTCAGCGGCACACACGACTTTCGCAATGTTACCATAGGTCGCAGTTACATCCTGGGTTACGTTGCAGTCACAACAAAAGTCCATGTAACTGTTGGCTCTCCGCGGCACACACGACTTTCGCTATGGTAACTCAACTCATAATCCTCAGGAACTAGTTTTTGTCCGGACTCCTCACAGGATCAACTTTAGAACCCCCTTGGGTTCAAGGCAGCACCACCCGGTGGCACTCCTGAGAAGTCCATTTCAAGGGAGCGCCTTTTTTCCCAGAGCCGTCATCAAAATAATTTATACTATACACATATAGTATCTGCAAATCATACACCTAGTATGATATCATACAAAGCTCCTTTACACAAAATCGATTATCCCAAAATCGATAAGTCTCAAAATAGGCTTTCCAAAACTCAATATTGATTTTTTTCTAAAATCAAAAGCCTTTTCTCAAAATCCTCATACGATCCTTCATATATATTCAGATATATATATATATATATAAAATTTTAGAACTTTGGATCCTTACTTTCTTGTATAAAACACCTCTTATACTCCAAACACTCCCAAAAACCATAGAAATATTCAATTTCCACCTTTATTCATTTCATATTTCTCAAAATATTCTTTCAGTTCAAAAGAACCATTTCCCATTCCTTATTCACAAATTCATTAATCCCCATTTGGATTATCACTTCAATCCTTAGCTCGATTGGGTATTTAATCAATAACAGTTTGAACTCCGACTTGTTTATATTTAGGAACTAGCTTGAAAATTTTGAAAATAGAAAAGTAGTTGAAAAATAATCAATAATTTGCAAAATAGTTGAAGAATAATTGACTAATTGTAAAAAAAATGGAAAATAGTTAAATAGTTATAGAAATCTTAATAATTACAAAATAGTTGTAAATTAGTAATTAATTTGTAACATAGTTAAAATATAGTAATAAATTTAGAAAACAGTTGAAAAATGGTTAAATAGTTCCAAAATAATTGTAAAACAAGTATAAAATAATTTGGCTTTAAGAAAGAAAGGTTGTATATATTTAATAGCTTAGAAAAAAAATAAGTTTATATTAAGACAATTTATATTGAAAATAGCCCAGAGTCAAAACTGTTCACTTCCCCAACATTTCAATTTAAATTTTCACTCCCATTTAAATTAACCAATTCCAATTTAAATAATCTTCAATTTCTATTGAAATTGACTTTACTCCAATTCAAGTTGAATCAATCATGATTTCTTTTCCAATTCAAATTAAATTCTATTTGATCTTTAAACTTGTATAACTTAATTATAATTTCAATTTTACAATTACTATTTAATATCAATTACATTCGCATTTTACTTTAACTCGGAATTATACATTTCATTTAGTCAATATATTTTTATTATTCCATAAACATTTAATCAAGATTCCAGAGTTTAAACAAATTTCCAAATATCAATATCACCTTAGAATTCAACTATATCCAAAATTCTTCGGCGAATTCAATTATCCCTTTGAATTTCAAAACCAAACTCAGTTGACAAATAATCCCAATTTAAAACAATTTGGTAGCAATTTCTCTTCTAGAAACTCGAAAATAAACATCCATGATGCTGCAGTCATCACCGACGTTATTTTCCAGTGACCAAAAGAGTTCAATGCTTTTATCTCTTTAAAAACATTTCCAAATATTTTTAAATTCAAATCTCCAGATTTCAAGTCCAACACAAAATATTTTTGAAATGGTATTATTATTTCTCCAAAACCTTTGGAAACCATTTTCAAATCCAAAGAAATTTTAAATTTTCCCAAAAATTCCAAATTCCCAATCCATCCAATTCATATTTAAACATTTCCCTGGAATTTTCATCTTACTTTATTTGCAAATATTCTCTGGAATTCTATTTCAACTTATAATCTCATTTATTTATAAAGTTTATTTCAATTAAGAAATTACATTTACAATCTATATTTCAAATTCCTTTTTGATTTTAAACCAATTCCACTTTAATTAGAATTCCAAAGTTATTCCAATTACTTTGGACTAATATTCATTCAATTGAACTCACTTCAATTTTAATCATTTCAATTTAATCCAACTCAAATTTTCCATTTAAATTTTAAACTTTTACATTTTCAATCATATATTCAATTAATTCAAATTAAATTCAATTTGAACTAATTCAATTCCAATCTCAATTTTAACCCATCTCGAATTAGATAAATTCGAGTTCAATTCTCAGAGGTTGGTTTAACTTTTTAAACCAAATTTACTTTGTTCACTTAAAGTTTTTAATCAATTTAATTTTTGAATTCTAATTCTATAATTTCATTTTTAATTAATTTCACTTTTAATTTGGTTGTATTTTATATTACGTTTTAATTTTATTTCAATAATTTAACAACCAATCACCTTAATATTTATTAGAAGGAAATATTGCTATATATATATATCAAAATATACTTTTATATATAACCATTTAAAATCTTTATTTAAGAAAATAACAAGTACGCGCTCATATATATACACTCAACTCATATTAGAGTACTACAGACTCTATTTAATGAGTAATCCCCACCAGAGCCAAGGTTCTCGCTTAACCTTCGGCTCTGATACCAAATGTAACGACCCGAAATTTTCGAATCCGAAAATTCCAGATAGTTATGAAAAAGAAGAAAGAGATAGAAGAAGAAGAACAGAAAACACCAAACATCTCACATTCGCAGCGGATAAAATATAATAATAATAAATAACAGTTTAAAAAAGAATAATATATCTATCGATTACATTTTATTTTACATCAGAGTTTCACATATATATACAGTCACTGAACATATACAAACAAGCATGTCTCAGAATAACAACAATATATATACAGCGGAAAACTCTACACGCTATTTGCCACCTAGCTCGCCTCCTGAGCTCCAGAACGCTCCTACCTGAAAATCTGTAATACTCGGTCTGACCCGAGCATTACACCAAAGTAACACCCGGGTCAGGATGGAAACCATCGTGAGTAAACCCAACTAACAAGGAATACAAGCATGCAACTTATATAAACCCGGGGTAACTTGTATCAATATAACAAATTCACAATTTTCTATAGACAACACTTATTCCACACATCAATTCTAAGTACCAAACTTAGATAAAATAATCTAATTCACATAAATCATTTCATTCTAGCCTATTGATTTTACAAATCAATTTATAAAAATTCGAAGTGGTTTCGGGTATTTCCTAATACCCGACCCCGACCTCTTCGAATCTCATACCATCCTATCCCACGTTATCCAAACGCAAACACAACATATCATATCAGAGATATCAACTCCTTCAAAGCATCTAATATCATTCAGTCGTCCATAAACAAGCTTAATCACACAATCAATTCAATTGATTTTACTTGAATTTTCAAACCTCAATCATTTAGAATTCTTAACTTGTCATTAATCAATCTTACTTTCATCATTCATCTTTATAAATCCACTTAGATTAATTATCCTTCAATTACATTCAAGCAATTAACTTTAATTAATTTTCACGACATTAAATTTTCTTAACCGGAATTAATAAGTGATCATAATTACTTCATGAATAATTAACTATTTTTAATTACAGTTGTTGGGCGAATTCTCACCCAGAAAATCTCGAGACCAAGAAGTGTCATTTTCACCCGGGTTTGCAACCTCCATTCCATCAGCTCCTATCAGCGATTCGAAAGAACAAGTTCCATTCGGCAGTGAGGGCTCATTCGGCATACAGGTTCATCCGGCTATGCAAGGATATGGGCTCATTCGGCACTCCAAGTTAAGGTCCATCCGGCGTGATAGCATTCGGTATTCCCCCTCATCGCCCTACCACCAAACTTGTTTGGTGCCGGACCAAACACCACCGGACCAAACACCACCGGACCCAACACCACCGGACCAAACACCGCCGAACCAACTCCCAAGGCCATCACCGAATCAAACGAGCACCGAACCACCTCATTACCACCGGTCCATGCATACCACCGGTCCATACCTACCACCGAATGGAGCTCCGCCGAACCAGATGATTGGCAGTCCAGATTGCTCCAGCCCGGGCCCACCAGCAGTTATATACTTCCAAGATCCCTGCCCCCTACCTCATTCTATAATTAGAGGGGCAGGGGTACAACAATGGCAGACAAGTTTGAGAGCTCAAGCAAGGAAGGAACTTTCAAACTACTTTCATATACTTATATACGAAGCATTGTACTTGTAACCTGAAAGAAAGAAGATAATAACATATAAAGTGGACGTAGGCACATTCTGGCCGAACCACTATAAATCCGCGTGTCTTTTACATTTCAGCCCCTACTTCTTTTATATTTACATACTCGTCTAAAATCATTGAAAATCACATATAATCAACTAAATAATACGACTTGGAGGTGTTTGTCCATTTTTTGTGCAAACATTTTTGGTGCTTTCACTGAGAATTGAACTCAGGCTTCATCTTCTCCCACTCAACCTTCTTCCTAACAACACCGCTCGTTGCTTAGAAATCATGCCTTCCAAACAGAGAAGGGATGTTAACAAAGGAAAGAACATCGCAACTAGCAGCCTTCCAGATCCAGCAATCGCAGATTAGCCCACTTCAACAGCAGTACCAGATGAAAATCAGGAAAATCCAACTGGTCCCGCAACGGAACAACCAATCACTAGGGCAGATCTGGACAGGGTTGTGGCTGAAGTAACTAACCGCTTCACATCCCAACAAGAAGCTTTGGTGGACCAACTCATGTCACGCTTAAGGGATGCTGAAGAGTCCAACCACAACACTGAATCATGGGGTGAGTCCCAATCCGGAGGATCTCGGAGGCAACAAAGGTCTTCCCTCTTCGAAGAAGCTATCAACAGGAACAACAATGATAGGGGCCGCGTCCGGACTCAGCCCGAATTCCGACTCGAGGAAGCCCTTGGAACCGAACCCAGCGGGGGAGGCACCAGGCGAGGGTCGGATGTAGCTGAGCCAGTCATGCCACCTAATCATAGAAACCCCGCTGAACGGAGCCGAGCTAGAACCCAGCCCGAAGTTGACCCCATGGATGTGCTCGAAACAGAACCCCATAGGGGAAGATCAAGGCAGGGGGCAACTGTAGCTGGTCCTAGCGTGCATCCGAGCAGCCAAAGACAACCACTGGATAATGCTAGAAGTGATAGACTGTACCATCCCTACAGGTCATCTGGACGAGATAGATCCCGCAGGGAAGAACCAAGCTCATTTTTGTCCGCTCCAAGTTCTGACGAACGAATGGCACGATTATTCAGAGAATGTGTCCAACGGGAGCAAAGGGACCGGGGAATAGGCGCTAGGGTCACCAGTCCCTTTACCCGAAATATCGAAACTGCCATCACTCCCCGGGAATGGAAGATGCCAACCATGGAACCTTACAAAGGAACTTCCGACCCCATCGTACACTTGCAGAGATACACCCAGCATATGCTCATGAGTGGAGCAACAGAAGGAGTGTTATGTAAATGTTTTCCGCTATTCCTAGCTGATCTAGCTACCTCCTGGTTCTGCCATCTACCCCAAGGATCCATCAGCTCATGGGAGATGTTGAAAGAAAGGTTTATTAGCCAGTTCCGCATCCATGTGGAACAACCCAAGGATGCTTATTCTCTATCCAATGTCAAACAGAAAACCGGAGAGACGCTGCAACAATATCTAACGCGGTTCAACGCCGCAGCGGCAGCAGTTCAAGATGCCGATGAAAAACTCACTCTAATGGCCCTCTGTAGTGGTGTACATCCAGACACCAAGTTTGCCAGAAGATTAACTAAGGAAAAACCAGCTACCTTGCCTGATTTCTTCCATGAAGCTGGAAAGTATATGAGACTTGAAGACGCTGCTACAGAGAGGCAATCAGGACAACAAGGTAAGACAGTTCAGGACAAGGTTCCCACTGCAGCTAAGGACGCTCGAAGAAATGAATCTAGAGACAATGCTGGGGGCAGAAAGGTCGAAAAGCGCCAATATCGACCAGGACCGAGATTTGACTCCTACACTCCTTTGAACGACACAATCGAAAATATCTTCCTAGCCACTCAGGGCGAACTAGGATACAAGCGCCCCCCGCACAAGAAAGAATCAGATAACGCACTCAAGTCCAGAAAGTTCTGTCGCTTCCACGAATCCCACGGACATGACACCAATGAATGCCACCATCTTCGGGACTTGATCGAAGAACACATTAGAAGAAGAAGACTGGAACGCTATGTGAAGGGTCAGAACAGGACTCCAACTCCAGCCAATGAGAACTCAAAGCAACCCCTCCCAGAGGTAGGCGGAGGGAATCGCAACAATCACAACACCAGTGGCTCTAGTCAAGAGAAGATAGTGGTCCTTACCATCTCAGGAGGACCACACATCGCCGACAGAAGTTGGGCAGAGATGGAAAGGTACGGCAAGTCGCTTAGAAATGCAGAAGGCTATGTTAACTCCATCACGGAAGAACGCCACCCGAAACGAAAAGAGAACGACGACATCATATTCAGTAGGCGTGATTTGGAAGGAAGACAGTACCCACATATGGATCCTATGGTCATCTCTGCCTGGTTCGGTCCAGCTAAAGTTTTTCGGATTCTAATAGACACAGGAAGCTCCGTAAATATCCTGTTCAAACATGCTTTCGACAAAATGAAGTTATCAATGAAGGATGTATCCCCCTGTGACAAACCACTGCACGGTTTCACTGGAGATGCAAAAATGCCCCTCGGGCAACTTGACCTCTTCGTCGAAATAGGAAGTCATCCCCGCTCCGTTGTGCGAAAACAAACGTTCGTACTAATAGAAAACCACTCGGCTTACAACGCCTTCTTGGGAAGACCAGCCTTGTCTGACTTCCAGATTGTATTAGCCCCCTGGTGCCTGAAAATGAAATTTCCAACAGACAACGGAGTAGGAGAAGTAGAAGGAGATCAAGATGCTGCCCGAGACTGCTACGTAACTGAACTTCGCGATAACCGTAGAAAGAATAAAGGAAAAGGTGCAGAGACTACTCTCTGCATGAAAAGCTTGGAGGCATAGCAACTAAAGAAAGCCCCTCCTCTTCGATACACAAGTGATCCCTTCAATGAACTAGACCCCAGGGATAAAGAGGAGGAGGCTACCGCCGAGCCTGCAGAGGCTATGGAATTTGTATCTGTAGACAAGCACGATTCAAGTAAACTATTAAAAGTCTGATCTCAGCTAAAAACGGAGTTGAAAGATCAACTCATTAACTTTCTCCGCCACAACTTAGATGTATTTGCGTGGACCCATGCCGATATGACAGGAATCTCCCCCGACATAGCATGCCACATGCTGAACATCGATCCCACCAAGGTACCAGTAAAGCAGAAAAAGAGGAGCATGGGGGCAGAGCGATCGGCAGCCCTTGATGAGGAAGTAAAGAATCTACTTGCTAATGGCTTCATACGGGAAGCCATCTACCCAGAATGGATCGCTAACCCAGTGCTAGTAAAAAAGGCCAATGGAAAGTGGCGAACATGTATTGACTTCTCCAATCTGAATGACGCTTGCCCAAAAGATTGCTTCCCACTTCCCCGAATTGACCAACTTGTGGACAGCACAGCCGGTCACGAACTCCTATCTTTTATGGATGCATACTCCGGATATAACCAGATTCCCATGCACGCTCCTGATCAAGACCACACTAGCTTCGTCACTGACCGCGGACTATATTGTTACAAAGTCATGCCTTTTGGACTCAAAAATGCTGGAGCTACCTATCAGCGCCGCGTCAACAAGATGTTCGGGGAACTAATAGGACGAACTATGGAAGTGTATGTGGATGACATGTTGGTAAAGTCCAGGAAAGCCGACGACCATGTAAGCCACCTGGGCGAGATGTTTCAAGTACTTCGCCGATATGGAATGAAGCTGAATCCTCTAAAGTGCTCCTTCGGAGTATCTTCGGGAAAATTCTTAGGATTTATCGTCCACGCCAGAGGAATCGAAGCAAACCCTGAACAAATCCGGGCTCTAAAAGAAATAAGGATACCCTCCACTCGAAAAGAAATGCAGAGCCTAAACGGAAAGGTGGCCGCCCTAAGCAGATTCATTTCCAAGGCAACTGACAAGTGTGTCCCTTTCTTCGAAGCTCTCAAGAAAGACAAAGGGAGATTCGAGTGGACCGATGAATGCTTAAAAGCCTACCTCAACCTAATAGAACACCTTCAGAGACCACCAGTACTCTCAACTCCAAATGAAGGAGAAGTGTTATACCTATACCTCGCTGTATCATCTCATGCTCTAAGCGCCGCCTTGGTAAGAGAAGAAGACCGCACACAACGCCCGGTTTACTTTGTAAGTAAGAGATTTACAGGGGCAGAGGCCAGATATCCTAAACTAGAGAAATTAGCATATTGTTTATTGACCACGTCACGAAAACTGCGACACTACTTCCAGTCTCACTCCATCAGGGTTCTAACCGATCAACCGCTAAGACAAGTGCTCCATCGTCCTGACACTTCTGGGCGACTCCTCAAATGGTGCATCGAACTAAGTCAGTATGATATCACCTACCATCCTCGCACCGCTATCAAAGGACAAGCCATGGCCGATTTCATTGCCGAATTCACTACCAACGAAGGCAAGGAACAATCCGAAGTAGCAAAAAACATCGAGTGGAACCTCTTTGTAGATGGAGCATCGAACGAACAAGGCTCGGGGGCAGGAATTGTGATCATCACCCCCAGGGGAATAAAGTTGTACTATGCATTAAGGTTGGAGTTCACGGCCACTAACAACGATGCTGAATATGAAGCAGTAATAGCAGGATTGGAGCTTGCCCTGGAAATTGGAATCAATTCCTTATGTCTTCATAGTGATTCTCAGCTTATCGTAAACCAGGTGCTAGGAGAATTCCAGACTCGAGGAGAACGACTCACAGCATACCTAAAGAAAACCAAACTGCTGCTCGATCAATTGGACCACTATCTAATCAAACATATTCCTCGAGAAGAGAACCAAGAGGCAGATGAACTTGCAAAGCAAGCTAGTATGAAGAATAGCACCATTTTCGGAACACTAGCCATCTCAAGGCAGCTAGCCCCAAGTTTCAAACCAGTAAATCTGGTAACTACAATCGAAGAAGGAACCTGGATGACTCCCATCCAGAAATATTTGCAAGATGGCACACTACCCGACAGGCGTGACGAAGCCAAGAGGATCTTGAGGAAAGTTCCCCACTACACGATACAAGAAGGCATCCTCTATCGGCGTGGCTTCTCTGGCCCCTTATTGAGATGCGTCGCTGGAAGGGAAGCCAAGGAGACCTTATCAAACATCCATCAGGGAGGATGCGGAGATCACACTGGGGGGCAGACTTTGGCAAGGAAGATACTCCGATATGGATATTACTGGCCCACACTAAACAAAGACGCTCTAGACTTCGTCAAGAAATGCGACAGATGTCAGAAATTTGCCAAGATTCCTCGACTGCCCACAAATGAAATTACTCAAATGACCAGCCCTTGGCCCTTTGCTGTATGGGGAATTGACTTAATTGGCGAACTGCCAACGGGCCGGGGCGGAGCCAAATATGCTGTAGTGGCAGTCGATTATTTCACCAAATGGGTGGAAGCAGAACCTCTAAATAAAATATCTTCAACAAAAGTTATAAACTTCTTGATCAAAAATATTCTGTGCAGGTACGGAGTCCCACTCAAGATCATATCAGACAACGGACTCCAATTTGACAGCGAAGAATTTGCCGACTGGTGCCAAGAGCATGGAATTCATAAAAGCTTCTTATCAGTAGCTTATCCTCAGGCAAACGGACAAGTTGAAGCTGTCAACAAAATTCTCAAAACCCTAATCAAGAAGAAACTTGAAAAGTCAAAAGGCGCCTGGGTGGACGAACTTCCTACGGCACTATGGGCATACCGCACGTCTTTCAGAACATCAACGGGACATACTCCTTTCTCCTTGGCATATGGATCGGAGGCAATGCTCCCAGTTGAGACTATTGTGCCTTCCCACCGTAGGATCCACTACAACCCAGAAGAAAACGAAGAACTCCTCCTCATGTCTTTGGATCTGATTGAGGAAAGGAGAAACGATGCAGTACTTAAAGCAGCAGCTCACAAACAAAAGGTGGCAGCGCTATACAATTCCAAAGTTAAGCATCGCAGCTTACAAGAAGGAGATCTTGTCCTCAGGCGAATCTTTCCGCGCCCCGGGGCACTAGACCCCATCTGGGACGGACCGTATGTAATTCATAAAGATCTCCACAACGAAGCTTATATTTTGTCAACAGTGGACGGAGAGGTGTTCCAGAGGGCATGGAACATCCGACACCTCCGTCGATACTTTTCTTAACTTGTACTGCCCATATGAAGTGAATTAACAAAGAGAATCAGTGGACGTAGGCACTTTCGTGCCGAACCACTTTAAAAAATCTTGTCTCTTTTTAGCTTGTTCCTTTATGTCTTGGCTACTTGTTAAGTTTTATCCCTTTCTGTTGAACAAAATCCTATGGCATCTCCACTCAAGACGCACCGCGGCCTCATCTGGACTAGGCCTAACAGGTACGCTACGATTCTATGCACTCGCCAATGAGACACTTTTGCTCCAGCATCCCTCTGCTGCGGGTTAACTCATTGCGCGCCTGCCCTCAAAGCCAACTGTAATGAGCCGATTATAAGTCATCATAAAGGCCGACTATAGCCGATGGCAGCTCATTACGGCGTTCGGCTCGCCGGCAACTGTGAACCTACTTTAAGCCCCAACATAAGGTGTGGCCAGCCAGGGGTAGTTCACGGCCAACGGCACCCACGCTAGCTGGCCACGGTAAATCGAATAATACCCACGATTACGGACCATAATGGTTCGGGTAGTTACCATGCGCGATCTCGGCTCCGATGTGTCTTAAGTGCGGCTGTGGTAAAAAAGAAAACTCCCCGCGGAGGCGTAAGATGGGTGACAAATGTCTCCAAGACCCACAGCTAGGAAAAGTGACTACAAAACCCGTTTGCCACGAACTTAAGCACATCGACGGCCTTCCGTGACTGGAAGTTTTACTTTTACTATATTTCCATTTCATTTAAATACTTTTCTCCTATCCTGTATAACAAACTCTAAAGTACAGGAAACCAAATAGGAAGCATTCGCTCATAAGAAACTAAGTCTGGATACTGGGTGGCAGGGTACTCAGCTATATCCGTGAACAGTTACATAAGACACTCTAAGCTACCGCCTGCGAATGAAACATAAAGGGCGGTACTCTCTTTTCTTGTACATAAATACGTAACTATAGCTTGTTCGTACAATAACATTGCAACACATGAAATTATATTTCTAGCAAAAAACTTAGCATCAAACACAAGTAGAATCACAGGCATATACATAGTTATATTTCTCAGCAGCACATCAAGATGACAACAACATTTAAACATGACAACATCAGCTTATATTATAAAATCACACGAAGTTATTCTTTGCAAATAATATTATTATAGTTACATGTCAATGACTAACGTAAACAGTGATAAAAAGAAATAAAAAGGTGGCAGCCGCGTCCACACTCCATCACCAACTTCCCCAGCCTACTTAGCCGCAGGATCAGAGCCCCCAGCATGTGGATCAGGAGTCCCACCTGTCCAGTTCAGAAGAGGAATTCATTAAACGAACGATCAAGTTATGAAAACACGGAAAGGAAAGAAAGGGAAAAGAATAACTAACCAGCATCCGCCGCTTGATCCTCATCATCCAACTGCACGCCCGCTTCCTCTGCAGCAAGCAGCCGCATCCCCTCCTTCACCGCCGCTTGCTCCTCCTTCGAGAACTGGGCAGTAACCACATCCAAATTGAAAGCCTCTCCGCCTTCCTTACCCGCGTTCACCCTGGCCTCCTCTAAAGCCTGGAGATACACCTTGGCCATCACCCGAGGGTAATCATCCATCCAAGACAAGCCGCCCTCCTTCCAAGTGTGGAAGTACATGTCCTGCAGCATCTCATCCATCATCCCCTCATTCTCCTCAAACTCCCTCACCCGGGCCTCGGAAGCTTGCAACTTGGCGACGACAATGTCCCTCTCTGATTGGTATCTCAAGCAGTCAGCCTGGAGAGACCTCCTCATTTCCTCCTCCTTTAACTTGAGGGACCTCCTCATCTCCTCCATCTCCTCCTTCAACTCGGCCTGAGCCATTTCCGCAGCCTCGAGCCTCCCAGACAACTCCTCTACCCGCTCAAGATCCGCATTTCGAACCTCGTCCACCGTCGTAATGGCCATGTTAATCCGTTCCCTGCAGGCGACCTCCATCTTCCGTAATTCCGCCCTACTGGCCTTCTCCATCGTCTCTTTCAGCCGCTTGGAGGCTTCCTCATGCTGGGAAATCTGGATGGCTTGATCGGCGAGCTGCTTGGCCTGATCGGCAACTTTTAACCTCAACCGAATATTAGCACTCCCGATCTCTTCCCCGGCCTTGGCCAATCTAGCATGATGCTCCATTAACTTCTTGGTCTCTGCGGCCACCCGATCGATGTTAGCCTTGGCTTCGTCCCCCATGGTGACTACCCGTGTAGTAAGTAAATCAAGATCTAAAGACTTGGCCTCGTCCAGCACTCTTACCATGGGGTTGCGGGGAAGGAGGTGCTCGCCCGTGGCCTCATCAAATGAGATATCCTGAAAGCTCGGATCTAAATCAGGATGACCGGCAAAAGGGTCACGAGGCACGGGGCGAGGCACATCAGGACGCCTTATACGAATAACAGTTGGGCTCTTGAAAGGAGGATGAGGGGGGCCGGATTCCGTGCTCTCCTCCGTAGTATCACGAGGAGGCTGAGTAGGAAGCTGCGAACCAGGGGAAGACTCAAATAAGGAACGGCTCCGCTTCTTTTTCCGAATGCCCTCTTCAATGACCCCAAGAAGAGGGCGATAACGGACTACATCCCCAGTGCGACCAGTAGAGGGTTTCGCAGAAGCTCTCCTCGACTTAAACTGCTCAAGGCGGTGTCGAACGTCCGACGTTTTAACCACCTGGCCTGCCCCTGGAATAAAGAACAAGTGTTACGAACATACAATAATCCACAGTTCAAAAAATGTGTTAAGTTAAAAGGAAAGAAAAGTGAGAAGACACATCTATTATACAAACCCGGCGGAGGAGTGGGATACTGCAATAAGTCCTGGATCTCATTCCAGGACGGAAGTGAACCGTAAAAAATTTCTAAGTCCCTATCGAAAATGGAATCGGCAGAGGACAAAAGTTCACCTTGCATCGCCGGAATCGCCCTAGCTGAGGAACCCTTAGAGGATGGGTCAGTGCCAGCCACAGCTTTGCCGGTTTCCTTTGCCTTCTCCGTTTCCGACTCTCCCTCCGACTCCCCGAAGGCCCGACGGAGAGCCTCATCCAGTTCAAGGTCTTGCTCAGAGGTTAGGGCACCGACGCCACTACCACCTTGACCGTCGCCATCTCCTCCACCCTCCGACCCTTCTCCAACCTCGCCTCCTTCCTCCTCTTCTACACCTTCCTCCTCCGGGACAGTCGGAAAAGTACTTGGAGAAGGGCCATCAGACTTCTTCAGTTTCTTCCCCCCGACAACGGGACGCTCTGTAAAAGGCTCCCTCTTACCGCTCTTCACCATAGCCCCCTCCTTAGCTTTAGCAGCCTTCTCCTCAACCGTGTCTCTTTGCTTAACCACGGACTGGTGCGGTAAGATCAAATTATACTCCAAGAGGGTTGCGTTCCTGATCAAGAAGGAGGCCGACCGGTCCCGTGCCGGAATAGCCTTTAGTTCAGCAGCCATTCGCACCAAGGAATCATCCTCCACGACTGCAATACCACCTGTCGCTAGCCAGAAATAGAAGCATGTCAGAAAAAACACTACAGTCAAAACATGGAAAACATAAATGAAATCCATCTTACAGCCGGAAGTGAAAAGGCGGAAAGAAACAGCATCATCCTTGATGAAGAACCACTCTTTCTTGAACATGGTAAACTTGGAATATAAGTCCAGGACTGGTTTGAAGGGCACGGCCGCTTCCAGACTAATATACGGAGACCCCTTCTTATAGCCTCTCAGGTTGTACAAGTATCGAATTTCCCGGTTAGAAGGAGGACGCCCGTACCTCCTCTGGAAGATAACAAAGAGGCTCACCAGGATGGCATAAGAGTTAGGCTGAAGTTGGAAAGGAGCCACCTTCAAATATGTGGTGAAACTTACTATCCAAGCGTTGATAGGAGGGATAGCACCGCACATACAATGGTATCTGCTATAAGCAAAATAGCCTTCGGGAGGATTATATGGCATCACTCCATCTCCCGGCAGCAGCATAAGAGCCCTGTCTATCCCGAAGGAACGGGATATGACGTCAAGTTGCTCCTCCTTTAGGGAGCTAGGAAAGCAATCAGGGGGGAGATCAGAAGTTCCTGTGGACCATATCCATCCACTAATGACCTCAGAACAGGTCGATGTTGCCCGGATCCTGGTTGGGCTGGGGGCACAGAAGAAGGCTCTCCTCCATCCTTGGATTTCCGTCTGTCTGATCGCGTTTCTGCCTTACGAGTCATTTATCTGCATGCACAAAAGTGAAAAACATGACGTTAGAACGAAAGTATAAGCAAGCAAGCATACATAAGTCCAGAATACGAGGTTCATTCGGCACTGGGGTCCTAAGTCCATTCGGTAGTACAAGTCTTAAGTTCATTCGGTGGTACATGTCCAAGTTCATTCGGCACTGGGGTCCTAAGTCCATTCGGTAGTACAAGTCTTAAGTTCATTCGGTGGTACATGTCCATGTTCATTCGGCACTAAGGCCTTAAGCTCATTCGGCATTTGAGATCTTACGTGTGCATTCGGCATTCTGAACCATTCGGTAATAAGAGGCATTCGGCAATAGGGTACATACCTGATTCGGTAGAAGATTGATTCGGTAGAAGATTGGTTCGGCAGAAGATTGGTTCGGCAGAAGACTTGGTTCGGTAAGGAAAAACCAAAGGGGGGTGTAGCCTCTATATATAGGCGAGCTCAGGACCGCCGGACCAGCTGGTTCGGCCCACCGAATAGAAACACCAGACCAATACCAAACATACCGAACCAAACGAATACCGAATGAACCCATCCATGCCGGACCAACCAAAGGACCGAATGAAGCTATCTCCACCAGCGAAAACCAGGAACAGGGGGCACGCAGGCTCCTCACTCAGATAAGTACCGAACTCCAGAACTAACTAATAAAATCAGGATTATGATGACGATGAATAAGTCGTAAAACTCTCACTAACATGGATTAATCGTTTACACGTGTACGCGACCACGAATGGTCCATAGGCACGCTCTGAATGGTTATTAACCTTATCGTCGTGGGAATTTACACTTTGACACGCCTTTTTAAACTCATGGGTGAAACGAATATTTGACTCTGATAATTATGAAATGGCTAAGCTGCTTATACATGTACGGGGTCGCGAACGACCCCTAGGCATGCTCTGAGCTGGCGATAAACCATCTC
Organism: Allium cepa; assembly: GCA_030765085.1. Lineage (NCBI taxonomy): Eukaryota > Viridiplantae > Streptophyta > Magnoliopsida > Asparagales > Amaryllidaceae > Allium > Allium cepa. The sequence continues at coordinate 217,925,116 of CM060934.1, read as the reverse complement.
GACAAACGATCCAGGGACCCACTCTGACATAAACCTGGCATCGCTGATGCTAAGCCCCCTCGGGGCTCACTCTTTCGTCCCGAACGGCACAGTTCACTTCATCTCGAACATTTCAATCATGAACGATCGTTATTTGGAATCACGCTAAAACTGTAATTTCCTTTGCAGGACATCAACAGAATACGGACGCCCAACCCCTGGCGTTACAAAGCTAGTCTTCCTACCACAGGGAAAACAAAGCGCGACACATGCAAGCACGTGCCCCACTTTGGGGGGCAAATGTTGGGCGAATTCTCACCCAGAAAATCTCGAGACCAAGAAGTGTCATTTTCACCCGGGTTTGCAACCTCCATTCCATCAGCTCCTATCGGCGATTCGAAAGAACAAGTTCCATTCGGCAGTGAGGGCTCATTCGGCATACAGGTTCATCCGGCTATGCAAGGATATGGGCTCATTCGGCACTCCAAGTTAAGGTCCATCCGGCGTGATAGCATTCGGTATTCCCCCTCATCGCCCTACCACCAAACTTGTTTGGTGCCGGACCAAACACCACCGGACCAAACACCACCGGACCCAACACCACCGGACCAAACACCGCCGAACCAACTCCCAAGGCCATCACCGAATCAAACGAGCACCGAACCACCTCATTACCACCGGTCCATGCATACCACCGGTCCATACCTACCACCGAATGGAGCTCCGCCGAACCAGATGATTGCCAGTCCAGATTGCTCCAGCCCGGGCCCACCAGCAGTTATATACTTCCAAGATCCCTGCCCCTACCTCATTCTATAAATAGAGGGGCAGGGTACAAAGATGGCAGACAAGTTTGAGAGCTCAAGCAAGGAAGGAACTTTCAAACTACTTTCATATACTTATATACGAAGCATTGTACTTGTAACCTGAAAGAAAGAAGATAATAACATATAAAGTGGACGTAGGCACATTCTGGCCGAACCACTATAAATCCGCGTGTCTTTTACATTTCAGCCCCTACTTTTTTTATATTTACATACTCATCTAAAATCATTGAAAATCACATATAATCAACTAAATAATACGACTTGGAGGTGTTTGTCCATTTTTTGTGCAAACAACAGTAATCCTTAATTACTTATATTAAATTTACTTCTCATAAGTCACTTATTATTGATTCATTCATTTTGAATTTCATCCTTAATTATATAAATTATGAACTCCAATTATATTTCCATTTATCCTAATCTAAAGTAATTACAAAAGATAATTAATCATTGATTAAACCTCAAATAATAATCGTTCCCGATTTAACCTATAATTAACTATATTTTATTTTATTTCATTAAATAAATTAATTACTCCTTAATTAATTATCTTAATTAAATTTCTTGATCTCTTCCGCAAAGTAATTATATTCTATTAACTTCATTAGGTAATTACTTGTCACACCATCCAATTATTATTCTGAATTACTTACACTTAGTTAATTAACTTAAAACGTAATTAATTAATTCAAACCATTCATTACTAAATTAATTAATCCACTAATTTAATAAATCACAAATCATCAAACCCTTATTAACATTAAAATGAAAACAATTCTCATTTTTTTTAAGTTTGAAACAACTTAAAACCCCACTACTTCGAGTCAAACCACAATTAACTCGAGAATAAATCAAAACCAAAGTCACATTATCATCAAAGCACATCCACTCAATTTCAGCACTCAACCAATTATTTAAATCTAACTACTAAATTTAAATAAAAATCCAACTTAGTGAGATTTACTCACCTTTGATTTGTTTGGCAATCCATTCCAATCTTGATTAATTTCCATGGCTTCAGACCTTGTAACAACCGTTTTTCCATTTACACAAGTTAGGAAAAATTTAATGATTTATTTACCACTAAATAATTAAATTTACGATCCTTCTAATGAAAACTAATCCATATATTTATTTATTAAGTTTGTAACCTGTAATTAGTTTCATTAACTACTAAGATCTACTTTACTGTAAATTTTCGACTTCTTGTTCTACCTTTACATTAAACATGCAGGTTGGTGTACTTGTATTTCTTTATTGTTTCTGTACATATTAGTATTCCAAATTGAAACAGGAAAACAAAACAAATACCTCAGATGAACAGGAAACAACTACTGCTCAAGAACTAAATCCACAACCCAACTGTGCACGCTTATGCTACCACGACCCAACATCGAAGCCGATGCCAAAACCACGAACGCAGCCGCCTCCGTAATTGTCCAGATCTTCACGACTTCGACTACCTCTCGAGCTTGAGCTCGAGTTCATACCCCCCCTCCAGATTCACGCGGTCGCCAACCACAAGCTCTGACGCGACCCCAAAATCCCGCCTTTACCCCTCACGCAAGCTCGCGAGACCTCCATCGCCACGCGCGCCTCGTCGCCATTACGAAATCCTAACCAAGCTCCAATCTCCTGCCACTCAAACGCGCACGTGGTTCAAACAAGAATCGAATTTGGTTTCGATGTTGAATTACAGAGGAAGAGAGGCTTTTTTTTTGTTCGATTTTGAATTACAGAGGAAGAGAGGCTTTGGAGCAATTTGAATTACAGAGGAAGAGGGGTTTCGATTGAATGTTTTTTTAATTTATTTATGACCAGTTGTTCCAAGGTAGAGAGGGGACGGAAATGAGATAAGGATAGGGGAAGCTTCTTGTGAACGCTAGTTGTAAAAATATCTCTGCCATGTTAATTTTTAAATTTTTATTATTGTATAAGGCTTACAAATCGTCTTGTTCAGCATCAATGCGAAATTCCGAAACCCAAAACAGACACGCCAACAGGGGATTATAAGGTTTTACCCACGTTCCGAACATAATGGAACGTGTTTCGGAGGCTATTTTGATCGCATTCGCGAGTTACGGAAGAAAATGATCAATTTTGAATTAAGCCGATTAAAATAGTTCTAACATTTCGAGTTGCCAGGGTCAAACGACAACTCTAATTGCCACGAAAATTGAAATCCGATAATAACTAACTATTACGGATCCAATGAAACTGGCTTCGTCGAATTCCGAGACTGTGCCTCGGAAAGCTATTTTTAAAATTCAATTTAAACGATATATTTTCAAAACGGAACAAAACACTTCCAATTTCAATTTTAACACCATTACTACCTCCAGTATCATTATTATAAATATTATAAGTCTTCAAAGCATTTTTTTTAAACTGGCATACAATTTCAGATTCAACAATTCACCCAATTTCAATTATTAAATTCAATATTTAAACTATATAATTCAATGATTTAACTATCACGTAAATATTGATATCTGGCATTCAAGTTAAAGTTAACTTGTAAATATTTTAAAATTAATTAACTATTCAAATTTAAATTTCTAGAAAGGCCGGGTCATCACATTATTCTAATCACTTTAGACAAATATCCATTTAATTGAACCCACTTCAATTTCAAATTGTTTCAAATTAATCCAATTCAAATTTTCCATTTGAATTTTATACTCATACATCTTCAATCACAATTTCAATTAAATCAAATTCAATTTGAACAAATTTCAAATTTCAAATTTAAACCATCTCGAATTATATAAATTCGAGTTAATACTTTAAATGTTGATTTAATTCCTTTAAATCAATTTACCTTTTTATCCCAACAATGGATTACCATACTCCATTTCTTATTCATTTAAACAAATCCAATTCACATTTTAAATATTATTAATAATAATAGGATGATATTACCCAATTCATTTTAAAACATCCATCAATTTCCAATTTCCAGATCTCAAACCCATTTTGAGATTACACAAACTCCAATTTCAAATTAACCATTTAACTTTCCACGTTAAATCCCAATTTCATCTTGAAATTTTTAGATCAGGTTGATTATTCAAACTTATTTATCTTTTACCAAAGTCAAACTCAATTTACTTAATCCAGTCAACCTTACCCAATTTGAACTTCCATCTCAAATTCTAAACTTCATATTAATAATCTTTCCATTTATAAGTTCAAAAACTTATCACTTTGGGTATCACATCTTATTCCAAATTCGAAACTCACCATTTAGAGTTTATTTCCAATCACCTTTGATATTATGTATATCCACATGTATACATATTAATTTCTTTTACTTACCAAGTTATATTTTAAAATTTTAAACCACCTTTGGTTTTAATTCAAAACAAATTCCCTTTAAATTTTCAAAGAACTCTTGTTTGAATTAGGACCATTTCATTCAATTAAATAAATAATATTATTTGTTGTTTCTTTAAATTAATTACATCTTTAATAAATCACATTCGGTAATTAACTTCTTTCTTAATTACCTTCATTAAGTATTTATCCTTTAAATTACTTATCTCTAGTTACTTCATTAAGTAACTCCCTCTTTATTTATCATTTCTAATTATTATCCACTAATTAATCTCATAAAGATTAATTAATTACATTAATTAATGGATTATTCTTATCCTGAAACCTTTCCCAAATTCAAGATTTAATTTTAGTTTGAATCCATTTCAAACTTATCTTTATTCAATTTAAATTTCAATTTGGTTGTATTTTATTACTTCTTAATTTGATTCAATAATTTAACAACCAATTCCTTTACAATTTGTTAGAAAGATATATTTCTTTATATATCAAAATATAATCTTATATAAAACCATTTAAAAATTTTATATAAGAAAACAACAAGTACGTTCTCTCATATTTAGACACCCAACTCATTATAGGGTACCACTTACCCTATCCTTAATGAGTAATCCCCAACAGAGCCAAGGTTCTCGCTTAACCTTCTGCTCTGATACCAAATGTAACGACCCAGAATTTTCGACTCAGAAATTTCCAGATAGTTAGTGAAAAGAAGAAAAGAGAAAGAAGCAGAAAAAGAAGCCAGCCATAGAAAACCTCACATTCGCAGCGGATCAAAATATAATATCACATAACAACAGTTTTACAAAAAGAACTGTATCAGTACATTTACATTTTAAATATCAGAGTTACAATATTTACACAAAACAGGGCAGTTCTAAATTAACATGTCCAAGATATAAAACTGTATATCACAGCGGGTACGCTCAATACGTTCCAGCCATCCAACTCGCCTCCTAAGCTCCAGAACATCCTTACATGGAAATCTCAAATACTCGGTCTGACCCGAGTATTACATCAAAGTAACACCCGGGTCAGGCTGGAAACCAGCGTGTGTAAATCCATCTAACTTGAAATACAAAAGCATACTATTTATATGAACCCGGGGTAACTTATATCAATTTACACTTCATAAGTTATTATAGACATCAACCATTTCACATATCAATTTCTAAATGCCAAACTTAGATTAAATGGTCCAATTTACTTAAATCATTCCAAACCAGCTTATTGATTTCACATACCAATCTACAAAGGATCGAAGTGGTTTCGGGTATTTACTAATACCCGTCTCCGGTCTCTTCGAATTCAATACCATCTTAAGACAAAGCTGTTTAAGCTTTACACATTCCCATGTATACCATAGTAACAGATTCACATAGCAATTCTATTTCAGATAAATAATCCATATCTAACACCCTAGCATCACAATCACCTACCAAGTATATCAGCACTCCAAACATCCAATAACATTCAGCCATTCATAAGCAAAGACTTTAATCACACTATCTTTAATTAATTTAAAATAAATTAAATTAATTCCTTCCATTGCTATAAATCCTACGTGTTTAATCCTTAATAAATTCAGCAAGTTAATCAATTATTCTCCAATTATTCATCTTAATCAATCACCCTTGATTAATTATTCTTTAATTACATTAAGTAATTAACTCTTAATTAATTACACAAATTAATTAACCTTCAAGCATTCATATTAATCAACCTTTAGTTAATGAAGTAATTAATCCATTTCCCAGTGCATAATTAATCCCAAATTAATCACATTCCTTAATTAATTAATTAATCATATTAATCAATTAACTAAAATAATTAAGTAATTAACCCTTAATTACTCACATAAGTAGTTATCTTCTAATTACTTTATTAGATGATTTTATTTTAATTAATTACCTTGACAAGTAATTAATTCCATCGTTAAATAATCCTTAATTCAAATTCTTTTATTAATTACTCCATAATTAATTAACTTTAAAACAATTATATTAATTAATCCTTAATTAATAACATCACGTGATTATCCATTTATCACTTCCACTTTAATTACTCCCATGAGTAATTCCTCTAATTACTTTCATAAGTAATTGCCATTCTTAATTACATTCAAAAACTAACCATTAATTACTTCATTAAGTAATTACACTTAATTAATTCATAATTAAGTGATGTTTAAAATTTAATAAACAATTAACTACTTATTTAAAATTAATAAAATAATTAATTAATTAACTCCTTATATTTTAAAATCCTTAGTTAATTAAAAAAACATTAATCTTAATTAACAGATCATATTTATTAAGCCTTCCTAAGTTCATAACAAATAATTTAACCATATTTATCCTTATAAATTATTTGAAATTAATCAAATTTTAATGACTTAAATAAATTATTCTATTTGGTTTTCAAAATTATAACTTAAATTTTATTTAAAAATAAAGTATTCAGTAATCAATACTTTAATTATTTCAAACTTATTCATTTTCAATAAAGTTTAAAACTTAAGTTTTTTCTTTTTTTTAAGCATTACCCTAAAATTTTGCATAAAACTTTGGCTCAATATTTAAATTCAAAACATTCTTCTTTAAATTTTAAAATTTAATCCATTTAATTAAATTAAATTACTTTCAAAAGAAATCACCTCAAAACATTTTAAATTTAAGAATAAATTCAATTTACATTTTAAAAGTTTAATTAATTTTTTACTTACAAAGAACATGTTTTAACTTTTATAAAATTGTTTACGTTTATAAACTCGTTTATAATTCAAACACATGTTAAATTGGTAACTTAAATCATTACAGTATAGACCCGAAAACACACATCAAAGGTACACGAGTCGTAACCCCAATCTCACGAGCCTGCCCCGATGTTAATTCCCAGCACCTTCTTCTTCGAGTCGTTTACCTGATAACGCGAGCAACCCTTCGAGTGAACTCGTCTTTTTCCAAACTAATTTTCCCAGTGACATAAAACGTGCACGGTGCACGTACGCCACCGCCTTCGGCCACTATAGTTCGTCGCGACCTACGCCAATGATCACACAAACGCGTGCTAACCAGAATTCAAACCCAGATCCAAGAATTCACAATCGAATCAAATTTCGAACCACCTCGCGAAGAAAAACTGCAGCCAACTTGACCCCAAATCCCATCGCCACCCTCGATCGCCACCACCGGTAACTCCGGCGAACTCTCCAAGCCTCACCGGACCACCACGCCACCTTTCCCCAACTTGCGAAACATTCCGGTCTTCTTCTCATGTCGCAAGTACTTCTACAGCCATACCGAAACACCACTCAAGCTAAAACCCTAAAACAAACAATTCCCATCACCACGGCCATTGGAAAAATTCCATAGCATTTTTCCCCTCATCAACAATCTACAATCAAGCTTCAACCAAGAATATAGCTCTGATCAACACGCCGATCAACGGCAAATCACCAAAACCCCAACTTCGAACAAACCCCAAATTCTCAAGACATACCCAACTAAAAATTTCAAATTACATATCTAAATTCATAATTTTCCATCATGATTACATGCATGTAGTTCAATTTATAACTTAAGATAGTTGATTTTTGACAAAAATCTTAATTTATTGTTAACCCTTATTTATAATCATTTGTTGCTTTTAAAAATTATGAAACTATTTTTAAAATTACTAACAAGCATTAACATACATTTTTCATTCACATAGCAAGTTCAAATAAGTTATAGATTGAAAGATTTTTTTTTGCATTTTTCTTTAAGAAGGTCAACCTTTGTAATTATACAAAGATGAACATAAACAGGTTTCATATAATACCCAGCATCCTATATCCTAAATCATGCATATACAACAGTACTAATGTAACCATGTATTCAATATCGAAGAAAATTCAACACATGCATCAACATTCCACCACAGATTCATTAAAACTGTGTTTTTTTATTTAAAAAGGATTTACTCACCTGTGGTTTTCTTGGACAGACAACAGGCCTGCATATTTCACTTCTCTGAAATCTGGGTTGCTTTTTGGGTTTGAGATGATTAGAATCTTCGAACTTGTTAGTTTGCTTGCTATATTTTGATTCGAGTCTACCCTTGCTAAACCCTGATCCCCTCTATTTTACAGGATTATGACTTCCTGGATTTAAATTTCTAGGTTGAATATCTCTGGTTTTTATTTTAAAGCAGATTTTTGTTTCTATATTTTTTTTCTCTTCAGGTTTGAAAAATGAAGATCAAAGAAGAGATGAGAAAGTTTTGAGAGAAATGTATATAGCCATTTGTTAATACTAGCTACACTTGTTTCATGAATAAACCTATGTATTTACAAATGTCAAAATCTTTGTTATTATATAAACAAGTGTGTTTTCCTAAGTTCTTATGTTGCCAAGTGTTTAAGATGTGATTATTAAATTAATTTTCTTATTATTATTAATAATTTAAACCTTAATTTCAACATTAACCTAAATACTAACCAAAATATATTTAAGATATACTTCCTTTTTAAATTTCAAATTCAAATTCAATTAGAAATCAACACATATAAAAATCTCTCTCTCTTTTTTTTAACAAACACATATCTAGTTTGTTTTCTTTAGAAAATTATTCCCCCCCAATATTTATCCGAGTATATATATGTATTATCAGAATTATATATTTAACTTATAAATTAGTACATTTTACTAATTAAATCCAGTTAACTTATCAATTACTGATACCATAAAATTTGGGTTATCACACACTTTTAGCATTCTTTTAATTTTTGCTGTAGCCAGGGACAATTTAAAAATCATTACGTTGGTTTAAGAACATTTCAAAAGCAAGTAAGCTATGTGTAACGATACGGATATTTCGACTTTCGAAAATCGACATCAATACGTCCACTGTATCAACTGGCAAACAATAAAGGCCGGAAAACCGAATTGTTAGGGTTAAAAAGAAGAGGTAGAAGAAGACAGAAAGAAAGAAAGAGGAAACAACAGAAACAATATCAGAATCTCACAATCGCAGCAGAAAAACACATAATAGATAAATGAATAATCTTTAAATCAAAGAACTATGTCTGTTTATACATTACATCATCATCAGAGTGTACAACAACAATATACAACACAACTGGACAATTATATAAATTTGTCTTTACTAGTGAATTATACAGCGGAAAAGATAATATCATATACAAGAGATACGTGTCGCCATCCAGCTCGCCACTTGAGCTCCACAGCATCCTGAAATCCAGAATGAGCTGGTACCCTGACTTTAGGCTGCCCGTGTGGAAAATTATGGGCACCTAGAGTTTAGAAAGGGAACAATAAACTCCCGGTCAGTCATGGGACTGGTGTGAGAACTAAAATAGTTTATATCTTTAAAACAACAACAAAGGAAGTAAAAGACGTCCGCAATGCTTTTCGGAAAATGAAACTACCATAAGGCCTACCGCCACACACACAATGTAAACACAGAATTGGAGGAGATTTCTCCTTATGATAGTCAAACATGCTTGATACGAGAAATTTCATTTGATATTATTATTCGTGCATAATGCAGAAAACATTTTCGAAAATATAATATAAATCTTAGTCAGCATACGTACCATTATAGTATGCCTACTATAGCTACTACCTGAGGTGGCAGGTTATACAATTTAAAACCGTATTGGGCTCGTATGGTTTTATTTGGATTTCCAACTAATAGTCGGACAAAGGAACTTCCCGTATAAAATGGAACGCCGCTGGAGCGACGTCCCCAGATCCTAACCAGATCTCTGCTACACAAGGCCGGGCTACCTCTGTGACTAGGTAACAACTGACACGAGTATGCCATCCCCCGGTCGTTTGCGACCTTTATTCGAAGCGCTTCTCAACCGATAACCATGAAGCAATAAGTTTGCAGCAACCACAAAGTAAGTATCTAGGCTCCATACCATGATACCACTTATAATCCAGAAGGAAATTGTAACGCCCCACCTCTATACCCACGCTAGCCAAGAACACTACGGTGTAGTGCTGTCAACTAGCACGGAGAATAAGGCTGTTGAGGAGCGACCATCCATGTAATTGCTTATCACACGGTGGCTATAAATAATCTTCGGAAACAAACATAGAAATAAGCATAACATAAATCAGTCACAGACATCCATATCACAAAGGCGGAAGAAGATATGAATATATACTAACACATGAAAGTGTACATCAGAGTGGTGGTCAGAAAGATCCACAATAATACAAAAGAATAGCAACACGTGCTATACAAAAGAATACAACTATGAGTCTATATCTCAAGTGTATACAACAAAAACTGCTAATCTAAATAGTTAGCCAAAAGTCAGAGTAGCAAATCCCGGGAAGAAGTCAAGCAGAAGCACCTGTAACATCTCGGCCTGACCCAAGTATTATTTAAGAAAATAATAAACGGATCAGTCTAGCTGTAAATATCAGATGACATGATATAAAATAAAAGATATGGCATAAACATAAAATATCCATACTGACATACTACTATAAGTATGCAAATGATGATCAACAGAAGATAATCAATAAGAGATAAATCAATATCACAAGAATCTTCTCAAAGATCCAAAGAGGGCATCATACCCTAAACTTGTACTCATAACAAGTCAATGACATAAATTCCAGAAATCAACACAAGAAATCCAGAAATCACAGAAAAAGGGAAAGAGGCCTATCACATGACGGTCCGAAGACCATGGGGAGCTACCCCATATGGGTGAGTCGGAATCACCCAGATGAGGTCTAGGCTAACCAAAAAGCAAAAATGTGTGGGTGAGTGGAATCATACAAGTGGTGTCTAGCCTAACCTCGCAAACAAAAAAGGTATGTGTGAGTGGAATCACACAAGTGGTGTCTAGACTAACCAAGAGGGCAAAAAGGTATGCGTGAGTGGAATCACACAAGTGGTGTCTAGTCTAACCAAGCAAACAAGAGACATTGCACAATTGCTAGTCTAAATCATAAAATGATCGTCATGATCAACGAGAAGTGTCAATTACACTAAGTTAGTAAATATAAAAGTTTAGTTTCATGTCCCATAACCACTATGTTAACGCTAAAATGTGAACGCTAACACCCCGGTGTGTAAAGTGTAGTTGTGAAAGCACCACCCGATAGATCGGGAAAGAATTACAAGCAAGTAATAGCAGAAAAGCAGTAAACAACAACGATTTTATAGTGGTTCGGCTTAAGGATATAGCCTACGTCCACTCTAAGTACTTTTATTAATAATCCCGTTACAAACTGATACGATTCTTCTCAAGTACAATACACTTCAAGTTACAAGTGATTTGGAACAAGTCTTAAGCTTCAATGTCGATTAGAGTTCTTAGATTCATGTTGAAGATGTGTGGTTTCTTCGTGAATTTCTTTGACGTATTCCTCTAATCTTGGAAGCTCTAAGTGTTGACGAAGTTCTCAATGCAGCAAGGTAACGGTGTGTGAAGAGAATGTGCCAAAAGTCCCTTGAATGTTGGAGGTGGCCGTGTATTTATAGGATTTTTCAGCCTTGAGTCGTGAGTCGTACCCGACTCATGCTTGACTCGTGGCCGAGTCAAATTAGGTCATGGCCGACTCATTGAACCAACCCTTGATTGCTCCACGGTTCATTCTTCTGCTGGATTATACGCCAAGTCCTGAGTCGCTTACGAGTCAACCTCCCTTGGCACAGGCACTATGGCAATGGATTACGACTCAATGGCTCTGAGTCTTGAACGAGTCATTAGTTGTGAGTCGTTAAGCCGTTAACGACTTATCAGGTGACGGTATATAAACGAAGCGGCACAGTGATCCACTTTCTTATGTCGTCACTTCCCCTGAGTCGTTTCATAAGATGAGTCGCGAACCTGTTGAGTCGTTGAACCATGAGTCGTTGTAAGCTCTGAGTCGCTGAGTCGGTAACACCCATAAGTCGCATAGCAGTTGAGTCGTTGATCCACTGAGTCGTTACAAACCTTGAGTCGTTGAAATCCTTAGGTCGGTCAGCCCCATGAGTCGCTAACTCCATGAGTCGTTAACCCGTTGAGTCGGCCAGCACCTTTAAGTCGCTACGGTTATAACCCGGTGAGTCGTTATCCCTCCTGAGTCGTTAAGTCGTAACCCTTCAAGGCCGTTGAGTCGGCAACCAGATAAGTTGAGTCGTGTCTTTCTTGAGCCGGTAGGTCGCTTCATTGGTTAGGTCGCTGACTAGTTAAGTCGCTGGCTTACTTCACTCTTTAAGTCGTATACCGTTTTGGTCCGGGCGCTGCCCCGCACCCCGCCGGGGGCGCTGCCCCCTGGACCCCTGCGACCTGACCGGTCAGGTCGAACACCGTAGGCGGTGGCGTTGCCCCCGCACCCCCACCTTGGGGGGTTGGCACCCCCCCGGACCCCTCCTCCGTAGGGGATCTTATCTGAAAATTCATTCAACAGAACTTGCTTTATTGGGAGGTTAAATTGACCATCCTTCGAGATGAACTATCATTGGCTTCTCGGTCGATTTTTGATATCACGGCCTTGCTGAAAAAGTGGAGTTAACACTTGCCCCTCGAAGTATACGCCTAGGGACTAGGTCGTGTGCTTCGATTCTTCTTAACTCGTGCTTTACTGAGCTGCTGAGCTTGTACTTAGGCAACTTTGCTTTGTTTCGACCTGAAGCTTTTTAAACTTGACCAATGCGATTCAATGGAACTTTGACCTGAACTTGCTGCATCTCTTTACAGATTATTTTAACAACCTGTTAAACGCAACATTTGCAGAAAAATAGGGCGAATATACTCATCACCGATTGCCCATATCGAGTGATGGATTAGATCAAAGAACTGGTATTTTACTGTAAGCAAATTAGTACGGTCTTGATGAAGTGTTGCGAATCAACTTTCTTGAATGAAGTATCAACACAAAGTTTACACAGTTATAACTGCTATCTGCATTGACACCGCACTTACTTTCAAATAACAAGCCTCGAATTTTTCTGAATTGACATATGCCAACCAGTATTATTTCAAGTATCGCTTTAATTACTTGTTATTTTAGTAGCTTTGCACAACACTTCACACGCTTTTTAGAAAACGTGCACCTTTACTTTTTAATATTCAGTTCTTCATATAGAATGTCTTTTCGATAAGAAGAGTAGTGGGGCAAACTGGATCTTTCCATTTCTGGGATTTTGAAAATCCGAGTTGTCCGGTACTAATTTCATCCTTTACTTTTGCAGCACTCCCATCCTCTTTCCGAATATTCCAGTCACAAGTCAATTTTTAAAAGATTAAGTGCTGTGACGGTTAAGGAGAGGAGCATTAAATTTTTTGCTGAACGATGAATTTTTGCACTAATTCGGATTTTTGCACTCTTTTTGGTCGACCTAGCTTCACGATGCCCCTGGTTTTCAAGCAGAAACTTCAGATGCCCCAGCTTTCGCAAAGGAACTTGCATCAATGGAACCTATTGCGGAAGCCTTATTGGTGTAATGTTTTACTCCATTTGACGGTGTGGCGTCATCCTTCTTGTTTTTCCTTTTGAAACCTGCACATGCATAACAAATTTTATAGAAACTTTTGTCTGTATTTGAGAATGTATTTATTCCACATTTTCATACAAGTTTCTTTATTCTCTTTGCATGATATTACAGTGAGCTTGTGGTACGTTGCTTGGGTTCTGCTTTTATTAATGTAGCAATATTATATTGCCCCATACCACAGCTCATTGTAATATTCTCCATTTTGAGGAGATTTTTTGGAGAACAATTCTTCTGTTTTTAGAAGACTTGTACTCTTACTTTAGAGAATAACTCTTCCATTTTGAGAAGGCATGCACTCTTTCTTTAGAGAATAATTTTCCATTTTTGAGGAAATATTATTCTTGCTCTGGTAGAGTGCGCCTTGTATTGGAGAAGCCTTTTTTCCCTTTTTTTTTGTTGCGCCTCGCTAGAGGGCTTTGATTTGACATTTCAACTCTAGAGGAGTGGGCATCCACAGAGATTGCACTTCAGCTCCGGTGAAATGTGCCTCTGAAGAGGTCTTTATTTGGCACTTCAGCTCTGGAGAAGTGGGCCTCCGAAGAGTTTGCACTTCAACTCTGGTGAAATGTGCCCCCGAAGAGGTCTTTATCCTCTGAAGGGTTGTGCCTTTGAGTAGGGCTTTAGTTTAAGCTTCAAACATGGGAAGCGTGCCTCATTGGAGGTCTTTAGTTTGCGCTTCAAACATGGGAAGCGTGCCTCATTGGAGGACTTTAGTTTGCGCTTCAAACTTGGGAAGTGTGCCTCATTGGAGGGCTTTATTTTGCACTTCAAACTTGGGAAGTGTGCCTCATTGGAGGGCTTTATTTTTGCACTTCAGCTTGGGAAGTGTGCCTCATTGGAGGGCTTAAATTTGCACTTCAAACTTGGGAAGTGTGCCTCGTTAGAGGGCTTAAATTTGCACTTCAAACTTGGGAAGTGTGCCTCATTGGAGGGCTTTAATTTGCACTTCAAACTTGGGAAGTGTGCCTCTTTGGAGGGCTTTATTTTGCACTTCAAACTTGGGAAGTGTGCCTCATTGGAGGGCTTTATTTTGCACTTCAAACTTGGGAAGTGTGCCTCATTGGAGGGCTTTATTTTGCACTTCAAACTTGGGAAGTGTGCCTCATTGGAGGGCTTTATTTTTGCACTTCAGCTTGGGAAGTGTGCCTCATTGGAGGGCTTAAATTTGCACTTCAAACTTGGGAAGTGTGCCTCGTTAGAGGGCTTAAATTTGCACTTCAAACTTGGGAAGTGTGCCTCATTGGAGGGCTTTAATTTGCACTTCAAACTTGGGAAGTGTGCCTCTTTGGAGGGCTTTATTTTACACTTCAAACTTGGGAAGTGTGCCTCATTGGAGGGCTTTATTTTGCACTTCAAACTTGGGAAGTGTGCCTCATTGGAGGGCTTTATTTTGCACTTCAAACTTGGGAAGTGTGCCTCATTGGAGGGCTTTATTTTTGCACTTCAGCTTGGGAAGTGTGCCTCATTGGAGGGCTTAAATTTGCACTTCAAACTTGGGAAGTGTGCCTCGTTAGAGGGCTTAAATTTGCACTTCAAACTTGGGAAGTGTGCCTCATTGGAGGGCTTTAATTTTCCTCTGAAGAGTCGTGCCTCCGAAGAGGGCTTGTGCCTCCGAAGAGTGCTTGTGCCTCCGAAGAGTGCTTGTGCCTCCGAAGAGTGCTTGGGTGTTTTCTATCTGCTTGCCCATGTCTTTTCACTGTTTGCTTCTCAGCGATTCCTTGCCATCATTTCCAAGCCCATGTTCTTTTCTTTGACGGTTATTCATTCCTTTTCTAGAGAAGTGTTCTACATTATTAAGTGAATCCACAGGGCAGACCCAAACTATTCAACTGGATGTCTGTTTGCACAAACGATCTTTATTGGTTAGCAAGAGCCTGAAACCTTCACGTTAGGAAGGTGCCCCTTTGGTGGAATCGACTGTTTGTAAGGAACACTTCTTATGCCGGAATTGAATTTGGAACTTTTCTTGCTTTGACATTTGTTTGCTGAATGATTTATGGGAATCGCTTAGCTTTGTGATATGTTGACTAGGTAAGCTTTGTTTTGACTGCCTGCAATATTAAATCGACATTTTAGCAATATATTCAAGATATTTGCATATCGAAATGAAACAAGCATTTTATAGTAATAGAAAACACCAGATTTATAGTTCCTATTATTCATTTGCAATGTTTCTACAATGGCTTTTATCACAAGAATGATACATCCATCATTCTTTTACAAGTTTGTAACATAGCCTTAAAGTAAAACATGGATGCAAGTCATTGCTGTCACAAGCTTTCGGAATTGAATCTCCGGTGTGAGGGGACTAGATGGCAGCATCTTTCAGAACAGGAACATTTCTCCCTCTGGGGATTTTCTCAAGGCATGAGCGTATCTCTCCATCTCATCACGACTTCTACCCACAGGGTGAGGGCCTCCTGTGATAGCATTAATGATATGCCTCTCAGATCCCTGCGCTGCAGTTCTTTCATTAGAGCCATATTGATGAGCGAGAAGTATTTGCCCCTGAGTGGATGAGGATGGGTCATTCCTGTCTCTTTTGACATATTGCTGGAGTTTATTCTGTCTCAATAGTTCTTCAATCAAATTCCTTAAATGACGACATTCGTTGGTGTCATGACCAGGTTGGTTGTGGAACTGACAGAACCTCCCATTATGCATAGCATTTTTCCCAACCTTCAACTCAGGTGGCTTAGGATAATCAAAAGCATCCTTGGTTGCGAGAAAGATGTTCTCCAGAGTATCAGTTAAGAGAGTAAAGTTTGAAGGTTTAAAGCGGCGAGCTTTCTTCAAGTCTCTCTGCTTTTTTCCACCATCGTTCTTCCTCTTCTGTCCTCTAGATTCTCTTTTATCAGAAGTATCACCGACATTCAAAATTTCGGCCTCGATTGCTCTTGATGTCGCAGGAAAGCTTTCCAAACGCATAAATTCATCAGCCTTCTTATAGAATTTCTCAAGTGAGTTTGGCTCCTTCATTTTTAGCCATTTACCGAATTCACTCGATTTATCGATAGCCCGCATTAGATAAGTCAAAACCATCCTTGGCTCTGCGTTCTCGACTTCAGCTAGGGCTATATTGAAACGATTTAAGAATGATCTGGTAGATTCTCCGGGGTTTTGTTCTAGACTAGAGAGAGACATTATATCCTTGGCTTTTGTAGCATATAGCCTGAACTGATCCTTGAACTTTCGTGTTAAGTCAGAGAATTGATCCACGGATCTACCTGGCAGCTTTGTGAACCAAAGTAAGGCCATTCCCTCTAAGTATACCGGAAAGTAACGACACTTGATCTCATCTGTTGCTCTTGCCCCGGTCATATGCCAATCATACTTGTACAGGAATTGGTTAGGGTCACTTGTTCCTCGATAAGCTGGGATGGTAGGAGGTACAAATTTCTTTGGAAACTCTGCCTTCAAGATTTTTTCGGTGAATGGTG
Organism: Allium cepa; assembly: GCA_030765085.1. NCBI lineage: Eukaryota > Viridiplantae > Streptophyta > Magnoliopsida > Asparagales > Amaryllidaceae > Allium > Allium cepa. The sequence continues at coordinate 217,908,021 of CM060934.1, read as the reverse complement.
TCTTACTTGGAGCAAACCCCCAATCGTTTTCATCTTCTTGCCTTTGCATGCTTTCTTTCATAATCGAGCGAACCATCCCTGATAGGTACTCCTCATCGTTCAGAGGTCTTTCTGGGCAGACGTCTGCGTCCGCTGTTCTTTTGGAAGTTTGCCTGGGCAAATCTTCGCGAACAGTTGGCTGCGGCCTTGAACCTTCAGCTTGGGAAGGTCCCCTTGCAGTGGTGTTGTCTGCTTTTTGAGGAATGCCTTTCTCTTGGGGGTCACGGGCATCTTCAGCATAGATTGTTTCATTATCCTGTCGTTGGTGATTTGCCTCAAGTAGGGCGTTTAACCTATCCATAATCAAGGCATTCTGGGCATTCTGGGCTTCCAACTGCGCATTCTGAGCATTCAATTGCTGATTCAATCCCAAAACTACGGCGTCCAATTCTGCTCGTGTAATTCCAACACTCGGAGCTGCTTCATTTGGAGCAAGAGAAGTGGTAGTATTCTCATGAGCATCACCGGATCTATCTGATCTAAGCTGTCTTCCAGTAGCCATTATCTCGGATAAACTTCTAGTCTTTAGAGAGATTCTTTCAACAAACTTTCGCGAAGCAATGGTGAAAGTATTCTCCTGAGTTCAATTCTCAGTGAAAGCACCAAAAATGTTAACGCTAAAATGTGAACGCTAACACCCCGGTGTGTAAAGTGTAGTTGTGAAAGCACCACCCGATAGATCGGGAAAGAATTACAAGCAAGTAATAGCAGAAAAGCAGTAAACAACAACGATTTTATAGTGGTTCGGCTTAAGGATATAGCCTACGTCCACTCTAAGTACTTTTATTAATAATCCCGTTACAAACTGATACGATTCTTCTCAAGTACAATACACTTCAAGTTACAAGTGATTTGGAACAAGTCTTAAGCTTCAATGTCGATTAGAGTTCTTAGATTCATGTTGAAGATGTGTGGTTTCTTCGTGAATTTCTTTGACGTATTCCTCTAATCTTGGAAGCTCTAAGTGTTGACGAAGTTCTCAATGCAGCAAGGTAACGGTGTGTGAAGAGAATGTGCCAAAAGTCCCTTGAATGTTGGAGGTGGCCGTGTATTTATAGGATTTTTCAGCCTTGAGTCGTGAGTCGTACCCGACTCATGCTTGACTCGTGGCCGAGTCAAATTAGGTCATGGCCGACTCATTGAACCAACCCTTGATTGCTCCACGGTTCATTCTTCTGCTGGATTATACGCCAAGTCCTGAGTCGCTTACGAGTCAACCTCCCTTGGCACAGGCACTATGGCAATGGATTACGACTCAATGGCTCTGAGTCTTGAACGAGTCATTAGTTGTGAGTCGTTAAGCCGTTAACGACTTATCAGGTGACGGTATATAAACGAAGCGGCACAGTGATCCACTTTCTTATGTCGTCACTTCCCCTGAGTCGTTTCATAAGATGAGTCGCGAACCTGTTGAGTCGTTGAACCATGAGTCGTTGTAAGCTCTGAGTCGCTGAGTCGGTAACACCCATAAGTCGCATAGCAGTTGAGTCGTTGATCCACTGAGTCGTTACAAACCTTGAGTCGTTGAAATCCTTAGGTCGGTCAGCCCCATGAGTCGCTAGCTCCATGAGTCGTTAACCCGTTGAGTCGGCCAGCACCTTTAAGTCGCTACGGTTATAACCCGGTGAGTCGTTATCCCTCCTGAGTCGTTAAGTCGTAACCCTTCAAGGCCGTTGAGTCGGCAACCAGATAAGTTGAGTCGTGTCTTTCTTGAGCCGGTAGGTCGCTTCATTGGTTAGGTCGCTGACTAGTTAAGTCGCTGGCTTACTTCACTCTTTAAGTCGTATACCGTTTTGGTCCGGGCGCTGCCCCGCACCCCGCCGGGGGCGCTGCCCCCTGGACCCCTGCGACCTGACCGGTCAGGTCGAACACCGTAGGCGGTGGCGTTGCCCCCGCACCCCCACCTTGGGGGGTTGGCACCCCCCCGGACCCCCCCTCCGTAGGGGATCTTATCTGAAAATTCATTCAACAGAACTTGCTTTATTGGGAGGTTAAATTGACCATCCTTCGAGATGAACTATCATTGGCTTCTCGGTCGATTTTTGATATCACGGCCTTGCTGAAAAAGTGGAGTTAACACACTAGCTTAACTTAAATATTTACGAACAAACTGTAAATCTTCACTAATAAAATTGTCACAAGAGGTTCAATCGAACAAGTCCAAGAGTTAACCGATGAAGCAAACGCAAGCGTTTCATACCACTTGTTTTACTAAGCCGTTTAATTAGATTTCTCATCCGAGTGAGGTAAAGGTTTGTATATACTAATAGATTGGAAAACGGGTTAAGAAAAGAGCTTTGTTATTAAAAATAGAGTTGAAATCCTTTTATTGAAAGAGTTTTGTTATTTACTACTAGTTTTGAAACCTTTATATTTTAAAGTGACAAATCACAGAAGCGATTGTAGAAACAATCAACCACAAAGATCACATTCGAAGATGTGATAAAAATCCAAGGAAATCAGCTTAGCAAGTTCTGCTGAATGTTTTTCAGATAAGATCCCCTACGGAGAGGGGGTCCAAGGGGGGTGGCAACCCCCCAAGGTGGGGGTGCGGGGGCAACGCCACCGCTTACGGGGTTCGACCTGCCCGGTCAGGTCGTGGGGGTCCAGGGGGCAGCGCACCCAGCGGGGTGCGGGGCAGCGCCCCGTCCAAAACGGTACGACCTAGTGAAAACAAAATGAGGTCTAACGACCTAAGGGTCTAAGGGGTCAAGCGAACTATCGGGATAAGGTCCAACGACCTACGAGTTAAAGGTCCAACGACCTATAGGGTTATAAGGTCCTACGACCTAACGAGCTAAGGCCAAACGACCTAACGACTCAAGGGTCTAACGACCTAACGACTCAAGGGTCTAACGACCTAACGACTCAAGGGTCTAACGACCTAAAAGTATAAAGGTCATGCGACCTATCGGTTTAAGAGGCGAGCGACCTAAGTGTTACGACCTAAGAGTCGAACGACTTAAGGGTAATGCGACCTACGACCTAAGCTCAAATGCGAGCTACGAGCTAGCGACTTAGCGAAGTGAGTGAGGCCGAGCGACCTACGACCTATCCCCACACGACCTAACTCCGAACACACCAAAAATGGCCAGAACGACCTAGTGTTGACTCGCGAGCGACTCAACTAAAGCGACCTAACTCCGAACGTGCCAAAAACGGTCAGAACGACCTAACAGCAGTTTCTCCCCAAAAACACTAAAATTTGGAGTTTTTCGCCAATCCAATCAAAACCAAATGCAAATGTGCATGCTAAAGCGATAGGTAATCATTCCCAATAGTCCAATATCGTTATAGACTAGAATTGTGAGATAAAAATCTCACCTTTGCACAAATTCAATGAAGAAGGAGCTTGAATCAATGGAGAAGCAACTACAAGCTAGAATCCAATGTCTTCACTTTGATTTTGGAGTTGAATGATGGATTTAAAGTTGAAATCTAGGCTTGGAGTTTTAATTTCCTCTTCCACTCACCATTAATGCAAAAGCTTCGTTGTTAGGAAGTTTATGAAGAGTGAGAAGAAGGAAGGGGGTTTGGGCTTGAGTTATAATGGCTAATCTAACCCAAAGTCCAAAGCGGGAAAAGTTAGTGAAATTCCACTAACTCCAAACATATCAATGTTTATACTTAAAAAAATTGTAAATGAAATTTTGAACTCAATGGAAGTGGTCTCGAGTCCTAATTTGACCGTTTGCAAAAAGTAGCTTTTCGGACCAAAATCCGATTAACGATAAAATATTTAAATAAAATATTTAAATATAAAATCGATAAATATGCGGGTTGTTACAGAAATGGACATACCCTCAGAGGGAGCTACTCTCAAATAACCTTGCTGCCACGATTCCTGTTTCGGCCATACTGAGTTGTGGGGTTTGACGAAGTCTCATCCACAAAGCTACGCTTTTTCACAAAGCCATGCTTTGATCAACAAATGATCAATAAATAATCATCACACAGCAACATTCAGCATGCCACATTACCAAATTAGGAATATATCGTTGATAACCTTCAACTACATAACCTCTGAGCTCGTACGTCTCAGAGAAGGGTGTTAAGCTAAAAGAATAAATTCTCCGCCACCAACAGAAATGTATTTGAAAGAAATTAGCTTTATATCTCAAAGTGTAGTGTCATACATACAACCATACAAGTCTGTTCCAGGATCGAACAGAACCGAAGGCACTTATGAAGAAGCCTTTGTAATCCGGGTATTCACAATCCCGATCGAATTTCCCATCACAAAGGAAATCTCTATACCGTAGCTATTCGGTGCGGAGACAATCGATAGGTCATCCTATCGTTTTCACAAATACCTGGTCTTCACCATCGGTCTTCAATGTGATCCATATCATCGTATCACTTATTCAGAATGGGTTATATGACACAAAGGTCCTCTCCCGGCTAATCCGAATAGTGAACGCAATATCTTTAAATCATATGGATATTGGGATTTCTATTAAGTCACAACTTATTACCCAAAACCTTTCTTTCAAATGGTTTAAACAAATTACCATTTCAAATCTTTAAACAAAAAGATTTACTTCACAAAGTTCACCCATTTTCACAAAGATCCATTCACAGATTCCCAAATAAATTTCCATTTCAATTGGACTAACTCATTAAATCTTTAAATCAAGATTTAATTTATAGCTTTCAAAACTATTCACAATTCAAGTATAATATAAAAGATACACCACTTTTATTCCAAAACAAGATTTAATCATCCTCATAAAGGTTAATTCATAGTTTTTTCAAACTATTTACAATTTCATTTCAACTTGAAATGTTTCGATACAAATTGGAAATCCTTTCATTTTATGAAAGCTATTATTACTTGAAGCAATTAGTTTTCTGTTTTGGGAAAAACTGATTACAATTACATTAGTTAAATCCATCTAAGTACAAAACTTGGATTTTTAAATTTAGATTTCCAAAACCATATTTTAAATGGTTAAAAACCCATATAAACACCATTTATAACTTGTGCAATCTTTTAGACCAAAGTTTCCAAATCATTGAATTCAATTTCAAAATATTGAATTCAAATTAAATCAAATTATTCAAATTTCAATTTTATTAAGTTATTCAAAATAACTCTTTTTTTGAAACTCATTTTCAAAAACTTCAAATTCCAATTTCAAAACTATTTTGTATTCAGGAATTCAATCTTTAAAATTTTTAAAAATCTGTGACTTAACCGATTCCACGTGAAATCCACATTTGTGTGTGTATTGTGTAGTCCAAGGGTTTAACACAATAGTGCAACAACATCCAATCATCATAGATCAAAATACAACAATATATATGACAAGCGGTATAAACTATAACGCTTATCATTCATTCACAGATCACAGATATATATCATAGATAAACAAATTACAAATCACAACACAAATCAGGATATATCACAAAGCATCACATATTTGGGATATCAAATAAATTCAATATCCAATATAATCCAAACATCCATAGATAGGATAAATTTAATTACCTGATTAATTTAAAGTCGGATAAATCTTTATGAATAAATTTTGTTAGTTATGGTAAATTAAAAATCAATTAATTACAAAAACATTTAATAAATTATCCTATAATTGATCATTAATTAACTCTTAATTAATAGTTAATACTTAATTAGTTATTCTTAATTAATTTCCATAACCAATAAATTTTCTGCCTATGAATTTCCAATAAATTTCCAAAATTATTTCCTTTTTAAATAAATTTCTTTATCTCCTCAAATCTATTGAGAAATCCAAATTTTAAATAATTTCTTCAACTTATAAACAATATTACCCGAAATCCATTTGTTTAGCCCTTTTTCCCGTAATTTGGAATTTTATTCAATATGGTTCAAAAATAACTTTATCTTTTTAAAACTCCTTTTTAATTTATCCAATTCGCAAAAATAAACTTTTATTATAAACTTTCACTTGAAATTTAAAAAATCCAATTTTATTTTATTTCGGTATCCAACGATACCAAAAATATATTCGGCTAAACCATAGCCTTCAACAATCTCAATCACAAAGATAATCACACGGATTATAAATCAACCAACACACAACATATGAAACAAAATCAAATGTTTTGAGGAATCAAGTTGGATCCCTCCAACCTGTTTCCCTGCATCCAAAAATATTAGCACAATACCAATTCCACTTCAAGGTGGAATATCGCAGTATATGGGATTTATAAATATCATCCACTATTATGCGGTGCAATAGGGTCACATCCACTATGTAATGTGGGAAATCAACTCCAAATACATATATAATACCAGTTCCACTTTGAGGTGAAATATTGCGGTATGTGGGTTTAATATAATAACCTCCGCTTAATATACGGCGTATAGGGTCTATTTCACTACAATAGATATCAGTCAGCATTCTATCACACAATCACACAATCAAGAAATTTTAAATTCAACTATTTAAAATTTAAATCGAAATACAATTTGATTGAGTGAGAAGTTCTCACCTTGAGTTTCCGATAACAGTTGTAGTGTTTTATTTCGAATAAAATTAAACGAGCGTTTAATTTTATCCAAAATTATCACTAGCTCCAATAAATCCCAATCTAGCTCCATTCCGTAGTGCTCGTCAATACGGTTCCAACGTAACTCGTTTCGTGCGAAATGGACCTCGTATGAAAACGATATTGCATTTTAAAGTTTATACGAATTATAATAAATAAATTTCAATTCTCTTTTTAAATTTTAACCCTACTTATCATTTGGGCCGTCGAGTTTTTTTATCAGATCAAGGTGTGACGGCAACGAATTTTGCCCACTCAAAAATCGACATACATACTTCAAATCGTATTCGAATGCCGTAGATTCGACCGTTCAAATCCGATTCGCCGGAGCTTATAACAACATTAAGTAAATAACACAGCGGGATAAAAAGAATAATACATTGATATATAGCATTGATACAATATCTGATACAACAGATGATACAATAGATATCAATATACATCAGAGATACAATAAAATAGCAGCGGAAAGAAAATAGATAACACTAGCAGCGGAACAAATAACTCTAAGATAGTCTCTATCTCCAATATAGTCTCCAAGAGAGAACTCCAACAGCAGCAGCTTGAACCAACATCACGATGGACTAAGATAAGCAAGTCTCGTCCACATCCAAAGACTGAAACTAGCTCCAGATAATCCACCAAACCTAACTATCTGAAAAACCCGACTCTAGACTGCTCGTGTGGAAAATAGTGAGCACCCAGAGTTTAGGAAAGGAACAATAAACTCCGGATCAGTCATGGGACTGGTGTGAGCAACAAAAACAGTTTATTTTAAAAACAACAACAAGAGAATTTTAAAGTCAATTCGTAATGCTTTTGGAAAATGAAACTACCATAAGACCTCCCACCACACACACAATGCAAACAAAGAGTTGAAGGAGATTTCTTCTTATGATAGTCAAACATGCTTACTACGCAAAATCAAATCATTTGAATTATTATTATTAGTGCATAGTGTAGAAAACATTTCGAAAGTAGAATATAAATCTTAGCCAACATACGACCATTATCGTATGCCTACTATAGCTACCATGTTGAATAGCAGGTTACCGCCACATTCCATGGCAGGTTATACAACTAAAACCGTACAAGGCTCGTATTGTTTCTTTGGATTTCCAACAAATGGTCAGGCCAAGGAACTTCCCATTGCCACACGAGAACGCCTCTGGAAGGACGTCCCCGAGAACCTAACCGGATCTCTGCCAACACAAGGCCGGGTTACCCTTAACTGGGTAACTACTGACACGAGTATGTCATCCCCCGGTCGTAACCAACCTTTATCCGGGATCCCGATAACTAACAACCACAAAGTAATAAATTTGCAGTAACCACATAGGTTAAGTATCTGGGCTCCATACCATGATACCACCTCTATCCAGAAGGAAATGAACATACCCTAAAGGGGCGCTACCCCCTAATAACCTTGCTGCATCTTTCCTGTTTTGACCATTCCGGGGTGTGAGGCTCGACGAAGTTTCGTCCACAAAACTACACTTTGGTACAAAGCCATGCTTTGGGTCAACAAATGATCAAAGTAATGATCACAAAGATAAATGATCAAACAAATGATCATATCACAAATGATCAAACAATGATCATTTCACAGCAACACTTAGCATGTCACATTACCAAATTGGGAATATATCGCTGATAACCTTCAACTACATAACCTCTGAGCTCGTACGTCTCAGAGAAGGTGTTAAGCTAAAAGAATAAATTCTCCGCCACCAATAGAAATGTATTTGAAAGAAATCTGCTTTATATCTCAAATTGTAATGTCAGGCATACAATCCATACAAGTCTGTTCCGGGCTCGAACAGAACCGAAGGCACTTCCAAAGAAGCCCTTGCAATCCGGGTATTCACAATCCCGATCGGACTTCCCATCACTTAGGAAATCTCTATACCGGAGCAACTCAGTGCAGAGACAATCGATAGGTCATCCTATCGTTCTCGCAAATACCCGGTCTTCACCACCGGTCTTCAAATGCTATCCATATACGTCGAATCACATATTCGGAATGGGTTATACGACACAAAGGTCCTCTCCCAGTTAAACCGAATAGTGAGCGAAATAGTTCAAAAGCATATGGATACTGGGATTTCAATTAAGTCACAACTTATTACCCAAAACTTTTCGCTAAATGGTTTAAAACGAATTACCATTTCCAATCTTTAAAACAAAAGGGTTTACGTCATAAAGTTCACCTAGTTTCTCAAAGATTCATTCCTGGATTTCAAAACAATTCCATTTCAATTGGATTTCTTCATTTAAATCTTTATATCAAAGATTTAACTTATATCTTTCAAAGTTCGTTCCCAATATTCTCTTTCAAAAATCGTTTCCAGATATTCATCTATAACTTGGAAGATTTTTTTAGTTTAAACTTGAAATCCTTTTAATACAATTCGAAATTCATTTCTCCTATGAAAGTATTTTATCATTTAGAAACAACAGTGTTATTTCAGAAAAAACCTTATTTCATTTATACAAGTTATAATCTTTGGGTTAATTCAAATTCTCAAAAGAACAATTCTTTAAAAATGGTTTGACTCATATATAACTAGTATAATATCGTTAAAATCCCTAGTTTCAAAATATAGAATTCAATTTCAAGTATTGAATTCAAATTTAAATCAAATTATTTAAATTCCAAAGCTCAATCAAGTTATTCAAAATATATTTCATCTTTGAAATTCCATTTCAAAAGCTTTTCACTTTAAACCCACTCCATTTCCAAAACATTTGAATTCAAATATTCAATTTTTATAAATCATTTCAAAAATCTGTGACTTGATCGATTTCCTCATGAAATCCATATTTGTGTGTGTATGGTGTGGTCCAGGGGTTCAACACAATAGTGCAACATCATTCAATCATCACAGATTAAAACATAGAAATATAGTTGATAAGCGATATAAAGTATAACGCTTATCGTCCATTCACAGATTCACAGATAATATACAAATGTAAATAATGGAATAAATCATACTCGGCACAAACCACAGAACAATATATCACAGATCAGACATGACAATCCATTCAAGGCAACTCATTAAATTCAATCATTCATAAGCAAGGTCAAGCATTTTATAATCATTTATAAGCAGGATCAATTAATCGTTTAATCCTAAGTAATTCAATTTATTTCCAATTAATTACTTATGAATTAATTATCCAATTCTGATTTATTAATCACAATTTATTTGATATAAATTAATTTATCAATCACCTTATTTAATTACATGATTCTTAATTAATCTCATTAATTAAATTATCCTTAAATTAATTACATATCTTTTAACCTTTATTTAATTCCATTAAATAATTATCTTTAAGTAATTTATTACTTTTATAAATAAGTCAACATTTAATTACATTAAATGTAATTATATCTTAATCACTTGATTAATTAACTTTAATCATTATTTATAGAAATTGACTAACCATTAATAATCCATTAGTTAATCATAATTATTTAATTAATCAGGGGTTAATTGCAACTTAATTGGTTCTCAATAATTAATAAATTTCTAATTATAAATTTTCCATTTTCATTTCAATTGGAAATCCTTTTACATAAATTTGGGAATTTATGATTCTTAATCACACATTAATTATTTCTTACTTAAACCTTAATTTATAAATTTAAACTTCTAATTAATTTCAAAATTAATGAATTTCAATTTATTAAATCTTTATTTACTTATAAGTAAAACTCATATTTATTAATGCTTTAATTAACACTTCACAAAATATATGAATGATTGATTTTCAACTGGCTTTAAATTCACCTGTTAAAGTATTACTTTTATAAAGAAATTTTAAAAGAGTTTTAAAAAAAAACAAATTCCCTTATAAATTTACGTATTTACAAATTTATTTAATTATACATTTAAATTCATAAGACTTACTTGATTTCAAAATCGAGGATTCAAAGGTAAGTTTAACTCCAGGTTTCAAAACTTTGTTTCAATTCTTACCTTACAATTTCAACTCCCATTTCAAATTCAAATCTCTTTTTTTTCTTTTTTTTTTCACTTAAATACTCGTCCACTTTTAAATTATTAAAACAATTTAATTTTTAAAAACTTTGTACATTCACAAACCAAGTTCAAACTGAACTTGAATTTATTATTAAAACTTTATTTATAATTTGAAATTAAATTTGAAAATGTCAAAAGGAATCAGAACAGGTCTCTGTTTTAACCCTGTTCAACATACCCACAATATATATTGCTTCATCCCCAACTTCCTTCAAGACATGATATTCAACGTGCACGGTGCACGTGCACCCAGATTCTGGTCATCCCTAGTTGCCGCCGCGGCCACCTACACACCGCCGTTGACCTCCTCCATCAACCCTGACCACCCAGACCCGGTTTCGAACTCGAAAACGAAATTGCGCTAGAATCCCAAACCTGGAAACACGTTCAGGTTTTGCCATCAAACCTGGAAACACGCATCGCACTCGCCGCTCTGACCACCGGGGACACCATAACTTCGGCAATACACTCGTCGCCCTTCCCTCTACTATCCCCCAAAGGTACGTCAAACTCGATGAATCCCATAGGACGAACGAATCAAAAGTTTTTGGCCTTACAAAACTAGGGTTTAAAACAATAAACGTTCGCCGCCGCCGTCACTGTGGATGATGTCACCTCCGGCCATTTTTCCTACCATCTTCATAGGCTCCTCCATCTCCACTAGCAACCTCGACCCCAATTGAGCCTCCAATCGTCTGCACTTGATCGAAATCCATTTTTCGATCAACCCATAATTGGTCTCGAATCACACACTTAAAAATCGTGAAGTTTCCACCTAAAATCATCATTTTTGATGGGAATTCAAATAATATTACTCGAATCAAAATCCATGATGTTCGAATCTCTTGCTTAAATGAAATGATGGCTGTGTTCCTATAACTCCCAGGAAGAAACTGCATTGGGCTTGTTTTAGTTCATTACTGAAACAGAGTATAGGTTTAAACAATTTTATTTAACTCATTTAAAAATCATTTTTAGCAGCAAAAGAGGAAAAGACTTTGGATTTTTGGATATAAAAAAAATATTTACTCTGTGAATCAAAATTTGGATGTACTGTGTTTCATAGTTTCCAGGAAAACAAATTTCAAATCTTGTTTGATTTATTACTGAAGCATAGTGCAAGTTAAACCACACTTTAACTTGCTTTGCTATTAAATTTTCTTTCCAAAGGAAATGGGAGGGAGGAATTTCAAGTTCCCCTGTAACTAAAATGTTGTAGGAACAGAGAGCAAGAAGAAATGTTTCCAAGAAGATCAAAACATAAGCACAGCTATTCATCCCTATGCCAAGGCTATCCATATCCATACAAGCATTCAACAAAAAAAGAAAAACTGGTTTTATAAAAATTTGAAGTTGCTCACCTGAAACTGTTGAAACAAAGATAGCAAAAGCCTAGAAGTTGATACTTGAAAACTGGAATTTTCTTTAGCTTTGATTTTTTTTCTTTTCTCTGGTTTGCTAAGTGGTTTTGTTTAAACTGAAGTTTGCTGAAGTATGAAATGGTGTTTATTTTTTTTTCTTCTTCCCTGGCTTTCATTTTTTTTTCGAATGAAATGAGAAATATGGGTGTGTGTGTATGAAGAAGACAATGTTGTATAGGGTATCATATTGTACAGGGTGATTATATTTTTTTTTTATTAAACAAGATCCGAGGATGGTGGCTACAAATCTCATTTTGTATGCTTGCATTAATTGCTTTGTACTTCTTCTTTTCTTATTGTATACTTAAATATGTATATCTGTTGTACCTTGGCCTTTCTTTTGTTGAATACTTGGATAAACTTCATTAGCAAGCTTACACATATTTATTTATTTTTTAATTTTTTTTCAAGTGCATTCTCAGCCTACACATATTCATCTTTGCTTGTACTTGTTTTTTATTTGTACTTTAGATTTATACCTGGTTTTATGCTTTGTTTGTTTGACTCGGCTAATATGTTGTTTTGCAGATAGTGATGTTTCCTTTTACTTGCTTTTACCTAGCATATTTTACTTGTTTCATTTTTCTTCCAGGTCTTTTTTTATACTGACATGTTTTCTTGACTTCTTGCCTTCATATCTATTTTATTTTTTTGTTTATATTTGTATTCGTTTGTATTTCTTACTTCTTGTCTGCATATTTTTTTTTCTTTGTTAATTCTTTGCTTTGTGCATGTACATATATTACTTTGCCTTTATTTGCTTGTCTGGGCAGACATGCATCTCTGTTGTGTACAAGGGAGGCCATAATTAATTAGTTTGTTTCCAGGCTACATTCTTTTGTTTATGTATGTATACTTTTGTTTTATTACTTGAATATAATTTCTTAACTTTGGCCTTATCACCTTAGAATATAAACACATCGGCCCCTTTTGCGAGCATCCTTATATATATATATGTTCCAAATTACATATGTGTTTCTAACTAACGTTTTATTTTTAACATTAATACTTGTCTTGTATGTCAATACAAATATTTTTATTATTATTGTAATACATTTTTTTGTATTATATTTTACTTCTCATATTTTATATAATTATAAGTTCATTTAAAGTATTTACTTAACATCAATACTCATTTTAATTCCTTTTAAAGTTTAATTATCTAATATCACATTTTAATTATATCCAAAATCCAAATACAAGTTTATTTTATATTTATTTTAAAGATATTTAAATTTAAATCCCAATTAAATTTTCAATCTATTTTATAAACATGTTCATTTTCAAATATCCAAATTAATTCTCGATTAATTAAAATTTAACTAGAATTTTATATTAGTTACCAATTATTTTCACAATTTTTATTCAAAAATTAAATTATCAATTTAAACTTAATAAAATTCGAGATCGTTACAGACTTCCCCCCTGAAAAAGAATTTCGTCCTCGAAATTCGCCAGAGAGGGATAACGAAGATTGATAAAAGATAGAGGAACAATTTCAAAAAAAAAAATTTAGTTTAAAACTAAAGTATACCTATCAACCATAACAACCAAAACAACCAATCCATCCAAACAAACAATTCTGACCAAATTGGAGTTTATGTCCCATATTAATATATCGAATTTCCTTCCGGGATCTACTAGGAACTATCAAAGATTTGAAAAGAGACGATGAACAAAGAGATTGATAAAGAAAAGATTGTTTCCACTGTTGTTACAGGGTATTGACCATTTATAGTGGTATTTCCCTGTCCCCTATCTCGTCCTCTTCTTGCACTCATACTAACTATCGGTGGATAATAAGAGAATTTATTGAGGCGTTCAAACGGATATCTTAGGGATATACTCATTCTAGGGTTTACTTCACCCTATCACTAATGAGCTACTTAATGTGTTATACTCCTGAGCTAAAGTTTCAACCTTCAGCTCTGATACCAAATGTGACGGCAACGAATTTTGCCCGCTCGAAAATCGACGTACATACTTCAAATCGTATTCGAATGCCGTAGATTCGACTGTTCAAATCCGATTCGCCGGAGCTTATAACAACATTAAGTAAATAACACAGCATGATAAAAAGAATAATACATTGATATACAGCATTGATACAATATCTGATACAACAGATGATACAATAGATATCAATATACATCAGAGATACAATAAAATAGCAGCGGAAAGAAAATAGATAACACTAGCAGCGGAACAAATAACTCTAAGATAGTCTCTATCTCCAACATAGTCTCCAAGAGAGAACACCAACAGCAGCAGCTCGAACCAACATCACGATGGACTAAGATAAGCAAGTCTCGTCCACATCCAAAGACTGAAACTAGCTCTAGATAATCCACCAAACCTAACTATCTGAAAAACCCGACTCTAGACTGCTCGTGTGGAAAATAGTGAGCACCCAGAGTTTAGGAAAGGAACAATAAACTCCGGATCAGTCATGGGACTGGTGTGAGCAACAAAAACAGTTTATTTTAAAAACAACAACAAGAGAATTTTAAAGTCAATTCGTAATGCTTTTGGAAAATGAAACTACCATAAGACCTCCCACCACACACACAATGCAAACGCAGACTTGGAGGAGATTTCTTCTTATGATAGTCAAACATGCTTACTACGCAAAATCAAATCATTTGAATTATTATTATTAGTGCATAGTGTAGAAAACATTTCGAAAGTAGAATATAAATCTTAGCCAACATACGACCATTATCGTATGCCTACTATAGCTACCATGTTCAATAGCAGGTTACCGCCACATTCCATGGCAGGTTATACAACTAAAACCGTACAAGGCTCGTATTGTTTCTTTGGATTTCCAACAAATGGTCAGGCCAAGGAACTTCCCATTGCCACATGAGAACGCCTCTGGAAGGACGTCCCCGAGAACCTAACCGGATCTCTGCCAACACAAGGCCGGGTAACCCCTAACTGGGTAACTACTGACACGAGTATGTCATCCCCCGGTCGTAACCAACCTTTATCCGGGATCCCGATAACCAACAACCACAAAGTAATAAATTTGCAGTAACCACATAGGTTAAGTATCTGGGCTCCATACCATGATACCACCTCTATCCAGAAGGAAATGAACATACCCTAAAGGGGCGCTACCCCCTAATAACCTTGCTGCATCTTTCCTATTTTGACCATTCCGGGGTGTGAGGCTCGACGAAGTCTCGTCCACAAAACTACGCTTTGGTACAAAGCCATGCTTTAGGTCAACAAATGATCAAAGTAATGATCACAAAGATAAATGATCAAACAAATGATCATATCACAAATGATCAAACAATGATCATTTCACAGCAACACTTAGCATGTCACATTACCAAATTGGGAATATATCGATGATAACCTTCAACTACATAACCTCTGAGCTCGTACGTCTCAGAGAAGGGTGTTAAGCTAAAAGAATAAATTCTCCGCCACCAATAGAAATGTATTTGAAAGAAATCTGCTTTATATCTCAAATTGTAATGTCAGACATACAATCCATACAAGTCTGTTCCGGGCTCGAACAGAACCGAAGGCACTTCCAAAGAAGCCCTTGCAATCCGGTATTCACAATCCCGATCGGACTTCCCATCACTTAGGAAATCTCTATACCGGAGCAACTCAGTGCAGAGACAATCGATAGGTCATCCTATCGTTCTCGCAAATACCCGGTCTTCACCACCGGTCTTCAAATGCAATCCATATACGTCGAATCACATATTCGGAATTGGTTATACGACACAAAGGTCCTCTCCCGGTTAAACCGAATAGTGAGCGAAATAGTTCAAAAGCATATGGATACTGGGATTTCAATTAAGTCACAACTTACTACCCAAAACTTTTCGCTAAATGGTTTAAAACGAATTACCATTTCCAATCTTTAAAACAAAAGGGTTTACGTCATAAAGTTCACCTAGTTTCTCAAAGATTCATTCCTGGATTTCAAAACAATTCCATTTCAATTGGATTTCTTCATTTAAATCTTTATATCAAAGATTTAACTTATATCTTTCAAAGTTCGTTCCCAATATTCTCTTTCAAAAATCGTTTCCGGATATTCATCTATAACTTGGAAGATTTTTTCAGTTTAAACTTGAAATCCTTTTAATACAATTCGAAATTCATTTCTCCTATGAAAGTTTTTTTATCATTTACAAACAATAGTGTTATTTCAGAAAAAACCTTATTTCATTTGTACAAGTTATAATCTTTGGGTTATTTCAAATTCTCAAAAGAACAATTCTTTAAAAATGGTTTGACTCATATATAACTAGTGTAATATCGTTAAAATCCCTAGTTTCAAAATATAGAATTCAATTTCAAGTATTGAATTCAAATTTAAATCAAATTATTTAAATTCCAAAGCTCAATCAAGTTATTCAAAATATATTTCATCTTTGAAATTCCATTTCAAAAGCTTTTCACTTTAAACCCACTCCATTTCCAAAACATTTGAATTCAAATATTCAATTTTTATAAATCATTTCAAAAATCTGTGACTTGATCGATTTCCTCGTGAAATCCATATTTGTGTGTGTATGGTGTGGTCCAGGGGTTCAACACAATAGTGCAACATCATTCAATCATCACAGATTAAAACATAGAAATATAGTTGATAAGCGATATAAAGTATAACGCTTATCGTCCATTCACAGATTCACAGATAATATACAAATGTAAATAATGGAATAAATCATACTCGGCACAAACCACAGAACAATATATCACAGATCAGACATGACAATCCATTCAAGGCAACTCATTAAATTCAATCATTCATAAGCAAGGTCAAGCATTTTATAATCATTTATAAGCAGGATCAATTAATCGTTTAATCCTAAGTAATTCAATTTATTTCCAATTAATTACTTATGAATTAATTATCCAATTCTGATTTATTAATCACAATTTATTTGATATAAATTAATTTATCAATCACCTTATTTAATTACATGATTCTTAATTAATCACATTAATTAAATTATCCTTAAATTAATTACATATCTTTTAACCTTTATTTAATTCCATTAAATAATTATCTTTAAGTAATTTATTACTTTTATAAATAAGTCAACATTTAATTACATTAAATGTAATTATATCTTAATCACTTGATTAATTAACTTTAATCATTATTTATAGAAATTGACTAACCATTAATAATCCATTAGTTAATCATAATTATTTAATTAATCAGGGGTTAATTGCAACTTAATTGGTTCTCAATAATTAATAAATTTCTAATTATAAATTTTCCATTTTCATTTCAATTGGAAATCCTTTTACATAAATTTGGGAATCTATGATTCTTAATCACACATTAATTATTTCTTACTTAAACCTTAATTTATAAATTTAAACTTCAAATTAATTTCAAAATTAATGAATTTCAATTTATTAAATCTTTATTTACTTATAAGTAAAACTCATATTTATTAATGCTTTAATTAACACTTCACAAAATATTTGAATGATTGATTTTCAACTGGCTTTAAATTCACCTGTTAAAGTATTACTTTTATAAAGAAATTTTAAAAGAGTTTTAAAAAAAAAACAAATTCCCTTATAAATTTACGTATTTACAAATTTATTTAATTATACATTTAAATTGATAAGACTTACTTGATTTCAAAATCGAGGATTCAAAGGTAAGTTTAACTCCAGGTTTCAAAACTTTGTTTCAATTCTTACCTTACAATTTCAACTTCCATTTCAAATTTAAATCTCTTTTTTTTTCTTTTTTTTTCACTTAAATACTGGTCCACTTTTAAATTATTAAAACAATTTAATTTTTAAAAACTTTATTCATTCACAAACCAAGTTCAAACTGAACTTGAATTTATTATTAAAACTTTATTTATAATTTGAAATTAAATTTGAAAATGTCAAAAGGAATCAGAACAGGTCTCTGTTTTAACCCTGTTCAACATACCCACAGTATATATTGCTTCATCCCCAACTTCCTTCAAGACCTGATATTCAACGTGCACGGTGCACGTGCACCCAGATTTTGGTCATCCCTAGTTGCCGCCGCGGCCACCTACACACCGCCGTTGACCTCCTCCATCAACCCTGACCACCCAGACCCGGTTTCGAACTCGAAAACGAAATTGCGCTAGAATCCCAAACCTGGAAACACGTTCAGGTTTTGCCATCAAACCTAGAAACACGCGTCGCACTCGCTGCTCTGACCACCGGGGACTCCATAACTTCGGCAATCCACTCGCCGCCCTTCCCTCTACTATCCCCCAAAGGTACGTCGAACTCGATGCATCCCATAGGACGAACGAATCAAAAGTTTTTGGCCTTACAAAACTAGGGTTTAAAACATTAAACGTTCGCCGCCGCCGTCACTGTGGACGATGTCACCTCCGGCCATTTTTCCTACCATCTTCATAGGCTCCTCCATCTCCACTAGCAACCTCGACCCCAATTGAGCCTCCAATCCTCCGCACTTGATCGAAATCCATTTTTCGATCAACCCATAATTGCTCTCGAATCACATACTTAAAAATCGTGAAGTTTCCACCTAAAATCATCATTTTTGATGGGAATTCAAATAATATTACTCGAATCAAAATCCATGATTTTCGAATCTCTTGCTTAAATGAAATGATGGCTGTGTTCCTACAACTCCCAGGAAGAAACTGCATTGGGCTTGTTTTAGTTCATTATTGAAACAGAGTATAGGTTTAAACAATTTTATTTAACTCATTTAAAAATCATTTTTAGCAGCAAAAGAGGAAAAGACTTTGGATTTTTGGATATAAAAAAAATATTTACTCTGTGAATCAAAATTTGGATGTACTGTGTTTCATAGTTTCCAGGAAAACAAATTTCAAATCTTGTTCGATTTATTACTGTAGCATAGTGCAAGTTAAACCACACTTTAACTTGCTTTGCTATTAAATTTTCTTTCCAAAGGAAATGGGAGGGAGGAATTTCAAGTTCCCCTGTAACTAAAATGTTGTAGGAACAGAGAGCAGGAAGAAATGTTTCCAAGAAGATCAAAACATAAGCACAGCTATTCATCCCTATGCAAAGGCTATCCATATCCATACAAGCATTCAACAAAAAAAGAAAAACTGGTTTTATAAAAATTTGAAGTTGCTCACCTGAAACTGTTGAAACAAAGATATCAAAAGCCTGGAAGTTGATACTTGAAAACTGGAATTTTCTTTAGCTTTGATTTTTTTCTTTTCTCTGGTTTGCTAAGTGGTTTTGTTTAAACTGAAGTTTGTTGAAGTATGAAGTGGTGTTTATTTTATTTTTTCTTCTTCCCTGGCTTTCATTTTTTTTCCGAATGAAATGAGAAATATGGGTGTGTGTGTGTGTGTGTGTATGAAGAAGACAATGTTGTACAGGGTATCATATTGTACAGGGTGATTATATTTTTTTTTTATTAAACAAGATCTGAGGATGATGGCTACAAATCTCATTTTGTATGCTTGCATTAATTGCTTTGTACATCTTCTTTTCATATTGTATACTTAAATATGTATATCTGTTGTACCTTGGCCTTTCTTTTGTTGAATACTTGGATAAACTTCATTAGCAAGCTTACACATATTTATTTTTTTTTATTTTTTTTCAAGTGCATTCTCAGCCTACACATATTCATCTTTTCTTGTACTTGTTTTATATTTGTACTTTAGATTTATACCTGGTTTTATGCTTTGTTTGTTTGACTCGGCTAATATATTGTTTTGGAGATAGTGATGTTTCCTTTTACTTGCTTTTACCTAGCATATCTAACTTGTTTCATTTTTCTTCCAGGTCTTTTTTTTTATACTGACATGTTTTCTTGACTTCTTGCCTTCATATCTATTTTATTTTTTTTGCTTATATTTGTATTCGTTTGTATTTCTTACTTCTTGTCTGCATATATTTTTTCTTTGTTAATTCTTTGCTTTGTGCATGTACATATATTACTTTGCCTTTATTTGCTTGTCTGGGCTGACATGCATCTCTGTTGTGTACAAGGGAGGCCATAATTAATTAGTTTGTTTCCAGGCTACATTCTTTTGTTTATGTATGTATACTTTTGTTTTATTACTTGAATATAATTTCTTAACTTTGGCCTTATCACCTTAGAATATAAACACATCGGCCCCTTTTGCGAGCATCCTTATATATATATATATATATATATATATATATATATTCCAAATTACATATGTGTTTGTAACTAACGTTTTATTTTTAACATTAATACTTGTCTTGTATGTCAATACAAATGTTTTTATTATTATTGTAATACATTTATTTGTGTTATATTTTACTTCTCATATTTTATATAATTATAAGTTCATTTAAAGTATTTGCTTAACATCAATACTCATTTTAATTCCTTTTAAAGTTTAATTATCTAATATCACATTTTAATCATATCCAAAATCCAAATACAAGTTTATTTTTTATTTATTTTAAAGATATTTAAATTTAAATCCCAATTAAATTTTCAATCTATTTTATAAACATGTTCATTTTCAAATATCCAAATTAATTCTCGATTATTTAAAATTTAACTAGAATTTTATATTAGTTACCAATTATTTTCACAATTTTTATTCAAAAATTAAATTATCAATTTAAACTTAATAAAATTCGAGATCGTTACACAAGGCCACATCTATTTTCTTCTCCAATGCATTGCTCCCAGGTAAAAATCGAACGAGATAACCAATCTTGCCGCCGTTCTACTTCCAATTTTCGCTCCGCCTATGATCGTCGAGAACTCGATCAGATTGCGCCATTTGAAGCGCCTTACCGCTGTTGACTACCGCCCAGAGCCGCTTAGAGCTCGGCCTCCCTGGTGTAGCAGAAAACATGCACGAACATGGCACCTTTGAGCCAAGATTGCCGTCGATCCACCTCTTCTTTCTCGATCATAACCATTGATCGGCTAGATCTCGATGCCCTCTTCCATTTTCTAGTTGATGGTTTTTCGAATCGTTTGACGGATTTAAAGAAAATCGAGGTGGAAGTTTCGAAAATTCTCAGCCATTGAAAAATTAGGGCCGGCTGAAGCTTAGAGGGGAGAGGGTTTGTGCAAATGTAAAGATAATGGGTCCTTTTATAGAAAATCTCCCAAAACTCTATTCATCTCCAAATTTATGAACTCCAAACGAAGCGCGCTGGCTAACTTTTCTAGGGTTTTACCCAAGTTCCGGACATAATGGAACGTGTTTCGGAAGCTAATTTGATAATATGTGCGAGTTACGGAAATAAACGATCAAATTTAAATTAAATCGTTTAAACTAATTTCTATGCGTTTTAGCTTGCCACGGACAAACCGTAAATCCGATTGACACGAAATTTGAAACCTTAAAATAATTTAACATTACAGATCCGATGAAACTAGTTTCGTCGAAATCCGAGACTGTTTGAAAAATGACTATTTTTAGTCGTCAATTAAATATTAAAATATTCAATTTCTGAAATTTTACTTTTAATTCAATTTTAAAAGTTATACCAACATTGTCCTAACTCCAATATGATTTAATATAACTTTATCAATCATTTTATTCACATTTAATCCAAATTCCAATTATTTATATAATTTCAAATATTAAATTATTGATTTAATTATCCAATTAAATCCAGATATTTGAAATTTAAGTCACTCAGCTTATTAAATTTACTTGTTAATATTTAAAATCAATTATATATACGAATTTCAAATGACAGAAATTCTTGGTCGTTACAATCTTCCCCCTTAAAAGAATTTCGTCCTCGAAATTACCATGTTAAGAAAAATGCTCCAAATTCATTAACTTTTCAAAAACAAATCGTTCCAACTTGATTTCAGATTCATTTTTAACCTCTTAACTTTTCCAAAATCTGATGGTTACACTTTTCTAGTTCAATTCTTACATTTTCATTTCAATTTAGAAATTAACTTTTCATTAACAAATATTTTTCAAGAAAATTCAAAATTTTTCTAACTTCCAAAATTTCTGGAAAATTTTGGCAGAGTCTCCTTTGTACGAAGGAGCTTTTGCAATATCACAATAGATATAAATATATATACATCGACCTACACAGTCGAAAAAACCAAAAACAATTCGTATTTCCTATTATTATTGCGTATGCGTACCTTTTTAACATTTTTAAGCAAAGCTGTTTACTATTAAGCATTTAGCGCAACCAAATCCCGCCAAACGGCAGCCCCGATACCTGTACTAACTCAATATAAACACGTAAGTGGCATATATATGAAGTTATTAACATTTTTCTCTTTTAAACAACTTATATGATTTCGACATTACTTGTAACTATTTACAACCAATTTATATTCAGTGACATTCAATTATTCATTTTCAATTAGTTTACATTCACTAATTTACATTCACATTAGTTCACCTCCAAATTAAATCAAACTCAATTCTATTCAAATTTACATATTATCAATTTGAATTCAATTACTTATCTTTCAATTTGATTAATCATTAACACTTAATGAATTTATATACAATCAACTAACAACCATCTAATAATCAAATCATAACCAACATAACCAAATTATTAAATTTATATTCAATTTGGTTCAATATCTAATTGGCTTTTCTTTCAATTATTCAACTTTCAATTACATTAACTATTAATGAATTAACATTTACATTCATTATTACTTAAGTTAAATTTCATTTCAAATTTCCACTTACATTTACTTTCACTATCCAACTTAAGATATATTCCTTTTAACTCACTTGTATTTATTTTTACTGTGCAACTTAAGTTTACTACTAGTTTAGTTCAAATTCTATTTCATTCAACTTTTAGTTAAGTCCAATTCCATATCACTTGTTCAAATTCATATCTTGTTTTGCTTAACCAAATGGCTTAACCATTTTGATATTTGGTTTTACTTATATTTTCATATTTTATAGGTTATACAACTTATCAATTTAAACTTTCAAATTCATATTATATAGTCACTTAAAAGTTTAATTTCCATTTCAGTAGCTTATCTAATCCAAATCAATTTATTTAACATTTCTTTAGTTAAATTTCAAATCACATATTTTATTATGCTAACTCAATTTCATCTCAACTTTACCAAAGTTAAATTTATTATCTCATATTATAAGTTCAAAACTCGTTTTACTTATATTCATCAATTACAACTTGGATTTTAATTTCAAATCTATTTATCACAACAACACTTAAATTTTCAATTTACTATGGTAGAAAATCCATCACACAGAAACTCAAAAATGATACTGATGATGCTGTAGTCATCACCCTTATTATTTCCCAGCAACAGTAGGGAATTCAATGCTTAATATTATTTCAAAAATTTTTCTTTTTATTTATAAATCACATTTATAAATCTTTTTCTCATATAATTTCACTATTTCACTTGTATAAGATTCATTTCAAATTCATTTTTTATTTATAACTCGTAATTACAAATATACTAGTGCGAACCTGTGCATTGCATACGGACCGCACTCAACCTCTTATCATCATAACATGTTTAAATGATTTATATGGTTCATTGATTAAGAAATTGTGATCTTTTTATCAATTTTCAAATAAGTTTGCATTTTGTCTAAAACTTGTGTATAAATCTTTGAAAACAGTAATGCAGATAGAACTGGTGCTTGATAAACAATTGCAAAATATTGAGAAAAAATGATTTCAAAGATAAAATTTCCACACAATACACATATAAATTATACACATATAAATTTATTGTGTGCATCAGCTGTTGCTCCATGCATCAGCTGTATTATATGTAACTTCATTTAGTGAGATACCTTCATCAATCATTTCCTTTAAAACTTGATGTCGTTGGTTCCATTTGCTGCTTCGGTAATAACTATCTATAAGAGCAGTGCAGGTAACAACATTTGGTTTATACTTGACCATTGATCCAAAAATGCCAAAAGCAACGTTGACATGATTCATGGGAACGCAAGTGCTGATGATGATCCCATAACTTACTATGTCTAGGTACACATTATGCAGCATCATATTATTGTAGAATGATAAGATTAGAGGATAAAGAGATTTATTTCTGTTTTGAATGAGTCTTGTGAAAAATATGCTAAATCTAAAGCATACATATTTTTTGTCTAAAGTGTTGGAACTAAAAACCATTATTCAACAATATTTATTTTACTGTGAAGAATATCATTGTATTTCTTTTACAGTCAAAGAAAATTCAATATAATAAGAATCATATAATTGTATTTAATGCTTTTGGGCTTTGTTGCTGTATTTTGGTAATGTTGGATTTCACCACACTTGACTGCAATTTGTGAAAGTAGAATCAGTGACTGGAAATTTTCAAAACAATCAACAACGTAGATTAGTTAAAAGAAATAAAGTCAAACAGATTTAATAACTTTAATAATATGAATAATCCGAAAAACTATGATTTTAAAAAAATTATTTTTAGCTATCAACAATGGATATCATTGGAAAGCATATTAAATTTAAGATTTAATAGTGAAATCGATTACTAAATCCAACTAATGTAGAAAAAATTATCACATTTGAAAGTTTGGAATAGAAAGAAATTAAAAACGTGACTGTTCATTTTTCAAAATATGAAGGAGACATGTGTGCTCTTGAAATCTAACTCAATAATAGAAATAAAGTCAAACAGATTTAATAACTTTAATAATATGAATAATTTGAAAAACTATGATTTTAAAAAAATTATTTTTAGCTATCAACAATGGATATCATTGGAAAGCAAATTAAATTTGAGATTTAATAGTGAAATCGATTCTTAAATCCAATTAATGTGGAAAAAGTTATCACAATTCAAAATTTGGAATAGAAAGAAATTAAAAATGTGACTGTTCATTTTCCAAAATATGAAGAAGACCCGTGTGGTCTTGAAATCTAAATAATAATATTATAGTATAGATTCATATAATTTCACTTCTTATATGTACAAGATTATTTCACAATTGTAAATCATTTTAACTATAATTCTATACTTATAAAATTGATTCTTTTATATAATTTATCTTTCACAATTGTTGTTTTTATTTAGATTATTCAAACAACTTTCATTAACTTATATATATATTTACGTTTTCAACAACCAAATAATTAATTTTATATACACTTTAATAATCTTTGAAAAATTATTTCCTTTATATACAAAATATAATCGAGGTAAAATTACTTCATTTACCCAATTTAAAATGATACAATGTCAACTTGCCTCGTTTAAGTGTTTAGGAAACCCTATCGATAATATGGCGTCCCACACACCGACCAGCATTCACAAACAGCTCAACGGATAAGCAAACACAATATAAAACATTTTTATATTCACTAACAAATACGCGCTCATATCTATTATTACACTCACACTCATTCTAGAGTACTACTGACTCTATTTGTAATGAGTAATCCCCAACAGAGCCAGGATTGTCACTTAACCAAATGCTCTAATACCACATGTAACGATGCAGATTTTCGACTTTCGAAAATCGACATCAGCACGTCCACTGTATCAACTGCCGAACAATCGAAGGCCAGAAAACCGAATTGATAGGGTTAAAAAGAAGAGGTAGAAGAAGACAGAAAGAAAGAAAAAGGAAACAACAGAAAAAATATCAGAATCTCACAATCACAGCGGAACAACATATAATAGATAAATGAATAATCTTTAAATCAAAGAACTATGTCAGTTTATACATTACATCATCAGCAGAGTGTACAACAACAATATACAACACAACTGGACAATTATATAAATTTGACCTTACAAGTGAATTATACAGCGGAAAAGATAATATCATATACAAGAGATACGTCTCGCCATCCCGCTCGCTACTTGAGCTCCACAGCAACCTGAAATCCAGAATGACCTGATACCCTGACTCTAGGCTGCCCGTGTGGAAAATTATGGGCACCTAGAGTTTAGGAAGAGAACAATAAACTCCAAGTCAGTCATGGGAGTGGCGTGAGAACTAAAACAGTTTATATCTTTAAAACAACAATAAAGGAAGTAAAAGACATCCGCAATGCTTTTTGGAAAATGAAACTACTATAAGGCCTCCTAGCGCACACACAATGCAAATGCAGAATTGGAGGAGATTTCTCCTTATGATTGTCAAACATGCTTGGTACGAGAAATTTCATTTGATATTATTATTAGTACATAATGCAGAAAACATTTTCGAAAATATAATATAAATCTTAGCCAGCATACGTACCATTATAGTATGCCTACTATAGCTACCACCTGAGGTGGCAGGTTATACAATTTAAAACCGTATTGGGCTCGTATTATTTTATTTGGATTTCCAACAAATGGTCGGGCAAAGGAACTTCCTGTATAAAATGGAATGCCTCTTGAGCGACGACCCCGGATCCTAACCGGATCTCTACTACACAAGGTCGGGCTACCTCTGTGACTAGGTAACAACTGACACGAGTATGCCATCCCCCGGTCGTTTGCGACCTTTATCCGAAGCGCTTCTCAACCGACAACCACAAAGAAATAAGTTTGCAGCAACCACAAAGTAAGTATCTGGGCTCCATACCATGATACCACTTATAATCCAGAAGGAAATGGACATACCCTTAGAGGGAGCTACCCTTAAATAACCTTGCTGCCACGATTCTTGTCTCGACCATACCAGGTTTTGAGGTTCGACGAAGTCTCGTCCAAAAAGCTACGCTTTTTCACAAAGCCCCACTTTGATCAACAAATAATCAATAAATAATCATCACACAGCAACACTCAACATGCCACGTTACTAAATTGGGAATATATCGCTGATAACCTTCAACTACATAACCTCTGAGCTCGTACGTCTCAGAGAAGGGTGTTAAGCTAAAAGAATAAATTCTCCGCCACCAACAGAAATGTATTTGAAAGAAATCAGCTTTATATCTCAAAGTGTAGTGTCAGACATACAACCATACAAGTCTATTCCGGGATCGAATAGAACCGAAGGCACTTCCAAAGAAGCCCTTGCAATCCGGGTATTCACAATCCCGATCGAATTTCCCATCACAAAGGAAATCTCTATACCTTAGTTATTCGGTGCAGAGACAATCGATAGGTCATCCTATCGTTTTCACAGATACCCGGTCTTCACCACCGGTCTTCAATGCTATCCATATCGTCGTATCACTTATTCGGAATGGGTTATATGACACAAAGGTCCTCTCTCGGCTAATCCGAATAGTGAACGGAATATCTTTAAAACATATGGATATTGGGATTTCAATTAAGTCATAACTTATTACCCAAAACCTTTCTTTCAAATGGTTTAAAGAAATTACCATTTCAAATCTTTAAACAAAAAGATTTACTTCACAAAGTTCACCCAGTTTCACAAAGATCAATTCACAGATTACCAAATAAATTTCCATTTCAATTGGACTAACTCATTAAATCTTTAAATCATGATTTAACTTATAGCTTTCAAAACTATTCACAATTCAAGTATAATATAAAAGATACACCATTTGAAATACTCTTTTATTCCAAAACAAGATTTAATCTTCGTCATAAAGGTTAATTCGTAGTTTTTTCAAACTATTTACAATTTCATTTCAACTTGAAATGTTTCGATACAAATTGGAAATCCTTTCTTTTTACGAAAGCTATTATTACTTGAAACAATTAGTTTTCTGTTTTGGGAAAAACTGATTAGAATTATATAAGTTAAAGCCATCCAAGTACAAATCTTGGATTTTTAAATTTAGATTTCCAAAACCATATTTTAAATGGTTAAAAACCCATATAAACACCTTTTATAACTTGTGCAATCTTTTAGACAAAAGTTTCCAAATCATTGAATTCAATGTCAAAATAACGAATTCAAATTAAATCAAATTATTCAAATTTCAATTTTATTAAGTTATTCAAAATAACTCTTTTTTTGAAACTCATTTTCAAAAACTTCCAATTCCAATGTCAAAATTATTTTGGATTCAGGAATTCAATCTTTAAAATTGTTAAAAATCTGTTACTTAACTGATTCCACGTGAAATCCACATTTGTGTGTGTATTGTGTGGTCCAAGGGTTTAATACAATAGTGCAACAACATCCAATCATCACAGATCAAAATACAACAATATATTTGATAAGCCGTATAAACTATAACGCTTATCTTTCATTCACAGATCACAGATGTGTGTGTGTGTGTGTGTGTGTGTGTGTGTATATATATATATATATATATATATATCACAGATAAACAAATTACAGATCACAACACAAATCAGGATATATCACAAAGCATCACATATTTGGAATATCAAATAAATTAAACATCCAGCATAATCCAAACATCCACAGATAGGATAAATTTAATTACCTGATTAATTTAAAGTCAGATAAATCTTTATGAATAAATTTTGCTAGTTATGGTAATTTAAAAAATCAATTAATTACAAAAACATTTAGTAAATTATCCTTTAATTGATCATTAATTAACTCTTAAATAATAGTTAATACTTAATTAATTATTCTTAATTAATTTCCATAACCAATTAATTTTCTACTTATAAATTTCCAATGAATTTCCAAAATTATTTCCTTTTTAAATAAATTTGTTTATCTCTTCAAATCTATTTAGAAATCCAAATTTTAAATAATATCTTCAACGTATAAACAATATTACCCGAAATCCATTTGTTTAGCCCTTTTTCCCGTAATTTGGAATTTTATTCAATATGGTTCAAAAATAACTTTATCTTTTTTAAAACACCTTTTTAATTTATCCAATTCTCAAAAATAAACTTTTATTATAAACTTTCACTTGAAATTTCAAAAATCCAATTTTATTTATTTTCGGTATCCAACGATACCAAAAATATATCCGGCTAAACCATAGCCTTCAACAATCTTAATCACAAAGATAATAAAACGGATTATAAATCAACCAACACACAACATATGAAACAAATTCAAATGTTTCAAGGAATCTAGTTGGATCCCTCCAACCTATTTCCCTGCATCCAAAAATGTTAGCACAATACCAATTCCACTTCAAGGTGGAATATCACGGTATATGGGATTTATAAATATCATCCGCTATTATGCGGCGCAATAGGGTCTCATCCACTATATAATGTGGGAAATCAACTCCAAATACATATATAATACCAATTCCACTTCGAGGTGAAATATCGCGGTATATGGGTTAATATAATAACCTCTGCTTAATATACGGCGTATAGCATCTATTTCAATACAATAGATATCAATAACCATTCTATCACACAATCACACAATCTGGTAATTTTAAATTCAACTATTTAAAATTTAAATCGAAATACAATTCGATTGAGTGAGAAGTTCTCACCTTGAGTTTCCGATAACGGTTGTAGTGTTTTATTTCGAATAAAATTAAACGAGCGTTTAATTCTACCCAAAATTATCACTAGCTCCAATAAATCCCAATCCAGCTCCATTAAGCAGTGCTCGTCAATACGGTTCCAACGCAACTTGTTTCGTGCGAAACGGACGTCGTATGAAAAAGATATTGCATTTTGAAGTTTATACGAATTATAATAAATAAATTTCAATTCTCTTTTTAAATTTTAACCCTACTTATCATCTGGGCCGTCGATTTTTTTCTTCATCAGATCAAGGCTGCATCTATTTTTTTCTCCAACGCGTTGCACCCAGGTAAAAATCAATCGAGAAAACCCATCTTGCCGCCGTTCAACTTCCAATTTCCGCTCCGCCTATGATCATCGAGAACTCGATCAGATTGCGCCATTCGAAGCGCCTTGCCGCCATTGACCACGGCCTAGAGCCGCTTAGAGCTCGGCCTCCCTGGTGCAGCGAAAAACATGCACGAACTTGGCACTTTTGAGAAAAGATTGTCGTCGATCCACCTCTTCTTTTTCGATCATAAGCGTTGATCGGCTAGATCTCAATGCCCTCTTCCATTTTATAGTTGATGGTTTTTCGAAACGTTTGACGGATTTGAAGAAAATCAAGTTGGAAGTTTCGAAAATTCTCAGCCATTGAAAATTAGGGCCGGCTGAAGCTTAGAGGGGAGAGGGTTTGTGCAAATGTAAAGATAATGAGTCCTTTTATAGAAAATCTCCCAAAACACTATTCATCTCCAAATTTCCGAACTCCAAACGAAGCATGCCGGCTGACATTTCAAGGGTTTTACCCACGTTTTGGCGACAATGGAACGTGTTTCGAAATCTAATTTGATCGTATGTGGGAGTTATGGAAATAAACGATCAAATTTAAATTAAATCGGTTACTCTAATTTCTATGCGTTTTAGCTTGCCACGGACAAACCGTAAATCTGATTGACACGAAATTTGAAACCTTACTATAATTTAACATTACGGATCTGATGAAACTAGTTTCGTCAAAATCTGAGACTGTTTGGAAAATGACTATTTTTAGTCGTCAATTAAATATTAAAATATTCAATTTCTAAAATTTTACTTTTAATTCAATTTTAAAAGTTTATGTAACGATCCTGGATTTTAATCGAGTGTAAATTTATAATTAATTTAATTTTTTAATAAAATTGTGGAATTAATTGGAAATCAATATGAAATATTAGTTAAAATATGAATCTATTGAGAAATATATATGTGTTAAATTTGAATTGGGACTAAATTTTAAATGCCTTAGAAAATAAATTTGAATTTGAACTTCATATATATACATGTGAATATATATGTATATGTGCATATATTGGATTTGAATTTAAAATTTTAAGTTAAAGAAAGAATTAAATATGCATGTACACTTAAAAACAAAGCTAAAGTATAAACTTGTAAAGCAAGACAAAGATCTCAGCCACCAAAACAAAGAGATCAGCTGAAGTCAAGCAAACAAAGGTATATTCAAGTACAAAACAAAAGTAAAGTAAGATATGTCTTTAAAATAGTAGACATAAGCAGGTTACAAAGCTAACTAAATAAACAAACAATAGGACTTTATATTTCTAAGTGTGCAGGCAAGAAAGAGTAAGTATAGAAAGTATATAAACAAACAAAGTAACAAAACAAATGCAAAGATAAAGCTAAAACAAAGATATGCACGTAAATAAAATAAGAAAACAAAAGTACAAGCTCATAAATGCAGCCCCAAACATGTTATCTCAGCCGAAATAGCATCATGTATACAAGTTGTATGTAATAAAAAAAAAATGAGATAAGTATAAGATTTGAAACAAGACACTTTTACATTAAATGCTAGCAAACCAAAGTCAAGTTTCAAGTTGTATATTGTACCTGTTGATATCTTTTCAGCCTCCATAATGTTGCACAAAAATTAACCTCACTTGTATTGATTTTATCATTTGCAACTTGTTTATAAATATTAACCTGTAAACTCATTCTCATATACATCAACTTCATTTCTATTCGTCCATCAAAAAAAAAAAAACTCAACAAAATGAAAGCCTGGAAAAGAGGAAAAAATTTAAAATAAAATCAAAGCTACAACCTGAAAGCAATATAGATTCACAAGTTTAAGAGCCTATTGTATAATATGTAGTTCATGCAAGATCAAGCTTCAACGAGCTTCAGATTTAAAAAGTTTCAAAGTTCAATACAGAGTAAACAAAAATAAAATCTAGATCAGTTTGCAAAGGAGCATCTCAAGCAAGTGTTCAAGCTTTCAAACTGAACAATAAAAATGGAAGCTTGCAATTTTCAAACCTGGTCTCTGTCTTCAACTTAAATGTGAGTAACTTATTCTTTTTAGATACTTTTAAAATATAAAACTGTTGCTTATATATATAGGTATATCTATGAGTAGCAATTAGTTTTTCCTACTTGAAATTTGTTGCATTGGTTCTGTGTATCTATGTTGTTCATCTCTCTGCTTAGTTCCAGAGTATCAGATCACCAAGAAAAAAAATTCATTTCTTCCTCTCTGATCAATGTTAAGCCTTGCTTCCAAAAACAAATATGTATGTTTTAGTTTGGGTTGCCATCTAAAAATAGTTGCATAACATAAAAATGCATATAGAATGAAAGCTCAAGTTTTTACAGTGAAGGACTTTGTTTCTGGAAATTTCCAGTATCATAAAACATTGGTTCAAGTTTGTAGTTTGAATCCTTACATGAAACGATGATTTTTAAGGCAAATTTGGTGATTTTTTTTAATGGTGAGTTTCATGAGCAGTTTGGAGATGAGAGTGTGAGGCATTTTGATCGAATTCAGGTGATTGATGGAACTGGGGTGGTCGGGGTCGTGTGTGAAGGTGGAGGAGCGTACCACGGTGATGGGAAAAATAATGGGAGGTGGTCACGACTTCGGAGGTGACGGCGGCGATAGAAATTAGTTTTTATACCTAAATTTTCCTGTGGCTAAATTTTAGATCGGCGCGATCACGGTGGGGCATCGAGTGATGCGGGGTTTTGGGAAAAGGGGGCATGGTGGGTGACGATGCCGTGGCTGGCGGCGTTGAGCCTCTGATGGCCGAAGGTGCGATCGCGAGGTGTTTTTGTTTAATGGGTTTGAGTTCAGGTTCGAACGAAAGGCCAGATTCGTGATCTTGTGTTTTTGCATCGAAGTGAGCTTTGCTTTCGAGTATAGGGGAGTTTCGCGATGTGTGAGTGGAGGCGAACTTCGCTAGAGCGACGGCGGCCGGTCGTACACGTGCACGTACACGGCTATGGGGGTGTCCAGATGATTGTGATTTGGGGAAGAAGCAACGCGACTCGAAGTCGTTCACGAGAAAATGAAGCTCGAGCTCGAAGTTGAACTCGAGTTATTTTGGCATGATACCGGGTAAATTTTTAACACTTAAACAAAAATTTGAAATTTATAAGGCTCGGGTAAGTTTGGGGAAAGACTCGAAGTCGTCTTCGGGTTGAACGAGGTTTGGCTCGAAGCAGGGCCCGGGTAGTATAAAAACAGTTTTCAAAATTTTAAAACAAAATTCAAGTTTTAAACAATTTTAACTTATTCTTTTAAATAATTGTTTTATTTAAGTATGGGATCGGTTTAAAGTTTAAAAGTAAATTATTTCAATTAAATTAAGTTTTAATTAAAGATTTAATTAAAAGGGTTAATTTATTAAAGATTTAATTTATGTAATTGTATAAATTAATGTGATAAATCAAAAGATTCTTTAATAATTAAAGGTTAATTAAGTACTGATAAAAAAAATTAATTAATTTGTTAAGAGCTAATTTATTAATGATGAATAATTAAAGGATAATTATTTAATTAAATATTAATAAATGATAAAATTGATTTAATCAAGTGATTAATCAATATTTAATACAAAGCATAATGTGATTAATTCAAAATGGTAATTAATTTGAGATTAATTAATTAAAGGTTAAATTTAATTTAATGAAATTGATTAAGGAATGATAATTAATCAAGGAAAAATTAATTAGAGTAATTAATTAAAGATAATTAATTAAATGGTTAATTAAATAATTAATGATTAATTGTTTAATAATTAAAGGTTGATAATTAAAGGTTAATTAATTTATTATTAATGGATAATTAGTAAAAAATTAAAGAATAATTAATCAAAATGATTTGTAAATTATTAATGTTGATTAACCAGGATTTATAATTCATAAGAAATTAATCTGATTTAAATTAATCAGATAATTAACTGATCTTACTTACGAATATTTGGATTCTATTGGATGACTTGATTGTTGATATCCCTGATTTATGATGCTTTGTATATATCCTGATTTATGTTGTGATCTGAAATTTACTTATCTGTGATATATATCTATGAATATGTGAATGGACGATGAGCGTTATAGCTTATATCGCTTATTAACTATATTTCTGTGTTTTAATCTGTGATGATTGATGATGTGGCACTTTTATTGTGTTAAACCCCTGGACCACACATATACACACACAAATATGGATTTCACGTGGAAATCGATTGAGTCACAGATTTTTGAAAATAATTTTGAATTTGAATTTTTTTAAAATTCAAATGGTTTGAAAATAATATTGGGTTTAAAGTGAAAATCTTTTGAAATGGAATTTCAAAGACGAAATTTATTTTGAATAACTTGATAAAGTTTGAAATTTAAATAATTTGATTTAAATTTAAATTCAAAATGTGAAACTAAATTCTATAATTTGAAACTAGAGATTAAAAATGTTATACCAGTTATATATGGGTTGAACTGTTTTAAATGTATTGATTTGAGAATTTGAATTTAAATTCAAGGGCTTTAACTCGTGTAAATATAATTGGATTTTTCTGAAACAAAAACTATTTGTTTTCAATTAATTAAAGCTTTCACAGAAGTAATGAACTTCCAATTTGTGTTAAAATGATTTCTAGTTTAAAATGAAAATGATTTCCAAGTTATAGAAACGGTTTGAAAGCTATAAGTTAAAATCTTTGATTTAAAGATTTAACAAGTTAATACAATTGAAATGGAATTGTTTTGGAAATCTATGAATTGATCTTTAAGAAATGAATCTTTTTGTTTAAAGATTTAAAAATGGTAATTTGTTTAACCATTTGAAAGAAAGTTTTGGGTTTTAAGTTGTGGCTTAATTGAAATCCCAATATCCATATGTTTTTGAAATATTGCGCTCACTATTCGGTTTAGCCGGGAGAGGACCTTTGTGTCATATATCCCATTCCGAATATGTGATACGTCGTTATGAATTGCATTTGAAGACCGGTGTTGAAGACCGAATATTTTTGAAAACGTAAGGACAACTCGTCGAATGTCTTTGCATCGAATGGCCCCGGTATAGAGACTCCATATGTGATGGGAAGTCCGAACGTGATTAGTAAATATCCGGATTGCAAGGGCTTCTTTGGAAGTGCCTTCGGTTTTGTTCGAACCCGGAACAGACTTGTATGGGTTGTGTGTCTGACACTACACTTTGAGATATAAAGCAGATTTATTTCAAATACATTTCTGTTGGTGGCGGAGAATTTATTCTTTTAGCTTAACACCCTTCTCTGAGACGTACGAGCTCAGAGGTTATATAGTTGAAGGTTATCAGCGATATATTCCCAATTTGGTAATGTGACATGCTGAGTGTTGCTGTGAAATGATCATTGTGTTGATCATTTGAGATAGGATCATTTGTTTGATCATTTATCTTTGTGATTATTACTTTGATCATTTGTTGACCCAAAGCATGGCTTTGTATCAAAGCGTGGTTTTGTGGACGAGACCTCGTCGAGCCTCACACCCCGGAATGGTCAAAACATGAAAGATGCAGCAAGGTTATTAGGGGGTAGCACCCCTTTAGGGTATGTTCATTTCCTTCTGGAAAGGGGTGGTATCATGGTATGGAGCCCAGATACTTACTCATGTGGAAAACACTCTATTTACTATAGTGTGATGTTGGTTATCGAGCGCTCGGATAAAGGTCCTAAAGGACCGGGAGGTGGCATACTCGTGTCAGTAGTTACCCAGTTAGGGGTAACCCGGCCTTGTGTTGGCAGAGATCTGGTTAGGTTCTCGGGGACGTCCTTCAAGAGGCGTTCTCATGTGGCAATGGGAAGTTCCTTGGCCTGACCATTCGTTGGAAATCCAAAGAAACAATACGAGACTTGTACGGTTTTAGTTGTAGAACCTGCCATTTAATATGGTAGCTATAGTAAGCATACTATAATGGTACCTATGCTGGCTAAGATTAATATTCTACTTTCGAAATGCTTTTCTGCACCGTGCACTTATAATAATAATATCAAAGAAATTTTCTGCGTATTAAGCATGTTTGACTATCATAAGAAGAAATCTACTCCAAGTCTGTGTTTGCATTGTGTGTGTGGCGGGAGGTCTTATGGTAGTTTCATTTTCAAAAAGCATTGCGAATTTACTTTAAAATTCTTTTATTGATTGAATTAAAAGATAAATTGTTTTTGTTGCTCACACCAGTCCCATGACTGATCCAGAGTTTATTATTCCTTTCCTAAAACTCTGGGTGCTCATTATTTTCTACACGAGCAGTCTAGAGTTGGGTTTTTCAGATAGTTAGGTTCAACGAATTATCTGGAGTTAGTTCAGTCCTTGGTTCGCACCAGTCTTGCTTAGCTTGGTGCATTGTTATGGGGAGTTCGAGCTATTGCTGGATTGGTTCTTGGAGATGGAGTTCAGATTTGGAGTTCTTCCTTGAAGACTATCTTAGAGTTATATTGTTCCACTGCTGATGTTATCTGTTTCTTTTCCGCTGCTATTTTTCTTGTATCTCTGTTGTATTAGTGCTGTATATCAATGTATTATTCTTTTTATTCCGCTGTGTTATTTACTTAATGTTGTTATAAGCTCCGGTGAATCGGATTTGAACGGTCGAATCTACGACATTCGAATATGATTTGAAGTATGGATGTCGATTTTCGAGCGGGCAAAAACCACATTCGTTACATTTGGTATCAGAGCTAAGGTGAAACTTTAGCTCAGGAGTATAACACATTAAGTATCTCATTAGAGATAGGGTGAAGTATCCCTAGAATGAGTAATCCCTAAGATATCCGTTTGAATGCCTCAGTAAATTCTTTTACTATCCACTGATGGTGAATATGAGTGTAAGAAGAGGACACGATAGGGGACAGGGAAGTATCACTATAAATGGTCAATTTCCTGCAACAGTGGAAACAATCTTTTCTCTGTCAATCTCTTTGTTCAGCGTCTCTTTTCAATTCTTTGATAGTTCCTGGTAGATCCAGGAAGGAAATTCGAGATATTAATATGGGACATAAACTCCAATTTGGCCAAAATTGTTTGTTTGGATGAATTGGTTGCTTTGGTTGATATGGTTGATAGATATACTTTAGTTTTAAACTGAAAAAAATATTGAAATTGTTCTTCTATCTTTCATCTATCTTCGTTATCTCTCTCTAGCGAATTTCGAGGACGAAATTCTTTTTAAGGGGGGAAGTCTGTAACGATCCCGGATTTTAATCGAGTGTAAATTTGTAATTAATTTAATTTTTTAATAAAATTGTGGAATTAATTGGAAATCAATATGAAATATTAGTTAAAATATGAATCTATTGAGAAATATATATGTGTTAAATTTGAATTGGGACTAAATTTTAAATGCCTTAGAAAATAAATTTGAATTTGAACTTCATATATATACATGTGAATATATATGTATATGTGCATATATTGGATTTGAATTTAAAATTTTAAGTTAAAGAAAGAATTAAATATGCATGTACACTTAAAAACAAAGCTAAAGTATAAACTTGTAAAGCAAGACAAAGATCTCAGCCACCAAAACAAAGAGATCAGCTGAAGTCAAGCAAACAAAGGTATATTCAAGTACAAAACAAAAGTAAAGCAAGATATGTCTTAAAAATAGTAGACATAAGCAGGTTACAAAGCTAACTAAATAAACAAACAATAGGACTTTATATTTCTAAGTGTGCAGGCAAGAAAGAGTAAGTATAGAAAGTATATAAACAAACAAAGTAACAAAACAAATGCAAAGATAAAGCTAAAACAAAGATATGCATGTAAATAAAATAAGAAAACAAAAGTACAAGCTCATAAATGCAGCCCCAAACATGTTATCTCAGCCGAAATAGCATCATGTATACAAGTTGTATGTAATAAAAAAATTAAAAATGAGATAAGTATAAGATTTGAAACAAGACACTTTTACATTAAATGCTAGCAAACCAAAGTCAAGTTTCAAGTTGTATATTGTACCTGTTGATATCTTTTCAGCCTCCATGATGTTGCACAAAAATATAACCTCACTTGTATTGATTTTATCATTTGCAACTTGTTTATAAATATTAACCTGTAAACTCATTCTCATATACATCAACTTCATTTCTATTCGTCCATCAAAAAAAAAACTCAACAAAATGAAAGCCTGGAAAAGAGAAAAAAATTTAAAATAAAATCAAAGCTACAACCTGAAAGCAATATAGATTCACAAGTTTAAGAGCCTATTGTATAATATGTAGTTCATGCAAGATCAAGCTTCAACGAGCTTCAGATTTAAAAAGTTTCAAAGTTCAATACAGAGTAAACAAAAATAAAATCTAGATCAGTTTGCAAAGGAGCATCTCAAGCAAGTGTTCAAGCTTTCAAACTAAACAATAAAAATGGAAGCTTGCAATTTTCAAACCTGGTCTCTGTCTTCAACTTAAATGTGAGTAACTTATTCTTTTTAGATACTTTTAAAATATAAAATTGTTGCTTATATATATATATAGGTATATCTGTGAGTAGTAATTAGTTTTTCCTACTTGAAATTTGTTGCATTGGCTCTGTGTATCCATGTTGTTCATCTCTCTACTTAGTTCCAGAGTATCAGATCACCAAGAAAAAAAATTCATTTCTTCCTCTCTGATCAATGTTAAGCCTTGCTTCCAAAAACAAATATGTATGTTTTAGTTTGGGTTGCCATCTAAAAATAGTTGCATAACATAAAAATGCATATAGAATGAAAGCTCAAGTTTTTACAGTGAAGGACTTTGTTTCTGGATATTTCCAGTATCATAAAACATTGATTCAAGTTTGAAGTTTGAATCCTTACATGAAACGATGATTTTTAAGGCAAATTTGGTGATTTTTTTAATGGTGAGTTTCATGAGCAGTTTGGAGATGAGCGTGTGAGGCATTTTGATCGAATTCAGGTGATTGATGGAACTGGGGTGGTCGGGGTCGTGCGTGAAGGTGGAGGAGCGTACCACGGTGATGGGAAAAATAATGGGAGGTGGTCACGACTTCGGAGGTGACGGCGGCGATAGAAATTAGTTTTTAAACCTAAATTTTCCTATGGCTAAATTTTTGATCGGCGCGATCACGGTGGGGCATCGAGTGATGCGGGGTTTTGGGAAAAGGGGGCATGGTGGGTGACGATGCCGTGGCTGGCGGCGCTGAGCCTCTGATGGCCGAAGGTGCGATCGCAAGGTGTTTTTGTTTAATGGGTTTGAGTTCAGGTTCGAACGAAAGGCCAGATTCGTGATCTCGTGTTTTTGCATCGAAGTGAGCTTGGCTTTCGAGTATAGGGGAGTTTCGCGATGTGTGAGTGGAGGCGAAGTTCGCCAGAGCGGCGGCGGCCGGTCGTACACGTGCACGTACACGGCTATGGGGGTGTCCAGATGATTGTGATTTGGGGAAGAAGCAACGCGACTCGAAGTCGTTCACGAGAAAATGAAGCTCGAGCTCGAAGTTGAACTAGAGTTATTTTGGCATGATACCGGGTAAATTTAACACTTAAACAAAAATTTGAAATTTATAAGGCTCGGGTAAGTTTGGGGAAAGAGTCGAAGTCGTCTTCGGGTTGAACGAGGTTTGGCTCGAAGCAGGGCCCGGGTAGTATAAAAACAGTTTTCAAAATTTTAAAACAAAATTCAAGTTTTAAACAATTTTAACTTATTCTTTTAAATAATTCTTTTATTTAAGTATGGGATCGGTTTAAAGTTTAAAAGTAATTATTTCAATTAAATTAAGTTTTAATTAAAGATTTAATTAAAAGGGTTAATTTATTAAAGATTTAATTTATGTAATTGAATAAATTAATGTGATAAATTAAAAGATTCTTTAATAATTAAAGGTTAATTAAGTACGGATAAAAAAATTTAATTAATTTGTTAAGAGCTAATTTATTAATGATGAATAATTAAAGGATAATTATTTAATTAAATATTAATAAATGATAAAAATTGATTTAATCAAGTGATTAATCAATATTTAATACAAAGCATAATGTGATTAATTCAAAATGGTAATTAATTTGAGATTAATTAATTAAAGGTTAAATTTAATTTAATGAAATTGATTAAGGAATGATAATTAATCAAGGAAAAATTAATTAGAGTAATTAATTAAAGATAATTAATTAAATGGTGAATTAGATAATTGAAGATTAATTGTTTAATAATTAAAGGTTGATAATTAAAGGTTAATTAATTTATTATTAATGGATAATTAGTAAAAGATTAAAGAATAATTAATCAAAATGATTTGTAAATTATCAATGTTGATTAACCAGGATTTATAATTCATAAGAAATTAATTTGATTTAAATTAATCAGATAACTAACTGATCTTACTTACAAATATTTGGATTCTATTGGATGATTTGATTGTTGATATCCCTAATTTATGATGCTTCGTATATATCCTGATTTATGTTGTGATCTGAAATTTACTTATCTGTGATATATATCTAGAATCTGTGAATGGACGATGAGCGTTATAGTTTATATCGCTTATCAACTATATTTCTGTGTTTTAATCTGTGATGATTGATGATGTGGCACTTTTATTGTGTT
Source organism: Allium cepa (assembly GCA_030765085.1). NCBI lineage: Eukaryota > Viridiplantae > Streptophyta > Magnoliopsida > Asparagales > Amaryllidaceae > Allium > Allium cepa. Next base: position 217,867,787 of record CM060934.1, on the reverse strand, counting down.
AAACCCCTGGACCACACATATACACACACAAATATGGATTTCACGAGGAAATCGATTGAGTCACAGATTTTTGAAAATAGTTTTGAATTTGAATTTTTTTAAAATTCAAATGGTTTGAAAATAATATTGGGTTTAAAGTGAAAAGCTTTTGAAATGTAATTTCAAAGATGAAATTTATTTTGAAAAACTTGATAAAGTTTGAAATTTAAATAATTTGATTTAAATTTAAATTCAAAATGTGAAACTAAATTCTATAATTTGAAACTAGGGATTAAAAATGTTATACCAGTTATATATGGGTTGAACTGTTTCAATGTATTGATTTGAGAATTTGAATTTAAATTCAAGGGCTTTAACTCGTGTAAATATAATTGGATTTTTCTGAAACGAAAACTATTTGTTTTCAATTAATTAAATCTTTCACAGAACTAATGAACTTCCAATTTGTGTTAAAATGATTTCTAGTTTAAAATGAAAATGATTTCCAAGTTATAGAAACGGTTTGAAAGCTATAAGTTAAAATCTTTGATTTAAAGATTTAACAAGTTAATACAATTGAAATGGAATTGTTTTGGAAATCTATGAATTGATCTTTAAGAAATAAATCTTTTTGTTTAAAGATTTAAAAATGGTAATTTGTTTAACCATTTGAAAGAAAGTTTTGGGTTTTAAGTTGTGGCTTAATTGAAATCCCAATATCCATATGTTTTTGAAATATTGCGCTCACTATTCGGTTTAGCCGGGAGAGGACCTTTGTGTCATATATCCCATTCCGAATATGTGATACGTCGTTATGAATTGCATTTGAAGACCGGTGTTGAAGACCGGATATTTTTGAAAACGTAAGGACAACTCGTCGAATGCCTTTGCATCGAATGGCCCCGGTATGGAGACTCCATATGTGATGGGAAGTCCGAACGTGATTAGTAAATATCCGGATTGCAAGGGCTTCTTTGGAAGTGCCTTCGGTTCTGTTCGAACCTAGAACAGACTTGTATGGATTGTGTGTCTGACACTACACTTTGAGATATAAAGCAGATTTCTTTCAAATACATTTCTTTGGTGGCGGAGAAATTATTCTTTTAGCTTAACACCCTTCTCTGAGACGTACGAGCTCAAAGGTTATGTAGTTGAAGGTTATCAGCGATATATTCCCAATTTGGTAATGTGACATGCTGAGTGTTGCTGTGAAATGATCATTGTGTTGATCATTTGAGATAGGATCATTTATTCGATCATTTATCTTTGTGATTATTACTTTGATCATTTGTTGACCCAAAGCATGGCTTTGTATCAAAGCGTGGTTTTGTGGACGAGACCTCGTCGAGCCTCACACCCCGGAATGGTCAAAACAGGAAAGATGCAGCAAGGTTATTAGGGGGTAGCGCCCCTTTAGGGTATGTTCATTTCCTTCTGGAAAGGGGTGGTATCATGGTATGGAGACCAGATACTTACTCATGTGGAAAACACTCTATTTACTATAGTGTGATGTTGGTTATCGAGCGCTCGGATAAAGGTCCTAAAGGACCAGGAGGTGGCATACTCGTGTCAGTAGTTGCCCAGTTAGGGGTAACCCGGCCTTGTGTTGGCAGAGATCCGGTTAGGTTCTCGGGGACGTCCTTCCAGAGGCGTTCTCATGTGGCAATGGGAAGTTCCTTGGCCTGACCATTCGTTGGAAATCCAAAGAAACGATAAGAGACTTGTACGGTTTTAGTTGTAGAACCTGCCATTTAATATGGTAGCTATAGTAAGCATACTATAATGGTACCTATGCTGGCTAAGATTAATATTCTACTTTCGAAATGCTTTTCTGCACCGTGCACTTATAATAATAATATCAAAGAAATTTTCTGCGTATTAAGCATGTTTGACTTTCGTAAGAAGAAATCTCCTCCAAGTCTGCGTTTGCATTGTGTGTGTGGCGGGAGGTCTTATGGTAGTTTCATTTTCAAAAAGCATTGCGAATTTACTTTAAAATTCTTTTATTGATTGAATTAAAAGATAAATTGTTTTTGTTGCTCACACCAGTCCCATGACTGATCCAGAATTTATTGTTCCTTTCCAAAAACTCTGGATGCTCATTATTTTCTACACGAGCAGTCTAGAGTTGGGTTTTTCAGATAGTTAGGTTCAATGAATTATCTGGAGTTAGTTCAGTCCTTGGTTCGCACCAGTCTTGCTTAGCTTGGTGCATTGTTATGGGGAGTTCGAGCTATTGCTGGATTGGTTCTTGGAGATGGAGTTCAGATTTGGAGTTCTTCCTTGAAGACTATCTTAGAGTTATATTGTTCCGCTGCTGATGTTATCTGTTTCTTTTCCGCTGCTATTTTTCTTGTATCTCTGTTGTATCAATGCTGTATATCAATGTATTATTCTTTTTATTCCGCTGTGTTATTTACTTAATGTTGTTATAAGCTCCAGCGAATCGGATTTGAATGGTCGAATCTACGGCATTCGAATACGATTTGACGTATGGATGTCGATTTTCGAGCGGGCAAAAACCGCATTCGTTACAGTTTACAAACATTGTTCTAACTCCATTATGATTTAATATAACTTTATCAATCTTTTTTATTCACATTTAATCCAAATTCCAATTGTTTCTATAATTTCAAATATTAAATTATCGATTTTATTATTCAATTAAATCCAGATATTCGAAATTTAAGTTACTCAACTTATTAAATTTACTTGTTAATATTTAAAATCAATTAAATATACGAATTTCAAATGACAAAAATTCTGGGTCGTTACATTGTGTTACCTTTTGGGTGTTATTTCAATTATGTGGTAACAATCACATAAAAAGGTGAGATGAGTAGTGAATGTTTGTTATTAATGTAACATCAAGATTTTAATTATCGAATTTCGGTGATGTTTTAGGCCTTGGTGATTTTACAAGTTATCTTGTATACCAGGAGATCTCAAACAAGATGAATGCATCTCGGGCATCTATCTTGAATTTATATTTGTATCTTAATGTTCATCATAGAACCATCATGGAATATGTATGTTAAAATTGGTATAATCAAAATGGTATTTATGAATTCTATAATAAAAAGGAATAATCTTAATAATTGATTTGCATATTATACCATTGTTATCGGTTTCTTAAAAGAACAATCGTATATAAAAGAATTCTACATAGTACATTCAAATTATGAATCATGAGCATAAATTTGATAACATATAATGTTAAAATTAAAACAGAAAAAAAATATAGAATATGAGAAGAGTTGCAGTATTAAATATTTGTATACCTATGTTACTACAGCTCATACTTTGGCCAGCGTATGATGTTTTGCTACTTCTTTTCTAAAACACGATACACTAGTGTTCGAAAACAGTGCCCACCCGATTTGGTACATTGATGTTGACGTTCTCAATTTTCAATTTCACGTTTTGAAACATATAATCTGATTTTTTAAATGTTCATTCTTAAAACGCTAAGTGTATGAAATTACTATTTATTAAGTAATGTTTATTTGCCTTGTGGAACACACACTCACAAAGAATGGAAAACAACTTTAAATCAACATTCGATAGACTACAGTCTAGTTGCCTACGTTTTAATCTTTTGACTACAATAATAAAGTAGCCTACATACATTTATGAGATACGTATTTACACTTGTATACTTCTCTCTTGTTTCACAACTTTTTATCATTTTGTAAATTTGTTTGATTTAGATTGCTATTAATTATAAATTATAACTTGTTCTAATTAAGCCTTACTCTAACTTATTTTATTTTGTACCTTATAATTTTCCACTCTTGTTGTCGTTCTACGTACCAAATTAAATCTTGTACCAAGTAATGTAGGTATGTACAGATCAAAAATGTATTTCAAAAAAGATCATAGAATAAAACACAAAAAGAAAAGTTAACTTTGAGTGGATAAAAGCATTAGTTTTTTATAATTCTTAATAAGTCATGTATGTATCACAAAACATCTAAAATGAGCATGATAGTCAACCATAATAAAGTAAAGTTTCTACAGATAATATTTGTATTGTAACATGAAGTATACTAATCGAAAAATGTTTTTATTAGTCTATTTTAGAAAGATATTCTTCATCGGACCTGGAAACAGATTACGATGTTAATGGTGTATCTTCATGTTACATCATGTATAACTCATCTATTTCTTTTGCTCCTAGTTTCCCCTTTTTAGATGATGAGATTCTGCATGTGATGCTTCTTCTTCCCTTGTTTATTTAGATCTTCAATACACAAGTTTTGTCCGTGATTACCCTTTTATTACAAAATACCTTCTAGCAAATAATTAGCATTATGCATATCTCTCGTTTTGAAAGCGTGATTAACATAAATGCCTACTTGTCTACTTGTCTGTATGAGCCTCTTTTGGAAGAGATCATTTGTCATTAATTTAGTAATTTAAAATAAATGGAAATAACAGGTGTCTATTTGTATTATTTTTTATTACAAATATGTAGGCCCCACATAAACATGAGAAAAGCTATCATTTATAGTTGTTGCTTTATTTACTCATACATGTAAAGCAAGTATTTATACCAGTTTACTTAGTGCAATGTATCCTAATAAATTTTGTATTCTAATAGGTTGCATCTCGATGCTGCGGTTAAGGTACATATCCTATCTACTTTTGCATATTCTTTGTAGCACATATAACTATTATGCAAATCCTATATGAGTTATTTTCATACTTCCCATGCTAAAAAATGCACATCAATTAAATTTAATTTTGATAACCCTATATTGGTTAACTTAATGTTGATAGCTACAATAAAGTTGCTACATAACGATATTCAGAGTCAAGTTCTAATGCCGATGGATATGCTTTACAAGCCCTTCCGTTTTGGCATGTTTTGTGGTTTTGTGTTTTACTTATACTAATGCACTTGCAAGCTTGCTTGTTTTAGCGTGTCAATTCATATGATGTTGTACTAATGCTAATGAGCTTACTAGTCTACTAGTTTGTAGTATATCATTTCGTTTTTCTTCCTTTTCTTATGAATACTATTTTTTCTCAAGAATGGTGCTTCCGAATTATACAAGAAGTTGGATGATCATAAGTCTGTTAAAGGTAGAAGACGAGATGCAGTTATTGCTAGCTGCCTTTACATTGCATGTCAACAAGGGTCTTCCTCTCGGACTGTACAAGGTAATGCCTTTGTCTTCACTTGCATTGAAGATATAACAATAACACATATGCATGTATGTGTGTGCTCACTTTTGCTTTACGCAAAAATAGAAATTTGCGCGGTTGGAGAACGAGCTACAGAGGAGGAAATCGATTGGGAGAAAGAATCTATTACAAAGCGCCTCGTTACAATTCAAACAATTAATCTTTTGCTTAGTCTACATTCACCTCAAATTTTCTCTCTTTATTTTGGATATTTGGATTATGCTTTCTACGGTCTACATCGCTACTGAAATTCTAGCATAAGATAAAAGGATAACTGGTCAACATTGCCTTTTAATTTTGGACATATGAGTTATGGGATTAGAGTTAAAATTATTAGGAAATGCTGTAAAAATATTAAATGGAAAGAATTAAAATATAAATAATACAACAAATTTTGTTACAAAAGATAAAATAAAATAATACAACAAATTTGATTGTCGTATGGTGAAAGAATCAAACTGAGAATGGAGTGGTGATATCTATAAATTATGAAAAAATAGCAAATGACATGACGGGGGAAGCTAAGGAAATTTCAAGGGATTTTAAGGCAAAAAAATTTTGCGTTAAAGAAACATGGTGGTGTGAGAGAAGATTGACAACAAGCTATATAATCAAAGGGATTTTTTTAAATGGTGAAATACTGTACACAACAAGAATATTTTAAAAAGAAATAAAATGAAAGTAAATCAAACCGAGTCATTAACACTGTCAAACAAAATGTTTACACGTACATATGACAAGTTAGATTCAAACAAGGGAAAAAACATATTTATAAATTGGCAAAAATATGTATAAATCAACTCAAGCTTTGGAAGACCAAAGATGCATTAAAGATTTAGACCAAACAAAACGCGTCCCATTCATAATCCCTTTAGTTTCACCTTCGATTGCAGTTATCTAAATCAAACATAATCTAATATATATATATATATATATATATATATATATATATATATATATATATATATATATATATATCGCATACTCTTATTTCCTTTTCTTCCTTCATCATCTTACTACATAATTAATTAAGTGATTGAGTGTATAATCTTAATCCACGGACCCAACAGTACTTTATCATTATTATCGCGGATAATAATAAAAAGAATGGGAGTTACAAATTATGGATGGTATAGTGGATAGACTAATCTATAATTAAAAATCGAATAATCAATTTCTCAAAATCTCAATTTGATTTAAGTTTTAACTAGAGTAACAGATGAATCTTTCATATATACAAGTGTAGAAAAGAAGATTCTGGCAAGGAGTAAGGGAAAAAAAGCGCGAAGAAGTAACACTCTGGACCAAAATGGACATAAGTATTGTTGTTTAGAAATTTTGGTAAATGCAATTAATTTGTGTCTAGTTTGTAATCCTTTTTAATCTCACCAATCAATTGGGTTAATTAAATTATACGAAATCTTACATATATTTTAAATGCACACTCTTATTACTTCTTGCCGCATCACCTATAGGTTGGCTGAACGATTCAATTAACTTCCATTATATATATTCTTTCCTTTTATTGCATACAGTAAATGAGATAACATTTAGATAGATGACATAATAGTGCATATGTGAGTAAATGAGATAATATTTAGAAAGGAGGAAAAAAAAGAAGGTAGGCCTAATTGAAGTGGGTAGGAAGTACTAAAAACGGTCAAAAAATCTGGATGTAACCAAAGATACAACTGAAGATAAAATATCTATAAAAAAGATTATCCATTTGGTTTAACCCCAATCAGTCGGAAAAGACGAGAGGGTTATGATGCTAAAGTTGAACATAACATTTGTTAAATGCTAAGGATGTTTAGGTTTCGATGATTATCTGAATTGAATCTTATACAGAGACGTTTTTGTTGCTCTATTGGCATGAGTGATCAAGCAATCAAAGCCGCTGAGGAAGCTGCTAAGAAGTGTGAAAACTTGATATTAGGTAAAATTTATGTTAGAATCCATAATGCATTTTAATTCTAGAACTTGCAACAATTATAAAATGCATCCATCTCATTAACTTGTTTAGCCTAAAATAGAAGTACTTATGACCCTACATACTTAGAATTCCCCTCAACCTTAGCCCTCATTCCTTTATTTATATGTCTTTCTTGTTCAGAATTTTATGTTTTCAAATTAAGCGAGCAACACTACTTATTTTGATAGCATAGATTTATTTGCTATGAATGCTACGATGAATGCTAAAAAGATTCCAATGAATGCATAAATATTTATTTTGATAGCAATCATTTGATTTGTAATAATGTTGTGTTATCAATAAACATGTTGACATGCATTAGTTAAAACTTGCAGTTGTTCGTCAGTACAAATCATAAGATTTATCTACTAAGTGTATACGAATTTCCTAATGGAAAACATAGTATTAGTGCTTTGCTAGCTTAAAAAACTAGGTGGATGCAAATGTATGCTCGTTTTTTATATTCCCTTTTTTGAAATTTGATAAGGCCTATAATCTATAAATAAAATGGCTTGCTTATACATGTGTTGGTTTTAGCCATTTTACACTGTGACGTAGCGGAAAATACCAATTGACGCGGCAGATCTAGATTTGATACCAATAGACGCAGCTTATATTAGGATCTTTCTCACGAAATGATGATTTTGTGTCAAATAAACCGATAGAACGATAAATGCTCAATTCCGTTGATCGTGACGATGCCGGAATCTAGCTATCTCCAACCCGTTGATCTCGTAAGATGCCGTGTTGAAAGATCTACAATTCGATCATTGATTACTCGCAAGTGGTACCGAGAATTGGCTTCAACTTCGTTGATTCGCGCATGAATAACCCGAAGATGGAAAGTAGAAGGAGATCACACTCAACTTCCAACATTGGTGGCCAAAGCACACGCATAAACTTCATTTCAAAAATCAACACCCTTTTACAAATGACAACCACCCCTATTTATAGGGAATTACACAAACAGCAGCGACTCAGGACAGACGACTCACGACTTAACATATACAAGTTACAATATTACTCGACTTAACGACGTACGACATACGACTCAACGACATACGAGTTACAACATCACTTGACTTAACAACAGTGCGACATTACAACAGACGACTTAACAACTTACGAGATGCAACAGCACACGACTTAACAACAGATGACATAAGAAAGTTACAACATAATACGACATAACAAGATACGATTTACAACATACAAGTCACAACACAACAACAATGCGACATAAGAAACATGCGACTTAACAAGGTAGCATCGCTTCAGGTTGTGACTTAAGGACTTAACAGCTTGAGCGACATAACAGCTTGAGTGACATAACAGCTTGAGCAACTTATAGTGAACGACTTATAGAAATGCAGCTTGATTTCTTCAGTCGTTATCTATAAGGCGCGGGCTTGACTCGTAAGCGACATAATGAGGCGGGTGACAAAAGGAGGCAGGCGACATAAGACATAAGTTGACGTCATGGTGCGCTGCATCATCCTCCCCTGGTTGAAAAGAATTCGTGCCCGAATTTACACTGTCCTCTTCTTCGACGTGCTTATTCTCATGATATGGAATCAAGTGTTTGACGTTGGAAACGTCAGCAGTATCGATATGATCCGGCAATCTTAACTGATAAGCATTCTCATTAATCTTCTTTACAATTTCCAAATGACCAATCTTTCTAGCAGCTAGTTTGTTGTAAGTACCAATAGGAAATATATCCTTGGTCAATACTGCATATACAAAATCTCCTTCTTTGAATTCAACATTTCGTCGTTTAATATCTGCGGATTGCTTATATTTCTCATTCGCCTTAAGCAATCGTTCCTGCACAACCTTATGGCACTCTTGCAATTCATTCACAAAATCACTAGCTCGTTTGATCACTCCTTTCTGCTGTGGTATGTAGATAAATCTAATGGTCCCTTTGGAATTGTTGAGTAAACGACCTGGAATGGACTGAACCCAGTGCTATGATTAACTGCATGGTTGTGTGCAAACTCAGCTTGACATAGTTTGGAATCCTAACTCTTCAAATTGTCAGTCACGAGGCATCTCAATAGATTACCTAGGGATCTATTCATAACTTCTGTCTGTCCATCCGTCTGTGGATGATAAGCACTACTAAATTTCTGCTTTGTCCTGACCATTCTCCATAGACTCATCCAAAAATGACTCAGAAAACGAGTGTCTCTATCCGATACAATAGATTCAGGCAACCCATGAAGACGATAGATCTCTCTGAAGTATAATTATGCGACATTAACGACATCTGCAGTCTTTTTGCATGCGATAAAATGCATCATTTTTGAAAACCGATCAACCACCACGTAGATAGAATCATTACCGCGTTGCATTCTCGGCAATCCCAATATAAAGTCCATACTAACATCCACCCATGGTTTAGAAGGTATAAGCAACGACATGTATAAACCTGCATTTGTCATGGTCCCCTTTGAAACTTGACAAATATGGCACCTCTGAACGAACCTTTCAACTTCCTTCCTCATTGACGACCAAAAATAAGACTTTGAGATAAACTGCATAGTACGGTTGCGGCCCACGTGTCATTCTTCATGTAATTCTTCGATAATTTTCATTCGCAGACTGCAATCTGGAATACACAACTGATTTCCTTTGAATAGAAAACCATCAACCGGCATATATCCATCCGTGTTTCCCTGCTTGACTTTGTCTAGGATCTTGGAAAAATAAGAATCTGAAGTAAGAAAATATGGAAGTAAGTCAAAACCCATCACCTCTACTCGCATGGTTGTTAGTAAATTCTCCCTCCGACTCAATGCATCGGCGACGCGATTAGTTACTGCAGACTTATGCTTTACGACGAATGTTAATTGTTGCAAATAAGCTACCCACGATGCATGCCTAGCTGCAATTTTATTCTGCCCTTGTAGATGTTTCAATGCTTCATTGTCCGTATACAAAACAAATTCTTTGTGGAACAAGTAATGTCTCCAATGCTTCACAGCCTGTACAATAGCATAAAATTCCACATCATAAGTATTGTATCTCATCTTTTCCCTAGAATGTTTTTCACTGAAATAGGCAATTGGACGACCCTTCTGACTCAACACTCCTCCAATTCCAACTTTGGATGCATCTGTATGTAACTCAAATAGTAACTGAAAATCTGGCAACACTAGAATTGGTGTTGAGGTTAAAAGTTCCTTGATCTGTTCAAAAGCAGATCCTGCCTCTTTCGTCCATGAAAACTGCTTTCCTTTCATACAATCAGTAACAGGAGCCATTATACTGCTAAAGTGCGGTATAAATCTTCGATAAAATGATGCTAACCCATGGAAACTTCTGACTTCTGTTATAGTTTTGGGCTGTGGCCAATTTCTGATTGCGGCTACTTTACTCTGGTCCACATGTATCCCTTCCTTGGACACGACATAACCCAGAAATAAAATACTTGGTGTCATGAACACGCATTTCTTCATCACTGCATAGAACTGTTCTTGACGAAGAATAGTTAACACCTTTCGCAAGTGTTGAATGTGCTCCTCTGTGCTAGCACTATATATCAAGATATCATCAAAGTAAACTACAACAAACTTCCCAATGTAAGGTCTAAAAATTTGATTCATCACCCTCATAAATGTACATGGTGCATTAGATAGACCTAATGGCATGACCAACCATTCATATAATCCTTCCCGAGTCTTGAATGTTGTCTTCCATTCATCACCTGGTCTTATTCGAATCTGATGATAACCACTCTTAAGATCGACCTTAGAAAAGATTACAAACCCACTCAGTTGATCCAATAGATCATCAAGTCTGGCATAGGAAACCTGTATCTGACAGTTATTTTGTTGAGTGCCCTGCTGTCTGTACACATTCTCCATGAACCATCTTTCTTTGGTACCAACAGAGCTGGTACAGCACAAGGACCGAGACTCTCTCGAACACGCCCTTTCTTAAGTAACTCCTCAACCTGTCTCCTCAACTCTTCATGCTCTTTTGGACTCATATGTAACAACCCGGTTTTTTTTTCGCATCAATTAATAATCGATATCTAGACAATTAATATTGTTGCAAATTGCCATTTGAAGTTTTTTAATTTGAATTTAAAATTCTTTTACAAATTTTTAGTAAAATTAAAGGGCTTTAAAAAATTATTTGACCCACTTTTCTTTGGTGCCGTGATAATTATTCACACCGGCCCAATAAACCCCCTTTCCTCCATCTTCATTTTCGTTCGACCCGACCCCATTTCTCATTTTCATTTTTTTTAAACCCTAAACAAAACGATATAATGGCTGCCGTTCGTCTCCCTTTTGAAATTTAGGGCTTCGGCAATCGTCGTCTTCAACTCGATCGAGTTCAACTTCGATGGAGCATGGAGCCTTCACACGTCTTCGGGCTTCAGCAATCGATCCCCCAATTCGTACGGCTACTTCAAAAATAGGTCGAGCCGCCTTCACTTCCAAAGCATAGGTGAGTAATTTATGTTACTCACATCTTATTCGAACTATTCGAATTCGTTTGCTTGTTTGATTTCGTGGTCTTCGGCTTCGATTTGATCTTTGCTCGATGTTGATAAAATTTGCCATAACTTCGGCCCTTACTGTCTTTAGTTGAGAACTTGAGCATTATTGTTTTGTTTCCACTGACCTGTATATCATCATCTTCAAAACTTGCTATATTTTTTTTTGGGTGGAGATTTGTTGCAGTGGTCATGTGAACTGATGCTTTGTTTTGAACTCAAACCCACTGAGCATTATTGTTATACTTGAACTTTATGTGTGCTGTCCCTTGCACCATTCATCAGTTGTATCCATTATGTTGGTTGCGATTTGTGACATTCAAGTCAGTTGCACACTTAATTCATATGGTCTGGGTTCTTCCCTGACCTATACACTTTGATATTTTTAGACCACTGTCTTGCATTGGTCTGCTACTTTATTTCTTTGATATTGTGCATGTTTGAGCCTTGATTTGTCACTAGTCCATGCCTTCTTGTTCTTCTTTATAACTGTGAGCATTCCAACCTGCTACCTCTGTTTTAATTTCTTTTTGCACTGCACCAATTATGTCGACTTGAACATCTCGTTGATATGTGCATTAACCCTGAGTATGCTTCATCTTGCATCACTGTATATCCATACTGTTGGCATTCATATGTTTACAAGTACATTTCATATACTTGTAGCCATTGATGCAAAATTCAGTTGCCTTCTTCTGGTTCATTTCATTTTGGAACCATTGCTTTGTGGCCCTTTTCACTAGTGTTTTTCACTGTTGCATTGTTTGGGTGTTTGTTGTACATATGAAATTGATTCATATGTATGCTAGGCAATGTTTACATTGCATTGCCTTATTTTTATGCTTTCTTCTTTAGCCTGTACCTACCTGTTTGTATTTGCAGTGCTATTTTGACATTGTGTTTATTTTGTTACACTAGTGACAGTGTTTGGCATTCTTCAGTTTGGTGGTGTCACTCTTGTTTACATAAATAAGTGTGGTTATACTACATATAATTATGTAGTTCACGGCTTCATGTATTTGGGGTTTACTTCTTTGATATTGAGGCTACACTTGAGTCTTGTTTAATTCATTGAGGCACTGTGCATTGTTGCCAGTTGCTTCTCTCTGTTCACTTGATCTACTGCAGTGTGCATATGGTTATTTTAACCATTTCATTTTGTACCTGAGTCACTGATGTTGGTTTGCATTATTTTGTTCATTTGGATTTAACAATCTTGTTGAGTTCACTTGAAATCCCTGTATGCATGTCATATGGGTTTGCTTGTGGTACACTGTACTACATTCCTGAGTTAGTTATTGTCATTTTCTACATATTTATATATGTGGCCTTGTACTATTTGATGGCATTTGGATTGATTTTCGAATTACAACTGAGTTGAATCCGGTGACTCGGGTTTGATCTTTTGTTTGCTTGCGAATTTTTATTGGGTACATCATCACTGTGGTGGCAAGGCAGTGCACGCAAGCGTGAACTGCAGCCACACGGTATTCATTGGGTACATCATCACTGTAGTGGCAAGGCAGTGCACGCAAGTGTGAACTGCAGCCACACGGTACTGCTTTTATTGTTATTTCTTTTGCTTTTGATTTATGGATCTATTTCGTATTGCATATGTTGTAGTGGCGAGGCAGTATACGCGTGCGTATACTGCAGCCCTACTCGTGTTGACCTTTTAATTGATGTTCCAATTGATTTGAATTGGTTCGCGTTATATTTACCGTTATCCGATTTCTTATTTAAGAATCGGATAGGTAAATTTACTTCTGTGACTGTCGTCTATTCATTATTTAATTATTATTGCTTCTGTGCACTAATAACTAAGTTTGAATTAGACTGACCCGGGTATTATTTTCTTTTGAATGTAATACTCGGGTCAGACCCGAGTTATTTCAGGTTGTAGACATTCTGCTTTGGGATGCTGCTTGAGCTATGAAGACTTTTCATATCTTTTGGAGTTGTCGAGTCATAGTATAGGTTGATATATATTCATGTATATTATTCGATAATGTACTTGTATATATAACTTCCTGAGTCGACTGTTGTAGTTGTATCACATGTACCGTGTCAAATGTATTGTAACTGACATCGGTTATTATATATATATATATATATATATATATATATATATATATGAGACTTTCTGTTTCATTTGTGTTCCGCTTTTATATTATCTGTGTTATTATTTTATATATTTTTCCTAGACTATTATAGCCACTGTGTAGTAGCTTTGAGTTTGCATCGGCATGTTGGATTTCCTCCTGAAATGAAATGCACGTTTTTACTATCTGGCATATCGGTGCTCGCACAAAGCAATTACACGGATGGTCGCTCCTCAACAGCCTTATTCTCCGTGCTAGTTGACAGCACTACACCGTAGTGTTCTTGGCTAGCGTGGGTATAGAGGTGGGGCGTCACAGCTTGGTATCAGAGCCTGGGGTTTAGGACGAATATAAAACATAACTTAGATGGAACATGTGTTAAAACTATTTGTCCATGTTTTATTTCACATCTTTGTCTAAGATCATCTTTGATAGTTAGGTATAAATTCCTAACTCTTTTTCATGAGCATTGCTGCTATTCTCTGTTGCGTTTGCTCATTTGAGTATGCACTGCTAAGTATCATTGTGTATATGCTCTACCAAGTTGCATATTGCTGCAACTCGTACCCACTTCGATTTGAGCTCGCATTGTTTTTTCGAACTGCTGTATCTATGCATTCTTATCTCTGATTCGTGTACTGGATGGAGTCTTCATGCAATTGGGTTTTGGGTATCAATCTTTGAGACAAATTGAGTTTCAATTGTCAACTCTGTCTGCTTATCCATGGTTTGTTGGTTTTCATGTGCCTCTCTGATAGTTTTAAAATTTCTTTGGTATAAAAGAAATTGTATTGGACTTTGCCTTGTCGATATCGACGTTGACTTGACTTTTACTTTTGTTAAAGTCATTCATGCATTTATGCTCGTTTTGCTTCGTTTTTCCAATTGTTGATCGATTCTTCTTTTCCGATTAGTTGTTATCACCTTTGTCGACTTTGATAACTTCTATTTCAGGAATTTTTGGGTATTCCTACTTTGATGGATTGGAATCGAATTCTTCGGATTTTATTCACGTCTTCGAATGTGAATCTTAGTGAATTCATTTGGTCTCCAAATTTAATCGATTCTTGTTAATTCCCCGATTTTTTGCTATCATTTATTAGCAACTTTGATGATCTTTTCTTCGGGATTTTTGTGAACATACCTTTTGATGGGTACAGTATCGATTTCTTTGGATTCTATTCACATCTTCGTATGTGAATTCTTGTGATTGATTGTTTCTACAATCATTTTTGTGATTTGTCACTTTAAAAATATAAAGGTTTCAATACTAGTAGTAAATATCAAAACTCTTTTAATAAACAATTTCAACTCTATTTTTAATAACAAAGCTCTTTTCTTAAACCGTTTTCCAATCTATTAGTATATACAAACCTTTACCTCACTCGGATAAGAAATCTAATTAAACGACTTAGTAAAACAAATGGTATGAAACGCTTGCGTTCACTTCGTCGGTTAATTCTTGGACTTATTCGATTGAACCTCTTGTGACAATTTTATTAGTGAAGATTTACAGTTTGTTCGTAAATATTTAAGTTAAGCTAGTGGTTATGGGACATGAAGCTAAACTTTTATATTCACTAACTTAGTGTAATTGGCACTTCTCGTTGATCATGACGATCATTCTTATGATTTAGACTAGCAATTGTGCGATGTCTCCTTTTGGTTAGGCTAGACACCACCTGTGTGATTCCATTCACACATACCTTTTCGGTTAGCCTAGACACCACTTGTGTGATTCCACTCACACATACTTTTCTTTTGTTTGCGAGGTTAGACTAGACACCACTTGCGTGATTCCACTCACACATACCTTTTTGATTTTTGGTTAGTCTAGACCTCAATCTGTGTGATTCCGACTCACACATGTGGGGTAGCGCCCCACGGCTTCAGGCCATTCGTGTGTCAAAATTAATGGCTTGCAACCATGAGATAGCGTCTCGTTATGCGTTGCACGTGCTGATGAATTTTCATGCTCTCATGTAGGTGATTTTTCGTGCTCCCATTCTCGCATTGCATTGCACGTGTTGATGAGTTTTCATGCTCGCGTGTAGGTGAGTTTTCATACTCCCATTCTCGCTTTGCGTTACATGTGCTGATGAGTTTTCATGCTCACGTGTAGGTAAGTTTCCATGCTCCCGTTCTCGCTTTGCATTGCACGTGTTGGTGAGTTTTCATGCTCACATGTAGGTGAGTTTTCGTGCTGCCATTCTCGTTATGCGTTGCACGTGCTGATGAATTTTCATGCTCGCATGTAGGTGAGTTTTCATGCTCCCGTTCTCGCTTTGCATTGCACGTGTTGATGAGTTTTCATGCTCGCGTGTAGGTGAGTTTTCATGCTCCCGTTCTCGCTTTGCGTTACATGTGCTGATTAGTTTTCATGCTCGCGTGTAGGTGAGTTTTCATGCTCCCGTTCTCGCTTTGCGTTACTTGTGCTGATGAGTTTTCATGCTCGCGTGTAGGTGAGTTTTCATACTCCCATCTGAGTTTTCATACTCCCATTCGAGTTTTCATACTCCCATTCGAGTTTTCATACTCTCATTCGAGTTTTCATAATCTCATCTTGTGATTTCTGGATTTCTTGTGTAGTCTTCTGGAATTTGTGCTTCACCAATTTTCGTGATTTCTATTGATAAGTTTTATCAATTTTTGTGCATTGGTGAATTCGTGTGTCATTGACTTGTTATGAATACAAGTTTAGGGTATGATACCCCTTTCTATCTTTGAGAAGATTCTTGTGACACTTTTGATGAATGAAAATTCACTTATCGAAGTTGCTACTGATATCGCTGTTTTAATCACGTGTTTTAAAAATTGTTTCAAAATAAAAATCGTTTTCAAAATTTTTATAGTTTACACTTTCAAAAGAATGAGGAAGCGATTTAAACGTTTCAGCAAAATCGAGGACTATGACCCCTTTCTTTTACTGATTCGTTTAATTCCGGACTTGTCCGTTTGAGGTTGAAAAATTTGTGAATTCCTTTTATGAAATTAAAAGAATATTTTGTGATTGTATTGCCCATTGAGTGCTTTAAGAATTATGGTCGATGTGCTTGATCAACGTTATCGATAGGAATCTCCTAGACGCTTTGATGAGACAATCAGACACAGTAAATTGAATTTCAAAATGTAAATTTTTCTGAAAAGACAATTACATAAAGTAAATCGTAAATTTCGAAAGTTTTATCTTTTCGGGAAAGAATATTATTTGAAACAACTCTTTTTCGATACTTCTATTCTTGCGATTCCCGAAGGGAACCAAGACTTCATCGTTTGTACCAATGCTAATCGTATTGGTTTGCATGCCATTCTCTTGCATAAGAGAACGTGCTGTCTCTTGTGTTTCTAAATCATTAATGCCTATTGAGACTAGATATGACACTCATGATCTAGTGCTCTTGGCTATTGATTTCGTTCTTCAAAATTTGGCATCATTATTTTTGGGTGAGAAATTTGTTCTCTACCCTGATCATGAATCTTGGGAATATTTATTTTCTCATAAGGAACTTAATTTGCATCAACCACGTTGACTCGAGTTCCTTACATCTTATGATCTTGATATTATTTACCACTCCCGGATGGGAAATCGTGTTGCCGATACACTTAGTCGTAGGCAAAAAGTGGTTCTTTCTTTGGTGATGTCCGTATGGAATCATCTTTTTACCAAGTTCATCAGACATTTCGATGTACTTCGTTTTATTGAGCTTCGTCTCATTCCTTTTATGGACTTGAGTTTGATGTTCTTTTATGGTGATCGGTTCATTGGACGTACTGTTTTTGTACTACGTCGGCGTTCCGAATTAATGAAGCTTTGATTCAACTGGCATATGGTTATTGTACTACGCTGTTGTTCCAAATTACTCGTGTCTCACCTATGATAGGTGTTGTGCGTTTCAGTCGGTCGGGAAAGTTAGTGCCTCGATATATTGGGCCATTTCCTATCACTGAACGTATTGGTTTCTTGGCTTATCGCCTCTTATTACCGGCTCAATTTTTTGTTATTCATGACGTGTTTCACGCGTCTTCCTTCTACGGAAATGCCTTAAGGATTCCGATTTTATTCTTGAGCCCGGTATTATTGAAGAAATTGAAGTTTCACCACATTTGACTTTGAGCAACATTCTATTCACATCAATGTTTCGGGGGTTCAGCACCTTCGAAATAAAGATGTTCTTCTCGTGAAAGTTCAGTGTTCTCTAGTTCTATGGATTTCACTTTGGAATCCAGAGAATTCATCGAGCAAACACGTTCTGGCTTTCTCTTTCATACTCTATATGGTGAACTTCTTATTTTCAAATTTCGTCATTTTGTGATGATATGCTTTTATGGTTGTTACCTTTTGTCCATTTATTCCTTAAGATGGCGAGGACGCAATTTCTTTAAGGAGGGGAGTCTGTAACAACCCGGTTTTTTTCCGCATCAATTAATAATCGATATCTAGACGATTAATATTGTTGCAAATTGCCACTTGAAGTTTTTAAATTTGAATTTAAAATTCTTTTACAAATTTTTAGTAAAATTAAAGGGCTTTAAAAAATTATTTGACCCACTTTTCTTTGGTGCCGTAATAATTATTCACACCAGCCCAATAAACCCCCTTTCCTCCTTCTTCATTTTCGTTCGACCCGACCCCCTTTCTCATTTTCATTTTTTTTAAACCCTAAACAAAACGATATAATGGCTGTCGTTCGTCTCCCTTTCGAAATTTAGGGCTTCGGCAATCGTCGTCTTCAACTCGATCGAGTTCAACTTCGATGGAGCATGGAGCCTTCACACGTCTTCAACAGCTAGGGCTTCGGCAATCGATCCCCCAATTCGTACGGCTACTTCAAAAATAGGTCGAGTCGCCTTCACTTCCAAAGCATAGGTGAGTAATTTATGTTACTCACATCTTATTCGAACTATTCGAATTCGTTTGCTTGTTTGATTTCGTGGTCTTCGGCTTCGATTTGATCTTTGCCCGATGTTGATAAAATTTGCCATAACTTCGGCCGTTACTGTCTTTGGTTGAGAACTTGAGCATTATTGTTTTGTTTCCACTGACCTGTATGTCATCATCTTCAAAACTTGCTATATTTTTTTTGGTGGAGATTTGTTGCAGTGGTCATGTGAACTGATGCTTTGTTTTGAACTCAAACCCACTGAGCATTATTGTTATACTTGAACTTTATGTGTACTGTCCCTTGCACCATTCATCAGTTGTATCCATTATGTTGGTTGCGATTTATGACATTCAAGTCAGTTGCACACTTAATTCATGTGGTCTGGGTTCTTCCCTGACCTATACACTTTGATATTTTTAGACTACTGTCTTGCATTGGTCTGCTACTTTATTTCTTTGATATTGTGCATGTTTGAGCCTTGATTTGTCACTAGTCCATGCCTTCTTGTTCTTCTTTATAACTGTGAGCATTCCAACCTGCTACCTCTGTTTTGATTTCTTTTTGCACTGCACCAATTATGTCGACTTAAACATCTCGTTGATATGTGCATTAACCCGGAGTATGCTTCATCTTGCATCACTGTATATCCATACTGTTGGCATTCATATGTTTACAAGTACATTTCATATACTTGTAGCCATTCATGCAAAATTCAGTTGCCTTCTTCTGGTTCATTTCATTTTGGAACCATTACTTTGTGACCCTTTTCACTAGTGTTTTTCACTATTGCATTGTTTGGGTGTTTGTTGTACATATGAAATTGATTCATATGTATGCTAGGCAATGTTTACATTGCATTGCCTTATTTTTGTGCTTTCTTCTTTAGCCTGTACCTACCTGTATGTATTTGCAGTGCTATTTTGACATTGTGTTTATTTTGTTACACTAGTGACAGTGTTTGGCATTCTTCAGTTTGTGGTGTCACTCTTGTTTACATAAATAAGTGTGGTCATACTACATATAATTATGTAGTTCACTGCTTCATGTATTTGGGGTTTACTTCTTTGATATTGAGGCTACACTTGAGTCTTGTTTAATTCATTGAGGCACTGTGCATTGTTGCCAGTTGCTTCTCTCTGTTCACTTGAGCTGCTGCGGTGTGCATATATGGTTATTTTAACCATTTCATTTTGTACCTGAGTCACTGATGTTGGTTTGCATTATTTTGTTCATTTGGATTTAACAATCTTGTTGAGTTCACTTGAAATCCCTGTATGCATGTCATATGGGTTTGCTTGTGGTACACTGTACTGCATTCCTGAGTTAGTTATTGTCATTTTCTACATATTTATATATGTGGCCTTGTACTATTTGATGGCATTTGGATTGATTTTCGAATTACACCTGAGTTGAATCCGATGACTCGGGTTTGATCTTGTGTTTGCTTGCGAATTTTTATTGGGTACATCATCACTGTGGTGGCAAGGCAGTGCACGCAAGCGTGAACTGCAGCCACACGGTATTCATTGGGTACATCATCACTGTAGTGGCAAGGCAGTGCACGCAAGTGTGAACTGCAGCCACACGGTACTGCTTTTATTGTTATTTCTTTTGCTTTTGATTTAGGGATCTATTTCGTATTGCATATGTTGTAGTGGCGAGGCAGTATACGCGTGCGTATACTGCAGCCCCACTCGTGTTGACCTTTTAATTGATGTTCCAATTGATTTGAATTGGTTCGCGTTATATTTACCGTTATCTGATTTCTTATTTAAGAATCGGATAGGTAAATTTACTTCTGTGACTGTCGTCTATTCATTATTTAATTATTATTGCTTCTGTGCACTAATAACTAAGTTTGAATTAGACTGACCCGGGTATTATTTTCTTTTGAATGTAATACTCGGGTCAGACCCGAGTTATTTCAGGTTGTAGACATTCTGCTTTGGGATGCTGCTTGAGCTATGAAGACTTTTCATATCTTTTGGAGTTGTCGAGTCATAGTATAGGTTGATATGTATTCATGTATATTAGTCGATAATGTACTTGTATATATAACTTCCTGAGTCGACTATTGTAGTTGTATCACATGTACCGTGTCAAATGTATTGTAACTGACATCAGTTATTATATATATATGAGACTTTCTGTTTCATCTGTGTTCCGCATTTATATTATCTGTGTTATTATTTTATATTTTTGTCCTAGACTATTATAGCCACTGTGTAGTAGCTTTGAGTTTGCATCGGCATGTCGAATTTCCTCCTGAAATGAAATGCACGTTTTTACTATCTGGCATATCGGTGCTCGCACAAAGCAATTACACGGATGGTCGCTCCTCAACAGCCTTATTCTCCGTGCTAGTTGACAGCACTACACCGTAGTGTTCTTGGCTAGCGTGGGTATAGAGGTGGGGCGTCACATCATACGATAATGTGGCCTATGCGGCAAAATAGCACCTGGCACTAGATCAATTTGATGTTGTATGTCCCTTATGGCGGTAATTCCGCAGGGAAGACATCTTCAAATTCATTTAACACCGGTCTAACCTGCGCATGAATTTCAAGATCTTCACTTGTTTCATACCCAATCAACATAAACACTTCAGCACTATCTTTCACTTCTTTAACAAATTCTCTCGTAGATAATAGACTAGTTGATTCCACTTTCTTCTCTGACTTGCTTTCACTTTGTTCACGCTTCTTAGGAACTAAGGTAACTTGGGTTCATTTGAACATGAAACTGTAGTTGTTGGTGCGACCATTATGTTGTACATCTCTATCATATTTCCATGGTCTTCCCAATAGTAGATGACACACATCCATATCGACAACATCACACCATATATCATCTTTGTACTTCTTCCCAATAGAAAATGTAACAAATGCTCGTCTTCCCACTGTCACTTCTCCAACTTTCTTTAGGCATGCCAGTTTATAAGGTCTAGGATGTTTTTCAGTCTTCAATCCTAACTTTGTGATGGCTTCTTCAGAAATAATTATCGCAGCTTCCCGCATCAATAACAAATCGACAAACCTTTCCCAAGATAGTACATGTAGACTGAAAGATATTGCTTCTTAGCCAACTAGAATCATTCTCATGCTTTGGCACTAAACAAGACCTCCTCATCATCAAATTACACCCTTCGTCTCCTGACACAACTTCTTCATCTTCATCAAACTTCGATGGTTGGGAATAATCAATTTCAGCTTCCACATCCTCATACTCACATTCCTCTGCAGCTAATGCTCTCTTCTTTGGATTTGTACACTCATTACTTTTATGGCCAAACTCCTGACAATTATAGCACTTAACACTGTTATTGACCTTTTCTTTAGCGGCTTCATTGACAATTGATTTATTGACTGCCTTGGAAACATTAGCACTGCTACTAGCCCCTTTATTCTGGTTGTTAGGACCTGTAAACACACCAATTCCTCGTCTCCCTAGTTTCTCCCAAGCTAGAGCTTTCTGATGTGCTTCAGCAACAGACATTGGACTAAACATATTAACCATGTCTTGAATTTGCATTCGTAACCCTCCAACATATCTAGTCGTTAGCTGTTCCTCGGTTTTCATAATATCGTTCCTTGCAATCAATTGATAGAATTCATCTGCATAGTCATTCACTGTCTTTGTCCCTTGTCTTAAATTCTGCAAACGTTGATACATAAGAGATTGATAATTGTACGGCAAGAAAGTCGCTTTCATCATCTTTCTAATCTTCTCCCAAGTGACAACTTTTGATTTTCCCATTCTCTCCCGAGTTAGTTTAGTTTGTTGCCACCAAGCCATAGCTCTTCCCCTTAGTCTTGTAGCAACTAATTGGACTCTGCGATTCTCAGGCACATCCGTGAATTTCAAAATTTCTTCAACAGTCGACAACCAATCAAGAAATTCTTCTGCTTGCATACCACCTTTGAATTCTAGAATTTCCATCCTCATACCTGACTCCCATTTACGATCATTTTCTAAATCCAGATATTAATTTCGCACTTGGCCTCGATTTCGATAATGAATACTACCTCTATCACCATCTTCCTCAAAATTAGATGTATTTCGATATCAATCCTGACCATCTACGTCTCTACGACTACGCATGTCCCTTCTACACTGTCTTTCAGCATCACGATATGGTTCATTTTCAAACCCACGTTGAGTTCTTCCCTCTTCATTGCGGTAACCATGGTCCATTGAAACTGATTATTCTCTCCTATCTCGATAAACTGTGGTGACATCCTTCTTTCTTTCGAAACTGATTGTGAAACCCTGTTTCTACCCTGGTTTGAAACT
The DNA here is from genome assembly GCA_030765085.1 of Allium cepa. Taxonomy (NCBI): domain Eukaryota; kingdom Viridiplantae; phylum Streptophyta; class Magnoliopsida; order Asparagales; family Amaryllidaceae; genus Allium; species Allium cepa. Next base: position 217,844,855 of record CM060934.1, on the reverse strand, counting down.
GCTGACGTTCTCCTTTGATTTTAATTCATGTCGTTCGTCAATTTCTCCAATTTTTCAATACCCTCATTAAACTTTTCATTGATATGCTGCTCCATCTGCTCAGATTTTTGTCGTTTATACAAATCTTCAACATTATGATAGCGATTAGCACGTCTCGGAGGCATGATCATGAAACAATCTCGTTTCCGTCTCTACTCAGCTCTGATTAGGCTTTGATACGGCTTTAACTTGGCTCTGATCTAGCTCTGATACCAACTTGACGCAGTGGAAAATACAAATTGACGCAGTAGATCTAGATTTGATACCAATGGACGCAGCTTATATTAGGATCTTTCTCACGAAATGATGATTTCGTGTCAAATAAATCGATAGAATGATAAATTCTCAATTCCGTTGACCGTGACGATGCTGGAATCTAGCTATCTCCAACCTGTTGATCTCACAAGATGCTGTGTTGAATGATCTACAATTCGATCGTTGATCACTCGCAAGTGATACCGAGAACTGGCTTTAATTTCGTTGATTCGCGCACGAATAACCCGAAGATGGAAAGTAGAAGGAGATCACACTCAACTTCCAACAATGGTGGCCAAAGCACACACACAAACTTTATTTCAAAAATCAACTCCCTTTTACAAATGACAACCACCCCTATTTATAGGGAATTACACATACAGCAGCGACTCAGTACAGACGACTAACGACTAAACATATAAAAGTTACAACATTACTCGACTTAACGACATACGACATACGACATACAACTCAACGACATACGAGTGACAACATCACTTGACTTAACAACAGTGCGACATAACAACAGACGACTTAACAACTTACGAGATACAACAACACACGACTTAACAATAGAGGACATAAGAAAGTTACAACATCATACGACATAACAAGTTACGACTTACAACATACAAGTTACAACACAACAACAGTGCGAGATAAGAAACATGCGACTTAACAAGGTAGCGTGGCTTCAGGTTGCGACTTAACGACTTAACATCTTGAGCGACATAACAACTTAAGCGACATAATAGCTTGAGCGACATAACAGCTTGAGGGACTTATAGTGAACGACTTATAGAAATGCGGCTTGATTTCTTCAGTCGTTATCTTTAAGGCGCGGGCTTACTCGTAAGCGGCATAATGAGACGGTTGACAAAAGGATGCAGGCGACATAAGACATAAGTCAACATCATGGTGTGCTGCATCACTCTTGTAACATAAAAGAGCATGTTTACTACAATCGTAATTCAATCCTGTGGGTATTTCAAATCCATAACACTAGCCCATGCGGTTTTTTAAACCTTGTTAAGTAAAATACATGCATCCAACTTGAAATGCAGGGCCCGTTTGGTTTGGCTTAAATATTTTATTTATTTATTTTTACTTTTTGAAACCCTAAATGAATAGGTTTTGGCTTTCAAAAAGAAAAAAGGTGATTTCTTTAAGTCCATCCAAACGAAGGCAGACATGTATGATTGTTCCTATCCATATATTTTAATTTTAAAGTGTGTATTCCATGCTGCCAATATGGTTTGAACTATGCACCAACTTATCAATAATTTGGTATTTAACCAACCATTAGCCACCCATTAAGGCTACCAAATATGTGCATTATTGTCTGAGATATTCTACAATCATTTTTATAACCTATTCTATTGAAAATATATAATCGAGTGTTAGTGTAGAAGGGGGAGTCCTGTAACTATTGCTGCAGGCATCATTTATATGATTGCACAACTATCAAAGGAAGAACTGCTCCTCAAAGGTAATTATATATAAATGTATATATGTATGTATGTGTATATATGTGGATATATGTATGTATGTATATGTATGTATATGTGTGCATGTATACACACACATACACATACACATACTGTGATATCCTGGAATTTCTAGCAATATAAATTTAATAAACTGTGTTAAAATTAAATAGGTTTGATAACAATAAATTTGAATCTTCTTTAATAATTATTTAAATGGGTGATTTATCTTTTAAAATCTAATTAAATTGATTTATAATACATATATATTTGTATATATTGTAAATAGATAAGTTTTCTTTTTGAATTTAATAAATAGAGGCATGTTTCCCAATTCTAATATTTTTGGTAATTTGGAAATTTATTTAAATTAATATTAAATAAATAACCATATGATTTTAAAACACTCAACATAAAAGTTTAATTTGTTTAAAATGATTTTCGGCTTAAGTTTAAATTTAAACAAAAAGGTTGTATAGTTCTTTTCAAATATAGTTTGATAAAATAAGTAATTTATTAATAAAGTGACAAATTCGTTTATAAATTATTTTAATTTAATATGAGCTATATTAATAATGTAATATCTTTACAAATGGATTTTTAATATATATAGAAATTGTTATTTTAAACTTATGAATATATATATATGTGTGTGTGTATTTTGGAAAGCTATGATTTGTAAATTTTAAAATAAAATAACCTTGTTAATATTAAACATAAGTATAAAATAAATAATAAGTAAACTAAGTATATGAATATAGATTAAGTAATAAACTAATACAAATAACTGAAACAACTTTATGTTATGTACATAAAGTATAAAAGTAAGCTAGGCAAGTACAATATGTATGTTACCTGTAAAATAGTCCAGGAAAGATCAAAGTAAAAATATATTATCCATGTACAAGGAAAAAGAAGAAAGAAATATATAGAAATATGTACAAACAAGAGGATTAAAAAAAAGGACCAGGGCATTAAATGCCATCAGTTCTAGCACATATACAAGACCATATCAGCCTCCACAAAGATAAACAAAAGAAAATATCTCTAACCATTTTTATAAAATAATATCACCTGTAAACTTATATATCAGCCTTCTTCACCTCATTTTCATTCAACTCAACTAAGTATCTTCTTTTCATAATCTAATCAAAGCCCGTGTATATTTTCTTCAAACTGGAAATTTGTTTCTGCATGCAAATCTGAGTTCTAAAGCAAACCTGCACCTTTTCAAACAAAAACAGCTCTTTTTTTTCAAATCAAAGCCACTCTGTTCCCCAACAAACAAGTATGTTTGGTTGATAAGGCATTTCAACATTCAAGTACAAGTTCAAGATTTTCAAAAGATTTTCAAAGAGCTGTTTCAAAATCTGTTCTCTGCTTCTTCATGTCTGGTGAGTAACATCACCTTTAAAAGTTTAAATTTAAGATATGGTTTCTTGTTTGATGTATGTAATATGTATGGTTAGGCATATGTATTGTTGGTGATATATTTCTGTATGTGTGTGCATAGCCATTCCCTGTAACATTTTGTTCTTTGCTTCAAGTATTAGTTTGATTTAAAAATCATCATCTTTTTACTTACTTACTGTTTGGATTAGCATAGATGGATGTTTAAAATTTATAGGTAAGTTAAATATAAACTTGAATAAACCTGGAAAGAAAGAAACAACAGAGCAATCTTAAAACGAGTCAAAATTTAATTGTCATGATTCATGAATTCAGGGATATGAATCAAATATTTAAACCAAGACTAGATTTTTGAAACTAAAATCGTGATTTTAAGTAGAGGAATTCGAGTGCATTTCTGGTTTAACCAGAAATTAGTATTTTTGATTTTTCTGGTGATCTTTGTGGTCAGGAGGTCAGGGGTTCTTTTTGGTGGTAGTCTGATGATCAAAGGCTAAGGGAAAAATGTCAGATGAATGATCATAGCTTTGTGGTGACGGCGATGATCAAATTAAGTGTGGAACCACAGTTTTTAACTAGGTTGAGTTTTTGGTCGGTTCGATTTCCCCAGTTGATCGAGTGCAACATAACTCAAGGGAATGGAAGCATAGAGGTAGGCGAAGGCTTTGCCGGAGTTTTAGCAACTCTGGTGGTTGGAGCTACGTGAGCAACGACGTTTCAGGTTTGAGGTGGTTCCAGTTATGGTGTTCCTGGTTTAAGTTTAAAATCCCGAATTTGATTTCGAGTATGGGATGATGTTCTGGTGATCGTTATTGGGTGCCGTGATGTTTACTGATGTGTGAAGATCACCGGAGATGGTTGGAGATGATCGGCGACCCAGGACATGTGCACGGTGCACTTCTGATGATGTTGGGTTAAGCACGGTAGTGGACTCGGGCTCGAGTCATTTGAGGGTTTTCTCGTGTTTTGGTCAGGTTGGACTCGAAGAAGTTGAGAGGGGGTTCTGGTCTTTTGGGTATGTTGCCAGTTTTTAAACCTGTCTATGTTTTGTATATTAAAAGTAAATGTAAAATTCTAAGGCCAGATTTAAACAAGATTTAAAGAATCTGTCTATGTTTTAAAATCTAGAAATGAAATTTTAAAGCCAAGTTTTTAAAATAAAAAATTTAAATATGGGTTCAACCTAAAGTTCCATATTGGTTTTAAAATGATTGAAGTTTAAGGAAAATTTAAAGTGTTTAAACCACTTTGAATGTTTAAGTACATTTTTAAATAAACAGAATTTAAAATGACTTTTGTTTATGGAAGTAAAGATTTAAACAAAGGTTTAAGTCAGGTTTAATTCTGGAATCAAATTAGTTCGAAACCTAGGTTGGAGATAATGAGTTGTAAAATTTTAAATTGTTTTAACAACTTTAAAGCATTTAAAGTATAAGTTAAATGATTTGAATCTAAAAATGGATTTGGTTTGAATTCTTTTAAAAAAAATTCTTTTGTAAGATAAGTATTCCTTTAACAAGAGATTTTAAGGGTTTTTAAATTCATATAAACTTTGTTAAATTAAATTGGTACTCATTTTAAATCCTATATTTTGGAATAAAATTTTAAAGTGGATTGTTTCAAATGTTTTGTTAATAACAATTTAATCATAATTAAGAAATGTTTTTTATCTCAAAGTTAAATTAAGATTTAATGATTTTAATTTTATTAATGAGGTTAAGTAGGAAATAACTAGTTAATGTAATAAATTTTGATTTAGGATAAATGAATAAATGATTAAGGGTAAACTAATTTCTAATTAGAGATCATTAATTAGACAATTAAAGATTGTTTATTAATAGTTAAAAATTTATTAATTAAGCAATTAAGTTGTGATTATATTAATTAATCAAGTAATTAGGAATTAATTACTCAATGTAATTAATTGGGTTTAAAAGTGATTAATTTAAGTTAATTAATTTAGTTTAATTAATCACTGAGTGTTTTGATAAGTAATTGCTTAATGTAATGAATAAAGTATGATTACTTAGTGAAGTAATTCATGGATAATTACCATTTGTAATTAGTTAAAGATGATCTACTAATGGAAGTAATTTGGATTAAATTACTTTGTGTAATTAATCAAGGGATTAATTAAGATAAATTAATTAAGGAGTAATAAATTGAATGTAGTAATTATGGATAATTACTGGATGTTATTAATCAAGGGTGATTATTATATGTGGTTTTGAAGATTTATTCCTTAATGTAATTAATTTAAATAGGATAATTATTAAAAATGTAATTAGAGATCATTAATTATTATAATTAATGTAGTTAAGAATTTATTAATTAGGGGATAATTAATCAATGAAGTAATAAAAATGTAATTGGTTAAGGATTAATGTAATTAATTATAGTCAATTAATCAATGAAGTAATTAAAGGTTAATTACTATATTTAGGTAAGGATAATTAATTTGTAAAAAAAATTAAAGAATAATTACTTGAATGTAATTTAAAGATAATTAATCAAGGATGATTAATTGAGATGAATAAGTAGATGACGATTGATTAATTGATTTGTAATTAATTAGTGGTTATGTAAGCAAGATTTATATAATGAAGTAATTAATTTAATTTACCTTAAATTAATTAAAGAGTAAGTAATTAATTTAATTCATTTTAAATTAATTATAGTGTGATTATTAAATCCTTGCTTATGTATGGATGGATGATATTGATTTCTTTGAATGGTTTGAAATCTCAGATGTGAGATAAGTAATTCTATGTGAGATGGATAATGTGGTTGAAGTGTGATGATAGTATGGATTGTCTATTATGATGATAATGTGAATTATCTATATGTGATGGTAATGTAGATTATCTATTGTGATATTGTGAATTATCTATCTGTGATTATATGGATAAAGAATTGAAATTCTTTTAACTTTAAACAATTTGGACCTAAAAGATGGCGTTTTGGATTTCGATGAGACCGGTATCGGGTTTTCCATATTTGGAAGTCCGAAAACCACATCGATCCAAATTAACGTTAGGTCGTGAATCTCAAGTGAAGATGAAGATTCAGAGTGCAAGGGTAATCGTCGTTAACTCTGAGGGTGATTCCAATATGAGTATATCAAGGTAATGCCTTCGGTTCCGTTTGAAACCGGAATGGACTTGTATGGATTGAATGCTTTCAGAACATCGTCAGGTGGACGATGAGAATTCTAAGAGATGTGTTCTCTTCAGGTAATCGTAGCCTCAAGCCTCATCAACCGGGAATGGCTAAAACAAGGGAGGTGTCGCAAGGCTTTGTGGGTAGCACCCACTTAAGAGTAAGATTTTCCCCTGTCTAGATGTCCCTTTTTATTCGGCTGTGTGGGCAGTTGAGAGCTCCAACTATTGAGGTTGTCTTATTTGGAACTGTCCAGCAAGGGATGGTTCCGGCCTTGTGTTGCAGGGAACTTAGGGTTGATCCTCGGTACAGTGATTGTGATAACCTGGATTTCTTGGACAACTATTAACTTGTAATTAAGAAGACTAAATGTAACATTCCTGAAAATTCCTCAAGTTTAATTTGGTAATTAAATTAATTTTTGGGAATAAATTGTGAATTAATTAGAAAATTTTCTAGAATAAATAAATAATTTTGATTTTAAATAGTAATTTATATTAGAAATTTAAGGATAAGTGATTTATAAAATAAATATTGAATTTCAAAATAAAATGTATTAAAAATAAAAATAGAATTTAAAAGCTTGAGATTAATAAAATGATAGTAATAGTTGTTTTCTAAAATATTAATTTTATTTGGAAGATGTATTAATTTTCATAATATTATTTTTAAGTTAAATTTTCATATATAAATAAGTGCAACAATTGTTAATATGAAATCAAAGTGTTTAAATCCATTCTTTTCTTTTTATAAAGTTGTACAAAATAAATAATAAAAAAATTATATGAATGTAAATTGTGTAAAATATAGTTATAAAAGGGTAAATAAAAGGAAAACGTATTTAATTAAATGGGAAGCACAAAATAAAGTTATATTTGAGTGTTATTAACACGAAAATGTAAAAATGCAAATTATTATACATGAAAGACTTAAGTGAATGTGGTATAAAATTTATTTAATAAATTCTTGTACTTTGAAAATTTTAAATGTGAACATATACATAAGGATGTAAACATACATTGAGATTCCATAATCATTCCTTTTTACAAATGGCATTCCTTATGATTGCTTAAATAAAATAATAGAATTTAAAATTATAAAGACATTCCATCTCCCTATGTACAATCATAAAACAACTTAGCAAGATCTGAAAAATCAGTAGCCAAAGGTTTGGCATCTCATATCTCAACTCCCAAAGTAGGAAGAAAAGGTGTAAACCGAGTTATCTTCAGTTAGAAAAAAAAATAAAGTAAAAATCAAGTTTGAGTTCAAAGCCACCTGATGGAAAAAAGATGAAGAAGGAAACCAAGAAAAAAATGAAAAGCATCTTTATTTCTCAACCTGGAAAACCGTCTGGAACCAAACAGGTTATCAATGTTTGGATTCATCATCACCTTGTTTCAGTTAAGCAATCAAGTACCAAGCTTTCCAGTCTTCAAGTTTCAAGCAATACAAGCTTCAGAAGTCAAAAGCAACAATAGTTTTCAAATTTTCAAAAAGGGGCTTCAGTTTTTCATTTCCAGTCTCATACTCTACCTATTTAAACACATGCATGCAATAATCCTCTGGAAAATCCATAGGCAAGTGGATTTTTTTTTTTAAGATTTTAAGTTAAATTTGTTAAACATGAATGAAAACAAAGATTCAAAATCTCAAACCTGTAGACAGTAAAGATCAAAGCTTCAACTTGAAAGCAAAGCCTGGAAATGATAATCTGGAAGCAAATGCAAATTTGAAGTTACTGGAAATCAAATGCAAATTTTCTGGAAATAATTAAAAGGCAAGTAACATCTTTTTTTAAGATTTGAACTTAATGTTGTTAATCAGTAGCAAAGCAAGAATCTAAGCAGTTGTATTAATCCAAGTTACAGGAAAATAAATCAAGTTAAAGGCTATGTAAACTCTGGTTTCAACTGTAGAGATAGGGATAAAGGAAGTCTTCTCTGTTATATAAGAAATCATACTGTAAGTAAATTAATCTTTGTAGTTATTGATGAAGTAAGTGAAACAAATACAATAAAAGATGAGCAAAGATTCTTATTTACATCTTACAGATCTAGGCTTCAAAAGATTAAAGAAAGAAAAAATGTACATGCTCAAAATGCTCCTCTGTTCAAACTTCCAGTTTCCAAACATCAAGTTCTTGTCTCTGCTGCCAAATCCAAGTGAGCAAACTTGAACCCATCTGTGTGTTTTGACATCTGAATTTATACTTGAAGTGTATTGTGGAAAATGTTTGTTTGGTTGCTGATTTTGTTTGCATGTTTGTATATATATGAGCAAATGTATGTGTGCATGAAGAAACATGCTGCTGTTCCAAAATCAACAGGTTATAAACCTACTAAAAGTGTAAATAATTCTTGCTAAGTCTGTTTTAGGCTTACATTCCTAAGAAAATAAACAATGATAGCAATGTAACACACTAGAAAAATTATTTTCAGTAAAATTTCTTCAACCCAGGTCAAATAAAAAATAAATAAAAAAATAAGATCAATCCCAGATGCTAGGCTTTGCTCATATACAACTGTAAGTAAATCATTGTTTTAAAAATTTTAAATCTGGTGATGAATGAATGATTAGACCTTGATGCATGCAACAGTGATTTAATATACATAGTTTACAGGAATATTTAGGTGAAAACGCAATGATACTTCTATGTGACATAACTGTGCATGTTTAAGTACCAGGAAAAATTTGCCTTTGTTGTTCCATATTTCCAAAATTTGTTTTGGAATTTGATCTCTTCTTCTTTGGCCATTGTTAAACTTTAAGGTTTAAATAAAAGATGTTTATTTCAACATGATTTAAGTTTAAAAATAAATTCAAGTACTTTAAGCTTTAAATCCTTTGAATTCAAGCAAATACAGTAAAAACTTATAAATCTGTTAAAAACCAATTGATACAATCCTTTAATTTAATTACATAACTTGAATTAGCTTGGGAAGTTATGATTTTTGAAATCAAAATCACGATTTTTAGTAAAGCATTAAATGTGAATTCTAAGTTTGACTGAAATTTGGTTTTTTGTCGATTTTTGATGATCGGCTAATTTTTGGGAATCGAGTTTTAGCATGAAGATTCTAGGGTGATCATGGATTGTTGGAAAAATACGAGTTAAATTTACGAATGGTCAAGGCATGTGAACAATGAGAATTTAGGTTTTAAAACCTAAATAGTTCGAGCCTGGTAACATGATCACCGCTTCCTCTAGGCGATTCCGAGTACAATGGGACCAGGGGGAATAGCTTCGTGGATGGTCGGAGATTGAGTGGTCAAGGTGGCGCATCGTCTGATTGTCGTGGGCGTGAGTTCGAGGAGGGTTTTGGCCATAGTATTGGTTCAAGTTTCGACTGGGAACCTCGATTTAATTGGGGACGTGGGCTTGCGTTCTGGTGATTGAGTTGGGTTGCTGCATCGATTTCTGATGTGCCGGCGAGATGATGGGAGACCGGAGGTGGCTTTGGTGGTGGTGCATGTGCACGAGGAGATGGGTTTGCTCGTGAATAATATGGCGAATGTCTCAAAGCAGGGAGAAGGAGGAAGGTCTTTGACTCGAAGCACGGCACGGGAGAATTGGGGGAAAACTCGAAGTCATGCTCGCGTTTTTTGGGTGTTGTATCGGGTCGAAATTTCAAAACTTAACAAGTTTTTGCAAAAGTAGGGCAACACGGGAGAATTGGTGGGAAACTCGAAGCAGATGTTGATATTGCTCGAGGAAGTATCGATGTTGGCTCGGATCTATTGGTTTCACTATAAAACAGTTTTGAACTTTTGGAATAAATCAAATTTTTACTTAATAATCTTCTTAAAAAAAACCACTTCTTTTCAAAATAACAAATTCCTATTTAATCTTGGGATTAACTAATGGTTTTAAAATAAGTTTACTTTAAGATAATAAACTAAATGAAGGTGATTAAGGATGAATAATTAATGTTTTAAAGGTTTATAATCAAGTATTTTAAGGCTAATAAATTAGATAACATAATTAATGTGATTAATTAATAAAGGTAATTAATTTGAAAATAATTAATCAATTAAAAGTTAATTTGAAAGCAAATTGTTTTCAAAAGATTTGATTAAGCAAGAGATGTTTTATCTTAAAGATAAATAGAATTGAATGATTTGTATTCATTGAGTTAATTAATCAGGTAATTAATGAATGGTTAAATAAAAATAATAATTACTTAGTGAAAGTAATTTAGAGTAGAGACTAAAGATTTAAGATTTGATAATCAAATATTAAAGGTTAATCACTTCAAGAGTAATTCATTAATGTGGTTAACTAATTAAGGTAATTAAATCAAGAATAATTAATTAAGGTTAATTAACTTAAAATGATTAAGAAATCATTATAAATTAAGTAGTAATTAATTTTGTAATCAATTAAGGAATAATTAATTAATAAAGGTGATTAAGATTTAAATTAATTACAATTAAGGATCAATTAATTAAGATAATTAATTAAAGAAATGATTAATTATGAAGGTGATTTAAACTTAATCAACTGAAGTTCATGAAAATTAATCATTGATTTTAAGATTACTAATGGAAGTAATTATGTGGGTAATAAATTTAAAACCACACGGTTTATTCATTAAGATGATTGATTGTTAGTGTATGCTTTGTGATGGATTGATATATTTAATATGTGATGTGATGCTATGTGGTGCCATTGTGCTAAGCTGTTATATCTGTGGTGTATATATTGTTATATGAAAACCCTTGACCCGTAGATCGACATTTGAATTTCGATGCGACGGGGAGTCGGATTCTAATTGGTTATCCGAAACCCACATCGAATCATATTAGTGAATCTTTGTGATTGATAAATTTATTTCATTTATGAATCTGTGAATAAAGATAAGCGTTATGGGATATACCGCTTATCGATATGATTGTATCTGTGATGATTGATGTTGTGCACTATTGTGTTGAACCCCTGGACCACACTTTTACACACACAAATATGGATTGCACGTGGAAATCGATTAAGTCACAGATTTTTTTTAAAATAGTTTTGAATTTGAATTTTAAAATTCAAAATGGTTTTGGAAATGAACTGGATTTTAAGTGAAAAGTTTTTGAAAAGGTGTTTTAAAAATGAAAGTTATTTTGAATACATTAATAAAAATTTGGAATTTAAATCATTTGATTCAAATTTGAATTCAATATTTGAAATTGAATTCTATAATTTGGGAACTAGGGTTTAAAAAGTTATTCAACTTATTAATGGGTTTATATGGGTTTTTAAACCATTTTAAAGGTGATGTTTTGGAATTTAAATTCAACCCAAGATTTCAACTTGTACGAATTGGATTTTTCTGAAACGAAAACTATTCGTTTTCAAATGATTGAAGCTTTCACATAAGAATGAATTTCCAATTTGTGTTAAAGGATTTCAAGTCTAAAATGAAAATAGTTTTCCAAATTATAGATAAATCTTTGGAAACGTGTTTTGAAAGCTATAAATCTTTAATTTAAAGATTTAATTGGGTTAATCCAAATTGAATGGGAATTGTTTTGGAATCCATGAATAGATCTTTGTGAAACTGGGGGAACTTTGTGAAATAAATCTTTTTGTGTAAAGATTTAAAATGGTGATTTGTTTAACCATTTTGAAAGAAAATGTGACGCCCCACCTCTATACCCACGCTAGCCAAGAACACTACGGTGTAGTGCTGTCAACTAGCGCGGAGAATAAGGCTGTTGAGGAGCGGACATCAATAGTTAGGCCTTACAGTAGTATTGGTTATCTCGATAGGAGTGGTATATATATATATATATATATATATATATATATATATATATATATATATTCTTTCATTTTTCATCTCTGATTTATTTCCTCCCATCGACATACCCCAATTCTAGTATAAAACGAACTACAATGGTTCATAATAGTTTAGGACAAAATATAAACTGATAACACAGATAAAATAAATGCGGAACACAGATAAAACAGAAAGTCTCATATATACAATAACTGATGCCAATTACAATACATTTGACACGGTACATATGATACAACTACCACAGTCGACTCAGGAAGTTACATATACAAGTACATTAACGTATATAATATACATGAATACATATCTTCCTATACAATTATACAGACTACTACAAATGACGACGACTACTCCAAAAGATATGAAAGAACTTCATAGCTCTAGCAGCATCCCAAAGCAGAATATCTACAACCTGAAATACTCGGTCTGACCCGAGTATTAAATTCAAAAGAAAATAATACTCGGGTCAGTCTAATTCAAACTCAGTTATTAGTGTACAGAAGCAATAATAATTAAATAATGAATAGATGATAGTCACAATAAATCTCGTCTATCCGATCCTTACATAAAGAAATCGGATAACGATAAATATAACACGTAGCAGTGTTAAACAACAAATCAGCAAATTCAACCAAATCAGAATGAAATTCAGAATATTGAATTGAATAAACGAAATAGTTCAAACCATTGAAATATCAATTAAAATATTAAGACGAGTAGGGCTGCAGTACACGCACGCGTGTACTGCCTCGCCACTACAGCACATGAACTACGCAAAAGATTAATAAATCAAAACAAAATAGAATATCACAAAACCATACCGTGTGGATGCAGTTCACGCTTGCGTGCACTACCTTGCCACTATAGTGATGTCGTGCCCAAAAAACTCGATACCGTGTGGCTGCAGTTCACGCTTGCGTGTACTGCCTTGCCACTACAGTGATGATGTACCCAAATGATCAACAAACCAAAATCAATGAAGATTCAAATATCAATGCCACTACATCAATGGTCAAAACAGACAAACAAGCATGAAAGTACACCAACGAACACAAGGTCAAACCCGAAAACCGGGTTCAACACAGGTGCATGTATCATAAACCAAATATACAACTGCACATGAGCAGGCAAAAAGGAAAACCCGTGCACCAAGATGGTAAAGAGTGTGCACACACATGAAGATCAACATAGGTGTTTCACGAACCAAAATCATACATACGAAACAAAAAGGGAAATGCATAGAGGCAACATGTCAGGTTTAGTTCAACATGGCATAAACAAGTGAACCAAGAAATGGACACAAAGGCCACGGGCCAACAAGGATACGCAGAGAAGCGTACGGCCAATACGAGTAACCATGAACCTGTTTCAGCAAAGCCAAAACTGGGTGTAACACAATGGTACAACACACATGAACATACATGCTATAAAATATCACACATATATACAATTATACAATCATATGTGTGTACATGAAAATCAGTGCATATTTACATGTCAACAGGTGGAACAAAGATCAGACTAACCAGTTAAACAGTGCAGGTTCGAATTGAATCATGCACCAATATAGTCTTATCAAAGAACTACAGTGCAAAATAATGCCCAACCCAATTGACACGATGCCCAGAATAAATGCAAAGACTGGTGTAACTCAATACAGCAACTACCAAAAGGAAGTCGAGACTAGCCAGTGCTAATATGAAGTGCAATAAGCTTAATGAAACAGACATCAAAAAAAATCAAATTAGCCAATATGATCAAAGAAACAAGTCCAGCAACGACCAAGAACAAGGCACAATGCAGTTTCAATGCTGCAAGGCTCGAATATAAATGTGAATACAGATATATGGTGACACAGCAGTATGTTGAAGCAACTGAGTTTCAAAACTCGAAGTCAAGTGATCAAAATCAAGTTTAAAAAGTCAGGATGATACATGAATTGCAACACACAACAAAATTCACGTTACTGCCCCTTTCTCAATTAGAGCAACAAATTGAATGTCAAAGCAAGAATACTTTGTGATCAAAATATGTACATATGATAAAATATATTCATGTAAAAGATATCAAACCATTGTACAGGCATGTACAGTCAATAAAATAAAAATCAAAGCAAAAGTGCCTAAAATGTGTGTTTTTACTTTGCTCTGAAAAGTGTGCAGATATGTATAAAAGATACCAAAGCCATGTCCATCATCAAACATACATACGAAATGGAGCAGGTCAGTAACCATGTCGAACATCCAAACGAAGGTCGAATGGCCGAGCATAGTATTAACGAAATCAACAATTATATTCAAACGAAAATCGAAGTTGAACAAATCAATAGTCGACCCAGTGGTGGTCAACAAAGCCAAAAATGATATGTCGCTCAAAAATCAAGTCAGAGCTACGATGAACTAGTCAAACCTCTTCACTAAGTCAAAAATCGAAGTCGTGGTTCAACAAAGGATACCGAAGTTACAGGAAATCGACGCCGTGAAAATCAGTAAGCAAGTATCATTAAATATACGAATTCAAGCAAAACCCTAGTCAGGAAGAACAAAACCACGAAAACATGAAATCGAACCAAGACAGGAAAAATCAGTAACATCAAAATAAAGTCGAACGACCTAAACACGGGCTTAAGGATGAATTAGATGTGAGAATTTTTCACCTTGTCGACGAATTTGGGAGAAGCCGAGCATGAGATCATCGATCGACGTAGCCACGAGCATGATGAAGGGGCGAACGAGAAATGAAAAGGGGGCCGCCATTAATTTCCATCGTTCGATTTTTACTTAGGGTTTTAAAATAATAAAGGGGGAACGGGTTTAGTTATTCTCATAGCATCAAACAATTAAGTGGGCCGAGAATTTAAAGCCCAGAAATCCTTTTAACCATATATAAAAGAATTTCAATTAAATTTAAAAACTTCAAATGGAAATTTGCGACAATATTTATCGTTTAAATGTCGATTATTAATTGTTGCGAAGTACCGGGTTGTTACAGACTCCCCTCCTTAAAGAAATTGCGTCCTCGCAATCTTAAGGAATAAATGGACAAAAGGTAATAACCATCAAAGCATGTCATCATAAAATGACGAAATTTGAAAATAAGAAGTTCACCATATAGAGCATGAAAGAGAAAGCCAAAACGTGTTTGCTCGATGAATTCTCTGGATTCCGGAGTGAAATCCATAGGATTTGAGAACCACAGAGCTTTCACGAGAAAAACATCGTTATTTCGAAGGTGCTACACCCCCGAAGCAATGATGTGAATAGAAGGTTGCTCAAGAATAAGGATCGGAAATCCCTAAGGCATTTCCGTAATTGGAAGACGTGAAAATTGTCATGAATAGCAGAAAATTGAGCCGGTACACCGACATAGTATAATATAAACACCAAAGAAATCTTTTAATTTCATAAAAGAAATTCACAAATTCTCAACAAAATTTAATTATCGAATATATAATCAGAATACAGAAATCACAAAACAGCAATATCTAATCACCGATTCGATAATTAGAAAACAGCAAAATCAGCAAATCTAATTATCAACAAAGATAATTAGAAAACACAAATATCTAATTATAAAAAAAACGATAATCAGGAATTACCACAACGGTAATCAAATTTCAAATCAGCAAATATTCAATTATCAAAACGATAATCAAATCTTAAATCACAAATATTTAATTATCACAAACG
The DNA here is from genome assembly GCA_030765085.1 of Allium cepa. Classification (NCBI taxonomy): domain Eukaryota; kingdom Viridiplantae; phylum Streptophyta; class Magnoliopsida; order Asparagales; family Amaryllidaceae; genus Allium; species Allium cepa. The sequence continues at coordinate 217,829,027 of CM060934.1, read as the reverse complement.
ATAATTAAATCTCAAATATCTAATTATCACAAGCGATAATTAGAAACAATAAATATCTGATGATCAAAAACGATAATCAGAAATCACAAATCAACGAATATTTAATTATCACAACTGATAATCAAATCTTAAATCGTAAATATTTAATTATCACAAACGATAATTAAATCTCAAATATCTAATTATCACAAGCGATAATTAGAAACAATAAATATCTGATTATCAAAAACGATAATCAGAAATCACAAATATCCGATTATCAAAACGATAATCAGAAATCACAAATTATTCAATTAACGAGTCCGGAATTAAGCGAATCAGTAAAAGAAAGGGGTCATAGTCCTCGATTTTTCTGAAACGTTTAAATCGCTTCCTCATTCTTTTGAAAGCGTAAACTGTAAAAAAAAATTGAAATCAATTTAATTTTTATTTTGAAACAATTTTGAAGAATAACAAATTTTTAAAACACATGATATAAAATAGCAACGTCAGTAGCAACTTCGACATACGTCAAAATTTCATCGAAATAATTGGCATCAAAATATAATACCAATGAATTTTCATTTATCAAAAATGTCACAAGAATCTTCTCAAAGATAGGAAGGGGTATCATACCCTAAATTTGTATTCATAACAAGTCAATAACACGCGAATTCACCAATGCACAAAAATTGATAAAACTTATCAATAGAAATCACGAAAATTGGTGAAGCACAAATTCTAGAAATCATCACAAGAAATCGAGAAAACACAAATTCTAGAAATCTACACAAGAAATCCAGATATCACAAAATGAGAGTACGGAAACTCAAATGGGAGTATGGAAACTCGAATGGGAGTACGGAAACTCAAATGGGAGTATGACATAGAATAAAAGATATGGCATAACATAAAATATCCATAATGACATACTACTATAAGTATGTAAATAATGATCAACAGGAGATCAACCGATAAGAGGTATGGCATAAATATGAAATATCCATACTGACATAAAACGATAAGTATGCAAATAATGATCAACAGGAGATCAACCGATAAGAGATAATCAATATCACAAGAATCTTCTCAAAGATCCAAAGAGGTATCATACCCCAAATTTGTACTCATGACAAATCAGTAACATATGAATTCACCAATGCACAAAAATAGGTGAAGCATAAAATTTCCAGAAATCAACATAAGGAATCTAGAAATCACAGAAAAAGGAAAAGAGGCCTATCACATGACGGTCCGAAGACCAAGGGGAGCTACCCCGCATGTGTGAATGGAATCACACAGATTGAGGTCAAGACTAACCAAAAAGCAGAAAGGTATGTGTGAATGGAATCACACAAGTGGTGTCTAGTCTGACCATCAGAACGATCATTATGATCAACGAGGAGTGTCAATTACACTAAGCATGTGTGAATGGAATCACATAGATTGAGGTCAAGACTAACCAAAAAGCAAAAAGGTATGCGTGAGTGGAATCACACAAGTGGTATCTAGTCTAACCTTGCAATGAAAGAGACATCGCGAAATTGCTAGTCTAATTCATAAAGCGATCATCAAGATCAACGAGAAGTGCCAATTACACTAAGCTAGTGAATATAAAAGTTTTGCTTCATGTCCCATAACCACTAGCTTAACTTAAATATTTACGAACAAATTGTAGATCTTCACTAGAAAAATGTCACAACTGGTTCAATCGAACAAGTCCAAAAATTAACCGACGAAGTAAACGCAAGCGTTTCATACCACTTGTTTTGCTAAGCCGTTTAATTAGATTTCTCATACGAGTGAAATAAAGGTTTGTATATACTAATAGATTGGAAAACGGTTTAGGAAAAGATTTTGATATTGAAAATAGAGTTGGAAACATTTTGATAAAAGAGTTTTGATATTTACTACTAGTATTAAAACCTTTATATTTTATTTTTCTAAAGTGACAAATCACAAAAATGATTGTAAAAACAATCAATCACAAGAATTCACATACGAAGACGTGAATTGAATCCAAAGAAATCGATACCGAATTCATCGAAAGGCATGTTCACAAAAATCCCGAAGAAATGGTCATCAAAGTTGCTAATAAATGATAGCAACAAATCGGGAAATAATCAAAAATCGATTAAATTTGGAAACCAAATCAATTCACTAAAATTCACATTCGAAGACGTGAATAAAATCCAAAGAATTCGATTCTAAATCCATCAAAGTAGGAATATCCAAAAATTCCAGAAATAGAAGTTTTCAAAGTCGACAAAGATGACAACAACTAATCGGAAAAGAAGAATCGATTGACAAATGGAATAACGAAACAAAACGAGCATAAATGCATAAAGGACTTCAACAAAAATAAAAATCAAGTAAATGCCGAAGTCAACAATTAATGGCCATAATAGAGTACAAAACGATTCAACATCATCATCAAAGGACTCAACGGCAAACCAAGTCAGAGTCTTGGAAATCAAGAATTTAGAAATTTCTCAAAAACAAAGTGACCGAAGTCGAATGGAAATCAAGCCGAGGAAAACATAAAATGTCAAGTTCAGAATCGCTGAGATTCGAACCAAATCAATCATCGGCTAAATCAAATCAAAGCCGAAAACACAAAAATCAAAATCAAATGCATATGAATAAGCGTTAGGAATTCATACCTAACAATCAAAGACAATCATATGCAAATATGAAAGATAGAACGTCAACAAATAGTTGTATCACATGTTCCATCTAAGTTATGTTTTATATTTGTCCTAAACCCCAGGCTCTAATACCAAGCTGTGACGCCCCACCTCTATACCCACGCTAGCCAAGAACACTACGGTGTAGTGCTGCCAACTAGCGCGGAGAATAAGGCTGTTGAGGAGCGGCCATCAATAGTTAGGCCTTACACTAGTATTGGTTATCTCGATAGGAGTGGTATGTATATATATATAAATATTCTTTCATTTTTAATCTCTGATTTATTTCCTCCCATCGACATACCCCAATTCTAGTATAAAACGAACTACGATGGTTCATAATAGTTTAGGACAAAATATAAACTGATAACACAGATAAAATAAATGCGGAACACAGATAAAACAGAAAGTCTCATATATACAATAACTGATGCCAATTACAATACATTTGACACGGTACATATGATACAACTACCACAGTCGACTCAGGAAGTTACATATACAAGTACATTAACGTATAAAATATACGTAAATACATATCTTCCTATACAATTATACAGACTACTACAAATGACGACGACTACTCCAAAAGATATGAAAGAACTTCATAGCTCTAGCAGCATCCCAAAGCAGAATATCTACAACCTGAAATACTCGGTCTGATCCGAGTATTAAATTCAAAAGAAAATAATACTCGGGTCAGTCTAATTCAAACTCAGTTATTAGTGCACAGAAGCAATAATAATTAAATAATGAATAGACGATAGTCACAATAAATCTCGTCTATCCGATCCTTAAATAAAGAAATCGGATAACGATAAATATAACATGTAGCAGTGTTAAACAACAAATCAGCAAATTCAACCAAATCAGAATGAAAATCAGAATATTGAATTGAATAAACGAAATAGTTCAAACCATTGAAATATCGATTAAAATATTAAGACGAGTAGGGCTGCAGTACACGCACGCGTGTACTGCCTCGCCACTACAGCACATGAACTACGCAGAAGATTAATAAATCAAAACAAAATAGAATATCACAAAACCATACCGTGTGGCTGCAGTTCACGCTTGCGTGCACTGCCTTGCCACTATAGTGATGTCGTGCCCAAAAAACTCGATACCGTGTGGCTGCAGTTCACGCTTGCGTGCACTGCCTTGCCACTACAGTGATGATGTACCCAAAAGATCAACGAACCAAAATTAATGAAGATTCAAATATCAATGCCACTACATCAATGGTCAAAACAGACAAACAAGCATGAAAGTGCACCAACGAACACAAGGTCAAACCCGAAAACCGGGTTCAACACAGGTGCATGTATCATAAACCAAATATACAACTGCACATGAGCAGGCAAAAAGGATAACCCGTGCACCAAGATGGTAAAGAGTGTGCACACACATGAAGATCAACATAGGTGTTTCACGAACCAAAATCATACATACGAAACAAAAAGGGAAATGCATAGAGGCAAAATGTCAGGTTTAGTTCAACATGGCATAAACAAGTGAACCAAGAAATGGACACAAAGGTCACGGGCCAACAAGGATACACAGAGAAGCGTACGGCCAATACGAGTAACCATGAACCTGTTTCAGCAAAGCCAAAACTGGAACACAATGGTACAACACACATGAACATACATGCTATAAAATATCACACATATATACAATTATACATACATATGTGTGTACATGAAAATCAATGCATATTTACATGTCAACAGGTGGAACAAAGATCAGACTAACCAGTTAAACAGTGCAGGTTCGAATTGAATCATGCACCAATATAGTCTTATCAAAGAACTGCAGTGCGAAATAATGCCCAACCCAATTGACACGATGCCCAGAATAAATGCAAAGACTGGTGTAACTCAATACAGCAACTACCAAAAGGAAGTCGAGACTAGCCCGTGCTAACATGAAGTGCAATAAGCTCAATGAAACAGACATCAAAAAAAAAAATCAAATTAGCCAATATGATCAAAGAAACAAGTCCAGCAATGACCAAGAACAAGGCACCGTGCAGTTTCAATGCTGCAAGGCTCGAATATATATATGAATACAGATATATGGTGACACAGCAGTATGTTGAAGCAACTGAGTTTCAAAACTCGAAGTCAAGTGATCAAAATCAAGTTTAAAAAGTCAGGATGATACATGAATCGCAACACACAACAAAATTCACGTTACTGCCCCTTTCTCAATTAGAGCAACAAACTGAATGTCAAAGCAAGAATACTTTGTGATCAAAATATGTACATATGATAAAATATATTCATGTAAAAGATATCAAACCATTGTACAGGTATGTACAGTCAATAAAATAAAAATCAAAGCAAAAATGCCTAAAATGTGTGTTTTTACTTTGCTCTGAAAAGTGTGCAGATATGTATAAAAGATACCAAAGCCATGTCCATCAGCAAACATACATACGAAATGGAGCAGGTCAGTAACCATGTCGAACATCCATACGAAGGACGAATGGCCGAGCATAGTATTAACGAAATCAACAATTATATTCAAACGAAAATCAAAGTTGAACAAATCAATAGTCGACCCAGTGGTGGTCAACAAAGCCAAAAATGATATGTCACTCAAAAATCAAGTCAGAGCTACGATGAACTAGTCAAACCTCTTCACTAAGTCAAAAATCGAAGTCGTGGTTCAACAAAGGATACCTAAGTTACAGGAAATCGACGCCGTGAAAATCAGTAAGCAAGTATCATTAAATATACGAATTCAAGCAAAACCCTAGTCAGGAAGAACAAAACCACGAAAACACGAAATCGAACCAAGACAGGAAAAATCAGTAACATCAAAATAAAGTTGAACGACCTAAACACGGGCTTAAGGATGAATTAGATGTGAGAATTTCTCGCCTTGTCGACGAATTTGGGAGAAGCCGAGCATGAGATCATCGATCGACGTAGCCACGAGCATGATGAAGGGGCGAACGAGAAATGAAAAGGGGGCCGCCATTAATTTCCATCGTTCAATTTTTACTTAGGGTTTTAAAATAATAAAGGGGGAACGGGTTTAATTATTATCACGGCATCAAACAATTAAGTGGGTCAAGAATTTAAAGCCTAGAAATCCTTTTAACCATATATAAAAGAATTTCAACTAAATTTAAAAACTTCAAATGGAAATTTGCGACAATATTAATCGTTTAATTGTCGATTATTAATTGTTGCGAAGTACCGGGTTGTTACAGAAAAAGTTTTGGATTTTTTAAGTTGTGACTTAACTAAAATCCCATATCCATATGTTTTTAAATATTGCGCTCACTATTCGGTTTAGCCGGGAGAGGACCTTTGTGTCATATAGCCCATTTCGAATATGTGATACGTCGTTATGGATAGCATTGAAGACCGGTGGTGAAGACCGGGTATTTGCGAGAACGATAGGATGACCTATCGATTGTCTCTGCACTGAATCGCGCCGGTATAGAGATTCCCTAAGTGATGGGAAGTCCGATCGGGATTGTGAATACCCGAATTTGCAAGGGCATCTTCGGGAAGTGCCTTCGGTTCTGTTCGAGCCCGGAACAGACTTGTATGGTCGTGTGTCTGACACTACACTTTGAGATATAAAGCCGATTCCTTTCAAATACATATATGTTGGTGGCGGAGAATTATTCTCTTAGCTTAACACCCTTCTCTGAGACGTACGAGCTCAGGGGTTATGTAGTTGAAGGTTATCAGCGATATACTCCCAATTTGGTAGTGTGGCATGCTAAGTGCTGCTGTGTGTTGATGATCATTTGTTGATCATTTGTTGATCAAAGCATGGCTTTGTGGAAAAGCGTGGCTTTGTGGTCGAGACCTCATCGAGCCTCACAAACCGGTAGTGGTCGAAACAGGAAAGATGCGGCATTCAGGGGTAGCTCCCCTAGGGTATGACCATTCCTTCTGGAAAAGGGTAGTATCATGGTATGGAGCCCAGGTACTTACTCATGTGGACACACTATATTCATATTGTGTGATGTTGTTGTTGGAGAGCTCTCGGATAAAGGTCCCAAAGGACCGGGGGTGGCATATCTCAGGTTTTATTCCCCGGGAAGGGGGTAGCCGGCCTTGTGTTAGCAGAGAACAGGTTGGTTCTCGGGGCGTCCCGCCAGAGGCGTTCCCATGTGGCAATAGGAAGTTCCTTAGCCTGACCATTTGTTGGAAATCCATTCAATCCAATACGAGCCTTGTACGGTTTTAGTTGTATTACCTGCCATCTACTTATGGTGGCGCCCCACTGTTTGGATGGTAGCTATAGTAGGCATAGTTCGAAATGTCTATGCTGGCTATGATTAATATTATACTTTAGAAATTGTTTTCCACTGTGCACTTATAATAATAATATTAAATGGTTTTCACGTATCAAGCATTTTTGACTATCATAAGGAGAAATCTCCTCCAATTCTGCGTTTGCATTGTGTGTGTGGCGGGAGGCCTTATGGTAGTTTCATTTTCCAAAAGACATTGCGGATTTATTTTAAATTCTTTTGTTTTTTTTAAAAGACCAAATGTTTTGTTTGCTCATACCAGTCCCATGACTGGCCTGGAGTTTATTGTTCCTTTCCTAAACTCTGGGTGCCCACTATTTTCCACACGGGCAGTGTAGAGTTGGGTTTTCAGATAATCCTGTAATAGGTATAGATTCGTTAGCCTTCGAAGCTCTTTGGATTTGTGGATCGCGTTTGCTACACTTCAGCCTCACACCAGTCTTGCTCATCTAGGTGGAGCGTGATGGGGGTTCGAGCTAGCCTTGGTGTTTTGAAGATGGAGTTCTTGGAGTTTGGCATTGAAGGCACTATCTTTCCGTTGCTATTTTCTTGTATCTCTGATAGTATTATTATCCATTGTACCATTCTATTTTATTCTGTTGTATCAGATATTGTATCAAATGTTATATATGAATGTATCATGCATTTTTCTTCCGTTGTGTTGTACTTATTGTGTTATAAGCTCCGGCGAACCAGGTTCGACGTTTGGATCTGCGGCATTTGAATATGAGTGTCGTATTCGGTGCCGATTTTCGAAGGTCGAGTCAGGATCGTTACAGTGGTATCAGAGCTGAAGGTTAAAACTATAGCTCAGGAGTATAACACATTAAGTAGCTCATTAGAGATAGGGTGAAGTATACCTTAGAATGAGTATATCCCTAAGATATCCGTTCGAATGCCTCAGTAGATTCTCTTACTATTCACTGATAGTAAGTATGAGTGCGAGAAGAGGACGAGATAGGGGACAGGGGAATACCACTACCAATGGTCAATACCCCACAATGGCGGAAACAACTTTTCTCTATCAATCTCCTTTGATTCGATTTCGTATTCTTTTGATTGCTTCGTAGCTACTCCAGAAAGAAGTTTCGGTGTGATGATGGCCCTACGAATCGTTGCGGGAAAATTCTTACTTCGTATCTTCATCGGTTTCTTATCAGCTTTTCGTTCTAAACTCTAATGAATTTGAAGATTTGAATTAAATAAATTGAAAATTTTAAATTGAGTTAAATTGGTTAATAGAATGTAAGGCTAAATTTGAATTGTATAAATAAAACGATATCGGTTAAAACCAAATTTAAAATTGTAATTTCGTGTGTATATCAATGTCCATATACTTTGGGGTATTCCGACCCGAATTCGTTGTCCATACCTAGCATTTGGGAATTGTTGAAAATTAAGCCCATATATCTATTCTCTGGGATCCGATATATTCTACGAATGATTAGTTATCCCTTCGAACTAATCAATGCCCTTGCATATTCGTAGACCGGTGAGCCCGAATATCTTGTTTAATAATTATATGAGTTTGTTCTCATATTGTCGATATTCTGATTTGGTAAGCCGAATGCAGAATAAATATTTCGATCTGATCTGATTAATCATTTCCTTACCTATCATTTTTTCTTTCTCGTCTTCCTTGCAATTTCGAGGACGAAATTCTTTTAAGGAGGGAAATCTGTAATATTCCTGAAAATTCATCAAGTTTAATTTGGCAATTAAATTAATTTTTGGGAATAAATTGTGAATTAATTAGAAAATTTTCTAGAATAAAAAAATAATTTTGATTTTAAAAAGTAATTTATATTAGAAATTTAAGGATAAGTGATTTATAAAATAAATATTGAATTTCAAAATAAAATGTATTAAAAATAAAAATAGAATTTAAAAGCTTGAGATTAATAAAATGATAGTAATAGTTGTTTTCTAAAATATTAATTTTATTTGGAAGATGTATTAATTTTCATAATATTATTTTTAAGTTAAATTTTCATATATAAATAAGTGCAACAATTGTTAATATGAAATCAAAGTGTTTAAATCCATTCTTTTCTTTTTATAAAGTTGTACAAAATAAATAATAAAAAAATTATATGAATGTAAATTGTGTAAAATATAGTTATAAAAGGGTAAATAAAAGGAAAACGTATTTAATTAAATGGGAAGCACAAAATAAAGTTATATTTGAGTGTTATTAACACGAAAATGTAAAAATGCAAATTATTATACATGAAAGACTTAAGTGAATGTGGTATAAAATTTATTTAATAAATTCTTGTACTTTGAAAATTTTAAATGTGAACATATACATAAGGATGTAAACATACATTGAGATTCCATAATCATTCCTTTTTACAAATGGCATTCCTTATGATTGCTTAAATAAAATAATAGAATTTAAAATTATAAAGACATTCCATCTCCCTATGTACAATCATAAAACAACTTAGCAAGATCTGAAAAATCAGTAGCCAAAGGTTTGGCATCTCATATCTCAACTCCCAAAGTAGGAAGAAAAGGTGTAAACCGAGTTATCTTCAGTTAGAAAAAAAAATAAAGTAAAAATCAAGTTTGAGTTCAAAGCCACCTGATGGAAAAAAGAAGAAGAAGGAAACCAAGAAAAAAATGAAAAGCATCTTTATTTCTCAACCTGGAAAACCGTCTGGAACCAAACAGGTTATCAATGTTTGGATTCATCATCACCTTGTTTCCGTTAAGCAATCAAGTACCAAGCTTTCCAGTCTTCAAGTTTCAAGCAATACAAGCTTCAGAAGTCAAAAGCAACAATAGTTTTCAAATTTTCAAAAAGGGGCTTCAGTTTTTCATTTCCAGTCTCATACTCTACCTATTTAAACACATGCATGCAATAATCCTCTGGAAAATCCATAGGCAAGTGGATTTTTTTTTTTTAAGATTTTAAGTTAAATTTGTTAAACATGAATGAAAACAAAGATTCAAAATCTCAAACCTGTAGACAGTAAAGATCAAAGCTTCAACTTGAAAGCAAAGCCTGGAAATGATAATCTGGAAGCAAATGCAAATTTGAAGTTACTGGAAATCAAATGCAAATTTTCTGGAAATAATTAAAAGGCAAGTAACATCTTTTTTTAAGATTTGAACTTAATGTTGTTAATCAGTAGCAAAGCAAGAATCTAAGCAGTTGTATTAATCCAAGTTACAGGAAAATAAATCAAGTTAAAGGCTATGTAAACTCTGGTTTCAACTGTAGAGATAGGGATAAAGGAAGTCTTCTCTGTTATATAAGAAATCATACTGTAAGTAAATTAATCTTTGTAGTTATTGATGAAGTAAGTGAAACAAATACAATAAAAGATGAGCAAAGATTCTTATTTACATCTTACAGATCTAGGCTTCAAAAGATTAAAGAAAGAAAAAATGTACATGCTCAAAATGCTCCTCTGTTCAAACTTCCAGTTTCCAAACATCAAGTTCTTGTCTCTGCTGCCAAATCCAAGTGAGCAAACTTGAACCCATCTGTGTGTTTTGACATCTGAATTTATACTTGAAGTGTATTGTGGAAAATGTTTGTTTGGTTGCTGATTTTGTTTGCATGTTTGTATATATATGAGCAAATGTATGTGTGCATGAAGAAACATGCTGCTGTTCCAAAATCAACAGGTTATAAACCTACTAAAAGTGTAAATAATTCTTGCTAAGTCTGTTTTAGGCTTAGATTCCTAAGAAAATAAACAATGATAGCAATGTAACACGCTAGAAAAATTATTTTCAGTAAAATTTCTTCAACCCAGGTCAAATAAAAAAAAATAAAAAATCAGATCAATCCCAGATGCTAGGCTTTGCTCATATACAACTGTAAGTAAATCATTGTTTTAAAAATTTTAAATCTGGTGATGAATGAATGATTAGACCTTGATGCATGCAACAGTGATTTAATATACATAGTTTACAGGAATATTTAGGTGAAAATGCAATGATACTTCTATGTGACATAACTGTGCATGTTTAAGTACCAGGAAAAATTTGCCTTTGCTGTTCCAGATTTCCAAAATTTGTTTTGGAATTTGATCTCTTCTTCTTTGGCCATTGTTAAACTTTAAGGTTTAAATAAAAGATGTTTATTTCAACATGATTTAAGTTTAAAAATAAATTCAAGTACTTTAAGCTTTAAATCCTCTGAATTCAAGCAAATACAGTAAAAACTTATAAATCTGTTAAAAACCAATTGATACAATCCTTTAATTTAATTACATAACTTGAATTAGCTTGGGAAGTTATGATTTTTGAAATCAAAATCACGATTTTTAGTAAAGCATTAAATGTGAATTCTAAGTTTGACTGAAATTTGGTTTTTTCTCGATTTTTGATCATCGGCTAATTTTTGGGAATCGAGTTTTAGCATGAAGATTCTAGGGTGATCATGGATTGTTGGAAAAATACAAGTTAAATTTACGAATGGTCAAGGAATGTGAACGATGAGAATTTAGGTTTTAAAACCTAAATAGTTCGAGCCTAGTAACATGATCACCGCTTCCTCTAGGTGATTCCGAGTTCAATGGGACCAGGGGAATAGCTTCGTGGATGGTCGGAGATTGAGTGGTCGAGGTGGCGCATCGTCTGATTGTCGGGGGCGTGAGTTCGAGGAGGGTTTTGGCCATAGTATTGGTTCCAGTTTTGACTGGGAACCTCGATTTTGATTGGGGACGTGGGCTTGCGTTCTGGTGATGGAGTTGGGTTGCTGCATCGATTTCTGGTGTGCCGGCGAGATGATGGGAGACCGGAGGTGGCTTTGGTGGTGGTGCATGTGCATGAGGAGATGGGTTTGCCCGTGAATAATATGGCGAATGTCTCAAAGCAGGGAGAAGGAGGAAGGTCTTTGACTCGAAGCACGGCACAGGAGAATTGGGGGAAAACTCGAAGTCATGCTCGCGTTTTTTGGGTGTTGTATCAGGTCGAAATTTAAAAACTTAACAAGTTTTTGCAAAAGTAGGGAAACACGGGAGAATTGGTGGGAAACTCGAAGCAGATGTTGATATTGCTCGGGGAAGTATCGATGTTGGCTCGGGTCTGTTGGTTTCACTATAAAACAGTTTTGAACTTTTAGAATAAATCAAACTTTTACTTAATAATCTTCTTAAAAAAAACCACTTTTTTCAAAATAAAAAATTCCTATTTAATCTTGGGATTAACTAATGGTTTTAAAATAAGTTTACTTTAAGATAATAAACTAAATGAAGGTGATTAAGGATGAATAATTAATGTTTTAAAGGTTTATAATCAAGTATTTTAAGGCTAATGAATTAGATAACATAATTAATGTGATTAATTAATAAAGGTAATTAATTTGAAAATAATTAATCAATTAAAAGTTAATTTGAAAGCAAATTGTTTTCAAAAGATTTGATTAAGCAAGAGATGTTTTATCTTAAAGATAAATAGAATTGAATGATTTGTATTCATTGAGTTAATTAATCAGGTAATTAATGAATGGTTAAATAAAAATAATAATTACTTAGTGAAAGTAATTTAGAGTAGAGACTAAAGATTTAAGATTTGATAATCAAATATTAAAGGTTAATCACTTCAAGAGTAATTCATTAATGTGGTTAACTAATTAAGGTAATTAAATCAAGAATAATTAATTAAGGTTAATTAACTTAAAATGATTAAGAAATCATTATAAATTAAGTAGTAATTAATTTTGTAATCAATTAAGGAATAATTAATTAATAAAGGTGATTAAGATTTAAATTAATTACAATTAAGGATCAATTAATTAAGATAATTAATTAAAGAAATGATTAATTATGAAGGTGATTTAAACTTAATCAACTGAAGTTCATGAAAATTAATCATTGATTTTAAGATTACTAATGGAAGTAATTATGTGGGTAATAAATTTAAAACCACACGGTTTATTCATTAAGATGATTGATTGTTAGTGTATGCTTTGTGATGGATTGATATATTTAATATGTGATGTGATGCTATGTGGTGCCATTGTGCTAAGCTGTTATATCTGTGGTGTATATATTGTTATATGAAAACCCTTGACCCGTAGATCGACATTTGAATTTCGATGCGACGGGGAGTCGGATTCTAATTGGTTATCCGAAACCCACATCGAATCATATTAGTGAATCTTTGTGATTGATAAATTTATTTCATTTATGAATCTGTGAATAAAGATAAGCGTTATGGGATATACCGCTTATCGATATGATTGAATCTGTGATGATTGGTGTTGTGCACTATTGTGTTGAACCCCTGGACCACACTTTTACACACACGAATATGGATTTCACGTGGAAATCGGTTAAGTCACAGATTTTTTTTAAAATAGTTTTGAATTTGAATTTTAAAATTCAAAATGGTTTTGGAAATGAACTGGATTTTAAGTGAAAAGTTTTTGAAAAGGTGTTTTAAAAATGAAAGTTATTTTGAATAGCTTAATAAAAATTTGGAATTTAAATCATTTGATTTAAATTTGAATTCAATATTTGAAATTGAATTCTATAATTTAGGAACTAGGGTTTAAAAGTTATTCAACTTATAAATGGGTTTATATGGGTTTTTAAACCATTTTAAAGGTGATGTTTTGGAATTTAAATTCAACCCAAGATTTCAACTTGTACAAATTGGATTTTTCTGAAACGAAAACTATTCGTTTTCAAATGATTGAAGCTTTCACATAAGAATGAATTTCCAATTTGTGTTAAAGGATTTCAAGTCTAAAATGAAAATAGTTTTCCAAGTTATAGATAAATCTTTGGAAACGTGTTTTGAAAGCTATAAATCTTTAATTTAAAGATTTAATTGGGTTAATCCAAATTGAATGGGAATTGTTTTGGAATCCATGAATAGATCTTTGTGAAACTGGGGGAACTTTGTGAAATAAATCTTTTTGTGTAAAGATTTAAAATGGTGATTTGTTTAACCATTTTGAAAGAAAAAGTTTTGGATTTTTTAAGTTGTGACTTAACTAAAATCCCATATCCATATGTTTTTAAATATTGCGCTCACTATTCGGTTTAGCCGGGAGAGGACCTTTGTGTCATATAGCCCATTCTGAATATGTGATACGTCGTTATGGATAGCATTGAAGACCGGTGGTGAAGACCGGGTATTTGCGAGAACGATAGGATGACCTATCGATTGTCTCTGCACTGAGTCGCGCCGGTATAGAGATTCCCTAAGTGATGGGAAGTTCGATCGGGATTGTGAATACCCGGATTTGCAAGGGCTTCTTCGGAAGTGCCTTCGGTTCTGTTCGAGCCCGGAACAGACTTGTATGGTCGTGTGTCTAACACTACACTTTGAGATATAAAGTCGATTCCTTTCAAATACATATATGTTGGTGGCGGAGAATTTATTCTCTTAGCTTAACACCCTTCTCTGAGACGTACGAGCTCAGGGGTTATGTAGTTGAAGGTTATCAGCGATATACTCCCAATTTGGTAGTGTGGCATGCTAAGTGCTGCTGTGTGTTGATGATCATTTGTTGATCATTTGTTGATCAAAGCATGGCTTTGTGGAAAAGCGTAGCTTTGTGGTCGAGACCTCATCGAGCCTCACAAACCGGTAGTGGTCGAAACATGAAAGATGCGGCAAGGTTTCAGGGGTAGCTCCCCTAGGGATGACCATTCCTTCTGGAAAAGGGTAGTATCATGGTATGGAGCCCAGGTACTTACTCATGTGGACACACTATATTCTTACTGTGTGATGTTGTTGTTGGAGAGCTCTCGGATAAAGGTCCCAAAGAACCGGGGGTGGCATATCTCAGGTTTTATTCCCCGGGAAAGGGGTAGCCGGCCTTGTGTTAGCAGAGAACAGGTTGGTTCTCGGGGTGTCCCGCCAGAGGCGTTCCCATGTGACAATAGGAAGTTCCTTAGCCTGACCATTTGTTGGAAATCCATTCAATTCAATACGAGCCTTGTACGGTTTTAGTTGTATTACCTGCCATCTACTTATGGTGGCGCCCCACTGTTTGGATGGTAGCTATAGTAGGCATAGTTCGAAATGTCTATGCTGGCTATGATTAATATTATACTTTCGAAATTGTTTTCCACTGTGCACTTATAATAATAATATTAAATGGTGTTCACGTATCAAGCATTTTTGACTATCATAAGGAGAAATCTCCTCCAATTCTGCGTTTGCATTGTGTGTGTGGCGGGAGGCCTTATGGTAGTTTCATTTTCCAAAAAGCATTGCGGATTTATTTTAAATTCTTTTGTTTGTTTTAAAAGACCAAATGTTTTGTTTGCTCATACCAGTCCCATGACTGACCTGGAGTTTATTGTTCCTTTCCTAAACTCTGGATGCCCACTATTTTCCACACAGGAAGTCTGGAGTTGGGTTTTCAGATAATCCTGTAATAGGTATAGATTCGTTAGCCTTCGAAGCTCTTTGGATTTGTGGATCGCGTTTGCTATACTTCAGCCTCACACCAGTCTTGCTCATCTAGGTGGAGCGTGATGGGGGTTCGAGCTAGCCTTGGTGTTTTGAAGATGGAGTTCTTGGAGTTTGGCATTGAAGACACTATCTTTCCGTTGCTATTTTCTTGTATCTCTGATAGTATTGTTATCCATTGTACCATTCTATTTTATTCTGTTGTATCAGATATTGTATCAAATGTTATATATGAATGTATCATGCATTTTTCTTCCGCTGTGTTGTATTTATTGTGTTATAAGCTCCGGCGAACCATATATTGAACAACTATTAACTTCCACTTGTATTAAAATTGATTGTTGTATTACCTTAGCTTCCACTTGTATTTTTCTTCCGCTGTGTTGTATTTATTTGTATTTATTGTATTTATTGTCTTGGACAACTATTAATTTGTAATTAACAAGACTAAATTTATTAAAAACACTAATTTATTGGTTGAAAAATTAGCCTGATAAATCTGTTAATAGATATTTATATCTGGATAAATATTTATTTAATAATCTCTTGATATAATTAAAAATATCAGTTTAATGATCTTCTTTTATAATTATTTAATTTGACAAAATTTATATTTTCAAAAACAAATGAATATGTTTTCTATTATAATACAAATTAATATGAATTTAATTAGCAATAAACCAATGTACGAATAAATGTATAAATACTGGAAATGGTATTGATATAAATATAAAACGTAAACATGTAATTTATATGCAAAACTAAATAATGAGTACAATATAAAATTTATATCAAAAATATAACGACCCGCTATTTTGGACCATCCAAATCGACAATAAAGCCATACATGTCCGACTTGAATAATTCAAAATACCGAATTGTTAATTTATATTTTGGCAAAACGTAACATATACAATAAATAAATCAATCACAGATTACAGACACAGAGTAATATAATGCAGCGGAATAGATAAAGAATAGTAGTTCATGAAGCTACTATATACATCAGAGTTTAAAATAAATTACATCAAAATATCTCGAATGCAGTGAAGTCTTCAGTACGAGCCGATGACTTCTCTGAACCAGCCAACTAGGAAAAACTGAAAGCTGAAACGATAGTTGGATCTCCAAATGAAGCTCCAATCTTCAAAGGTGAGTCTCTAATGCTGTATTACTCGGTCTGACCCGAGCGTAAAGTAAAACATAAAACACTCGAGTCAGGATTAACATCCTTATATCAATAAATTCAACTCAAATGAAATATCAACTGAAATACAATATAACTTAAAGGATGTTTGGGATGTCCATCCTCTAAGGGTCCATAGAACTGTCTACAGGGTAGAAATATATATTATTACACCGTGGTCATTTACTTAATTTATACTTCAAACCCAAATATCAATTTTACTTCAAATAATCATATTTCCCAAGATAGTAGCTATATATTCGATCTCAATTTATCAATTTAAATTTTCCTAAAATAACCACTTCACTTTTATCAATCTCAAATCTGGATTTGATATCCCAATTACCCTTTTTTTTTTAAAATATGTTTCCATACTTTAAGTATTTAATATTTCAACTAAATTTTTCCCCAATCTAGTTTTTTAAATACAAATTTCCAAATTTAGTTCCCACTCAATTTTCACTTAACTCAATCAGTTATCTACATAACAAATTCAACTATCTTGGTTCTAAATACATCCAAATCTCTAAACCATTTAATTACAATATAGTTCGTAGCTTAAATATAACAATTTAAATTTGACAGTTTTATCCAGATTCTCGATTTTTACATCGTTATTATCTAGTCTTGAATATCACTTTAGTGACCTTAAATTTTATTTTACCCCAAAATTTTCCTAAATTTTACTAAACGTGAAATATCTCATTCGGTAAATTTCAAATTGATTTAGATAAATAAATCCATATCTATCATTACCCTTTTATATATATATTTAAGCATTTACATTTAATAAGACCATATTTTTCTTATCATATGGTCAAGTGTTACGGGTATTTTCATTTAAATCCGTATACCAAATGTATACGGGTGGATAGCATTTCAACCCGAAATCCCAAATTTTAATTAAATGGAAACCGCTTGGGTCTATCATTTCAACCCAATTCAATTCAAAACAAACATAACAAAAGGAACTTGCAGTGTGATGACAGGGATGGTGCCAAAGTAAATAAACAAGCAATAGCAACAATCAATAACAATTCAATAAATAACCCCAAAATAATCGTATTAATTCGCATTGTTATTTGTATAATTATTTCTAGAATCTACACTATCATTTCATGTAGATTAAAGATTTTCACATTTCAGTTTTTCACTTGTCGTTCCATTCCAATTTCAGTTTAATACTACAACCATTAACCCAAACTGCATTCAAAGGTTTAAAGTATAATTTATCAATTTCTACGACAGTTAATGGGTCAAATTTAACAAATCAAATTTACATATGGCGGGGTCAGGTTTTAATAAATCAAGGTCCGTCATATATAATCCGTTTTTAATTTATAACAATACTACTCCAAATTCAACTAGCAACTGGTTATCACTTAACAATAGTAATTAACATCCAATTTAAACGACAATCAATCCATCAATCAATTATCAACCAATCTGCATTATTATCACATACATAATTAACCGATAATGGTGTCAGGTGTCATAGGTGAACAGATACAGGTAATAACTGTCATAACAGTGAAACAAATAACAGCAGCATATTTCAATTGACGTTTCAATTTGAAATCAAATTTAATAAATAAAAGAACGTTAATCGTGAGTGATTGCTCACCTTTTGAGGCTAGAGGCAGACGGGATTGAGATGAGTTCCGGATCCAAGCACGAGTTTCAAAGAAAGTTAAATTGGCACAAATCGACGAGCAGAGCTGATAGCAAAAATTTGATGAGAACAAATCGAAACCAGTTTTGATAAGAATTGGAAATATATTTTATTATTATATTATTATTATTATTTCCCAAACCCTTATTTAATAAATTATGTACCTACTATATAACAAGCCCTTCCCTATAGCCTATAACATGTATGCAACACACATTATTAACCCGTACACCAATTACTCATGCAAACCTATGGACTACCTCTTTTTTTTTTTTTTTTTTTTTTTTAGCAAATATAACTTACCTATGAATATGTAAGTAAGAATATAAACTGTCATTATATGCCAGCCAATTTACAAAATTTCATATACAAATCGAAATTTATATATAGAAAACAAGATCGAATATCCACTTAAAAAAATAGTATATTGAAACCTGGAATCATTATTTTCAAAACAAATTGACTCAACAAAAAGGGAAGGCTATAAATTCAAATTTGCGGCATGACTCAACAGATATACTACCTAAATATATGCACTTACACGAACAGCAACATGTCTTGACCCGTAAAATAAACTAATGTATATTATTATATCGACATATTATAATACTTACTATGAACCCTGTCATCATGTAAAATAACTCATCATGCAGACAACAAACAACACCCAACCGTGTACACTTTTATATACACTAATATAACTATACTTATAAATTTATACACTATGCAGACAACCCATACTTATATATCAGACTCACATCGTACAACACTTAGATAGGTTAAAATTTATATTTCAAGTTGTATAATACAATGTATGTAACGTATGTATGCGTATACATATGTAGTAGATTATAGGCATAATACAAATCTAACTTATACCATCAGGTAATAAATAATAGTACAAATATAAACCTAGTTTATGCATATATACACGTCTCAGCCTATTATATACAAATTTAACTAACAAATATACTAACCCATAATCTTAATAACAATTTACAGTAGATACTATTGAACACATATATGCTTTAAGCATAAATATAAAATAGAATATATATATATATCTACCTTACCTCATATACATACAAACACAACAGCTCTACTGCAGAATAGATTTCACAAAGCGAAGAGAAGAGCC
Source organism: Allium cepa (assembly GCA_030765085.1). Lineage (NCBI taxonomy): Eukaryota > Viridiplantae > Streptophyta > Magnoliopsida > Asparagales > Amaryllidaceae > Allium > Allium cepa. The sequence continues at coordinate 217,809,689 of CM060934.1, read as the reverse complement.
GGGGAACATGGGAAGTAGCGGTTGGAAGGGAAGCACGGCCTAGGACGAGGAGGAGTGGAAGGAGGCGCGTGGGTTGGTGAGGCTGAGGAGGATGCTGGAACACGTGGGATAGCGGAGTTGAGGAAGTGGGCTGGAGGCTGCTATGGATCTGGGGTGAAGACGTCGGCAAAGGCAGGTTGTTGCTTGCGGCAAGGATACAGGCGATGGCGAGGCTCGAGATTTGCGGAGGCGCTGGCCGAAGTGCTCGGGTTGGCTTGGTGGTGGTCCGTTATACGCGGAGGGTGGCACTGAGGCTTACGTGCCTGGTGATATCGGGGAGAGGCACGGCCAGTGGATGGCATCTCGGGTTTGGTTTCGCGGTGAATAAATTTGGAGGAGGAATGAAAAATAGAGAGGAGAGAAAAGAAGATGGTGAGCAGCCGCAAGGAGAAAGGGGAAACCAAGCTTCAGATCTAAAAGCAAATGTGGAATCTGGCACTTTATATTCTACCAATATTAATAAATTTATTGAAAAAGAAACGGCTCGGATAGAAATAGCAAAGGTTTGAATTTACATAGGGGTTTTAAATGTAGTAGCAAAGGTACGCAAAGATTTAGGTTACACATTAAAGCAGTACATTATTGTTTGCAGGTTATACATTTTTATTTATTTATTTATTATTTTTATTTTTTTTATTTTTGCACGTCACAAGTTTGAACAGACAAAGGAAACCAAAAGTTTTTAAAACGGATACCGATACGGGTCGACGTTTTACAGATTTCGCCACGTACCGGATTTCAAAATACATAAATAAATATACTGTTGAGATCAACACGTCGAGGCGATCACAACGGTATACATATATCAGTGGTATGATCATCCGAACAAAAGTCGATAATTGGTACCCAAATGATGCTATTTTGAAAAATAAGATAAACGGAGCAGTAGACGTCCAAATTTGGAAAAACGAATGATGCCGTCTTACTCAGGAGAGGATTTAGAAATTTTCCGTAGAAAAATATTCAGGCTTGAAAATAAATCTATTATCGGCAATTATTGGCTAGCTTGAATTAAATAAAATTTCACGAAGAAATAAACTTTGATAAAATAATTTGAAATTTTACCATCTGCTATGTTTAATTGGACGTAATCCAAATAATAACTTTTTATTTGCAAATTTATTTATTTCAAATTCCACCAAAATCAATTAAATGCGTTAAATAAGACCATTTAAAACTGTTAAATTTTATGGGTCGTTACACTCTCCCCCACTCAAAACTTTTCGTCCCCGAAAAGGAAAGGGGTAGGAGAATAGAACAACCAACAATAAAATATATTGAAAGACAAGATAGACAATTAATTTAGAACTATATAAATTTTATTTGAAATATTTATTTAAAACCTCATTTTGAGATTCAATTTTCTATAATACTATAATACTTTTCAAACTCCTTAGAAAACAACTATTTACATTATTACTTATATTTGCAAAGACTATTGAAACACTAAACCCATAATTCATAATTTTATAAATTTTATCTTAAGATATTTTTCAAATATTATTAATAAATCAATGATTAATCATTTACTTTAAATTAATAATTGTTTTCAAAATAATTGTTTTCTTTACAGATGTTTTATTAAATTAATAACTTCAAAATATTAATAACACTAAAATTTTATATTAACCAAAGCAGTATATAATTAGCCTATAATTTAAAGGATAGATCCCACAAGGAAGGAAGGTGGATTGGAAAAAATAGAATCAAGGTGAATAACTAAACTGGGCAGATAAGGTAGATTCAAAAGAAAAGGATCGGGCATGAATCGATTATTTTTCAAACCGAAAGAGTTTAAATTTTAAGAAATTTCTTGGTTGGAAGATACTTTTATAATAAAATACCTTTATAATAATACATTTATTATATCGGAATAAATTTCCCTTTCGAAAATACTTACATAACTCGATGTTTCACAAGTTTATCCTCGTTCTTGCCGATTCTGGCCATGCGTTGATCAGGCGCAAAGCTAGAATTCTTCAAGTACTTAGTAGACTTGTTTCAACAACCAGTGAAAATACTTGAAAAATCCTTTTAAAACAGATATGGAAAGTACGATCCAACAAACAATCAAACCAAAAACCTTTGTCCGATCATGGTTCGCAGATACACAATGGTTACGCCTGGTTCCCCCAGGAAACAATCCATATCCGTAAGCTTTCACAGCCCTGCGAGTTACGCCATGATGACTAGTAGGGTGCAGGATACACAATGGTTACGCCTGGTTCCCCCAGGAAACAATCCGTACCCCCAGGCAAGACTCAGCCAGGCACTTGCGCTACTATTCGCGACCTACACAGATTGCAGGATACACAATGGTTACGCCTGGATCCCCCAGGAAACAATCCGTACCCCTAGGCAAGACTTAGCCAGGCAATTGCGCTGTGCATTCACGAGAGAAAAAAAACCATGGGTTACGCCACGGTGGGAAACACTCGAGTATTACATCCGGAAAACCGAAAATCAGAGAGAATAATATCGATAGAATGAATCCACGATGTGGCCACAAAGCGGATATCAAGCAGAAGGCACTTTCCATATCTTTACTTCGAAAATATATATCATATAGTACCTTTTCAAATCACTTTCAAATATTGTACTTATATAAAGTCCATATATATAGGATTCCTTTCTCAAATCGAATACTTTCCAAATCAATAGTATATCAAAACATACTTACATAGACTTTGATTATATAAATTTTCTTTCCAAATTGAGTACCTTTCAAATCAATTGATTTCAAATCACTTTCATACTTATACAAATCCATTTTATATAAGTCCGACCACTTCCCAAATCAAGTGCTTAATTATACAAGGTTCTCAATTTCAAATCATTCAATATCAAATTTAGTTCCAAAGTCATATATGAATTCACCAAATTTCTTCCAAATTAGATATCCTAATTTCAAAGTTCCCCAAAATAATAGGTTTAGAAAATTATCCCAGTTTCCAAATTAAAATAATTCAAGTCAAACAAATTCATTTCCAAAATCATCATATAAGTACTGGTTTTAATTTTCAATTAAATTTCAAAACCCAATATTTTCTCACAATCCATTATCCTCAAAATGGTTTCCAACTTTATACTTATCCCTTTTAAACCTTTAAACTATCCATTTCTATGTGAAATATCCAATTTACCTTTTTGAAAACCATTATTCAACTATTTTTCCAAAACATTTCAAAACTAAATTTATATTCTTAATCAGACATTTTATACTCTTCGAAATTTCTTAGTTTTGAAAATTTAATCTCAATTTGGAAGTGTTTGAACATTTAAAATAGTTAGGGAAATCAAATTTTCAATTCAAGAGTTGAAAATCAACAATAAATCAATAAATCAATTATTAAATCTGGAACTCGAGGACTAAACACCGGTCTCACTTTAAATTGTTTCAAATATATACATATATCTTTCTAAAATATCAAATTATACTTCAAAATTTGAAATCAAACGGTTTTCCAAAATCACTCGCATAGCAAAGCTATTAAAGTGGCCTCTCCCCCACTCTGAAACTCGAAAATCAATGTCGATGATGCGTGCACTCATCACCGAAATTATTTTCCAGCGACATAAGTGAGTTCTGGACTTCTATTTTCTTGAAAACTTCTTCGAAATTTCTTCAAAATTATTGGAATTCATTTGAATTCATTTGAAATATTTCTTATTCGGAAAAATACTTTTAAATCGTATTATTTATATAAAATTTCCAAAATCTTAAAACCAATTTCAAAATACCGGAATTCAATTCTCGAATTTCAAATTTAACACTTCAATTATAAATCATTTTTATATAAATCAATTTCTTATGATTTTTTCAAAATTTCAAATCCTTTCAAAACCCTTTTTATATAGAATAACATTTCTTATTTGCTTTATATATAGGTATATAATCTCTACCGAAAACATTTTCTTTATATATATAGAATAAAATCATAGTTATCAAAATAATAATTTCGGTATAAACAATTTCTAAAATACAAACAAAACCCGATTTTCAAAGGATGATTTAAGGATGGATTTCAAAACAAAGATAGAGATTTAATTTAAAGGAACTCTAATCAATAGAATCCTGATTCGAAGATAGACTCGATCGAAGATGAGATAATTAAGTTACAAAATAGAAGATGGATATACTTCTATAAATCGCGGGCGACCTTTACCTGTCAACCGTGATTCCAAAATTAGATCGGTGTAGAATTCTGAGGCAATTCGACATTCGATCGTCGGAGATATAGAATTCGGCATAACAAGATATATCAGCATCGTAAACCGAGGATACAGGAATCTTCGGTGAGTCAATGCCAATTGAAAAGGAGTTTTCACCCCCTTTACAAATCATTCAATGGAGTTATGGGATACTCCAGAATCAAACGAATATAAATAGGGAGAGACAGAATGAATTTCGAAACCGAGGGACATTCCAAAACTCAAAGGAAATTGAGTCAAAAAGGAAGAGATTCAACTCGAACGAAAGTGATTCTGTAAATAAATTTACCATATATGCTAAGTATTGCCTAGAACCTGGCTCTGATACCAACTGTAACGACCCGCTATTTTGGACCATCCAAATCGACAATAAAGCCATACATGTCCGACTTGAATAATTCAAAATACCGAATTGTTAATTTATATTTTGGCAAAACGTAACATATACAATAAATAAATCAATCACAGATTACAGACACAGAGTAATATAATGCAGCGGAATAGATAAAGAATAGTAGTTCATGAAGCTACTATATACATCAGAGTTTAAAATAAATTACATCAAAATATCTCGAATGCAGTGAAGTCTTCAGTACGAGCCGATGACTTCTCTGAACCAGCCAACTAGGAAAAACTGAAAGCTGAAACGATAGTTGGATCTCCAAATGAAGCTCCAATCTTCAAAGGTGAGTCTCTAATGCTGTATTACTCGGTCTGACCCGAGCGTAAAGTAAAACATAAAACACTCGAGTCAGGATTAACATCCTTATATCAATAAATTCAACTCAAATGAAATATCAACTGAAATACAATATAACTTAAAGGATGTTTGGGATGTCCATCCTCTAAGGGTCCATAGAACTGTCTACAGGGTAGAAATATATATTATTACACCGTGGTCATTTACTTAATTTATACTTCAAACCCAAATATCAATTTTACTTCAAATAATCATATTTCCCAAGATAGTAGCTATATATTCGATCTCAATTTATCAATTTAAATTTTCCTAAAATAACCACTTCACTTTTATCAATCTCAAATCTGGATTTGATATCCCAATTACCCTTTTTTTTTTAAAATATGTTTCCATACTTTAAGTATTTAATATTTCAACTAAATTTTTCCCCAATCTAGTTTTTTAAATACAAATTTCCAAATTTAGTTCCCACTCAATTTTCACTTAACTCAATCAGTTATCTACATAACAAATTCAACTATCTTGGTTCTAAATACATCCAAATCTCTAAACCATTTAATTACAATATAGTTCGTAGCTTAAATATAACAATTTAAATTTGACAGTTTTATCCAGATTCTCGATTTTTACATCGTTATTATCTAGTCTTGAATATCACTTTAGTGACCTTAAATTTTATTTTACCCCAAAATTTTCCTAAATTTTACTAAACGTGAAATATCTCATTCGGTAAATTTCAAATTGATTTAGATAAATAAATCCATATCTATCATTACCCTTTTATATATATATTTAAGCATTTACATTTAATAAGACCATATTTTTCTTATCATATGGTCAAGTGTTACGGGTATTTTCATTTAAATCCGTATACCAAATGTATACGGGTGGATAGCATTTCAACCCGAAATCCCAAATTTTAATTAAATGGAAACCGCTTGGGTCTATCATTTCAACCCAATTCAATTCAAAACAAACATAACAAAAGGAACTTGCAGTGTGATGACAGGGATGGTGCCAAAGTAAATAAACAAGCAATAGCAACAATCAATAACAATTCAATAAATAACCCCAAAATAATCGTATTAATTCGCATTGTTATTTGTATAATTATTTCTAGAATCTACACTATCATTTCATGTAGATTAAAGATTTTCACATTTCAGTTTTTCACTTGTCGTTCCATTCCAATTTCAGTTTAATACTACAACCATTAACCCAAACTGCATTCAAAGGTTTAAAGTATAATTTATCAATTTCTACGACAGTTAATGGGTCAAATTTAACAAATCAAATTTACATATGGCGGGGTCAGGTTTTAATAAATCAAGGTCCGTCATATATAATCCGTTTTTAATTTATAACAATACTACTCCAAATTCAACTAGCAACTGGTTATCACTTAACAATAGTAATTAACATCCAATTTAAACGACAATCAATCCATCAATCAATTATCAACCAATCTGCATTATTATCACATACATAATTAACCGATAATGGTGTCAGGTGTCATAGGTGAACAGATACAGGTAATAACTGTCATAACAGTGAAACAAATAACAGCAGCATATTTCAATTGACGTTTCAATTTGAAATCAAATTTAATAAATAAAAGAACGTTAATCGTGAGTGATTGCTCACCTTTTGAGGCTAGAGGCAGACGGGATTGAGATGAGTTCCGGATCCAAGCACGAGTTTCAAAGAAAGTTAAATTGGCACAAATCGACGAGCAGAGCTGATAGCAAAAATTTGATGAGAACAAATCGAAACCAGTTTTGATAAGAATTGGAAATATATTTTATTATTATATTATTATTATTATTTCCCAAACCCTTATTTAATAAATTATGTACCTACTATATAACAAGCCCTTCCCTATAGCCTATAACATGTATGCAACACACATTATTAACCCGTACACCAATTACTCATGCAAACCTATGGACTACCTCTTTTTTTTTTTTTTTTTTTTTTAGCAAATATAACTTACCTATGAATATGTAAGTAAGAATATAAACTGTCATTATATGCCAGCCAATTTACAAAATTTCATATACAAATCGAAATTTATATATAGAAAACAAGATCGAATATCCACTTAAAAAAATAGTATATTGAAACCTGGAATCATTATTTTCAAAACAAATTGACTCAACAAAAAGGGAAGGCTATAAATTCAAATTTGCGGCATGACTCAACAGATATACTACCTAAATATATGCACTTACACGAACAGCAACATGTCTTGACCCGTAAAATAAACTAATGTATATTATTATATCGACATATTATAATACTTACTATGAACCCTGTCATCATGTAAAATAACTCATCATGCAGACAACAAACAACACCCAACCGTGTACACTTTTATATACACTAATATAACTATACTTATAAATTTATACACTATGCAGACAACCCATACTTATATATCAGACTCACATCGTACAACACTTAGATAGGTTAAAATTTATATTTCAAGTTGTATAATACAATGTATGTAACGTATGTATGCGTATACATATGTAGTAGATTATAGGCATAATACAAATCTAACTTATACCATCAGGTAATAAATAATAGTACAAATATAAACCTAGTTTATGCATATATACACGTCTCAGCCTATTATATACAAATTTAACTAACAAATATACTAACCCATAATCTTAATAACAATTTACAGTAGATACTATTGAACACATATATGCTTTAAGCATAAATATAAAATAGAATATATATATATATATCTACCTTACCTCATATACATACAAACACAACAGCTCTACTGCAGAATAGATTTCACAAAGCGAAGAGAAGAGCCGGGGAACATGGGAAGTAGCGGTTGGAAGGGAAGCACGGCCTAGGACGAGGAGGAGTGGAAGGAGGCGCGTGGGTTGGTGAGGCTGAGGAGGATGCTGGAACACGTGGGATAGCGGAGTTGAGGAAGTGGGCTGGAGGCTGCTATGGATCTGGGGTGAAGACGTCGGCAAAGGCAGGTTGTTGCTTGCGGCAAGGATACAGGCGATGGCGAGGCTCGAGATTTGCGGAGGCGCTGGCCGAAGTGCTCGGGTTGGCTTGGTGGTGGTCCGTTATACGCGGAGGGTGGCACTGAGGCTTACGTGCCTGGTGATATCGGGGAGAGGCACGGCCAGTGGATGGCATCTCGGGTTTGGTTTCGCGGTGAATAAATTTGGAGGAGGAATGAAAAATAGAGAGGAGAGAAAAGAAGATGGTGAGCAGCCGCAAGGAGAAAGGGGAAACCAAGCTTCAGATCTAAAAGCAAATGTGGAATCTGGCACTTTATATTCTACCAATATTAATAAATTTATTGAAAAAGAAACGGCTCGGATAGAAATAGCAAAGGTTTGAATTTACATAGGGGTTTTAAATGTAGTAGCAAAGGTACGCAAAGATTTAGGTTACACATTAAAGCAGTACATTATTGTTTGCAGGTTATACATTTTTATTTATTTATTTATTATTTTTATTTTTTTTATTTTTGCACGTCACAAGTTTGAACAGACAAAGGAAACCAAAAGTTTTTAAAACGGATACCGATACGGGTCGACGTTTTACAGATTTCGCCACGTACCGGATTTCAAAATACATAAATAAATATACTGTTGAGATCAACACGTCGAGGCGATCACAACGGTATACATATATCAGTGGTATGATCATCCGAACAAAAGTCGATAATTGGTACCCAAATGATGCTATTTTGAAAAATAAGATAAACGGAGCAGTAGACGTCCGAATTTGGAAAAACGAATGATGCCGTCTTACTCAGGAGAGGATTTAGAAATTTTCCGTAGAAAAATATTCAGGCTTGAAAATAAATCTATTATCGGCAATTATTGGCTAGCTTGAATTAAATAAAATTTCACGAAGAAATAAACTTTGATAAAATAATTTGAAATTTTACCATCTGCTATGTTTAATTGGACGTAATCCAAATAATAACTTTTTATTTGCAAATTTATTTATTTCAAATTCCACCAAAATCAATTAAATGCGTTAAATAAGACCATTTAAAACTGTTAAATTTTATGGGTCGTTACAAAAAACATGTTAAAATTTTAAATACTTGCATATTTACAAATGTAAAGGATTCTAGCATATATTTAAAATATGTGTAATATTATAAACATAAGGTAAATGTAATATAAAATTTTTATTAACACACTTAATATTAATGTATAAATTAAAGGAAAGTAGAAATCATGTAATGTACTTTAACATGTGTTAGTTAATTCTATCATAAAACTTAACATTTGTGAGAACAAAAAAAGGGAAAGTTTAAACACCTAAAACTTAAGAGATATTTAAAATAAGTTTTAATATTTGTAAATATATAAATCATGTAAAATACAAGTGGAAGCTAAGGTAACATATATTGACATTTGTTAGCTTAGTATTAGCATAATGAATACAAGTGTAAGCAACTTACAAAAATTCTTACTACTAGTGTCTTCCTTTTTCTTTTATTTAAAAAAAAGTAAAAAAATAAATAAAAGTTGTATGAACATATCTCTATTTCTCTCCTTCATCTTTTCTCTTATATTACAATTTCAAAAGGGAATTAAATCTGAGATAGTTAACCAAAGAGAATTCATTAATAACAATCAATTTTCTCTGAAAACAAACTGAAGCTAATCTTTTCAACCCATAAACTGGAAGCTCAAGGCAAGGCCAGATTTTGACTCAGCAACAAAACAGCTAAATTCTGATAAATTTAAACAAATTTTGCATTACAAACTGAATCAAGCAGAGATCAGCTCGATAAACTTCAATTAGGCTTCATCTTCAAGTTGTAATGCAAATCAAAGCTTATGTTCTTAACCATCAGTCCAGTTGCAGATCACAGCAAAGATCAAGTGCAGATCATCAAACCGTGTTCTCTGTTCTAGGTGAGTAAATCTTTCCTCTTAAATAGTTTAAAATTCATAGTGGTTTCATATTTAAAAGCCTACCTTTGTTTGAAACTAAACCATTATCTGGAATGCTTTGCTTAAAATGAATGCATGTAGTTGTAATTTGTATTGAATGGCTGTGACAATGTAAATACAGGCATTGTTGATATAACAGGATTTGATTTCCTTCAAAATAAATAAATCGAAAAAATCCAATATTTCATCTCTGAATCATAGTAGCTTATGATTTGTAAATAGAAAGTGTTTGAAAACATACAATAACACTATAAAAATCATTTTCAGAAATTCATCTTGAGTAATTGACTGAAAATTTAGAAAAGTACAGTGAAATTTTAATTTGGGTCAAAATTTCATCTATGTAAATTTTAAGTTTGGATTGCATGTTTGAATTCGTGATGGAAAAATATAAATTTTAGTGGGTATATCTCGATTTTTAGATTGAAAATCAGTGAGCTACCTCGAGTTCAACGTTTAGGAGATTTTGAGCAATTTTCGTCGATCAACGACGAACTAGTTTACGTGATCGGGTTGGAAGGTCGAGGGGAAGTCAAAGATTGTGACGACCTGGAATTTTTAAGCAATTTAAATCGGAATATTAAATCGATTTTAAATATTCAATATAATAATTTTAACTTGAATTACAAATATCGTTATTTATTTGATACTTAAATAATAGACTTTAATAATTAGAAGTTGAGTAAATTGTTGAATCCAGAATTTTAAGCCTGTTAAAAATAATTTGAAGGCTTGTAAAATTTATATTGATAACATGGAAAACAATAGAAGTTGTAAAATTTGAAATTAACAGTAGTTTGTTCAGTTTTGAAACTTCACCGTTTAAATTGAATTTAAAAATAGCTTCCCGAGGAAGAGTCTCGGAATTCGACGAAACCAGTTCCAGTGGGTCCCTAATATTGAACTATTATCGGATTTCAATTTTCGTAGCTTTTGGAGTTGTTGTATGAGCGTAAGATATATAAACACGTTGAAAATTTAATTGATAATAATTTGATGAAATTTAATTTAGTTAATCAAGCTTCTGGTATACGCCATCTTCCTGCCGTTTAATCACATAATTTTCCGATTCCTAGCCATTCAACCAACTACCAAAATGCTAGAGCTAAAAAGAAAAAATATATATATTAATAAATAAATAAAAGAAGCTTCATGGAGAAGCTTTAAGTCGCGTTGAAAAAAAAAGGGGGAGCAACTCAATAGGGCCGAACCTTGTAATCAAAGCCTCGCCCCTTTTTCTCTTCTCTCGCGTTCGAGCAACAACAGATTTTAAAAAAAAAACATTCAATAATGGCCGAAGCCAATTCTAAAAAAAAAGAAAGGGTCTCTTTCCCCTTGAAATCGCGGCGTACGAGGAGCAACTCGAGCTCGAGTTCGGTTCACGAGGCCTAGAAATTGCTTGTCGTGATGGGGGCTCACGTGGGAAGGGGGGGTGACGATCTCAGTTTTGGAATCGCCTCTGAATCGAGCCACGTTCTTTCGAACTCGAGAATTCGTTTGAATCGAATTATAAGAGAAGTCGCCGCAATATCTTCGACGGCAGCTAGATCGGCTCAAATCGCCTGGGAGGCATGCCACGTTCTTAGTTCAGGCTTGAGTGCAATTTGGGTCATGAAGTGGTACCACGGTGATGAGGGTGAGCCTGGCAACTCGGCGGCGGCGTTAGATCGAGCTGCGCTTAGGGTTTATGGATCGTGTTTCCTGTTCAAGCTAGGATTGGGAAGCGAGGTATTCGAATTTTATTTCTTTCGATTAATTCTGATTTAATGCTCGTATAGATGGAAGATTAATATATATGGTTTAAACGGAAAATAAAATTTAAAGTGACATTCTACTCATATAAATGTAACAGCAGGATATTATGTAGTTGTTTTTATTTCTTCATGTTTTAATTCAAATTTAATAACTTAAGTATATGAATGTTACAGAAAACAAAAGAAGAAATAATAAGATATTTTATAATGAGAAATATATAATAATGCTGTTTTTAATTTGATATATAGGTTGAGGGGGAAATTTTATGTATTTAAAGTTTAATGTGTATATAAATGAGATTTTGAAGAAAAATAGGGATTTTTAATGTTGTGGGGTTATATAAAAATTCGATTTTTAAATCTATATAGATTATTTTAAGAATATATGTGGTTTCAGAAAAGCAAATATACATGCTTTAAAAACTTACCATTTAATTTTAAAATAATGTAAGGTGATTTAAATCATTTGCTAAATTTAAATTATTAGCTAAAAACAAAATTTAGGTTTAGATTAAATTAGTAAATGGCAATTGATTGTTCGATTAGTTTGAATATTGATAAAATCACATAATATTTATTCAAGGTCAAAATAATGAAGAAAACAAGCCGGGTTAGGGTGGATTGCAAATCAGAAATCAAAGGTGAGTTAATCTCACTCAGTTTAAATCTAAATTTAAATGATTAAATTTAAATTGTTTGAATGGTTGAAATTGATGGATATGCTGTAGTATGTTATATTCTGAAATTGGTATATTATTGTGCTAACACCTTTGGATGCAGGGAAAACAGGTTGGAGGGATCCAACTGGACCCCTCACATATATTTAAATTATTCAATATTCTCTGTTGTGATTATTTGATATCCTATGATGAGTTATCTTGGAATATTGAATGTTGTGGTTTGATTGGATATTCGGTTATAATGAATTCCTAAAATATATGAATTGGATTGTTGAAAAGAAATTAAACGGAAGTAAATTTGTAAGCAAAATAACTATAGAAAGTTTGAATAAATTTAAGAATGAATTGGAGAAGAAATAATGTGACTTTAAATTTCTAATAAATAAATTGTGAAGTATAGAAAGGAAATTTGAATAAACAGGAAGTTATTGAATTACAATCTTCAACGATATTAATTAAAGAACAAAACATTTATTTAAAATGTAAGATTTAAATTTTTGAAAAAAATATATAATAATAAAGAAGAAGTTGGGAAAAGCTGAAATTTGTATATTTCAGTTAAAAGATTTAAAATCAAATGGAAAAGAATAACAATAATAATTAAGTGCATAATTAAATGAAATTTGAAATGAATTGAGTAATTTAAGAAACTTATTTCAAATGGAATAAATTGAAAATTAATTTGGAAAATTGATTTAAATGTTTGAAGCTGGAATTCTTCCTAGATCACTAAGTACGATTTCAAATAAATTTTAAATATAAGTTAATAGTTTTAAATTTTTTTTTAAAAGGTATGTTTTGAAAAATTTATTATTTCTAATATTTAAATTTTAAGGTAAGTATTTCCTCAAATCTATTATAGTAGTAATTATTTAAAAAGTGACTTAGTATTTTGTTTCAAAAATGGAAATCTAGTTTTATATTTTATTAAGTAACTTTATTTTCAAATATTCATATAAGATGTATTTTTAACAAATTATTTAAGTAGTTTAATTTAAATGTTTTAAAAGTATATATTTCTAAGTAAAGTGTTTTAAATTATTTTTAAATCTAGTTTTGTACTTGGTGATTTCAGAGGAGATAGAAAATATTTGGGAAAGTTGATTCTGAAAAGAATGAGGGATTTGAAACTGTTTTCAAAGGATTGGAAATAGAAATATATCTTGTGAAGATATTTTTGGAGATTAATAAATAATTTGGGAAATTATTTATTGGTTGATGGTTGTTTGTGAATATTAATTGATAGTTAAATCACCGACTATCAATATTGGACAAATGCGTTGACCGTTTCGAAAAGACCGGGATGGAGATTATTTTCTCGAAAACCGCTTCGATCCGGTTTGTACGTTTCGTGCGGAAAACGTGTTCGGAGTCGAAGATGGAGCAGTGAAGTGCAAGGGCTAGTCGCTACTAATTTTGAGGATATTTCCAAAATGGATGTAGTAGGAGTAGTGCCTTCGGTTCCGTTCGAACCCGGGACGGACTTGTATGGATGAATGCTTGCGAAACATCGTCAGGTGGGCGATGGGCATTCTAAGTGAAACGTTCTAAAGGTAACGCTTAGCCTCAAGCCTCATCAACCGGGAATGACTGAAAATCATGGGATATGCAGCAAGGTTAGGTGGGTCATGCCCAAGCAGGACAAGATATTTCCCCTGTCTAGATGTCCCTTTATTATTTCGGCTTAGTGGGTGGTTGGTCGTGCCAACCACGGGGTTTATCTTGTTCGGGACTGTTCAGTAAGGAATGGTTCCGGCCTTGTGTTGCAGGGGATGAAGGGAGTAATCCTCGGTACAGTGATCTAGGCCCCGTACTGTGACAGGTGGTACCCCAGTGCCTAGTCATTGTTGGAAATCCATTTTCCCTACGATCCTTGTACGAGTTTTGTTTGTATTACCCACTCTGTGGCTAGTAGCTGGAATTTAATAATGTAACAATTTCGGCTATTTTATAAGTATTTGTATATAGACCCTATTATAATATCAGAGGATTTCTGTAAAAATTGTTTTAGCTATTGTAAGGTAAAAACCCGACATGTTTATTTGTGGCGTGGTCTTACGAGATGCTTTTGTTTTCAAAGAATTTTTGAAACTTTAATAATCAATTGGGTGTGATTTTCTCACGCTGGTATTCCATACTGACTCGGGTGTTATTTAAATGTAACGCTCGGGTCAGACCGAGTATTATAGGATACAGGATATGATGCTGTGGAGCTCAGGAGACGAGCTGGATGACGATACGTATTCTCGTACTTGTATATATATATTTCCGCTGTGTTGAGTTGTTGTGTACCCATTGTATGTTATTGATGTGAGCTGTGACTGATGTACTCTGATGAAGTAATATATGTAAACTGATATATTTGATTTTGAGTAAAGATTATTTATTCTCTATTATATTTTATTCCGCTGCGATAGTTAGATTCTGATGTTGATTTTGTTTTCTCTTCTTCTACCTCTTCTTCTTAAACCCAAATGGTTCGTATTTCTGTGCAACTTGAGTTGATTGTTGTAGAATAGTGTTGATTCAAGGGGTACGGATTTGCGGGCTGTTACACTTGGTATCAGAGCGTAGGTTGGTGATAACCTTGGCTCTGGTGGGAATTACTCATTTAAAATAGAGTCCGTAGTACTCTATAATGAGTTTGAACGTATTAATAGATATGAGCGCGTATTTGTTAGTGAGTATAAATTGTTTTAATATTGTGTTGATTGATTTATTGAGTGGCATATGAACCTTCGTCGGCACAGTCTGCGCAACTGTATTGAAAGGGTTTCTAAACACTTGAATAGAACAATCGACATGGTATTGTTTTAAATGTGGGTGAATGAAGTAATTTTGCCCAAAAAATATATTTTGATAAAAGAAAAAGTTTTCTTAAACTATTAATCTAATATATGGTTGTTTGGATGTTAGAAAGAATAGTATTGCATTATTATCATTGTTGAGTGAAAATTTGACTCAAAATTGAAAATACAACCAAAACGGTTTAAGTAAATAAATTCATTAGAAAATGAAATTTATAAATATGAATTGTAAATGTGCATTATAAATTAAAATATAACCAAATAAGAATTTGTATGAGCTTAAGCTATGCAAATAAAATTATAGTAAAATTGATTTAAAGCAGGATTTGGAAATTTAAATCCCGGAAATTTGGAAGTGTTTGTCAAAAGTATTTGAAGATGAATAATAACACAATTGTTTTGGAGATACTTCCGAAAGGAAAATTGTTTTAAAATGGATTTTGGAAGTGAAATAGCATTGAAATCACTTGGATTATTGGAAAATAATTCTGATGATGACGGCCGCATCATCAGTATTCATTTTCAAATTTCTGAGTGACAGATTGCTACCAAATTGGTTTGTTCAGGAAAACTTGTTTGTTTCTGAAAATCTCAAAGGAAATGTGTTGAACGTAAAAACCAGGATTGGTTTAAATTTTTGAGAAATGAGATTTGAGACGTTGGAGATTTTAAGATGATTCTAAAACAAAAGTCGGATGTTTAAAAATCCTGATGAGATAGGTTATAAGCTTATAAATTGAGATGATTTTTAAATCAGGGAAATATAAGCTTTGGATGTTGGAATTTAAATTTAAAGAGAAAATTTGAAAATGAAAATTAACTTGGAGTTGGAAATAAAAATTTGATTGGATTGAAATTTATTGAATAAGCTGAAATAATATCCAGTTGTATTCGAATCAGGTTGGAATCGAATTGAGTTAAATAACTTTGAATTAAGATAAAATTGAATTGGAATAAAAATTTAGCTGAATTATTAAATGGAATTAAATTCTTACTTGGATAAATGAAAAATAAATTGGATAAGACATGAGAATTCAAATAAATAAACCAGAATAACTTATAAGAGAATTAAAAATCCATAGAAATAAAATATGCTTGGACTATAAAAAAATAGCAGGCTTGAGTTAAAAATAATGGATGAATATATTCAAGCCTAGAATGAGTGTGATTGCATGACATATAAGTAATGGAATACAATGCCCAAAATCAATATTTTGATAAATTGAAAAATGAAATGAGGATCCAAACTTGAAGTATAAAGTAAATATTGAACTTAAGAAAATTAAATGGAGTGATATTTGGAATAAAAATTCAAGTGTTGGATTATGAATAAGGGGAGAACTAATTGGATAATAAATTAGTTAATGGAATTGAATTGTAAGTTTATGATGAAGTTGGAAATAAACTCAAGTTATAAATTAAAATTGATTCAAATTGTTGATGAAGTGAAAGTAATTGAGAATGAGGTTGAATTGTGAGTTAGTAAATTGGATGGTAAATTAAAAGTGAATAATAGAATCAGAACTTGAGTTATTAATTAAAATTAGACTTGAAGTGTAAACAAAGTAAATATAATTAGGGAAGTATAGAATAAAAATGAAATGGATTAAAATAGTAATGGGATGAATTGCAAATAAAAATCCGAATAAGTGGAAATAAATTGGAAATGGCCATGTAATAAATTGGATGAACTGAATCTGAAAGGTAAATTTGATAATAACCAATCAAATGAAATATGGTTTAAATACGTTGATAAATGGTTATGGAATGAAATAGCTTGGATTGTTTTTGAGCTAAATAAATAGTTCCGAATAAACAGATGTGAAATGAAATGTAAATGAATGGATTGTGGATGAAATTCAAATAGAGTGTGTCGAGCTAAATAAATGGTCGTGAATGAATTGAAATTAAAAGGAAATTTAATTGGCAATGAAGATGAACCAAAATTGTTAATGGTTTTGAATGAACTGGTTTGGATAATACAGTGAGATGAAAAGTGAATGGATTTAAATCTGAAATGCAATGAAAATGAGAATATATGGATCGTGAATAAATTTAAAAACGGAATAGAATTGAGTTGAAATCCCTTTAAAATGGTTATAAACCATGAATGCTAATTTATTCACATAGATCTTGTCAAACTGCAAAGAATAAATTATCATTGGATGTAAATGGAAGTAATTAAAATTCTATGAGTTGATAGAAGTAAAATAAATTGATTTTGAAAGCAATTGAATTAAATATGAGTTCAATCTGCTTAAGAATAAATTAAAAGTAAGCAAATGAGTTCTAAACCATTCAAATTGATGGAGTTGTATACGAATGAATCGAAAACCATCAGAATTGAGTGAAAATGGTTATAAATAAATTGGAACAGTTGAATTAGCATGGAAACTATATAAATTGCTTACAGGAAAATGTTTGGTATGAGTTTCTTTTAGAATTCATATGTTTTAACTATTACAAATAAGTGATATGCTGTTAAACTTCATATATTTGGCACTTACATGTTTAAATTAAGTAAGTACAGGTACCTGGAAGCCGTATGGCTGGATTTGGGTTGGGCTATTTGCTAAAAATAATAAGCCACTTGCTTAAAAATGCTAAATAAGGTACGCCTACGCAATTAAATAGGAAATATGAACTGTTTTAGGTTTTTCCGACCGTGTGGGTCGATGTATATATATTTATCTCTTTTGTCAAATTGCAAAAGCTCCTCCATACAAAGGGGACTCTGCCAAAAATTTTCAGAAATTTTGGGAGTTAGAAAATTTTTGAAAATTTTGGAAAATTTTGTTAACGACAAAACTATTTAGAATTGGAAACTAAAATAAGTTAGTAAATGAAACTAATTAACATAATGACTTAAATTAGTTATAAATGAAGGATAAAATAAAAAAATTCAAAGTTGAAAATAAATGAAATACATATGTAATGTGGAAATCGATTTGAATAGAAATAAGTATAAACTAAAAGAGGTAAAGAGAAATAAAGATAAGAAACATATAAAATGTTTATACTAACTTAAGAAAGGAATGGTAAATTCTAGATTGGAAATTGATAATACAAATATAATCTAAGATGATATTGTAATGAATAGATATTGGCATTTTGTGAGGAAGTCGATAAAATATTTTGGAATATTGTGTTTGGATATTGGTGCTAAGCAGGTATGTAGACATTATAAAGGGGAAAAGAGAATTGGTTTTTGATTCAGAAGATAAATTTGAATTGCCCGACAAAAAGGTATGTATGTAAATTTGGTATGAAATTTGATTGGGACTTGGATTTGGATTGAGACACTTGGCCTTTTTGTTTTCTTTTTGGATTTGGGAGGCCGTAGAGCCATTTTGTAGCAGTACCGAGCTAGCCGCGCAAAGGAAACGCTGGCGAAATTTTTTGGGAATTTAGGGAGTTAGAAAAATTTTGAGAAATTTTTGATAATTCAAAATTAAGTTTTAAATTGAAGCTAGAATGGTTAAACCAATAGTATGGTTTGACACTATGGAGGAGTTTGAAAAGTTAATAAGAATGATAATACTCTTTTATAGAAGATAGTTGGTTGGATATTGAATTGTTTGGTTTTGAGGAAAAGTAACGGGTATTGAACAATTCTTCCTAACTAGTAATTTCGGGGACGAAATTATTTTAAGGGGGAAGGAATGTGACGACCTGGAATTTTTAAGCAATTTAAATCGGAATATTAAATCGATTTTAAATATTCAATATAATAATTTTAACTTGAATTACAAATATCGTTATTTATTTGAAACTTAAATAATAGACTTTAATAATTAGAAGTTGAGTAAATTGTTGAATCCAGAATTTTAAGCCTGTTAAAAATAATTTGAAGGCTTGTAAAATTTATATTGATAACATGGAAAACAATAGAAGTTGTAAAATTTGAAATTAACAGTAGTTCGTTCAGTTTTGAAACTTCACCATTTAAATTGAATTTAAAAATAGCCTCCCGAGGCAGAGTCTCGGAATTCGACGAAACCAGTTCCAGTGGGTCCGTAATATTGAACTATTATCGGATTTCAATTTTCGTAGCTTTTTGAGTTGTTGTATGGGCGTAAGATATATAAACACGTTGAAAATTTAATTGGTAATAATTTGATGAAATTTAATTTAGTTAATTAAGCTTCTGGTATACGCCATCTTCCTGCCGTTTAATCACATACTTTTCTGATTCCTAGCCGTTCAACCAACTACCAAAATGCTAGAACTAAAAAGAAAATATATATATTAATAAATAAATAAAAGAAGCTTCATGGAGAAGCTTTAAGCCGCGTTGAAAAAAAAGGGGGAGCAACTCAATAGGGTCGAACCTTGTAATCAAAGCCTCGCCCCTTTTTCTCTTCTCTCGCATTCGAGCAACAACAGATTTAAAAAAAAAACATTCAATAATGGCCGAAGCCAATTCTAAAAAAAACGAAAGGGTCTCTTTCCCCTTGAAATCGCGGCGTACGACGAGCAACTCGAGCTCGAGTTCTATTCACGAGGCCTAGAAATTGCTTGTCGTGATGGGGGCTCATGTGGGGAGGGGGGTGACGATCTCAGTTTTGGAATCGCCTCTGAATCGAGCCACGTTCTTTCGAACTCGCGAATTCGTTCGAATCGAATTATGAAGAGAAGTCGCCGCAATATCTTCGACGACAGCTAGATCGGCTCAAATCGCCTGGGAGGCATGCCACGTTCTTCGTTCAGGCTTGAGTGGAATTTGGGTCACGAAGTGGTACCACGGTGATGAGGGTGAGCCTGGCAACTCGGCGGCGTCGTTAGATCAAGCTGCGCTTAGGGTTTATGGATCGTGTTTCCTGTTCAAGCTAGGATTGGGAAGCGAGGTATTCGAATTTTATTTCTTTCCATTAATTCTGATTTAATGCTCGTATAGATGGAAGATTAATATATATGGTTTAAACGGAAAATAAAATTTAAAGTGACATTCTACTCATATAAATGTAACAGTAGGATATTATGTAGTTGCTTTTATTTCTTCATGTTTTGATTTAAATTTAATAACTTATGTATATGAATGTTACAGAAAACAAAAGAAGAAATAATAAGATATTTTATAATGAGAAATATATAACAATGCTGTTTTTAATTTGATATATAGGTTGAGGGGGAAATTTTATGTATTTAAAGTTTAATGTGTATATAAATGAGATTTTGAAGAAAAATAGGGATTTTTAATGTTGTGGGGTTATATAAAAATTCGATTTTTAAATCTATATAGATTATTTTAAGAATATATGTGGTTTCAGAAAAGCAAATATACATGCTTTAAAAACTTACCATTTAATTCTAAAATAATGTAAGGTGATTTAAATCATTAGCTAAATTTAAATTATTAGCTAAAAACAAAATTTAGGTTTAGATTAAATTAGTAAATGGCAATTGATTGTTCGATTAGTTTGAATATTGATAAAATCACATAATATTTATTCAAGGTCAAAATAATGAAGAAAACAAGCCGGGTTAGGGTGGATTGCAAATCAGAAATCAAAGGTGAGTTAATCTCACTCAGTTTAAATCTAAATTTAAATGATTAAATTTAAATTGGTTGAATGGTTGAAATTGATGGATATGCTGTAGTATGTTATATTCTGAAATTGGTATATTATTGTGCTAACACCTTTGGATGCAGGGAAAACAGGTTGGAGGGATCCAACTGGACCCCTCACATATATTTAAATTATTCAATATTCTCTGTTATGATTATTTGATATCCTATGATGAGTTATCTTGGAATATTGAATGTTGTGGTTTGATTGGATATTCGGTTATAATGAATTCCCAAAATATATGAATTGGATTGTTGAAAAGAAATTAAACGGAAGTAAATTTGTAAGCGAAATAATTATAAAAAGTTTGAATAAATTTAAGAATGAATTGGAGAAGAAATAATGCGACTTTAAATTTCTAATAAATAAATTGTGAAGTATAGAACGGAAATTTGAATAAACAGGAAGTTATTGAATTACAATCTTCAACGATATTAATTAAAGAACAAAACATTTATTTAAAATGTAAGATTTAAATTTTTGAAAAAAATATATAATAATAAAGAAGAAGTTGGGAAAAGCTGAAATTTGTATATTTCAGTTAAAAGATTTAAAATCAAATGGAAAAGAATAACAATAATAATTAAGTGCATAATTAAATGAAATTTGAAATGAATTGAGTAATTTAAGAAACTTATTTCAAATGGAATAAATTGAAAATCAATTTGGAAAATTGATTCAAATGTTTGATGCTGGAATTCTTCCTGGATCACTAAGTACGCTTTCAAATAAATTTTAAATATAAGTTAATAGTTTTAAAATTGTTTTTAAAAGGTATGTTTTGAAAAATTTATTATTTCTAATATTTAAATTTTAAGGTAAGTATTTCCTCAAATCTATTATAGTAGTAATTATTTAAAAAGTGACTTGGTATTTTGTTTCAAAAGTGGAAATCTAGTTTTATATTTTATTAAGTAACTTTATTTTCAAATATTCATATAAGATGTATTTTTAACAAATTATTAAAGTAGTTTAATTTGAATGTTTTAAAAGTATATATTTCTAAGTAAAGTGTTTTAAATTATTTTTAAATCTAGTTTTGTACTTGGTGATTTCAGAGGAGTTAGAAAATATTTGGGAAGGTTGATTCTGAAAAGAATGAGGGATTTGAAACTGTTTTCAAAGGATTGGAAATAGAAATATATCTTGTGAAGATATTTTTGGAGATTAATAAATAATTTAGGAAATTATTTATTGGTTGATGGTTGTTTGCGAATATTAATTGATAGTTAAATCACCGACTATCAATATTGGACAAATGCGTTGATCGTTTCGAAGAGACCGGGATCGAGATTAATTTCTCGAAAACCACTTCGATCCGGTTTGTACGTTTCATGCGGAAAACGTGTTCGGAGTCGAAGATGGAGCAGTGAAGTGCAAGGGCTAGTCGCTACTAATTCTGAGGATATTTCCAAAATGGATGTAGTAGGAGTAGTGCCTTCGGTTCCGTTCGAACCCGGGACGGACTTGTATGGATGAATGCTTACGAAACATCGTCAGGTGGGCGATGGGCATTCTAAGTGAAACGTTCTAAAGGTAACGCTTAGCCTCAAGCCTCATCAACCGGGAATGACTGAAAATCAGGGATATGCAGCAAGGTTAGGTGGGTCATGCCCAAGCAGGACAAGATATTTCCCCTGTCTAGATGTCCCTTTATTATTTCGGCTTAGTGGGTGGTTGGTCGCGCCAACCACGGGGTTTATCTTGTTCGGGACTGTTCAGTAAGGAATGGTTCCGGCCTTGTGTTGCAGGGGATGAAGGGAGTAATCCTCGATACGGTGATCTAGGCCCCGTACTGTGACAGGTGGTACCCCAGTGCCTAGTCATTGTTGGAAATCCATTTTCCCTACGATCCTTGTACGAGTTTTGTTTGTATTACCCACTCTGTGGCTAGTAGCTGGAATTTAATAATGTAACAATTTCGGCTATTTTATAAGTATTTGTATATAGATCCTATTATAATATCAGAGGATTTCTATAAAAATTGTTTTAGCTATCGTAAGGTAAAAACCCGACATGTTTATTTGTGGCGTGGTCTTACGAGATGCTTTTGTTTTCAAAGAATTTTTGAAACTTTAATAATCAATTGGGTGTGATTTTCTCACGCTGGTATTCCATACTGACTCGGGTGTTATTTAAATGTAACGCTCGGGTCAGACCGAGTATTATAGGATACAAGATATGATGCTGTGGAGCTCAGGGGACGAGCTGGATGACGATACGTATTCTCGTACTTGTATATATATATTTCTGCTGTGTTGAGTTGTTGTGTACCCATTGTATGTTATTGATGTGAGCTGTGACTGATGTACTCTGATGATGTAATATACGTAAACTGATATATTTGATTTTGAGTAAAGATTATTTATTCTCTATTATATTTTATTCCGCTGCGATGGTTAGATTCTGATGTTGATTTTGTTTTCTCTTCTTCTACCTCTTCTTCTTAAACCCAAATGGTTCGTATTTCTGTGCAACTTGAGTTGATTGTTGTAGAATAGTGTTGACTCAAGGGGTACGGATTTGCGGGCTGTTACAAAGATCATCGGAAAAATACTGTGATGATTTATCGTTGGTCGTGATGGTCAGTAATCGACGATGTAGGGTTTTATTCCCTGAGTTAGACACGAGTGTTCAATCAGTTTTCGAGGCGCCGAAAAATGATCGGTCGCGATCACAAGGCCTGCGATGGATGCTGGGAGACATGACGAAGTTATGGTGAAGGTGGCGGAGCTTCTCGAGTCAGGGATCGTCAGTGGCAGTCAAATCCTGATGATGGGTTGGGTTTACATTCAACTTGTATGCTCGAATTTGAATCGAGATTGGGAATGTTGTTTGGATGATCGTTGTTGCTCACAGGGAGGTTGGGGGACTTGCCGATGTTGTCGTCGATGGTCGGAGGGGTCTTAGGGGATGGTGCATGTGCACGTATGGTGGTGCGTGTCAGGGATTTGTGACTGTGGAGATTCGAAGTCTACTCCGAGTAATAGATTGGGTAGCTCGAGTTCATTCTCGGGATAAATTGGATTTGTTTTGGGATACAGGAACAGGTAGCTTGTATGAGTTAGTATCGTATAACTGTTTTTATTGTAACAATGGAAGAAAGTAAGGTTGATGACGCGGGTTTGGGTAAGTTTTTTCGGGGCTTGACTCGGGTTAAAGGGAAGTATATCTTCCAGTTTGAAGTTTAGCCTAGAATCAAGATTGCAACTAATTTTCTTAAAAAGCTATTTAACTTAAGTAATTTAAGGATTAAGTTAGTAGGTTAATGATGTTTTAAATTCTGAAATTTATTAAAAGAAGATTTGAATAGAAATTTGTGTTAATAGATTATTTTAGAAATTATTAGGTTTTGGATGATTTATAAATTGATTAATTGATTAAAGTAATTAAAAGGCAATTGATTAATTGATTGATTTATTATAAAAGTTAATTAAAGGAATTAATTACTCTATGAAATTATTTAATATGGTTAGTTTAAGTTAATTAATTGGGATTTGAAGGTATTTTTGGGTTAATTACCTGGTGTAATTAATATGAAAATAAATACCTAGTAGAAGCAATTAGTAATTAATCACTTAGTATAATTAATTTAAGTATCGACAAATAAAGTCATGGGAAGTTAATTAAGTGATGTAATTAATTTAAGGTAATTAATTATAGAATGAGACTAACCAAGGGTGGTTAATAAAAAAAATTAATTAATTGAAGATTAAGTATAATTACTAAGGTACCTAATAAGGTGGAATTACTTAGTGATGTAATGAGTGGATAATTAATGGATGTAATTATTTGAAGAAATTTGCTTGATGGGAAGTAATTAACGGACAATTACTTGGTAGAAGGAATTAAGTTATAATTACTCAGTGTAATTAAGAGATCAATTAATATAATTAATCAAGGAGTGGATTTAAACTAATGGAATAATTGCTGATTGTGATTAATCAAGACTAATTAATGAATGTAATTAAGTTAAAGGTTAATTATTATTTGAGATTTATGAATAATTAACTAATGAAGGAAATTAGGGGATCATTAATTAGTGATCAATCTTGCTTATTAATGATTGAATGATAATGGGTGTCTTGAATTGAGAGATATCTCTGATATGAATTGTTTTGTGATTTAATATGTTGAATGGACGATGATAGTGTGATTATCAATCTGTTATAAATTTCTGTGTAAAAGAGATTATCCGACAATTAAAGTTAAATTTTATTTAATTAGATAACTTGGGTTTAGATGACATTGGATTCGAAGAGACTGGAGTCGGGTATTAGTTAATACCCGAAGCCACTTCGATTCTTTATAAAATTGATGTGTGGAAATCAATGTGATGGTTTGGAATGATTTAGGTGAATTAGTCCATTTAATCTAAGTTGAGTACTTAGAAATTGGTGAGTGGAAAAAAAAAAGATGTCGATATCAATTTGTGAAGTTGTAATTGATACAAGTTACCCGGGTTATATATATATATAAGTTGTATGCCTTTGAAATTTTTGTTAGATGGGTTTACTCACGCTGGTTTCCAGCCTGACCCGGGTGTTACTTTGATGTAATTGTAACGACCCAGAATTTTTGATAATTTAAATTTGAATATTTAATTAATTTTAATTATTAATAAGTAAGATTTATAAGTCGAATAAATTTTATTTCGAATAATTTGATCTAATTGGATAATTAAATCGATAATTTAATATGTTAAATTATGGAAATAATTGAAAATCGAGTTTAATATGATTGAAAATGATTTGTAAAATTTTATTTAATCATATTGAAGTTAGAATGGTGTTATAGAACTTTTAAAATCGAATTAAGAGTTAATTTGTGAAAATTGAATATTTTAATATTCAAATCGACAAGTGAAATTAGCCATTTTTTGAACAGTCTCAGAATTGGACGAAACTAGTTCCATTGGATCCGTATTAGTTTGTTATTATCGGATTTCAATTTTCGTGTCAATCAGAGTTTTTGTTTGATCGTGGCAGCTCGAAACGCATCGAAATTGTTTTTACTATTTAATTGGCGAGTTAAAATAGTCATTTTTCAAAAAGTCTCGGATTTCGGCGAAACCAACTTCATCGGATCCGTAATGTGATTTTATTGTATGGTTTCAAATTTCAAGTCAATCGGATTTACCGTTTCTCCGGGGCAAACTAAAACGCCTAGAAATTTGATTAAATCGATTTAATTTAAATTGAACGTTTATTGCCATAACTCGCACAGATGATCGAATTAGCTTCCGAAACACGTTCCATTGTGTTCGGAACACGGGGTAAACCTTAGGAATGCCAACCGCACGCTTCGTTTGGAGTTTGGAAAATCCGTGATGAATAGTGTTTCGCGAATTTTCTATAAAAGGCCCTCCATCTTTCACTTTTGCAAATAAAACTAAACCCTAGGTCAAACTACAGGCAGCCGCCACTATCTCCACGAATGGCCGAAATGCACTCATCTTCCCCCTCTCTTTTCTCCAAATCCATAGACAATTAGCCGAAACCTTCAACATGGAAGCTGTAGAGCTAGTCGAGCTCTAGATGATCAACGGCGGTGATCGTCTAATTCGCGACGAGGAGGGAGTTATTGGATTGCGTTCGTGCTCGTTGTAGGCACGTTTTTCCGAGCCTTCAGGGGACCGAGCTTCCTTATATTTGGACCGAAGGTGGAGCTTGCGTGGGGGGTCGAAGTGGTGGCCTTTGATCGACGTGAAGATGATCGTTGGCGGTTGCGAAATTGAAGAGAGGAAGCGGCCGTTGGGTTCTTTGTCGCGATCGTATGCTGGGAAGAGAAGGAAGAAGCAAGGGACGGCCTGATGGGTGGGATGCAGATCCAACGGCCTTGATTCTATTAGGTTATAAAAAATAAAATAAATGTGTAAATTTTATATAAAAAATTCGTGTAAACTTCGTAATATCATAACTTTTTCATACGAGGTCGAAAATGCACGAAACAAGTTGCGTTGCGTTCGTATGGACGAGAACTACGCTATGGAATTGGATTGGAGTCGTTTGGAGCTAGCGAAAATTTTAGCTAAAATTAAACGCGCGTTTAATTTTATTCGAAATAAAAGCTGAAAACGTTGAAAGCAAGGTGAGAACTTCTCACTCAATTGAATCAGTTTCGATTTTTAATTTTAAGTAGTTAGATTTAAAATTCTTGAATGTATGTTTGAATGATGATTTTTATCTATTTATTGTTAAGGTAGACATTATATGCCGTTAGTAAGCGGAGGTTATTTATTAAAAACATATACCGCGAATATTCCACAGTACAGTGAAATCGGTATTATTTATGTACTTGGAATTGATTTCCCGCATTATATAGCGAATGAGACCCTATTGCGCCGTATAATAGCGGATAATATTTTAAATCCCATATACTGTGATAATTTCGTACTGGAACAGAGTTGGTATTGTGCTAATGTTTGTGGATGTAGGAAACAGGTTGGAGGGATCCAACTGGATTCCTCAACAGTATTTATTTGATTATGGATATTTTGATATTCGTTGTTTATCATATACAGATATATGATGTCTTTGTTGTCGTGATTGACTAGTTGGTGTGCAGCATCAATGGGCCAATTTTGGAATTTTAAAAGGATTTTTAAAGTGATTTTTGAAAGTATACGTTTTATAAAATATTTTTGGAATTGATTCATTTTAAATAAATAAACATATAATTTTAATGTTATAAAAATTATGATTTTTGAGAAATATAGTTAAAAGTTGATATTTTGAAAATATGGGTCAATGATTTTACAAAATAGCTTAAATTGGGATTTTTGAATTTATTGTAAAAAGGTTAAAAAAATATAAGATTTATGAAACTTGATTATTTTATAAATCAAAATGGTGAAGTTATAAAGGAGTTTAAAGACGTTTTTAAAATAATAATATAAATTGATCTATATAAAGGATTTATAAAATTGATATTTATAAATTAAAATATTAGAATTATAAAACGAGTTTTTATAAGTGTTAGAATGAATTGTAAATGAATTTCATAAATGAATGGAATTTATAAAATTATAAATGGTGAAGTTATAAATGAAATTTATAAATAGTAAGATTTATAAATTTTGTGAAGTTATTAAAGAATATATTAGGGTAAATAAATGAATCTTATAAGTTATAAGATTTATAATTTGGGAAGTTTAAAGGAATGATTTTGTAAACAAATAAATTATAAGCATTTAACTTATAATATGGACTTTTGGCATATAATTGAGTTATAAATTGAGATAGGTTAATAAAGGAGGTTTATAAAAGGAAGTTGTTATAAAATAAATAGAAATGGAAATTATTAACATTGTTTTATAAATCCGCGAATGACTTTTTTTGATAAGTAAATTGTTATAACTTATTTATAGAGTTATATTCACGTTTTAGACAGTGAATAATCCTTTAAAATAAAATGTATAGAAATGATGAAATTGGTTAACGAAGTATAGTCACGTTTTTGAATAGTGAATAATTTGTTAAAGAAAATGTTTTGAATGTGATATTTTATATAGAATTAAAACGATATAACGATGTTTTTAAAATGTGTTAAGATTCGAAACCATAGATTTCAACATTCGTTGTTGAAATAGACGTTTTCGAGAAATAGAAGGAAATGGTGGACTATAACACTGTTGTTATAGTAAATGATTTCCGAAAGGAAATGTTTTGTATAGTATTGGGATTTATATATCTATTTTAATTTCGAATCCCTATACTAGTGATTTTGGGTTGGTGTAACGATGTTTTACGCAACATTCGTTTAGGCCCAAATAAATATGTTTAAGAGAATGATTTCCTTAAAGAATGAAATATATACTTAATTTCGATTTAAGTATATTGAATATTTTCCAAGTGTTGAAAGTAAATGGATTTGTGAATTACTTATAAATAAGTAAGTATGGAAATGTTTTTCCAATGTGAAATGAAACGTTTTGAGAAATTATCTTTTTGAAGATAAATTGAAAATGAATAATTGAAATCGTATATTCATAAATATTTGGAATATAAATTCACTATGGAATTTATAAATGAAAGGGGGAATTTGTTTAAAAATAAACGTTGATTTATTTTGAAATATGGGAATAAATTTACGGATTTGGAATGTAAATATAAAGTAAATCGTTAAGGATTTATTTAATTGGTTTAAATAAACCATGTTGAAATGAAAGTATTTCCGCGTAAGGAAAATGATTGAAATTTGTTTTCAAAAGTGGTAAAGATGAAAAGTGATTTGAAAATTGTTTTCAAATGGTTGAAGTGTGAAAATTTTATATCTTGTAAAGACATTTTGGAAAGTAAATAATTTGGAAAATTATTTGGAATCTGGTGATGTTGTGCATATCCATTGATAGTTCAATAACCGACTATCAATATTTACCTTTGAATGGGTATTTGTTGTGATTTGCTTGAATTTGAATGCCACACTTATTTAAAAATAAGAGCTCACTATTTGGGTTAGCCGAGAAAGGACCTTGGGGTCGTATAACCCATTTCGAATATGTGATACGTCGTTATGAATTGCATTTGAAGACCGGTGTTGAAGACCGGATATTTTTTGAAAACGGAAGGATTACCGTCGAATGTTTCTGCACGAATGGCCCCGGTATAGAAATTCCATATGTGATGGGAAGTCCGGACGTGATTAGTGAATATTCGGATTGCAAGGACTTCTTTGTAAGTGCCTTCGGTACTGTTCGGTCCTGGAACAGACTTGTATGGATAGTGTGCCTGACATTACAAATTGAGATATAAAGCTGATTTCTTTCAAATATATTTCTGTTGGTGGCGGAGAATTTATTCTCTTTGCTTAACACCCTTCTCTGAGACGTACGAGCTCAGAGGTTATGTAGTTGATGGTTACTAGTGATATATTCCCAAATTGGTAATGTGGCATGCTGAGTGTTGCTGTGAAATGATCATTGTTTGATCATTTGTGATATGATCATTTGTTTGATAATTTATCTTTGTGATCATTACTTTGATCATTTGTTGACCCAAGGCATGGCTTTGTACCAAAGCGTAGCTTTGTGGACGAGACTTCGTCGGACCTCACACCCCGGAAATGGTCAAAACAGGAAGGATGCAGCAAGGTCATTAGGGGTAGCGCCCTTTAGTGTATGTCTTTCCTTCTGGATAGAGGTGGTATCATGGTATGTAGCCCAGATATTTAACCAATGTTGTTGCTGCAAACTTATTACTTTGTGGTTGTTGGAAATAGAGGATCCTCGGAGATCGGTTACGATCGGGGGATGGCATATTCGTGTCAGTAGTTACCCAGTTAGGGGTAACCCGGCCTTGTGTTGGCAGAGATCCGGTTAGGTTCTAGGGACGTCATTCCAGAGGCGTTTCCATGTGGCAATGGGAAGTTTCTTGGCCTGACCATTTGTTGGAAATCCAAAGAAACAATACGATCTTGTACGGTTTTAGTTGTAGAACCTATCATTCACTTATGGTGGCGCCCCACTGTTTGGATGGTAGCTATAGTAGGCATACGATAATGGTCGTATGTTGGCTAAGATTCATATCTTTACTTTCGAAATAATTTTTCCTACACTATGCACTAGTAATAATATCAAATGTTCTTTTTAATACGTATCAAACATATTTGACAATCATAAGGAGAAATCTCCTCTGATTCTGCGTTTGCATTGTGTGTGTGTGCGGGAGGCCTTATGGTAGTCTCATTTTTAAAAGCATTGCGAATCTCTTTTAAAAAATTTCCTGTACTTTATTTTAAAGATAAACTATTTTTAGTTCTCACACCAGTCACACTACTGACTCGGAGTTTATTGTTTTCCTTCCTAAACTCTGGGTGCCCACCAATTTCCACACGGGCAGTCAAGAGTTAGTTTATAAGGATATTCTGGAATTCAGGAGTTGTTGGAGGCAAGATGGATGGCATGGTGTATTCACTAGTATATAGTATTTCTTTTCCGCTGTTTGTTGCTGTTTGTTGTACACTCTGATGATGATATAATGTAATGTAATGTGACGTAATGTAATAACTGATATAGTTCTTTGTTTAAAGATTATTCATTTATCTATTATATGTTGTTCCGCTGCGATTATGAGATTCTGATATTGTTCTGTTGTTTTCTTTCTGTTATGTTCTATCTTTTCTCTCTTCTTCTACCTCTTTCTTCTTTTTAAAACCCAGAGAATTCGTATTTCCGTTCATCTTGAGTTAATCAATGGAGATTAGTGCCTATTCAAGGAGTACGGATTTGCGGGTCTTCGCAGTAATGCTCGGGTCAGACCGAGTATTACAGATTTTCAGGTAAGGACGTTGTGGAGCTCAGGAACGAGCAGGATGGCAGGACTGTTTGGAGTATTATCGCTGGATATATTGCTGCAAATCTAGGACATATTGATTGTATATGTCCACTATATGTATGTATGTTGTAACTCTGATGTATATAAAAAAAAATTGACAGATACAGTTTTCTTTTGTATAACTGTTATTATTATGTGATATTATATTTTATCCGCTGCGAATGTGAGATTGTGTGTTTCTTTTCTGTTTTTCTTCCATCTCTTTCTTCTTTCTCTTTCTTCTTTTCACTAACTATCTGGAAATTTCAAGATCGAAATTTCCGGGTCGTTACATTTGGTATAAGAGCTGAAGGTTAAGCGAGAACCTTGGCTCTGGTGGGATTACTCATTAAGGATAGGGTAAGTGGTACCATAGAATGAGTTGAGTGTATAAATATGAGAGAGAGTACTTGTTATTTTCTTATATAAAGGTTTTTAAATGATTTCAAATGTAAATGAATCTTATATAAGAAATAGATTATCTATTATATTAAGGTAATCGGTTTTAAATTATTGAAATTAAATTAAGAAGTTATAAAATACAACAAAGTTGAAATTTAAATTGAATAAAGATAAGTTTGAAATGGATTCAAACTAAAATTAAAACCTTGAATTGGAGAAGAGTTTTAGAATAAGATAACTATAATTGGAAACGATAAATAAGAGGGAGTTACTTAATGAAGTAACTAGAGGTAAGTAATTTAAGGGACAATTACTTAATGAAGGTAATTGAGAAATAAGTTAATTACTGAATGTGATTAATTAATGATGTAATTAATTTAAAGAAACAATAAATAATATTATTTAATGCAATTGAATGAAATAGTCCTATTTCAAACAAGAGTTGTTTGAAAATTTAAAAGAAATTTGTTTTGAATTCAAAACCAAAGGTGGTTGAAAATTTTAAAGTATAACTTGGTATGTAAAAGAAATTAATATGTATACATGTGGATATACATAATATCAAAGGTGGTTGGAAATGAACTCTAAATGGTGAGTTTTGAATTTGGAATAAGATGTGATACCCAAGGTGATAAGTTTTTGAACTTAATAAGTGGGAAGGTTATTTATGAGAAGTTTAAAATTTGAAATAAAAGTTCAAATTGAGTAAGGTTGACTAGATTAAGTGAATTGAGTTTAACTAAAAAAAAAGTTAAATAAGTTGGAATGAACAACCTGATTTGGGAATTTGAAGATGAAATTAAGATTTAACTTAGGAAGTTAAATGGTTAATCTGAATGGGGAGTTTGTGTGATCTCAAAATGGGTATTGAGATCTGGAAACTGGAAATATTTAAATTGTGAAATTGGATTTGTTCAAATGAATAACAAGTGGAGTGTGGTGATATATCCATTATTGAGATAAAAGAAAATCTAACTTTAATTTGGAATAAAATTGTTTAAAAGCTTTTAATAAAGGTTAACTTGATTTAAGAGTTAAACCATTCTTAGTGAATTTAACTCGAATTTATATAATTCGAGATGGTTTAAATTTGGAATTTGAATTTGAATTACTTCAAATTGAATTTGATTCGAATTAATTGAAATTGTGATTGAAGATGTTTGAGTATAAGATTCAAATGGAAAATTTGAATTGGAAATGATCTGAAATTGAAGTGGATTTAATTTGAAATTAGTCCAAATTTATTCAAATAATTTGGAATTATAATTAAAATTGAATGGTTTTAAATTCAAATGGAATTTGAATTAAATTTTGAAGGAAATCAAGAATAATTCAACTTGATTCGGAAATGGAATTTGAAATTGGAATTAATTCAAACTAGAGTTGGAATGGATTGGAATTGAAGTGGGTTCAGTAGAATGGATTTTAATCCAAAGTGATTGGAATAATTTGGGATTGTAATTAATGTTGAATATGTTTAAAATCAAATGGAATTTGTTTTAAATTGAAAAAGGAATTGAGAATTATTTCAACTTGAATTGGGAATAAATCAAGTCCAATGGAAATTGGAGTTATTAAAATTCGAATTGGTTCAATTTAAATGAAAAGAAAATTTAAATTGAATTGATGGGAATGGAGATTGGGAATTGAACAGTTTTGACTCTGGACTATTTTTAATATAAATTGTTTTAACATAAACCTATTTTCTAAGCTATTAATTATATATACAACCTTTCTTTCAAAAGCCAAACTATCTTATATTTGATTTACAATTATTTTTGAAACTGTTTAACAATTTTCCAACTGTTTTATAAACTAATTACTATTTCAATTGTTTTACAAAACTAATTACTATCTTACTATTATTTTGCAATTATCTAAAATTTCTATGATTATTTTAACTATTTTCTAAACTATTTTACACCTATTTTACAAACTAGTAATTATTTTCCAACTACTTATCTATTTTTAAAATTTTCAACCTATTTTCTAAATAAACTAGACAGAGTTTTAAACTATTATTGGTTAAATACCCAATCGAGATAAGAATAGAGGTGATAATCCAAGTGGATTGAAGCAGTTGTGATAAATGAATGAAAATCAAAGTGAATGTGAATAGAAACGAAATTGCTTTGGCTAATAACCAATAAAGATAAATACGTAGGGTGTACGTATGTTATTCTATTTGTATAGTGATTTGATCCAGATTCGAGCATGGAATTTCGAGATAGTTATATCGATCCGAGTGGGATTTTTCACTCGATTTTCGACGGCGAACCTGGATACGATCGTTGATTGGTTCTGGATATTCTCTATCATAGTTAGGCTATGCAAGGAGAATAACGGTTTCTGATCAAGAAACTAGATCTGAGTCCGCACTAGGAAGTCGGGTGGACGATACTAGTTCGGAAGTGAAATTGTGAGATCGAGTAAGCGATCAGATTGGTATAGCGTACGAATGATATGTGTATATCGTACCGATTTGAATTAAAATGATATTGAAAAGAGTAATCAAATTTGAATATCTGATTTTGAGTAAACAAAGTTAAATATCTTTGTTTTACAAAGTGAAACTCCCCTTGTTGAATCTTTTGCCAAAAGAAAAGGATTTTTGAAAATGTTTGAAGTATAAAAGGAGTTTTATACAAGTTTGAAATGATCCTAAGTTTTAAAAATCAGATATATCTGTATATATATAAAGGATCTTATGAGGATTTTGGAAAAAGGTTTGGGAACCTATGGATTTGGAAAGGCTTTTGATTTTTGTGTAAAATCAATATTATATTTGGAAAGCCTAGTTTGAGAATTATCGATTTTGGGATAATCGATTTTGTGTAAAGGAGTTTTGTATGAGATCATACTAGGTGTATGATTTAAAGATACTATATATATAGTATAAAATGTTTTGATGATGGCTCTGGGGAAAAAGGCGCTCCCTTGGAATGGACTTCTCAGGAGTACCACCGGGTGGTGTTGCCTTGAGCCCCAAGGGGGGGTTCTAAAGTTGATCCTGTGAGGAGTCCGGACAAACTAGTTCCTGAGGATTATTGCGTAGCGAAAGTCGATGGCGCTGATGCCTACAAGGGTGTTTGGGTTATGCTGTGACGATAGTGTAACTCGATGTCATTGCGATCTAATGTGGGGAGCATAGCAAAAATCGTGTTGAGGATGAGTGCCAACGGTCTACACTTGATTTTGTTGGGAAGGCAACGCAACATCGGTAGACTGTGATCTATGGTCAAGTGGAGTAGAGAAGTTTCATTCTTTTGGCAGCGAAATTCGATGGGCGCTGATGCCTACAGTTACATGGGTTTTTGCTGTGATAGCAACGTAACCCCAGTTGTAGCTGCGATCTATAGCGGGTTCCGTGGCGTAATTGAGGAGCGTGGAGGCCTACAATTATCTATGGATTTTGTCGGGATGGCAACGTAACCATCGGGTTGACTACGACCATGGATGGGAGTGATGATTTCCAGAGCATACTCACCAAAGATATATCCTCTATTTTCAACAAAAAAATGTTTTCTATATTTTCAATAAAATTATTTTCCAAGTATTTTCACTGGGTGTTGAAATCGGGTCTGTTAAATACTTATAGATTTTTAGTCTTACGCCTGATCAACGTATGACCGAATTTCTATGAGAACAAGGATGGACTGGTTGAGACATCGAGTTATAAAAAGTATTTTTATAAAACTATTTTGGCAGTATTACAGATTTTAAAAGTGTTTTAAAATGATCAAAGAATATTTTAACTGGTTTTGAAATATTAAATAAATTCTGGTTTGGTTTCTTTTCGACGACGAAAAGATTCAAAGGGGGAAGGAATGTGATAACCTGGATTTCTTGGACAACTATTAACTTGTAATTAACAAGACTAAATTTATTAAAAACACTAATTTATTGGTTGAAAAATTAGCCTGATAAATCTATTAATAGATATTTATATCTGGATAAATATTTATTTAATAATCTCCTGATATAATTAAAAATATCAGTTTAATGATCTTCTTTTATAATTATTTAATTTGACAAAAATTTATATTTTCAAAAACAAATGAATATGTTTTCTATTATAATACAAATTAATATGAATTTAATTAGCAATAAACCAATGTATGAATAAATGTATAAATACTGGAAATGGTATTGATATAAATATAAAACGTAAACATGTAATTTATATGCAAAACTAAATAATGAGTACAATATAAAATTTATATCAAAAACATGTTAAAATTTTAAATACTTGCATATTTACAAATGTAAAGGATTCTAGCATACATTTAAAATATGTGTAATATTATAAACATAAGGTAAATGTAATATAAATTTTTTATTAACACACTTAATATTAATGTATAAATTAAAGGCAAGTAGAAATCATGTAATGTCCTTTAACATTGTTAGTTAATTCTATCATAAAACTTAACATTTGTGAGAACAAAAAAAGGGAAAGTTTAAACACCTAAAACTTAGGAGATATTTAAAATAAGTTTTAATATTTGTAAATATATAAATCATGTAAAATACAAGTGGAAGCTATGGTAACATATATTGACATTTGTTAGCTTAGTATTAGCATAATGAATACAAGTGTAAGCAACTTACAAAAATTCTAACTACAAGTGTCTTCCTTTTTCTTTTATTTAAAAAAAAAAAAGAAAGTAAAAAAATAAATAAAAGTTGTATAAACATATCTCTATTTCTCTCCTTCATCTTTTCTCTTATATTACAATTTCAAAAGGGAATTAAATCTGAGATAGTTAACCAAAGAGAATTCATTAACAACAATCAATTTTCTCTGAAAACAAACTGAAGCTAATCTTTTCAACCCATAACCTGGAAGCTCAAGGCAAGGCAAGATTTTGACTCTGCAACAAAACAGCTAAATTCTGATAAATTTAAACAAATTTTGCATTACAAAA
This sequence comes from Allium cepa, assembly GCA_030765085.1. Classification (NCBI taxonomy): domain Eukaryota; kingdom Viridiplantae; phylum Streptophyta; class Magnoliopsida; order Asparagales; family Amaryllidaceae; genus Allium; species Allium cepa. Next base: position 217,773,326 of record CM060934.1, on the reverse strand, counting down.
TGAATCAAGCAGAGATCAGCTCGATAAATTTCAATTAGGCTTCAGCTTCAAGTTGTAATGCAAATCAAAGGCTTATGTTCTTAACCATCAGTCCAGTTGCAGATCACAGCAAAGATCAAGTGCAGATCATCAAACTGTGTCCTCTGTTCTAGGCGAGTAAATCTTTCCTCTTAAATAATTTAAAATTCATAGTGGTTTCATATTTAAAAGCCTACCTCTGTTTGAAACTAAAGCATTATCTGGAATGCTTTGATTAAAATGAATGCATGCAGTTGTAATTTGTATTGAATGGCTATGACAATGTAAATACAGGCATTGCTGATATAACAGGATTTGATTTCCTTCAAAATAAATAAATAGAAAAAAAAAATCCAATATTTCATCTCTCAATCATAATAGCTTATGACTTGTAAATAAAAAGTGTTTGAAAACATACAATAACACTATAAAAATCATTTTCAGAAATTCATCTTGAGTAATTGACTGAATATTTAGAAAAGTACAGTGAAATCTTAATTTGGGTCAAAATTTCAACTATGTAAATTTTAAGTTTGAATTGCATGTTTGAATTCATGATGGAAAATTATAAATTTTAGTGGGTATATCTCAATTTTTAGATTGAAAATCAGTGAGCTACCTCGAGTTGAACGTTTAGGAGATTTTGAACAATTTTCGTCGATCAACGACGAACTAGTTTATGTGATCTGGCTGGAAGGTCGAGGGGAAGTCAAAGATCATCAGAAAAATACTGTGATGATTTATCGTTGGTCGTGATGGTTAGTAATCAACGATGTAGGGTTTTATTCCTTGAGTTAGACACGAGTGTTCAATCAGTTTTCGAGGCGCCGAGAAATGATCGGTGGCGATCACAAGGCCTTCGATGGATGCTGGGAGACATGACGAAGTTATGGTGAAGGTGGCGGAGCTTCTCGAGTCAGGGATCGTCAGTGGCAGTCGAATCCTAATGATGGGTTGGGTTTACATTCAACTGGTATGCTCGAATTTGAATCGAGATTGGGAATGTTGTTTGGATGATCGTTGTTGCTCACAGGGAGGTTGGGGGACTTGCCGATGTTGTCGTCGATGGTCGTAGAGGTCTTAGGGGATGGTGCATGTGCACGTATGGTGGTGCGTGTCAGGGAATTGTGACTGTGGAGATTCGAAGTCAACTCCGAGTAATAGATCGGGTAGCTCGAGTTCATTCTCGGGATAAATTGGGTTTGTTTTGGGATACAGGAACAGGTAGCTTGTATGAGTTAGTATCGTATAACTGTTTTTATTGTAACAATGGAAGAAAGTAAGGTTGATGACGCGGGTTTGGGTGAGTTTTTTTTGGGGCTTGACTCGGGTTAAAGGGAAGTATATCTTCCAGTTTGAAGTTTAGCCTAAAATCAAGATTGCAACTAATTTTCTTAAAAAGCTATTTAACTTAAGTAATTTAAGGATTAAGTTAGTAGGTTAATGATGTTTTAAATTCCGAAATTTACTAAAAGAAGATTTGAATAGAAATTTGTGTTAATGGATTATTTTAGAAATTATTAGGTTTTGGATGATTTAAAAATTGATTAATTGATTAAAGTAATTAAAAGGCAATTGATTAATTGATTGATTTATTATAAAAGTTAATTAAAGGAATTAATTACTCTATGAAATTATTTAATATGGTTAGTTTAAGTTAATTAATTGGGATTTGAAGGTATTTTTAGGTTAATTACCTGGCGTAATTAATATGAAAATAAATACCTAGTAGAAGCAATTAATAATTAATCACTTAGTATAATTAATTTAAGTATCGACAAATAAAGTCATGGGAAGTTAATTAAGTGATGTAATTAATTTAAGGTAATTAATTACATAATGAGACTAACCAAGGGTGATTAATAAAAAAATTAATTAATTGAAGATTAAGTATAATTACTAAGGTAACTAATAAGGTGGAATTACTTAGTGATGTAATGAGTGGATAATTACTGGATGTAATTATTTGAAGAAATTTGCTTGATGGGAAGTAATTAACGGACAATTACTTGGTAGAAGGAATTAAGTTATAATTACTCAGTGTAATTAAGAGATCAATTAATATAATTAATCAAGGAGTGGATTTAAATTGATGGAATAATTGCTGATTGTGATTAATCAAGACTAATTAATGAATGTAATTAAGTTAAAGGTTAGTTATTATTTGAGATTTATGAATAATTAACCAATGAAGGAAATTAGGGGATCATTAATTAGTTTAATTGATTAGAGTGATCAATCTTGCTTATTAATGATTGAATGATAATGGGTGTCTTGAATTGGGAGATATCTCTGATATGAATTGTTTTGTGATTTAATATGTTGAATGGACGATGATAGTGTGATTATCAATCTATCATAAATTTCTATGTAAAGGAGATTATCCGACAATTAAAGTTAAATTTTATTTAATTAGATAACTTGGGTTTAGATGACACTGGATTCGAAGAGACTGGAGTCGGGTATTAGTTAATACCCGAAGCCACTTCGATTCTTTATAAAATTGATATGTGGAAATCAATGTGATGGTTTGGAATGATTTAGGTGAATTAGTCCATTTAATCTAAGTTGAGTACTTAGAAATTGGTGAGTGGAAAAAAAAAAGATGTCGATATCAATTTGTGAAGTTGTAATTGATACAAGTTACCCGGGTTATATATATATATATATAAGTTGTATGTTAACGCTAAAGTTTGAACGCTAACACCCCGGTGTATGAAGTGAGATTGTGAAAGCACTATCCGATAGCTCGGGAACAGATTATAAGCAGATAATAGTGAAAAAACAGTAAACAACAGCAATTTTATAGTGGTTCGGCTTAAGATAGAGCCTACGTCCACTTTGAATATCTTTATCGACGATTTGATTACAAGTCAATGCAGTTACACTTTGATTACAACACACTTTGAGTTATAAGTGGCTTAGAACAAGTAGCCTAAACTTCAATATCGATTCAAATCTTTGAACTCATATTGGATATGTTTGATTTCTTCGTGAAGTTCCTTGAAGATGTTGAAGTAGTTCTGAATGCAGCAGAGTAACGGCGCTTGAAATGAACGAGCTAAAAAGTCCCTTGAATGTTGGGGGTGGCCATGTATTTATAGGCAAATATGGATAGGAATTTTTCGCCCATGTCCTGAGTTGTGACCGACTCAGCCTAAGCCGTGGCCGAGTCAAGTTGAGTCGTGGCCGGCTTATCTGATTAAGCATTTGGTCTTCTCACTAGCCCATTCTTTTGCTGGATTCTAAGCCAAGTCCTGAGTCGTTGGCGAGTCAACTCTCATTGGGACAGGCATTGTGGCAATGGAATACGACTCAGTGGCTTTAAGTCGCGGACGAGTCATCCTGAGTTATGAGTCGCTAAGTCATTTCTTAAGTCGTCAATCTTCTTGAGTCGTTTCTTATGATGAGTCGTGGACTTGTTGAGTCGCCGAGGCGATAGCTTTGATGAGTCGGTAATGTATTGAGTCGGTCTGCTTTGTGAGCCGTTAACTAGTTAAGCCACTCTGCTCCTTCAAGTCGTACAATCTCTCCTTGGGTCGTTGAGTCGTAACCCTTTAAGTCGCTTTGAGCCTTAGGTCGTTAACTTGTTGAGTCGGTGACTCGTTGGGTCGTGAGGCTTCCTGAGTCGTAGATCCTTCCTGAGCCGTTAAACACCTTAAGTCGTGGCCCATCCCAGGCCTTAACTCGTTGACTCCTTTAACTCGTGGGCCTCTTAACTTGTAGGCTGGAACGGGGTTAACATTTGCCCCTCGAAGAACACGCTTAAGTCGTAAGTCGTGTGCTTCAACTTATCATAACTCGGGTGTGCCGATTCGAGTTCCAGCTCTTCCAGATATAAAACGCTTGACTCGTTCCTCCTATCTCCCACTTCTCGTCAGCGATCCTCTAAACCGCATCCGCCATTAACGCATCTCCAAGTTCTCACAGGCGATTCCAACTTGATTCTCCTCTGATCATCTCTGACACCACATTACGTAAGCAATCTTGCTTCCCTTCCGATTGTCGATCATCATTAACCTATGCGCTCCGTCCTTACCTCCAATTTACTCCCTTGAGTCTTGCAAGTTTGGTCACTCTAACCATCAATGGATGTAAGGTTGTCTGATCTGATGATTTGCGTCTTGAGGTGATTTAGTGGCGTGATAAGACTAGGGTTGTTGATTGAGAGTTTATTGGGCTAATGGGTTAAAGGTTGGAAGATTAACGGGTTAGGAGTGAAATGGTTTATGGGTTAAAAGTTAGAAGGTAAACTGGTTAGGAGTTAGGTGATGAGTTGGCCAGATAGAGTCGAATACTGCCTTAGGTATGACTCGGCCATTTTTGTATGATCCAGCAACCTTTGCGATTTAACCATGATCCGACCCAACATGCTTCATGACTTAAGCCTTGAGTCGTGGCCGAGATAAGAATTGGAGATTTTCTTATTACTTTGAACCAGAGCTTTTCCCTTTTTCTACGACTTACGACTTAGGGCACTGCCGACTCAAAACACCAACAACTCAAAATCGAAGTGACCTGACTTAACTCGCTTCCCAACCCTTAGGTCGTGGACGAGCTAGCCATAGAATCAGCGATCTATTTTAACCCGTAGGAAAAATTTTTGAGCCGTTGACGAGTTAGGACTTGCGTGAATTCTATTCGAACTTTGAACCATTGCATAAACTTTGAACTGTCGAATTTTATTGCATTCATTCACAGGTTATTTTGACTTGCAGGCTAACAATCTGTTCAATACAACATTCACAGAAAATTGGGACGAATATACTGCCATCGACCGCCCATATCAAATGACAGATTAGTTAATAACAAATAATTAACTTAAACAAATCGTGTGAACGAAGTGCTATCGATTTCAAGTAGAATATTAAAGCAACATTGAAATAGTCAATTGAAACTGACCAGCCCGCACTAATATTATGCTTGAACTTTAAATTAACAAGTTCTGAAATTACCTGAGTCGATCAATCGTCGACCAGTTTAATTCCAGTTATATTTACTTGTTATTTTCATTAGTTCTGCACAAGACTTCACACTTTTTAGGAAACGTGTACCTTCGCATTTGAACATCCAGTTGCTTGTGTAGAATGACATCTCAACAAGAAGAACCGATGGGCCAGACTGAAGATGTCTTCCCAGTAGCCAACCTGTTGGATAACCCTCCGGAGAGAACTTCCACAACTCTGAATCAGCGGGTGTTTAACCAATTGCTCATCCAGTTTGGCATTGCCGAAGCTGATGCCTTACTGCCGGGGCCAAATTATACTGCAGATAGGCCCCCTTCTGGCTTTATTGCTGTCAATCGCCAAATGTGCTTGAGCGGTGCCATACCACTTTTTAATGACTTCCTTCAGCAGTTCCTGCTTCGATTATCTATCTCTCCATTCCAATTGCACCCCAATGGCCATGCCATTCTGATGGGGTTATGTGTGCTATTTAGTAGAGTTCTGGACCGATTACCGAGCTTTGAGGAAATCTGTTACTTCTGCTCATTCACAAAAATTAAAGATCATCTCTCTATCGTAGTCATAAGGAGTGCTCGAAACCGCAAACTCATCACCGATCTTCCTGAAAGCGTTCATGGATTTCTAAATCAGTATTTCTTTGTTTGCTGCCCTCTAGAGTTTTATGCCATCTGGAGAGTAGGAAGTAAGATTTTCCTGTTTTTATTTCTCCATTCTTGGGCTTTTCGAAATCTGAGTTGCTAAATGCTAACTTTGCTTCTTTTTTCCTGTTTTAGCACTTCCTCCTCCCTCTAGAGATCCATGCCATAAACAAATTTTTGAGAGATTGAACGCCGTGGCGGCAGAAGAGAGGGGTATAAAGTTTTTGTTAAATGATGGATTTTTACATCAATATGGGCTTCTTCATTCCTCTCGCTTCACTCAGCCTCGTGAAGTCCCAACTGAAATTCCCGATTCTCCGACGGAAACTCCTGATGCCCCGGTCTCTACTAAAGAGCACATGCGGGGAGGAACCTCTATAGAAACTCCACTAGTGAAGTGTTCAATTCCGAAGGATGCTGCGGGGCCGTCTGACAAGTCTGTACTTGCCCCAGTTATCGAAGAGGAAGGACCTCCACGATCTTCCGGAAGATCCGCTGACGAAGGAGTTGAGAAAGCAAGTCCCAAAAAACATGATGGTGATGATGTTTTCGAGGGGTTGAGCGATTTAATTGTGACGTCACAAGAACTTTTCAAAGATGATGTTTCCAAAACTATCTCTTCTGTAATTGAGGCGACATCTTCTCTACAACAAATGTCAACTCCTCCTACTCAAGTTATCACTACCTCAACTCCACAGAGTGGTCTGTAACTTGATGCGTGTAGTTTACACGTGACACAACACTTAGGATTTTTCAGCACTTCTACGCATTTATCTTCTTATACTTTAAAGATTTCTAAAGCTTATTATTTTTATTCCAGATTCTCCAATGGGGCGCAGCAGCTCATACTACGATGATTTCCAGCGCTACGGGAGGCGTAGCCAATATGATTATAGGCGTTACCTCCCCTCTTACAGAGAATCCGATGAAGAGAGGGCCATCAGGAAAGCAGACGAGAGACGGGCATATGAAGAACGTCACCGAAGAGAACAAGAAAGACATGACCCTCCCCATAGAGATGATGATACCCAAAAAAGAAAGGCTCACGATGAGAGAGGTAAAGGTCACATGGACGATTCTTCTAGCAAGCCGGCTAAACTTACTGAAGAAACAATGCCGACAGTTTCTGAAAATGTTCCTGCCCAATCTCCTGCCCCCGTTCGTTCCGACATTCAAACAATCATCAACCGGCCCGCATACCAAGTTGGGCAAGGTCCTCCCACTCTTCAAAGTCGATTCCCTCAGTGGTGCCTGAGAGGGGTTCGATTTGATCTCGACTTGGTTCCTCTCGACAAATCGGCTATGCTGCGAAATCTTGATACTGTCATGACCGATATTGAAAGAATGTCAAACTGGCAAAAACTTGTCGGCGAGCTTCAGAGGGTTAACCGAGCCAATCTCGAGGCCATGCTCACAATGGAGAACGATAAGGCTGAGTGGCAGAAGACTCTCGAACAGCATGACGCCGAAATGAGAAGTATTGCTTCCTATAATGAAAAGCTGGAAGCGGAAGTAGAAAAGCTTAAGGAAGAATTAGCTACTTCATCTACTTCCTATTCTCAAAAGGAGAGCATGCTTCAGCAACAAGTACGAGATGCGCATGCCAGTCAAAGGGCAGTCGAAGATAAGCTTACACACAAGGAGAAGGTCATAGAAGAATATCGCGCTGAAAATTTACAGCTGCCAGAACAGACCGGCTCTCAAAGCTTGGAGATAGAGTTGTTAAAAGCTCGACTTGCTATGGCCGAAAAGGAGCGTGACGAGGCTGTTGCTGGTAAACTCGCGGCCGAAGAGGCCCATCAAGCAACCAAAGCTGACATTGGCTCCATATTATTTGATTTTTATCTGCACAGCATTTTGGGGCGTGGCAGCCTTGCCTTTCTAGGCCCTAAGTATGAAATTACACTAGCTGAAGTTTGGGAGGCAACACTCGATATGCTCGGTGGTAAAGGTGCTGGCTACGCTGAGTCAGCTCTTGAAGAGCATTATCTTGATGATGATGCCCGCGCCGCTCTAGCCAAGGGAAAAGAGCAACTCGCCAGAGTGCGGACTGAAATGGCGGAAGGGGAACGTTCTGAAAAAGAAATACCACCTACTACCTCTGAACGTCCTTTAGTTTCTTCTGAAGTTGACATCACAGGTTCCAGTGCTCATTCGCTGCCTCCTACAAGAACCGGGGTAATTACCCCTACTGATGATGAGGCTTTGGAGGATATTGGGGCTCAAAATTATGAGATTGAACTAACGAAGCAAACATCTTCAGGTAATTTTGACATTGGTCCGATTCAGGTGGATCGCCTGCTTGCTCCTCAAAAGTTTGATAAGCTTCTCGATTACTTCTTGAATCTCGACGAACCCATATCTCCCTCCTTTTGGGGAGATACTAATATTTTTAATTTCTCTTCTTCTGCAGTTGAAACACCAAGTGCTGTGCAGACTTCGCCTCCTCCGGTTATCCCTCCTCCGTCTCTTCAGGTGACTCCTCCTTCTACTTCACAGCCCGGGTCACAAGAGGAGCAAATTGAGGCTCTTCATGGCTTGGATGACCCTATCGCTTCGCAAGAGCAGAAAGACAAGGGACTTGAAGGAGGCGAGATCTCTCCGGAGCGGACTCCTTCTGATGATGTAGCTTTGTCCGCTCTTGTTACTCCAGGGAGTGAGTCTTCTTCGAAGAGAAGAAAGAAGCATGGAACATCGAAGAGGAGGGGGAAGAAAATCATTGCTACTGAAGAGGAACCGGAAATTGCACCAGTTGCACCTCCCTCTCCTTCTTCCCTTATGCCTTCAGACCGACCTGAAAAGCTAACCATTCGGCCGGGTAAAGGGTCTAAAGGTGGCAAGAAGAAATGAAGACTCCAGCTTTTAGCTTCTTGTCTTTTGCATGTACTGGTCGAGAATTGTGCGGGTATCGGCCCCCCGCTTTTCTTTTGTTGGAACTTGTACCTGTATATAAAATAATGTTGAATAAAATGATACTTCTTCCTTTGTATAAACTCCTGTTTGAATTTGAGAATGCATTTATTATTCATTTTTGCACAAGTTTATTTATATGATATTGCAGTGAGCTTGTGGTATGTTGTTTGAGCGTACTTTACCGATGTAGCTATACCATTTTGTATGTAACTATACCATGTTGCCCCCATACCATAAGCTTGCTGCAATATTTTATACTTTGAGGGGATTTGCACTCTTATTTTCTGAAGAATAATTACTTCATTCTTGAAGAAATTTTTCGTAGAGTACAACTTCCTTCATATAAGTGTTTACGCTTTGTCCTTCGAAGAAATCACTTTTTTCTTTTGCTTATGCACGCATTTTGCCAAGTGAATTCTTCTATGTGGTAAAGCGGGCCTCTGAAGGGTACTTGGAAGTTTGTACCTCTGAAGGATTTTTTTTTTTAAATAGAAATTTGTACCTCTGAGGAGGGATTTTTCACGTTTCAACACTTGGAAGTTTTATTTCAATCTCGGTGAAACGTGTACCTCCAAAGAGTTGTGCCTTTGAAGAAAGCCTTTTCACGTTTCAACACTTGGAAGTTTTATTTCAATCTCGGTGAAACGTGGACTTTCAGAAAGGTATTTATTTTGTTATGCATTTCAACTTTGGTGAAGTGAAATTCCGAAGAGCGGCTGTTACACTTCAACTCCTGGTGAAATGTGCCTCCGAAGAGGTCTTTATTTTATTTGCATTTCAACTCTGGTGAAGTGAAATTACGAAGAGCGGTCGTAACACTTCAACTCCTGGTGAAATGGGCCTCCGAAGAGGGCTTTTATTTTGTTTGTATTTCAACTCTGGTGAAGTGAAATTCCGAAGAGCGGTCGTTACACTTCAACTCCTGGGGAAATGTGCCTCAGAGAGGGTTTTCATCGCCTGGAAGTTACTCTCTCATGGTTGGAGGGTCATGACTCCTCCAATCTTTTTTTGTTGAGTAGAGAACTTTCTTTTTTGTGGTGTATGACCCATTAGAGGTCTTTATCCTCCGAAGAGTTGTGCCTCCGAAGAGGACTTGTGCTGCCGGTGATGGCTTTGGTTGCTCCCTTGTCCACTTGCTTATGCCTTTTCAGCGATCCTCTTTTTTTTTCTTTTTTCTTTTCAAGCTTTCATTCCCTTTTCTTACAAGTAATTTGTTTAATCCAAGGAAGTGTACTTCATTGTCAGGCACGTTCGTGAGAACGAGCATTAGCTTCTTAATTGGATGTTTGTTTGTTCAAACGATCTCAATTTATTAGCAAAGGCCCGTTTCTGTCGAAATCATAGGCCGTTCAATTGAAGTACTTCCTATCTAGGATTTGAATTCGGGGCTTTTGTGACTTGAAATTTGGCGACAATCACTTGGTCTTATTATGTGCAAGTTTCACTTCCATTGTCTGCAAAAATTTAAATCGACATTTCAGCAATACATTCTATGTACTTTTTATATCGAAAAAAAGCAAACATGTAATAATAATAAGGAACACAAGATTTATAGTGGTTCGGCCAGGAAATTGGGCCTACATCCACTTTATATTCTTTCATTATTTACTTGCATCAGTTTTACAATTGCCTTCAATTACAAGAATCATACATTCATAATTCTTTTTACAATATTTCAACAAAATTTTCAAGTAAAGTATGGACGCAAATGATTGCTGTTCCATGCCCTTGGAATTTGATCTCCTTCAACAGTGGTGAGTTTGAATGTGCCGTCAAGAAGCTTCTGACCTATGACATACGGTCCTTCCCAATTTGGCCCAAACACACCTGTCGCTGTCATAATTCTCTTCAGGACTAGGTCTCCAATCTCAAAGATGCGTTGGCGAACTTTGGAATTGAAATGTCTGGCTATCCTTTGCTGATGAGCTGCAATTCTGAGATTAGCCTCATCTCTTTTTTCATCAAGGAGATCTAGCGCTTCAAGCTGTAGCTTTTCGTTTTCTGTTTGATTGAAATGGATTCTTCTATGTGAAGGGACCTCTATTTCTACCGGAATCATTGCTTCTGACCCGTATGCCAATGAAAACGGGGTGTGCCCAGTCGCAGTTTTGTGAGTGGTTCTGTATGCCCATAGTGCCAGTGGTAGCTTATCGACCCAACCACCTTTTGCTCTTTCAAGTTGCTTCTTGATGGTTGACTTAATAATTTTATTCACGGCTTCCACTTGCCCGTTTGCCTACGGATGAGCGACTGCTGAGAAGCTTTTCCGGATTTTGAATCGCTTGCAAAAATCTTGGAATTCTTCACTTTCAAACTGAGTACCATTGTCTGTAATTATTTTTTGAGGCACACCGTATCTGCAAATGATGTTTTTAGTCACAAAACTTATCATCTTCTTTGAGGTGATAGTAGCCAGTGGTTCAGCTTCTGCCCACTTAGTAAAATAATCTACAGCAACAATGGCATATTTAATTCCAGATTTGGCAGTTGGTAACGGTCCTACAAGGTCTATCCCCCATATTGCAAACGGCCATGGACTGACCATCTGTGTGAGTTCAGTGGAAGGAGCTCTAGGAATTTTGGCGAATCTTTGGCATCTGTCACATTTTCGGGAATACTCTGCTGCATCTCGATTAATTTCTGGCCAAAAATATCCGTATCGGAGAATTTTCTTTGCTAATGTTTGGCCACCTGAATGATCACCACATTCTCCTCCATGTACCTCCGCTAGGATTGTTTTGGACTCTTCCCTGAATACACATCGAAGTAATGGCATTGAGAATCCCCGTCTGTATAATTGGCCATCTTGGATTATATATCGAGAGGCTTTTCTCAGTAGCTTTTGTCGTTCTTTTGAGTTCCCTGGTAAAGATCCATTGAGAAGATATTCTGTTATCGGAGTCATCCATGATTCTTGCTCTTGAGACATGCTCATGATCCAATCAATATCCATCTCATCAATGCTTGGAGTCGACAGGACCTCCACTGGAGTTAACCCTAGAAATTGAGCTTCGCCTGTGCTAGAATACTTTGCGAGAGAATCTGCTTTCATGTTTTCTTCTCGAGGAATGTGACTTATCATGTAATGATCGAAATCACCCAGGAGTTCCCAAGCCTTTGACAAGTAGGCGGGCAGATTCCCCCCTTTTGCTTGGAATTCCTTTTTGACTTGGCATACAACAAGCTGAGAATCACTAAATATCTGTAACGCTCGGATGTTTAATTCTTTAGCAATCCTTAAGCCAGCGATAAGGGCTTCGTATTCTGCTTCATTGTTTGTTGAAGGATATTCCAGTCTTAGTGCATAGCATAATGATCGGCCTTCAGGGGTCTCAAGTACAACTCCGGCTCCAGCACAGTAGTCGTTTCTCGCACCATCGACATATAACTTCCATTGGATTGGGGAATCGTCGACCGTTTCCTCCTCACTGTTACCCTTATCTGTGAATTCTGCGATGAAATCCGCTAAAGCTTGTCCATTGATTGCTTTTCGGGGATGATAAGTGATGTCATACTGACTGAGTTCAATATTCCACTTTAGAAGACGACCCGAAGTCTCAGGGCGAAACAGGACTTGCTTTAAAGGTTGATTAGTGAGGACTCTGATAGGATGAGCTTGAAAATATTGCCTCAACTTCCTAGATGCAATTAGTAGGCAATAGGCGAGTTTTTCCAACTTAGAGTAATTCATCTCTGCCCCAGTGAGTCTTTTGCTGATATAGTAAACTGGATGTTGAATCCTCTTGTCTTCTCGTATCAGCGCTGCACTTAAAGCATGAGATGATACTGCCAAGTATATAAGAAGATCCTCGCCATCGCCAGGCCTAGAAAGTATTGGAGGCGTTTCCATATGGCGAATCAATTCATCAAAGGCTTTTTGGCATTCGGGAGTCCAATCGAAGTTTTTCTTTCCTTTCTTTAGGGCGTCAAAGAATGGGATGCATTTATCTGTAGCTTTGGAAATGAATCGACTCAAGGCGGCGACTTTTCCATTGAGACTTTGCAATTCCTTCTTTGTTCTAGGAGCTTTGACTTCCTTTAATGCAGTAATTTGAGTTGGACTTGCCACAATGCCCCTAGCGCTCACGATGAAACCTAAAAACTTGCCGGATTCCACTCCAAATGAACATTTTAAAGGATTGAGCTTCATTCTGTATTTTCGGGGGACTGCGAACATGTCTGCTAAGTGTTCTATGTGATCCACTGCTTTCTTAACATGTCATCGACGTAGACTTCCATAGTCTTGCCCAATTGCGGTTTGAACATAGCATTAACAAGTCTTTGGTATGTTGCCCCTGCATTCTTCAGCCCGAAGGGCATAACTCTGTAGCAGTAAAGTCCAATGTCGGTAATAAAGCTCGTGTCCTCCTGATCTGGCTCATGCATCATGATCTGGTTATATCCGGAGTAAGCATCCATAAAAGATAACAATTCGTGTCCCGCTGTTCCGTCTACCAGTTGATCAATTCTGGGTAATGGGAAGCAGTCTTTGGGGTAGGCCTTGTTTAGATCTGAAAAATCGATGCATACTCTCCATTTTCCGTTGGCTTTCTTAACCAGTACTTGATTTGAAACCCAATTTGGATAGGTAGATTCTTTGATAAAATTATTCTCCATGAGCCGATCAACTTCTTCTTTTAATGTTGCCGACCTTTCTGGACCTTGGGTTCTCCTTTTCTGCTTTACAGGTGTAAATTTTGGATCAATATTTAGAGCGTGAACTGCAACTTCTGGGGATATTCCGCACATATCGGCATGAGTCCAAGCAAAAACATCCAAATTTGCCTTTAAAAAAGATATTAAGATATTCTGAATTGACGCATTAAGTTGTGAACCCACATTCAACACCTTGTTTGGGTCCTTTGGGTCAACAGGTATTGGTATTGTCGTTTCCACTGGTACCACTCTATTTTCCCCTGCACTGACTTTTCTAGGATCCATCTCTTTCCTTGCTCCGCTGTGCTCGCCAGTGCAGGGTCCGCCCTGTAATTGCTACAAGGCTGGTTCTTTGATGCGGACTGGGGCTGCCGCATTCTTTCCCATTTCTCTTTTTCTGGTTTCTCGTAGCTCTGTCAGATAACACTCTCGCCCGGCATTTTGATCTCCTTTTATAACTCCTACTCCATTGTCTGTAGGGAATTTAATAGTAAGGCACCACGGGGCAAGAACAGCTTTGAACGCTGCCAGAGTTGGACGACCAAGGAAAGCATTGTAAGCAGAAAATTCGTCGATAATCACAAAAGTTTGCTTGCGGACCACTTTTCTCTCTCCTTCTCCAAGTTCCACAAACAAATCAATGGTTCCTACCGGCTGCTTTGGCTCCCCAGTGAAACCAGTGATTTTCTGCGATGAGGCTTGCACATCAGCCATAGGGATCTTCATTTGGTCGAATGTTTTCTTGAAGAGGATATTGCAGGATGCGCCACAATCAATGAGAACTCTTCTGACAATAGCTGGCCCGATACCAGCCGAGATGACTAAGGGATCCAAGGTAGGAGCTTCAATACCTGCGGAATCCCTAGCTTTGAACACAATATCATCATCAAAAGTTCTTTGTTGCTTCAGGGGCATAGCACCTTCCAAAACGAATACATCTTCCTCGGTCGGTACATACTTCAAAGCTCGGGTATACCTTTCCATCTCACCCCAGCTTCTGCCTGCTGGGTGAGGTCCTCCTGTAATGACATTGATAATGGGCCTTCCAGATTCATGCCTTGCAGCCTTCTCACTCGTCCTAGGCTGATGAGTAGGAGCCTATTGCCCTTGACTAGACGAAGCAGGATTGTTGCTATTCTTTTTCACAAATTGCTGCAGTTTGTTTTCCCTTAGCAACTCTTCAATCAGATTTTTCAACTGGCGGCATTCGTCGGTCTGGTGACCGGGTTGATTATGGAAGCGGCAGAACTTCCCACTCTGTACAGCCTTTTTCCCGGTCCTTAGAGGAGGAGGTTTAGGAAAGTCAACAGAATCTTTAGTAGCAAGGTAGATACGCTCCGGCGTATCTGATAAAGGAGTATACTCTGATGGCTTGAAGGATCGGGGCTTTTTCAGATTACTCTGTTTCTTCCCATTGTTATTTTCCCTTTTTTGCCCTACAGATTCATTCTTGCGTGGAGCAGCAGTGTTATCTTCAGCTTTTTCCAACACTGTCTTTACCGGTACGGGACGGCTTTCCAAGCGTATGAATTCATCTGCTTTTTTATAGAATTTTTCAAGGGAATTTGGTTCCTTCATGTTTAGCCATTTCCCAAATTCGCTCGACTTGTCAATAGCCCTCATCAGATAAGTCAATATCATTCGCGGTTCTGCATTGTCCACCTCAGCTAGTGCTATATTAAAGCGGTTTAAGAAAGATCTGATAGATTCACCTGGATTCTGTTCCAAACTCGAGAGTGACATGATATCCTTGGCTTTTGAAGCATATAGTCTGAACTGCTCCTTGAATTTCCGGGTTAAGTCAGAAAACTGATCTATAGATCGGACTGGAAGCTTGGTGAACCAAAGGAGAGCTACACCTTCGAGATACACAGGAAAATATCGGCACTTTATTTCATCAGAGGCTCTGGCACCTGTCATGTGCCAATCATACTTGTATAAGAATTCGTTCGGATCACTTGTCCCCTTGTAAGATGGAATGGTTGGAGGGACAAACTTCCTTGGGAATTCAGCCTTTAAGATTTTCTCAGTAAATGGAGTTTTACTTGGGGAGAAACCCCATTCTTTCTCATCTTCAACCCTCTGCATACTCTCTTTCATGATTTGTCGGATCATTCCAGAAAGATACTCCTCATCATGTCGAGCTCTAGATCCACCAACCTCAGGAAGTGTTTGTTCAAAGGGGCTAGCAGCCCTTTCAGGAGCATTTCTTTCTTCAGCATCATGAATGTTGCCACCAAAACTCCTTTCATTACCTGCCGATTGATGGTTTGCCCCAAGCAAATCATTCAACCTATTCAGAATTAGGGCGTTCTGGGCATTCTGAGCCTCGAATTGTGCATTTTGGGCATTTATCTGTTGGTTCAGCCCTAAGATTGCAGCATCCAGCTCTGCCTTTGTAACTCCGACAGCTGGTGTGGCTTGATTCGATATAGGGGAAGCGGAGGTTCCCTCTTGAATATTCCCAGATCTGACAGATCTACTTTTCCTTCCAGGAGCCATAATCTCGGATAGACTTCTGGTTCTCAAGGAAATTCTCTCTACAAACCTCTGTGAAGCAATGATGATAACTCACCTGAGTTCAATTCTCAGTGAAAGCACCAAAAATGTTAACGCTAAAGTTTGAACGCTAACGCCCCGGTGTATGAAGGGAGATTGTGAAAGCACTACCCGATAGCTCGGGAACAGATTATAAGCAGATAATAGTGAAAAAACAGTAAACAACAGCAATTTTATAGTGGTTCGGCTTAAGATAGAGCCTACGTCCACTTTGAATATCTTTATTGACGATTTGATTACAAGTCAATGCAGTTACACTTTGATTACAACACACTTTGAGTTATAAGTGGCTTAGAACAAGTAGCCTAAACTTCAATATCGATTCAAATCTTTGAACTCATATTGGATATGTTTGATTTCTTCGTGAAGTTCCTTGAAGATGTTGAAGTAGTTCCGAATGCAGCAGAGTAACGGCGCTTGAAATGAACGAGCTAAAAAGTCCCTTGAATGTTGGGGGTGGCCATGTATTTATAGGCAAATCTGGATAGGAATTTTTCGCCCAAGTCCTGAGTCGTGACCGACTCAGCCTAAGCCGTGGCCGAGTCAAGTTGAGTCGTGGCTGGCTTATCTGATTAAGCATTTGGTCTTCTCACTAGCCCATTCTTTTGCTAGATTCTAAGCCAAGTCCTGAGTCGTTGGCGAGTCAACTCTCATTGGGACAGGCATTGTGGCAATGGAATACGACTCAGTGGCTTTAAGTCGCGGACAAGTCATCCTGAGTTATGAGTCGCTAAGTCATTTCTTAAGTCGCCAATCTTCTTGAGTCGTTTCTTATGATGAGTCGTGGACTTGTTGAGTCGCCGAGGCGATAGCTTTGATGAGTCGGTAATGTATTGAGTCGGTCTGCTTTGTGAGCCGTTAACTAGTTAAGCCACTCTGCTCTTTCAAGTCGTACAATCTCTCCTTGGGTCGTTGAGTCGTAACCCTTTAAGTCGCTTTGAGCCTTAGGTCGTTAAATTGTTGAGTCGGTGACTCGTTGGGTCGTGAGGCTTCCTAAGTCGTAGATCCTTCCTGAGCCGTTAAACACCTTAAGTCGTGGCCCATCCCAAGCCTTAACTCGTTGACTCCTTTAACTCGTGGGCCTCTTAACTTGTAGGATGGAACGGGGTTAACATTGTGTGCCTTTGAAATTTTTGTTAGATGGGTTTACTCACGCTGGTTTCCAGCCTGACCCGGGTGTTACTTTGATGTAATGCTCGGGTCAGACCGAGTATTACAGATTTTCAGGTAAGGACGTTGTGCAGCTCAGGAACGAGCTGGATTGCAGGACCATTTGGAGCATTGTCGCTGGATATATTGCTGCAAATCTAGTACATATTGACTGTATATGTCCACTATATGTATGTATGTTGTAACTCTGATGTATATAAAAAAAATTGACAGATACAAATTTCTTTTGTATAACTATTATTATTATGTGATATTATATTTTATCCGCTGCGAATGTGAGACTGTGTGTTACTTTTCTTTTTTTCTTCCATCTCTTTCTTCTTTCTCTTTCTTCTTTTCACTAACTATCTGGAAATTTCGGGATCGAAATTTCCAAGTCATTAAAGTGATCTAGGCCACGTACTGTGACGGGCGGTACCCCAGTAGCCCTGCCATTGATGGAATCCAATCTCCAATAAGCTCCATACGTTTTGATTGTGCCCAACTATGTTGGAATGTGATATGTAAGCATTTCAGCTATTTTCTAGATTTACTTGAAAACCCTAAACACTATTATAATATCACTGGATTTCCTAAAAAGGTTTTGGTTAGCGTAAGGTAAAAACTTACGCATGTTTATGTGTGGGAAGTCTTACGTGATACCTTTGTTTCCAAAATGATTTTTAAAGTTAAGAAACTTTAACCTATTACTCACCCCAGACCCATGTCTGACCCGGAGTTTATTTTCTGTTTTCCATAAACTCTTGGGTACTCAAATTTTATGAGTAGCCAAGTGATCAGGTTAGCTTTGATGAACACTAGAGGAGCAATGGAGCAGGAGGCTTCAGCGATGGTAGATATTTATATAGGTGGTTCGGCTGTGTTGGTATCTCTGAGTCTTTTGTTGAGTTGTATCGAGTTGTATTAAGTAGACAAGTGTTTATAACTGTCTAGTATGTGTTGTATTGTCTCTGTAACTCTGATGTATATGATACTATGTAAAATATTATGTGATATGTTATATTTTATTCGTTCCGTTGTCGAGATTCTGATGCTGTTTCTTCTCTATCTTTTCTATTTTCGCACCCCTTTCTTTCTTTAAGATGATACGACTTGTTGGGCGTAGAAAGTCGGGTCGTCGCAGTTGGTATCGGAGCGCTAGGATGAGTGAATACCTAGGCTTTGGAGTGATTTCTATTCTTCTTGAGAGAGCGTATTTGTAATTTATATATATATATATATTTATTTATTTATTTCTACCTATCTGTTGGGTTACCTATTCGGGTTTTCCAATATAAGTTATAAAGGTAGATAGGCTAGTGGTGTGTGTAACACGACTACCAATAGTTGGAGTTTTTTGAGGCTGGAAGTGTATCTACCGAGACGGTATTGGGTCTACAGTCTTTCTCGGGTGAATTTTTGTTGTGATTTAAGGATTTCACCAATCTCTGAAGGAAACCTGTTAAGATTCGGAGTCCATTTTTGAAGTGCAAGTTTGGATGAGTAGAATTTGGATTTTGTCAGTTGAGCAGAAGCTATTGATGGTATCTTGGTAACTTAGGGAGTAGTAGTTGTGTGATGGGATGCAGTAGCTATGGATTGTTTCTGGAAATGTTTCTCAAGGAGCTTTGGATAAGGAAGTGTGTCTGCATCAGCATTGAGACTGAGTTCATCTGAGTGTTTGTGTATGGCTTTGAGGTCCGAGTTTCTTGAAGAGCTATGGATTAGGAATTCCTTGGCATTGGTTTCAGCAGTGCAGCTCGGAGTGTTCTGTGTGTTGGCAAGGAAGCTTTCTAGCTTAGCAGTGGAGTTCAAAAGCAGGAGTGGTGATACATTTCCTTGATGGCTTGGCTAGATAAATGTAAGCTGTTTTTTTTTTGGTAAAGAGGGAACAGTTTTTCTTTGGAATTAGGCTGCACTGATCGCAAAAGTGACTTGTGATAGTTGAGTGTTCTCTTGTATTTTCAGAGATTTTTTTTTCTAGATGTCTTCATAATGTCAGAGTTTTGTCAGGATCTGGAGATCGAGTTTGGTGTCGACTTGATTCCAGAAGTGGTACCGATGGATCAACTTAGTAGTAGGATGGCTTCTAGAGAGAGAGTTTGGTGAAGCAGGTTAGGTTTTGGAGAAACTTCTGATTTTTATTTTTGGATCTATTGAACTATATTTTTGGAATGTGTTGTCCAGTCTGTGTTTGTGTTCATCATCAGCATTTCCATCTGTTTCAGTCAGAGTTGCACAGCGGAAGCATGGTGGCAGCTGTTTTAGTATGGAAGCATTTGGAAGTTGCAGTGTTTTGGATTAGAGAATTTCTTCAAGGAATTATTCAGGATCTGAGGCCAGACTGGAGTGCACCCGTTTTATCTCTTCCGGATAGGAGAGTGAGATCAGTATTCTGATTTTGGAATAGGGTTGTGTTCTAAATTTTGTTTGATCTTGGAAAGATCATTTTGTTGGATTATTTTGGTTCAGTTTATTTCTAGGGGCATCAGCAAGAGTTAAGCTGATCAGGAAGGATGTAGGCGGCCCACGATCTTCCGAAGAGTTTTGTGGATAAGAGACGGAGGAATTTGGATACCGAAGTCGGAGATTTGATTTTGGATAAGTGTTTGGTCTTCAGGATTGAATTGTCAGTTTGGATAACTGGGATTCGTTGTATTTCACGTATCTCTGAGGGAGTACATGTGAGATCTATCTCTGGTTATAGAGCCAGCAGTTCAGGGAGTTTTGATTGTTGAGTCAGACTTGTCTGCAGTCTGATATCCTTTCTTGTTTTGTAGATCTAGATGAGTGGAAGCTCTGTAGCTTAGTAGTACTGATTGTTTGGATTCTATAGAGTGAGTATCCCGGTATTTATACTTGGGAAACTCGATAGAATTCTATCCAGAATTTTGTCTGGATAATTAGATTTGTTTGTTTGGATGATTGGTTGCTATGGTCATTAGCATATGATTGACATATGCTTGTGTTTTAAAATTAAATCTTTAATTAGATTATTAAATTACCTTTGCTTTAAATTTTGGGGACGAAATTATTTTAAGA
This sequence comes from Allium cepa, assembly GCA_030765085.1. Classification (NCBI taxonomy): domain Eukaryota; kingdom Viridiplantae; phylum Streptophyta; class Magnoliopsida; order Asparagales; family Amaryllidaceae; genus Allium; species Allium cepa. The sequence continues at coordinate 217,753,384 of CM060934.1, read as the reverse complement.
GGGGAAGAATGTGATATCCCGGAACTTCTGGCAATATAAATTTAATAATCTGTGTTAAAATTAAATAGATTTGATAATAATAAATTAGAATCTTTTTTAATAATTATTTAAATGGGTGATTTATCTTTTAAAAGCTAATTTTGATTTATAATATATATATATATATATATATATTTGAATATATTGTAAATAGATAAGTTTTGTTTTCGAATTTAATAAATAGAGGCTTGTTTCCCAATTCTAATATTTTTGGTAATTTGGAAATTTGATTTAAATTAATGTTAAATAAATAACCATATGATTTTAAAATACTCAAGATAAAAGTTTAATTTGTTTAAAATGATTTTTGTCTTAAGTTTAAATTTAAACAAAAAGGTTGTTTTGTTCTTTTCAAATATAGTTTGATAAAATAAGTAATTTATTAATAAAGGGACAAATTCGTTTATAAATTATATTAATTTAATATGAGCTATATTTAAAATGTAATATCTTTACAAATGGATTTTTAATATAAATAGAAATTGTTATTTTAAACTTATGAATATATATATATATGTATGTATGTATGTATTTTGGAAAGCTATGATTTGTAAATTTAAAATAAAATAACCTTGTTAATATTAAACATAAGTATAAAATAAATAATAAGTAAACTAAGTATATGAATATAGATTAAGTAATAAACCAATACAAATAACTGAAATAACTTTATGTTATGTACATAAAGTATAAAAGTAAGCTAGGCAAGTACAATATGTATGTTACCTGTAGAATAGTTCAGGCAAGATCAAAGTAAAAATATAACATCTATGTACAAGGAAAAAGAAGAAAGAAAATATAGAAATATGTACAAACAAGAGGATTAAAAAAAGGACCAGGGCATTAAATGCCATCAGTTCTAGCACATATACAAGACCATATCAGCGTCCACAAAGATAAACAAAAGAAAATATCCCTGACCATTTTTATAAAATAATATCACCTGTAAACTTATATATCAGCATTCCTCGCCTCATTTTCGTTCAACTCAATTGTGTATCTTCTTTTCATAATCTAATCAAAGCCTGTCTATATTTTCTTCAAACTGGAAATTTGTTTCTGCATGCAAATCTGAGTTCTAAAGCAAACCTGCACCTTTTCAAACAAAAATGTAACGAATGCGAATTTTTCGCGCTCGAAAATCGACATCCATACTTCACGTCGTATTCGAATGCCATAGATTCGACCTTTCAAATCCGATTCTCCGGAGCTTATAACAACATTAAGTAAATAGCACAGCGGAATAAAAAGAATAATACATTGATAAACCACACTGATACAATATCTGGTACAACAAAGTGATACAAAGAATATCAATATACATCAGAGATACAATAAAATAACAGCGGAAAAGAAAATGAGTTAAAACCAGCAGTGGAATAAATAACTCCAGAAATAGCTCGAACTCCTAATAACGATGTACAAAGATGAACAAGTGCAGTCCATATCCAACGACTAAACTAGCTCCAGATAATCAGCTGAACCTAAGTATCTGAAAAACCCAACTCTAGACTGCTCGTGTGGAAATTAGTGAGCACCCAGAGTTTAGGAAAGGAACAATAAACTCCGGATTAGTCATGGGACTGGTGTGAGCAACAAAAACAGTTTATCTTTAAAAACAATCAACAAGAGAATTTTAAATTAGATTCGCAATGCTTTTAGAAAATGAGACTACCATAAGACCTCCCACCACACACACAATGCAAACACAGACTTGGAGGAGATTTCTTCTTATGTTAGTTAAAGATGCTTACTACGCAAAATCAAATCATTTGATTATTATTGTTAGTGCATAGTGTAGAAAACATTTTGAAAGTAGAATATAAATCTTAGCTAGCATAGACATTCTGAACTATGCCTACTATAGCTACCATCCAAACAGTGGAGACCACCATAAGTGAATGGCAGGTTCTACAACTAAAACCGTACAAGGCTCGTATTGTTTCTTCGGATTTCCAACAAATGGTCAGGCTAAGAAACTTCCTACTTCCATATGGGATCGCCTCTGGCGGGACGTCCCGAGAACCTATCCGGCTCTCTGCCAACACAAGGCCGGGTTACCTCTGTAACTAGGTAACTACTACTCAAGTATGCCACTCCCCGGTCCTTTGCGACCTTTATCCGAGGGGCCCCCCACAAAGCAACAACCACAGAGAAAAAAATGAGATTGGAGCTACCACATAGGTAAATTTCTGGGCTCCATGCCATGACATCACCTTTTTCCAAAAGGAAGTGACATACCCTAAAGGGCGCGACCCTCATAACCTTGCCGCATCTTCCCCGTTTCGACCATTTCCGGGTTGTGAGGTCCGATGAGGTCTCATCCACAAAGCTACGCTTTTCAAAAAGCCATGCTTTGATCAACAAATGAACAACAACATTCAGAATGCCACATTACCAAATTAGGAATATATTGCTGATAACCTTCAACTACATAACCTCTAAGGGTGTTAAGCTAAGAGAATATTTTCTCCGCCGCCAACGGAAATGTATTGAAAGAAATATGCTTTATATCTCAATTTGTAATGTCAGACATACAATCCATACAAGTCTGTTCTGGGTTCGAACAGAACCGAAGGCACTTCCGAAGAAGTCCTTGCAATCCGGGTATTCACAATCCCGATCGGACTTCCCATCACTTAGGGAGTCTCTATACCGGCGCGACTCAGTGCAGAGACAATCGACAGGTCAACCTATCGCTCTCGCAAATAGCCGGTCTTCACCACCAGTCTTCAAATGCTATCCATAACGTCGAATCACATATTCGGAATGGGTTATACGACACAAAGGTCCTTTCCTGGCTAAACCAATTAGTGAGCGCAATATTTAAAACATATGGATATGAGATTTCAATTATGTCACAACTTAATAATTCAAAACTTACTTTCAAATGGTTTAAACCAATTACCAATTTAAATCCTTTAAACAAAAAGATTTACTTCACAAAGTTCACTCAGTTTCACAAAGATCCATTTTACGGATTTCAAAGCAATTTCCATTTCAATTCGGTTAATTCATTTAAATCTTTAAATCAAAGATTTATCTCATAGCTTTCAAAACTCGTTTCCAAAGATTCGTTCATAATTTGGAAAAATCATTTTCAATTCAACTTGAAATCCCTTTAATATAATTTGAAATTCATTTCTCATATGAAGGCTTTTTATCATTTAGAAACAATAGTTTTATTTCAGGAAAAAACACGATTTCATTTATACAAGTTACAATCTTTGGTTTAATTCAAATTCCCAAAACAATACTTTAAATATGGTTTAACCCATGTATAACTAATATAACATCTTTAATCCCTAATTTCAAATCATAGAATTCAAACCCTAATTTTGAATTCAATTTTAAATCAAATTATTTAAATTCCAAAACTTAATCAAGTTATTAAGAATAAATTTTATCTTGAAATTCCATTCCAAAAGATTTTCACCTTAACCAAATTCCATTTCCAAAACATTTGAATTTAAAAATTCAAATTCAGAACTACTTCAAAAATCTACGACTTAAGTGATTCCCACGTGAAATCCATATTTGTGTGTGTATAAGTATGGTCCAGGGGTTTAACACAATAGTGCACAACATCAATCATCACAGATTCAGTCAATATCGATAAGCGATATAATCCATAAAGCTTATCTTTATTCACAGATTCATAGATAAAGTAAATTTATCAATCACAAAGATTAATCATTACAATTCGATGTGGGTTTCGGATAACCAACTGGAATCTGACTCCCTGTCGCATAGAAATTCAAATGTCGTTTTACAGGCAAAAAGTGTTTTCTCATCAATATAGAATAAAATCACCAATCATAATCCAGCACAGAGTAATTCACATCTCACAGCATCAAAATTTCAAACAGAAATATCAATTCATGTTACAACAAGTCAAATATCCTACATACACAATCCATAAGCAATCATCTTTAATTCTTATTGTAATTAATTCAATTAAAATTTATTACGTGATAATTAATTACTTAACCTTGTTTAAATTGATCATTAATTATCAATTAATTACTTATTTTATTTCAAATTAGTTAATCAAATCAATTCTTAATCATTTATTAAGTCTTAATTACTTCATTCACAATATTTAATTAATTACTTCTTGAATCAAGTTGTTTAGCTTTAATTAACCATTTTTAATTATTAATTAATAATCGTAATTTTAAATTAATATAACTTAATTACCCATTTATTGACTGCTAATTACTTGATTAATCATTTATTAATTATTAAACATACATTTATTAACTTAAGTAGTTAATTGCAAATTTATTAACCACTTAAGCATTAATTTATCAATCTTTATTTTTTTACAGTTATCAAGTAACTATTCTGAATTATTCCTAGAAATGATAAATTTTATTTTATTTTTATTTTTTTAACTTCGTTATCATTTAAAAGCCCTCTTTAAACTTTGGAAATAAAATTATTATTAACCACAACTTTAGTGTTAATTAACTTTACACTTGACTTAAATTTACTAAAATATTAACTAAGTGTTAAAAACGTGGTTAAGCATTTACTAAAGTAATTAAAAACCTGAATTAAGTTTTGACTTCAACGATTAACCACATATTATGTTTTACAGTACTTAACCCTGATGGAAATCTTTCACTTAGCTTAATTATTAAAATACACTACTGCAGTTAAAGGAAACCAGGGCCTTCCCCTATAAAACTCGAGTGGTTCCTCGAGTACTTCACGTATTACCCTGAGACTCTCCCCTGGTCTTCATGCAACTTCTTCTACCTGATCCTATCTTCTTCCCTTTCTTTTTTTATTTATTTAAGTACATGAACTATAATAGCCCAGATATACTTGCGTACGCGAGTTTCACCCCAAACCCAAAACACGAAATCTTCTTGAGTTTGAACTGAGCCTTCAATCAGTAACTTACTGATACCCAACAACACGTGTACGTGCACATCATCGCTGCGCCCCTCCAACCAACCTCGAAGCCTCCTACCCATCGAGTATCCCCTCGACATCGAACCCCGATCGTCTAAAAACTCGAACAAGCCTAAAATCTAAATCGAGCATAGCTCGAGCGATCGCGAACAACCCTCCAACCCAAAAACTTGCTCGCGTGAACGATTTGGATCACCAGAAAATTCCCCCCTCTGGTCACGCACGTGTCAACCCCAAAGCCATCATCTCCCTGAAAATCCTCGAACTCGATGCATCAGAGATGGTGTACGCATTATGTTTCCAGACCATATAAATTTCGAGAATAAAACCCTAATTCGAACTCAAACTCCCAATTCACGCAATAGAAAAATTAATTTACATTTTTCCCAACATCATGATTGGTTATGCTTGCTTCAACTCAAGTTTCGACAATTTAAATTGATTCACTTACAAGAAATTGGTAAAAATTCAATTTTTATTCAGATGCAAATTGCTCTTTAAACACTAATCTAAAATTCTTCATTTCTGTTTTAAAAATCATAAATTTCAGTAGGGATTCCAGTTATTATCTTGAATCAACTTTTTATAACAATCAAATTTATCACTTTTTCCACTTGATTACCTGTAAGCCATGTTTCCTGCAGTAATATTTATTAATCATGTTTTAATCTGCTTCGAAAATCTTGTTTGAAGTTTCAACATCTTGTTTGATAAAAAAAAAGCTTTACAAAGGATTTAGTTTAAAACAAACTTAAGTTTGGTTATAAATCAATACTGATCCATAACAGAGAAGAAATATGCATAGTGATATATACATATACACAGAATGATATCCAAAGATAAAGCATATACAAGCTATACTGTTAAGGCATATGAACTATTTTAATTAACTTAAACTTTCTTTTTTTATTTAAAAGTAAAATCTTGTTTACTCGCTTGTTTTCCAGTGAAAAACAGAGGGCTGCCTTTTTGTTTGAAACTGCATATTTAATTTTTTTCTTCTTCTTTGAATCCTGCTTGTTTTCTTTGAATTGAATAGTGTTTCTTATCTTTTTTTTTTTTGGTAAATCAGGTTGAGGACGAACTGGCATACAAAGAGGATGGTGTACATATATAAAGATGTTTACAGGTGATAGTATTTGTACAGTGTGATATCTTTGTTTATTCAATAAGCATGTTCGAAATGTATTGGAGGCATGTTGCATTAATTACTTTGGTACTTTATGTTTTGTTTTCTAGATATTTTAATCTACATATGGTGGTTGATATCTTTTTGTTTTCGGCTGAAGTGATTTTGTTTTATGCTTGGTGGTTTAAGATGAATAATCGTTTGATTGTTTAAGTTTAAAATGATCTTTACTTCAGTTTCTAAGGGTGAACGAAGACTGAGATGCTAAGTGATGTTCTAAGGATGATAAATATTATATTTTCTCAGCTGAAATGAAATGTGGTACAAATGATATAATTCATTGTAAAATGGTTTATATTTTATACAAAAAATTTGGACAGGGATATTTTTATTTGGAGGCTGATGAGTATTAGCATTAATTAGTTGTACCATATTAATTTACTTACTTCGGCTGTACCATATGAGATGAGATAGTGGTGGCTTCTTTCTTTTCTTTATACTTTGTTTTCCATGCTTGCCTACTCATCTCTTTTATTTGCTTGTTTCTATTTGTATTTTGATATTAAAATTATATCTTTACTTCATTTTGTATAAACTATATATTTATTTATTTTATAATATCGATGAATTTCCATATTAACTCCACAATTTTTATTCAAAAATTAAATAAATTATCAATTTTCACCCAATTAGAATTCGGGATCATTACATAAAACAACTCTTTTTTTTCATTAATTCAAATTAAAATTTATTATGTGTGAATTAATTACTTAACCCTATTTAAATTGATCATTAATTATCAATTAATTACTTATTTCATTTCAAATTAGTTAATTAAATCAATTCTTAATCAATTATTAAGTCTTAATTACTTAATTCACACTATTTAATTAATTACTTCTTGAATCAAGTTATTTAGCTATAATTAACCATTCTTTAATTATTAACTAATAACCGTAATTTTAAATTAATATAACTAAGTTACCCATTTATTGACTGATAATTACTTGATTAATCATTTATTAATTATTAAACATTCATTTATTAACTTAAGTAGTTAATTACAAATTTATTAATCACTTAAGCATTAATTTATCAATCTTTATTTTTTTACAATTATCAAGTAATTATTTTGAATCATTCCTAGAAATGATAAATTTGATTTTTATTTTTTTTATTTTTTTAACTTTGTTATCATTTAAAAGCCCTCTTTAAACATTGGAAATCAAATTATTATTAACCACAACTTAAGTGTTAATTAACTTTACACTTGACTTAAATTTATTAAAATATTAACTAAGTGTTAAAAACGTGGTTAAGCATTTACTAAGGTAATTAAAAACCTGAATTAAGTTTTAACTTAAATGATTAACCACATATTAAGTTTCACAGTACTTAACCCTGATGGAAATCATTCACTTAGCTTAATTATTAAAATACACTACTACAGTTAAAGGAAACCAGGGCCTTCCCCTATAAAACTCGAGTGGTTCCTCGAGTACTTCACGTATTACCCCGAGACTCTCCCCTGGTCTTCACGCAACTTCTTCTACCTGATCCTATCTTCTTCCCTTTCTCTTTTTTTATTTAAGTACCTGAACTATAATAGCCCAGATATACTTCCGTACGCGAGTTTCACCCCAAACCCAAAACGCGAAATCTTCTCGAGTTTGAACTGAGCCTTCAATCAGTAGCTTACTGATACCCAACACGACGTGTACGTGCACATCACCGCGGCGCCCCTCCGACAAACCTCGACGCCTCCTACCCATCGAGTATCCCCTCGACATCAAACCCCGATCGTCTAAAAACTCGAACAAGCCTACAATCGAAATCGAGCATAGCTCGAGCGATCGCGAGCAACCCTCCAACCCAAAAACTTGCTCGCCTGAACGATTTTGATCACCAGAAAATTCCCACCTCCGGTCACGAACGCATCAACCCCAAAGCCATCATGTCCTTGAAAATCCTCGAACTCGATGCAACAGAGATGGTGTACGCATCATGTTTCCAGACCATATAAATTTCGAGAATAAAAACCAAATTCGAACTCGAACTCCCAATTTACGCAATAGAAAAATTAATTTACATTTTTCCCAACATCATGATTGGTTATGCTTGCTTCAACTCAAGTTTCAGCAATTTAAATTGATTCACTTACAAGAAATTGGTAAAAAATCAATTTTTATTCAAATGCAAATTGCTCTTTAAACACTAATCTAAAATTCTTCATTTCTGTTTTAAAAATCATAAATTTCAGTAGGGATTCCAGTTATGATCTTGAATCAACTTTTTATAACAATCAAATTTATCACTTTTACACTTGATTACCTGTAAACCATGTTTCCTGCGGTAATATTTACTAATCATGTTTTAATCTGCTTCGAAAATCTTGTTTGATGTTTTAACATCTTGTTTAATAAAAAAAATAAAAGCTTTACAAAGGATTTAGTTAAAAACAAACTTAAGTTTGGATATAAATCAATACTTATCCATAACAGAGAAGAAAATATGCATAGTGATATATACATATACATAGAATCATATCCAAAGATAAAGCATACACAAGCTATACTGTTAAGGCATATGAACTATTTTAATTAATTTAAACTTTCTTTTTTTTATTTGAAAGTAAAATCTTGTTTACTCACTTGTTTTCCAGTGAAGAACAGAGGGCTACCTTTTTGTTTGAAAGTGCATATTTGATTTTTCTTCTTCTTCTTTGAATCTTTCTTGTTTTCTTTAAATTGAATGCTGTTTCTTATCTTTTTTTCTTCTGGTAAATCAGGTTGGGGACGAACTGGCATACAAAGAGGATGGTGTACATATATAAAGATGTTTACAGGTGATAGTATTTGTACAGTGTGATATCTTTGTTTATTCAATAAGCATGTTCGAAATGTATTGGAGGCATGTTGCATTAGTTACTTTGGTACTTTATGTTTTGTTTTCTAGATATTTTAATCTACATATGGTGGTTGATATCTTTTTTTTTCAGCTGAAGTGATTTTGTTTTATGCTTGGTGGTTTAATATGAATAATCGTTTGATTGTTTAAGTTTAAAAAGATCTTTACTTCAGTTTATAAGGGTGAACGAAGACTGAGATGCTAAGTGATGTTTAAGGATGATAAATATTATATTTTCTCAGCTGAAATGAAATGTGGTACAAATGATATAATTCTTTGTACAATGGTTTATATTTTATACAAAAAATATGGACAGGGATATTTTTATTTGGACGCTGATGAGTATTAGCATTAATTAGTTGTACCATATTAATTTACTTACTTCGGCTGTACCATATGAGATGAGATAGTGGTGGCTTCTTTCTTTTCTTTATACTTTGTTTTCCATGCTTGCCTACTCATCTCTTTTATTTGCTTGTTTCTATTTGTATTTTGATATTAAAATTATATCTTTACTTCATTTTGTATAAACTATATATTTATATATTTTATAATATCGATGAATTTCCATATTAACTCCACAATATTTATTAAAAAATTAAATAAATAATCAATTTTCACTCAATTAAAATCTGGGATCGTTACAAAAAACAACTCTTTTTTTTCAAATCAAAGCCACTATGTTCCCCAACAAACAAGTATGTCTGGTTGATAAGGCATTTCAACATTCAAGTACAAGTTCAAGGTTTTCAAAAGATTTTCAAAGAGCTGTTTCAAAATCTGTTCTCTGCTTCTTCATGTCTGGTGAGTAACATCGCCTTTAAAAGTTTAAATTTAAGATATGGTTGCTTGTTTGATGTCTGTAATATGTATGGTTGGGTAAATATATTGTTGGTGATATATTTCTGTATGTATGTGCATAGCTGTTCCTTGTAACATTTTTTTCTTTGCTTCAAGTATCAGTTTGATTTAAAAATCATCATCTTTTTACTTACTTACTATTTGGATTTAGGACTTAAACAAAAGCTGTTTGGATTAGCATAGATGGATGTTTAAAATTTATAGGTAAGTTAAATATAAACTTGAATAAACCTGGAAACAAAGAAACAACAGAGCAATCTTAAAACAAGTCAAAATTTAATTGTCATGATTCATGAATTCAGGGATATGAATCTAATACATAAACCAAGACTTGATTTTTGAAACTAAAATTGTGATTTTTAGTAGAGGAATTCAAGTGCATTTCTGGTTTAACCAGAAATTAGTATTTGGGATTTTTCTGGTGATCTTTGTGGTCAGGAGGTCAGGGGTTCTTTTTGGTGGTAGTCTGATGATCAGGGGCTAACGGAAAAATGTCAGATGAATGATCATAGCTTTGTGGTGACGGAGGCGATCGAATTAAGTGTGGAACCCCAGTTTTTAACTAGGTTGAGTTTTTGGTCGTTTCGATTTCCCCAGTTGATAGAGTGCAATATTACTCGAGGGAATGGAAGCAAAGAGGTAGGCGTAGGCTTTGCCGGAGTTTTAGCAACTCTGGTGGTCGGAGCTATGTGAGCAACAGCGTTTCAGGTTTGAGGTGGTTCCAGTTATGGTGTTCCATGTTTAAGTTTAAACTCTCGAATTGGATTTCGAGTATGGGATGATGTTCTGGTGATCGTTATTGGGTGCAGTGATGTTTCCTGATGTGTGAAGATCACCGGAGATGGTTGGAGATGATCGGCGACCCAGGACATGTGTACGGTGCACTTCTGATGATGTTGGGTTGAGCAGGGTAGTGGACTCGGGTAATTCTTGAGTCATTTGAGGGTTTTCTCGGGTTTTGGTCAGGTTGGACTCGAAGAATTTGAGAGGGGGTTCAGGTCTTTTGGGTATGTTGCCAGTTTTTAAACCTGTCTGTGTTCTATATATTAAAAGGAAATATAAAATTCTAAGGCCAGATTTGAACAAGATTTAAAGAATCTGTCTATGTTTTAAAATCTGGAAATGAAATTTTAAAGCCAAGTTTAATCAAGTTTTTAAAATCAAAATTTAAATATGGGTTCAAACTAACTTTCCATACTGGTTTTAAAATGATTAAAGTTTAAGGAAAATTTAAAGTGTTTAAACCACTTTGAATGTTTATGTACATTTTTAAATAAATTGAATTTAAAATGACTTTTGTTTATGGAAGTAAAGATTTAAACAAAGGTTTAAATCAGGTTTAATTCTGGAATCAAATTAGTTCGAAACCTAGGTTGGAGATAATGAGTTTTAAAATTTTAAATTGTTTTAACAACTTTAAAGCATTTAAAGTATAAGTTAAACGATTTGAATCTAAAAATGGATTTGGTTTGAATTCTTTTAAAAAAAATTCTTTTATAAGATAAGTATTCCTTTAACAGGAGATTTTAAGGGTTTTTAAATTCGTATAAACTTTGTTAAATTAAATTGGTATTCATTTTAAATCCTATATTTTGGAATAAAATTTTAAAGTAGATTGTTTCAAACGTTTTGTTAATAACAATTTAATCATAATTAAGAAATGTTTTTTAATCTCAATGTTAAATTAAGATTTAATGATTTAAAATTTATTAATGAGGTTAAGTAAGAAATAACTAGTTAATGTAATAAATTTTGATTTAGGATAAATGAATAAATGATTAAGGGTGAACCAATTTGTAATTAGAGATCATTAATTAGATAATTAATGACTGTTTATTAATTCTTAAATATTTATTAATTAAGCAATTAATTTGTGATTAGATTTATTAATCAAGTAATTGTGGAATTAATTACTCAATGTAATTAATTGGCTTTAAAAATGATTAATTTAAGTTAATTAATTTAGTTTAATTAATCACTGAATGTTTTGATAAGTAATTGCTTAATGTAATGAATGAAGTATGATTACGTAGTGAAGTAATTCATGGATAATTACTAGTTGTAATTAGTTGAAGATGATCTACTAATAAAAGTAATTTGGGTTAAATTGCTTTGTGTAATTAATCAAGGGATTAATTAAGATAAATTAATTAAGGAGTAATAAATTGAATGTAGTAATTAATGGATAATTACTGGATGTTATTAATCAAAGGTGATTATTATATGTGGTTTTGAAGATTTATTCCTTAATGTAATTAATTTAAATATGATAATTATTAAAAATGTAACTAGAGATCATTAATTATTATAATTAATGTAGTTAAGAATTGATTAATTAAGGGATAATTAGTCAATGAAGTAATAAAAATGTAATTGGTTAAGGATTAATGTAATTAATTATAGTTAATTAATTAATAAAGTAATTAAAGGTTAATTACTATATTTAGGTAGGATAATTAATTTGTAAAATAAATTAAAGAATAATTACTTGAATGTAATTTAAAGATAATTAATCAAGGACAATTAATTGAGATGAATAAGTAGATGATGATTGATTAATTGATTTGTAATTAATTAATGGTTATGTAAGCAAGATTTGTATGATGAAGTAATTAATTTAATTTACCTTAAATTAATTAAAGAGTAAGTAATTAATTTAATTCATTTTAAATTAATTATAGTTTGATTATTAAATCCTTGCTTATGTATGGATGGATTATATTGATTTCTTTGAATGGTTTGAAATCTCAGATATGAGATAAGTAATTCTATGTGAGATGGATGATATGGTTGAAGTGTGATGATAGTGCGGATTGTCTGTTGTGATGATAATGTGAATTATCTATATGTGATGATAATGTAGATTATCTATTGTGATATTGTGAATTATCTATCTGTGTGTATATGGATAATGAATTGAAATTGTTTTAACTTTAAACAACTTGGACCTAAAAGATGGCGTTTTGGATTTCGATGAGACCGGGATCGGGTTTTCCATATTTGGAAGTCCAAAAACCACATCGATCCAAATTAACGTTAGGTCGTGAATCTGAAGTGAAGATGATGATTCATAGTGCAAGGGTTATCGTTGTTAACTCTGAGGATGATTCCAATATGAGTATATCGAGGTAATGCCTTCGGTTCCGTTTGAACCCGGAACAGACTTGTATGGATTGAATGCTTTCAGAACATCTTCAGGTGGACGATGAGCATTCTAAGAGATGTGTTCTCTTCAGGTAATCGTAGCCTTAAGCCTCATCAACCGAGAATGGCTAAAACAGGGGAGGTACAGCAAGGCTTCGTGGGTAGCACCCACTTGAGAGTAATATTTTCCCTTGTCTAGATGTCCCTTTTTATTCGGCTGTGTGGGCAGTTGTGAGCTCCAACTGCTGGGGTTGTCTTATTTGGAACTGTCCAGTAAGGGATAGTTCCGGCCTTGTGTTGCAGGGGACTTAGGGTGGGTCCTCGGTTCAGTGATCTAGGCCACGTACTATGACGGGCGGTACCACAGTAGCCCTGCCATTGATGGAATCCAATCTCCAATAAGCGCCGTACGTTTTGATTGTGCCCAACTATGTTGGAATGTGAGATGTAAGCATTTCAGCTATTTTCTAGCTTTACTTGAAAACCTTAGACACTATTATAATATCACTGGATTTCCTAAAAAAAAATTGGTTAGCGTAAGGTAAAAACTTGCCCATGTTTATGTGTGGGAAGTCTTACGTGATACCTTTGTTTCCAAAATGATTTTTAAAGTTAAGCAACTTTAACCTGTTACTCACCCCAGACCCATGTCTGACCCGGAGTTTATTTTTTGTTTTCCATAAACTCTTGGGTACTCAAATTTTATGAGTAGCCAAGTGATCAGGTTAGCTTTGATGAATACTAGAGGAGCAATGGAGCAGGAGGCTTCAGCGATGGTAGATATTTATATAAGTGCTTCCGCTGTGTTGGTACCTCTGAGTCTTTTGTTGAGTTGTATCGAGTTTTATTAACAAGACAGGTGTTTATAACTGTTTAGTATTGTTGTATTGTCTGTGTAACTCTGATGTATATGATACTATCTAAAATCGTATATGGTATATTATATTTTATTCATTTCGTTGTCGAGATTCTGATGTTGTTTCTTCTTTCTTCTCTATCTTTTCTATTTTCTCACCCCTTTCTTTCTTTAAGATGATACGACTTCCTAGGCGTAGAAAGTCGGGTCGTCACACATACATATATACGAGGAGCATTCAATGACACCCCTATTTTGCTGCACCCCTTATGATCCTGATTTCCACCCCACAATCAATCCGGTTTAAATAATGTTACGATGTGGAAGAGAGAGAAACAGACATTATTTAAATTGGAATGTGTGTTGGAAATCAAGGGGCCACATGAGTGCTGCAAAATAGGGATGTCGTTGAACGCTCCTCTTTTGTGACGACCCGGAATTTTTGGATTTTTGAAATTGAAATATTTAATTGATTTTAAATATTTGGAAGTTAATTTTAAACTTGAATTTCAAAATATCACTATTTATTGGGTAATTTAAATACTAAATTAAATAGTTTGAAGTTGCGTAATATGTTGAATCTGGAGTTTTAAGCTTGTTAAAAATTATTTGAAGGTTTAAATTTATATTGAGAATACTGAAGATAATCGAAGTGTTGAAATAAAATTTAAAGATGGTTCGTTCAGTTTTAAAAAGATATCATTTAAATCGATATTTAAAAATACCCTTCCACGGCATATTCTCGGAATTCGACGAAACCAGTTCCATTGGATCTGTAATATTGCATTATTATTGAATTTCAAATTTCGTAGAGATTGGGTTTGTTGTGTAAGCGTATGATATGTAACGCGCTGAGATTTATATCGAAAATTTAATTTAAATACATATACACCATGTTTGACCGGTCAAGGCATTTCCATTTGCTGCCTTTCTTTCGAGATCAGAACTTTTGCCCTCTATTCATAACAATGTAGCCGACCTTCTCTACACGCAAGATGATTCAAATACGCAACCCTCTTGGTCAAGCCGACAACTTCCCTTACTAATATCGTGTTTCTTTCACTTCCCTTCTTCAGTTCAATAGCGATTTCATTTTTCCCAAATCGAAACACAGTGGTTTCTTTCCTCCTCTCCTCAAACCGTTGGCCATTCATTCTTAAAAAAAAAGAATCACGTTTGTTTCATGAGGCTGGGTTTGTTCGTGGTTGCGCCACGTGGAGGGCTAGGGCACGGAGCAAGGAGAAATCCGCCACTCGCGAGCGTAGGGGAAGGTATAATTGCTGGTGGCGATGCATGGCAGGGGTACTAGCGGCATCAATTGGTGGAAGGCGCGCCATTCACGATGGGCGACGTTGGAATCGCGAGCAGTGTCGCGCGCCGTGATTTGGGGAGAGGCGGCGCCAGGGAGTGTCGAGCGGCATCAGGAGTGGAGGTCGGTGGAGCTTTGGGCTGCGACATCGTGCTGTAGCAAATCGCATTGTTAAGGAGGCGCGTTCGAAGATATCTCACGATGGTGGCCAAGGCATGGAGTGCGGCTGCATATCTAGGGTTTCGCTTCGAAATTCAGTGAGGCATCAATTTAATTTATATATACAGATTAAAAATATATATGCAGTAAAAAATAATATATATATATATATATATATATATATATATATATGTATGTGTGTATGCAGTTCTCACTTTTTATATGCATACAGTCTAAAAATAAAATAAAAATAAAAGGCCACTTAGACATTTAGATTTAAACAGTTTTTTTAATTTAATTTTATAGATATGAATTTAGGGAAAAGAAGAAAAAAAAGGGAAATATAGGAATTTTGAAATGAAATAAAGGTTTATATGGAATTAGATTATTTTTATAAATATATAAATATATATGTAGTTTCAAAATGGAAAGAAATAAAAATAAGTAGACATAGTCACATTTCAAATTACTGGTCTATTTTAAAAATAAATTGTTAAAGTGATTAATTTGTTCTATTAGCATATTTAAATTTATTTTAGTTTTCAAAACTAATTTATTAAACAAAAATTAGTTTAAATTAAATTATTTGTTAATTAAATTAAATTTAGCAAATGGAAATTATTTGTTCGATTTACTCGAATATTAACAAAATGAATCAAATGTTTATTCAAGGTCAAAAAGCGGAAAATCAAGGCAATAATGAAGTGGATTGCATAAAAAGAGCAAAGGTGTGTTAATCTCACTCATCTGGTTGCTATTTAAATTTAAATGGTTAAATTTAAATAATGGGTTGAATGATCGAATTGATTGATGTGTTATTATATATAGTAGTATATAGTATATTTGAGTGATTGATATCCCGCATTATATAGCGGATGAGACCCTATGCGCCGCATAATAGCGGATGATATTTTATCAATCCCATATACCGCGATATTCCACCTCGAAGTGGAATTGGCATCGTGCTAACATCTGTGGATGTAGGGAAACAGTTTGGAGGGATCCAACTGGGTTCCTCAAAATATTTTATTTTGTTTAAATATTCCGTGATATGATTTTTTTTGATATCGTGTGATGAATTATATGGATAATTAGATGTTATGGCTTGATTGGATCTATTTGGATATGCTGAGATATCAAAATCTCTAGAATTGGATTTTTGGAAAGAAATAAAAGAGTAAATTTTTAAGTAAAATAACTATGGAGAGTTTGAATAAATTAAAAAATGAAATTGGAAGAATAAGAGTAATTCTAAATTTCAAATAAATTAATTCTGAGTATGGAAAAAGGGAATTTGGGATTAACAGGGGAATAATAAATTTTAAACTAAAGTGATATTATTTTAAAGAATAAAGAATTTATTTTTAAATTTAAGGATTAAATTTAATTAAGGGAAAAGAAGGAATTTTGGAAATCTGAAATTTGTTTTTTTAGTTAAAAGGATTTTAAATCATAATTAAGAAATAAAATCGGAAAGTTAATGAAGTTTGAAATGAATGAAGTAAGGAAATTTATTTCAAAGTAAAGTAAATTAGAAATCAATTGTAAATTGATTTAAGTGTTTGGAATTGAAATTTAAAGAGAAGTGGATTTTGGAATTTATAAACTGGGTTTATAAAGTGAAATAAAATATAGGTGGATATTTTAAATATAAATTCAAGGTGGAAATTTATAAAGAAACGTGAATTTTTTTAAAAATAAATAGTGATTTATGTTTAAGATGTGGAAGAGAAGAGTATTTCCCTGGATAGCCAAGTGCGTTTTCAAAGCAATTTAAATATGGTTAAAAGTTTTAATGTTGTTTTTAAAGGCATGTTTTAAAAAATTTACTATTTCTAAATGTTAAATTATAAAGTATTTTTCAAATCTATTATTGTAATAATTATAAAAAAATGACTTGGTATTATGTTTTAAAAGAGAAAGATTTAGTTTATATTTTACAAAGTGGACATTTTTAAAATATTCTTAAAGTATATATTTTAATAAAGTATTAAAGTTGATTAATTTCAATGTCATAAAGTATATTTTATAAGAAGTGCTTTTAAATTATTTTAAAATCTAAAGTACTTTGTACTTGGTGTTTCAGTGGGAATAAAGAATTGGGGAATGTATTCCGTGAGAGGAACTGATTTGAATCTGATTTCAAAAGGGTTGAAAATTGGAAAATATATCTTATGAAGATATTTTAAGATAAATAAATAATTTGGGAGAAATTATTTATTGATTGACGGATGTTGTGAATGTTAATTGATAGTTAAATAATCAACTATCAACATTGGCCAAATGCGCTGATCGTTTCGAAGGGACCGGGATTAATTTCTCGAAAACCACTTCAATTCGGTTTGTACGTTTTGGGAGGAAACGAGTTAGAATCGAAGATGAAGCAGTGAAATGCAAGGGCTAGTCGCTACTAATCCTGAGGATATTTCCAAAATGGATGTAGTAGGAATAGTGCCTTCGGTTCCGTTCAAACCCGGGACGTACTTGTATGGACAAATGCTTTCGGAACATCATCAGGTGGACGATGAGCATTCTAAGTGAAACGGTTCTAAAAAGGTAACGCTTAGCCTCAAGCCTCATCAACCTGGAATGACTAAAAATCAGGGGTTATGCAGCAAGGCTTCGTGGGTAGTCCCCACTTGAGAGTAAGTTCATCCCTGTCTAGATGTCCCTTTATATTTTCGGCTGTGTAGCGGTTACTGATCATAACTGCGGGGTGATTTTCCTTGCAATTACCCAGTAAGGGGTAATTTCGGCCTTGTGTTGCAAGAGACTGTTGAATATGCGCTTATATTATTTTTTGTTTGATGATAATAAACATATATACATTCGTTTAAATGTATTTGTTGATATACTATTTTATTTTCACAGATTAAATAAATATTTGCTGAATAAAATAAATAACAGGGAATTTGAATTTAAACGAATATTTTATTCAAACAAATATTTATTACAATTTTGAATAGTACAATTTCAAGCTCTCACTATACATATACAACTTTGATTACAATACAACACAATTTCATATTTACAGTTGACCTCACTACATAACACTCACACTCATATTTATCTGCAACTTTATTCCAGTTAGAATCCAGCATCTGAGCAATCTGCAAAAATATTCACTGACGCAGTAAAATTGAAAAAGAAATATTTTTGCAATATAAAATAAAATATGTTTTTGAAAATAATATTTGCCTCAGTTATTTGGGTTGTTCGTCATCATTTAAATTTGAATTCATCATACACGAACAACTTGTGACATACACAGTGTATCACTGCATATGCCACAAGGCCGTGCACACCGATATACACTTGATAATGCTACGGGGACAGGTGAGCACAGGTCAAACCCAAATGCAAAGTCGGGTTGAACTCATGTGCAATATATTTAAAATCACGACACGAGCATAAGGTCAAACCCGAGCTGTAAAACTGGGTTCAACACAAGGCTACATGAAGTATGCAAGATCGACTAACAGGTTCAGCCTCTTCATTAAACAACTCCAGACCAACAGCAACAGGGCCAAATGCAAACAAAACAAGTCACAATGTCGAGCATGCATGAAACAGTGAAATGAACCAGTGATACAAGGCAACAAGTACAACACTGCACAAATTCAACACAGCACCAAAGCACAAAGGCTTGAATGATCAAGTGCTCAAAGATAAAACAAACACAGAGGCAACATGAATGGAAACTCCACCAATGCAAATCAAAACAAAGAGTATGGTGATGCAGTCAACAAGGCAACAGTGCAGTGCAACTACATAACAACAAGTCAAGGCCGCCATCACGAACAAAGAAAATAAAATAGAACCAGGTTAATGCAATCTACAGCAAACAATGAATGCAACAGAGATCAATGGTCAATATGCACAAATATGCATATGAAACCAACATGGCAAAGATAACTACAAGATACATAAATGATACAGGTGAACAGAAGTAACAAGTGCAGGTGAACAAATGTGCAAATGCTCAAGACCACACAGTACAGTATGCAAACATGAAGTCATAGTTCACAAGCCTGCAACTTCAATCCAAACCAAACAGTGGCTATACACATATATACATACAAGAATGTATGTATACAAATGATCAGCCATCAAAGTGCACTACAGTAAAAGACAGTGGCAAATGCATCAGAAATCAAGCATGAAGTATACATAAGCATAATAACTAGACCAGGCTACACAATCTCAAAGTGCAGACTACAAAGAAAAATGCAACATGCCTCAAAGACCAGTGAACAACCAGACTTCAAACCATGGAACAGCACTGTGCTTTCGAAAAAATCAAGACAGTAGCAAGCATATAATCGCACCTAGCATGATAACTGACTCTAGTGACACAAGTAATACCAAACACTACAAACTGCAAATATCCAAGTACTACAAGCCCAACATAGTGCAACTTACAAGTTTCGTACTCGAAAACAAATGACAGTGATTCAAACTACTCACAACAATGCATGAAGACTCGCCAAGTAAATGACACAGCAAAAATGAAATCATACATGAACATTTGAAACATGTATATGAATGTCTGTGTACAAAGTCAAAACCAGTTTCATAATCAAGTCAAAGCTGAGTACAACAAGAACAAAATCAAAACAGTGCCGTGATAGCCTTGGCAATGAAGAAATCAAACCAAGTCAGAGTTCTCTACCGTGTCAACCAAGAATTCAAGGCATCGAGTCGAGTCAGAGAAATTCACGGATCCATGATCAAACATAAATTCAAAGCCGTCATTTTTAAACCAAGTCAACCAAGAAATAACAAGAATAATTCACATATGAATTAGTCAAGATAAAATCTCAAGCATCAAAACAATATCAGATGGCCGAAAGCATGGTATAGAAAAAATCAGACGAACACAATTATAGGATTTCGAAACCTATGTAAACCCACTCATCATCGTCTTTCAAAATTATCGAGTTCAAGTACGAAATATTAGAAGAAGCAAAAAGCACAAATTACATACAGGAGCAATCGAACTCGATCAAGGAGGAGAAGCCGCAAACAATTGAAGCAAGCAAACCGAATCATCAACCATCAAGCGGCAATTCCTCCCAAAGCCCTAATTTGGAACAAAGAGCGCAAGAAGCAAAAGCCCTAATTTTGCAATCTGGAGTAACGAGAGACACGGCCACCATTATCTCAAAGGAACGAAAAAAGGGATCGGGTCAAAACAATAAAAGGGGTCGGCCTTTATATTTTATTTAAGGGTTTTAAGTAAAATTAGGGTTATTTCATTTTAATTTGTTTTTAACTTGTATTTTCTTTTAAACCGTTTAAATTTTCTAGTCGTGTGACTAGGGGACAAACTACGTGTTGTAGTTTGGGAATTTGCAACTCGGTAGTTGAGTTGTGGCTAGGGTTTTGAGTGTAGAGTTAGGATAGTCAATAGCGGGTATAGAGAGTTTACGTGCATAAGCGAGGGACTTTCGAATTTCTAATAGAAACCTTGGGGGCAGCACGTAGGCAGGGTTTTGCCGAAGCTGGGTAAATTCTGTGTTGTTCTGTTCTGCATTTTATTATTCTGCTATTTATTTCTGTGCTGGTAATATTCTGTGATCTGTGTTAATATTAGTTTATAAGCTTCCGCAATTAATTTTTACAATTAACACTATTACCCTATTCACCCCCCCTCTAGGGTGAAATCGATCCTACAAGTGGTATCAGAGCTAGGAATAGAAGTCAACATTTGTTTTAAAAATTCGATTTTTAAAAAAAAAATCAATTTTTGTTTTAAAAATTTGAATTTTTAAAATGGTTTCTTTTATTAATACTTTTGAGGGTCGCTCCAATATTATTCCTATTTTCGATGGAACAGATTTTTTTATTGGAAATTGAAAATGGAATTTTATTTAAAATCTATTAATATTAAATGTTGGGATATTATTGAAAATGGGTGTGATTTAACAGATAAGAAAATTATCTCGATTAATGCTCTTGCTATGCATATATTATATTCTCATATTAATCAAGATAATTTTAATTTCATTTCTCATTGTGAAAGTGCACAGGAAATTTGGAATACTTTCGATGCAATATATGGTGCAAAAGTCAAAAGCAATGAGAAGTCCTCCACAACTGACTCAGTTAAAGAAATATGTTTAACAGGATTGGTAAATAGCAGTTGTGATGAGGATGATGATGATGGAGCAGCCGAGCTGGGACTACTAATGAAGAAATTTAAAAAGTGGAACCGCAAATACGGAAATCCAGCTCTAAATCAACAATTGAAAAGCAGAATAATTAAAGCACTGGGCAACTCGGAAGAACACGGGATCATTTGCAACAAACCCGGTGATATCAAGCCCAATTATCCCCGATTTGAACGCGATTCTGAAAAGAAATCAAAACGGAGAAATGCTACAGCCACGTGGAATACAAGTAATGAAGATAATCAAAGTTCTAGCAGTAAGAGTGAGAAAGCAGATATGTGCCTTCATGGAGATATAACTGATAGCGATGATGACGAGCCAATCAAGGTATCAAAACTCACTCACTCTGAATTGCTTATTTATTTCCATGAAATAAATGGCTGTTATGAACGACTTAGGGAAAAATACGCCAAACTTGAATCTCAAAAGGATACTTTGATAGAATGTAATGAACAACTTGACCAATTTGTTAAAACCTATCAAAGTAGGATCCCAAGTGTGATAAGTGTCCAACATTCGAAGAGGAAATTAAAAAATCAGAAATCAATATAAATCACTTGAAAATGAATTTCTGATTATAAAAGAGAATGAAAATACTAGGAGAGAGAATTCTATTAAAAAGTGCACACAATTTTTAAACGAAAATGAATCTCTCAAATCACAAGTCCAACAACTGTCTACTACTTTAGATAAATTTTCCAAAAGTGAAAAATCGTTGAATATGCTATTAGGAAAGCAAACTGTTAATACGGTTAGACAAGGACTTGGATATAATAATTCGAAAACTGTTGAAAGCAATATTAATCAAGTTAATTTTATGTGCACAATTTGTAGAAAATATGGACACAATCACAATAATTGTTGGTATAGACCCAAACATGTGAAAACTATACCGATTTGGGTTCCAAAAGGCACAAATATAAAATCTTTCGAAGTTAAACAAATTTGGGTGCCAAAGGGAATAATTATAAATAGTTTTGGGTCTCCACAAGATTATTTTTCGAAATATTCTGCCACTAACAACCATGGACCTATAAAAACAAATAGGTCACATAAATCTTTTCCCGTGTAGGTGTGGTGGCAGGCTAAGGAACAACAACGGAGTTATCTGGATTTTGGCTGTTCCAGAAACACAACAGGCGACAAAGCAAAGTTCCTTAACATAAAGATGACAGAATCACAAACGGACAACAACGAAAAATAGCGTAAAGGTAAAACAGGTAATGTATATTTATTTGAACGATATATTAAATGTGATATCTGCACCGTATTTTGAATTAAAATCAGCCAATAATGAGATGATGAAAAGATGATGATTCTGACTTATTCAACATAGTTGGCCAAATTATATTCTTATGCCAAAACACTAAAATTCTCTAGATTCTTTTAATTACTTCATCTATATTAATTTGGATTAATAATTGTGTTTTGTTGGATGATACAGTTGCTTATAATACGACTAACTCTATATTCACGGTTTCTGATTATTTACACGGCTTCAATTCAAATTCAAAAGAATGTCATTTAAATTATTGTTTAAAATTGAGTTTGAAATTTTTTGGTGCCCACTTCATGGTTTGGTCAATCAAATTCAATTAACGAGTGAATATTGAGTGAAATTTAAATTCAGATGCAAATTACACTGGTAATATAGTTGATAGAAAAATTACTAGTGGAACGTGATTAATTTTTGAAACATTCATTTGTTGCATCGTTTTTCAAAGAAAATATCTGCATATTTTTCACTTGAAATAATTTTTTAATTTTTAGCAGAATTTTTCTTCTTAAAAACCCCTTCTAGAAAACAATCATTTTTGACCTTGTATCAGATTAGTTATTTAAGAAAATTTGATTTTATAACTATTTTTGAAATTGATTTTAAATAACTATATTAACTAATCTGACCCCCTACTAATTACCTGAAAAGATATATAGTGATTGAAAATAAGATGAATGTTGATATTAATCATATATTATGACTTGAGAAAGTATAATTAGAAAATTTCTTTAGAAATTTAAACAAGAGTTATAAAAACTTTTTTGTTGATAAATATTCCATGACCATTTCTTTTCCTTTCATTTTTCTATCGACCATCACTCATCAAAATTCAATATAGTATGTCAATATGTGGTATTTTAAACGGGAAATCATTTGTGCTTCAATTTATTATATTTTTAGCAATAAAAAATAAATATCCAAAGTATTCACTCTCATTTAAAAGTCCTCACGGTTATGCATGGGTGAATTACTTGGATTTTTGATTATGTGCTTTCATGCTCATTTAAAAGTCCTCACGGTTATGCATGTATGGAACGCATATCAAAATTAATTGATTAAATAGACAAGTTGATTCTAATCCCATTTAAAAGTCCTCACGGTTATGCGTGGTTAGAAGATACTTGAATTCATTTTTAAAATAAAAATAAAAATTGTGAATACTACTAATCTCATTTAAAAGTCCTAACGGTTATGCATGGTTAGTAGATATTCAAATTTCCTGAAATAAATATACCACAAATAGGAACAACTATATGGTTTTATTTGATTAAATCATTCCTATCATTCTAAAATGGAATATGCGTCAATTAAAGTATTTATGATTTTTGTTTGATTTTTATTGAAATTTAATATTTATACTCAATTGAGTTTTAATATTGAATTAATATCGATCACTATATCTCTACTTTTCTATTACTATTATTCTTTTGCTGATAACAAAAGGGGGAAAGAAAAGTTAAGATTTTGTCAAATAAAATCAAGCGAAGGTCAAATAAATTTTCTATTTGCATGTAGGCTCATTTGCATATTTCTATTTGTATGCATATATGTAGGGGGAGTTTTGTGTAGAGAGGAAGCATTCAAATAGGGGGAGCAAACTGAACAATCAAATACATTTAATAAATTCAAAATCTTAAATATATGTTTGTTATCATCAAAATGGGGAGATTGTTGAATATGCGCTTATATGATTTTTTGTTTGATGATAATAAACATATATACATTTGTTTAAATGTATTTGTTGATATACTATTTTATTTTCACAGATTAAATAAATATTTGCTGAATAAAATAAATAACAGGGAATTCGAATTTAAACGAATATTTTATTCAAACAAATATTTATTACAATTTTGAATAGTACAATTTCAAGCTCTCACTATACATATACAACTTTGATTACAATACAACACAATTTCATATTTACAGTTGACCTCACTACATAACACTCACACTCATATTTATCTGCAACTTTATTCCAGTTAGAATCCAACATCTGAGCAATCTGCAAAAATATTCCCTGACGCAGTAAAATTGAAAAAGAAATATTTTTGCAATATAAAATAAAATATGTTTTTGAAAATAATATTTGCCTCAGTTATTTGGGTTGTTCGTCATCATTCAAATTTGAATTCATCATACACGAACAGCTTGTGACATACACGGTGTATCACTACATATGCCACAAGGCCGTGCACACCGATATACACTTGATAATGCTACAGGGACAGGTGAGCACAGGTCAAACCCAAATGCAAAGCCAGGTACAACTCACATGCAATATATTTAAAATCACGACACGAGCACAAGGTCAAACCCGAGCTGTAAAACTGGGTTCAACACAAGGCTACATGAAGTATGCAAGCTCGACTAACAGGTTCAACCTCTTCATTAAACAACTCCAGACCAACAGCAACAGGGCCAAATGCAAACAAAACAAGTCACAATGTCGAGCATGCATGAAACAGTGGAATGAACCAGTGATACAAGGCAACAAGTACAACACTGCACAAATTCAACACAGCACCAAAGCACAAAGGCTTGAATGATCAAGTGCTCAAAGATACAACAAACACAGAGGCAACATGAATGGAAACTCCACCAATGCAAATCAAAACAAAGAGTATGGTGATGCAGTCAACAAGGCAACAGTGCAGTGCAACTACATAACAACAAGTCAAGGCCGCCATCACGAACAAAGAAAATAAAATAGAACCAGGTTAATGCAATCTACAGCAAACAATGAATGCAACAGAGATCAATGGTCAATATGCACAAATATGCATATGAAACCAACATGGCAAAGATAACTACAAGATACATAAATGATACAGGTGAACAGAAGTAACAAGTGCAGGTGAACAAAAGTGCAAATGCTCAAGACCACATAGTACAGTATGCAAACATGAAGTCATAGTTCACAAGCCTGCAACTTCAATCCAAACCAAACAGTGGCTATACACATATATACATACAAGAATGTATGTATACAAATGATCAGCCATCAAAGTGCACTACAGTAAAAGACAGTGGCAAATGCATCAGAAATCAAGCATGAAGTATAAATAAGCATAACAACCAGACCAGGCTACACAATCTCAAAGTGCAGACTACAAAGAAAAATGCAACATGCCTCAAAGACCAGTGAACAACCAGACTTCAAACCATGGAACAGCACTGTGCTTTCGACAAAATCAAGACAGTAGCAAGCATATAATCACACCTAGCATGATAACTGACTCTAGTGACACAAGTAATACCAAACACTACAAACTGCATATATCCAAGTACTACAAGCCCAACACAGTGCAACTTATAAGTTTCGTACTCGAAAACAAAGGACAGTGATTCAAACTACTCACAACAATGCACGAAGACTCGCCAAGTAAATGACACAGCAAAAATGAAATCATACATGAACATTTGAAACATGTATATGAATGTTAGTGTACAAAGTCAAAACCAGTTTCATAATCAAGTCAAAGCCGAGTACAACAAGAACAAAATCAAAACAGTGCCGTGATAGCCTTGGCAATGAAGAAATCAAACCAAGTCAGAGTTCTCTACCGTGTCAACCAAGAATTCAAGGCATCGAGTCGAGTCAGAGAAATTCATGGAGCCATGATCAAACATAAATTCAAAGCCGTCATTTTCAAACCAAGTCAACCAATAAATAACAAGAACAATTCACATATGAATTAGTCAAGATAAAATCTCAAGCATCAAAACAATATCAGATGGCCGAAAGCATGGTATAGAAAAATCAGACGAACGCAATTATATGATTTCGAAACCTATTTAAACCCACTCATCATCGGCTTTCAAAATTATCGAGTTCAAGTAAGAAAGATTAGAAGAAGCAAAAAGCACAAATTACATATCGGAGCAATCGAACTCGATCAAGGAGGAGAAGCCACAAACAATTGAAGAAAGCACACCGAATCATCAACCATCAAGAGGCAATTCCTCCCGAAGCCCTAATTTGGAACAAAGAGCGCAAGAAGCAAAAGCCCTAATTTTGCAATCAGGAGGAACGAGAGGAACGACCACCATTATCTCAAAGGAACGAAAAAAGGGATCGAGTCAAAATAATAAAAGGGGCCGGCCTTTATATTTTATTTAAGGGTTTTAAGTAAAATTAGGGTTATTTCATTTTAATTTGTTTTTAACTTGTATTTTCCTTTAAACCGTTTAAATTTTCTAGTCGTGTGACTAGGGGACAAACTACGTGTTGTAGTTTGGGAATTTGCAACTCGGTAGTTGAGTTGTGGCCAGGGTTTTGAGCGTAGAGTTAGGATAGTCAATAGCGGGTATAGAGAGTTTACGCGTGTAAGCGAGGGACTTTCTAATTTCTAGTAGAAACCTTGGGGGCAACACGTAGGCAGGGTTTTGCCGAAGCTGGGTAAATTCTGTGTTGTTCTGTTCTGCATTTTATTATTCTGCTATTTATTTCTGTGCTGGTAATATTCTGTGATCTGTGTTAATATTAGTTTATAAGCTTCCGCAATTAATTTTTATAATTAACACTATCACCCTATTCACCCCCCCTCTAGGGTGAAATCGATCCTACAGAGACTTAGGGTGGGTCGTCGGTACACTGATCTAGACCAGGTACTGTGACAGGTGGTACCCCAGTGCCTAGTCATTAGTTGGAAATCCATTTTCCCTACGTGCCTTGTACGAGTTTTGTTTGTATTACCCACTTTGTTGCTAGTATGCTGGAATTTAATTAATGTAACAATTTCGGCTATGCGTATAAGTATTTGTATATAGACACTATTATAATATCAGAGGATTTTTATAAAAAGTGTTTTAGCTATCGTAAGGTAAAAACCGGACATGTTTATTTGTGGTGTGGTCTTACGAGATGCTTTTTATTTCAAAGGATTTTGAAACTTTAATAATCAATTGAGTGTGATTTTCTCACGCTGGTATTCCAGACTGCCTCGGGTGTTATTTAACTGTAATGCTCGGGTCAGACCGAGTATTATAGGATACAGAATAGGATGCTATGGAGCTCAAGAGACGAGATGAATGGAGATATGTACTTCCGTACTTGTTTATATATATTCCGCTGTGTTGATTTGATGTGTAATCTGTTGTATTGAGGACAGATGTGATTACTGTCCAGTTGTGTGTTATGTGTACTCTGATGATGTAATGTATAAACAAATATATTTGTTTTTGTGTAAAGCTCAGTTATTATCTATTATATTTCATTTCGCTACGATGGTTAGATTCTGTTGTTGTTTATTTTTCTCTTCTTCTACCTCCTTCTTCTTTAACCCTGACGGTTCGATTTTTTTTGGGTAGGAAAAATCGGACTATCACAGTTGGTATTAGAGCTTAGGCTGGCGATAACCTTGGCTCTGGTAGGGATTACTCATTGAAATAGAGACAATAGTACTCTAAGATGAGTTTGAGTGTATTAATAGATATGAGCGTGTATTTTTAGTGAATATAAAATGATTTTATATTGTGTTGATAGGTTTGTTGAGTAGTTTATGGATTCTGGTCAATACGAGTAATTAACGTTATTGATAGGGACCTCTAAACACTTGAATAGAACAATTCGACACAGTATTGTTTTGAAATAGGGTAAATGAAATAATTTTACCCAAATTATTTTTGTATATAAACGATATAATTTTTGTGAATTATTATAGTATTGGGATGCTTGGTTGTTAAAGAATGATAATAATGAATTATTCTCATTATTTTGTAGAAATTGAACAAGACATTGAAAACTTATAACCAAAGTTGAAGAATAAATTTATATAACAAAATGAAATTTGAAATATAGATTATAAATGTAATTTATAAATTGAAATAAATTTCATATAAAGATGATATTTAATTTGAAATAGAATTCCAGAGTAATGTTTAAATATGAATCGGATGGATTGGGAATTTGGAGTTTTAGGAAATTTTTGAATTCCTTTGGGTTTGGAATGGTTTCCAAAAAAGGTTGGAGAAATAATAGTATTATTTTGGAAATTAAAAATATTTGAAAATGTTGTTAAAGAGATAAAGCACTAAACTCTTTCGGTCGCTGGAAAATAATTCCGATGATGATCGCGACATCATCGGTGTTCATTTTCGAGTTTCCAAGAGAGGGATTGCTACCTAGATGATTTTGGATCCGTGTTTGTTTGCAAAAGTTGGGTTTGATTTTAGAAATACAAAGGATTTTGGATATAGCTGATTTCAAAGGTGATTTTTAAATTTTGGAAATTATTTAAACTCTAGAATCTTATTTCAAGCGTTTATGGAATAGTAAAAATATTGGGTATAAATTTTGAGTAAACAAATTGATAATTAACTGGTAAATGAAATATGGAGATGGAACTTGAATTGGTTAAATGTAAGTTGAATACCAATTTGATATGACAAATGTTTGGTTTGTAAATAAATTATGGAAAGAGTATTTGATGTAATCAATATGGAATGTTCCAAGATTAATAAATGGATTTAAGTAAACTGAATGTGGATATGGAATGCGAAATTTATTGAACGGGATCGATTAAAATGAAATCGAATTAAGTATAGATTGAATTGGTATCAATTTAAAATAATTAAAATCTACGATGGATATTCTTTTTAAGTAAATATCATTGGACTTGCATAAAAATAATAATTGTCGTTTGACGTAAACGAGATTATATAAATTCTATGGATTAACAGAAGCAAATAAAATTGATTTTTGAATCAATTGTAATAAATATGAGTTCGTTTGGATTAAAATGAATTGATTGTAAGAAATGAAGTGTAAACCATTTAAATGGGATGAAATAAGAATAAATTGAGTGTGATGGTGAGTGAATGGATTGAAAGCATTTAAATTTGTGTCGCAACCTTATAGATTTGCTTATGGAAGTGTTTAGTGGATATTGCTTACGTTACGTATGTGTTTGCTATTGAAATGAAGTAAAATGTTAATAAACTTTGTTTATTTGTCACTTACATATTTAAATTGAGTAAGTACAGGTTTTGGAAGCCGTTTTGCTAGTTTTGACTGCACTAATTGCTAAAATAAATAAGGTGCTGCTTAAAAATGCTAAATAAGGTACGCCTACGCAATATAAAAATAGAAAATATGAACTGTTTTTCTGTTTCCGACCGTGAGGGTCGATGTATATATAATTATATCTCTTATCAAATTGCAAAAGCTCCTCCGTGCATAGAAGACTCTGCCATAAAATTTCGAAAATTTTAGGAGTTAGAAATTTTTTAAAAATTTCACTAACGACAAGTGTTTTAAAATTGGTAAGCAAATAGATGTAAAACTGAATATTGAAATTCAATATTCGAAGTTTATAGATGAATAAAATTCAAGTAGAATTGAAAATGAAAATTTGGATAAAAATGGAAATAGAAGTATTGAAGTTTGAAAATAATTAATAAAGTGTAGTAAATTGATTTTATATGAAATTGGAACTCAATTTAAGTATAACCTTTAGCAGTGGAGTACTAGAAATAAATATGAGAAATATTTATATTGAACTTAAGAAATGAAAGATGAAATTCTTAAGTAAATTAGTATTAAGAAATATACTAAGTGAATAATTGAATGAAGATTGAAATTGGAAGTTGTGACAAGGGAAATTGTGAATGAGCGAATAACAATCAAAATGAATGTGAATA
The DNA here is from genome assembly GCA_030765085.1 of Allium cepa. Classification (NCBI taxonomy): domain Eukaryota; kingdom Viridiplantae; phylum Streptophyta; class Magnoliopsida; order Asparagales; family Amaryllidaceae; genus Allium; species Allium cepa. The sequence goes on along the minus strand of CM060934.1, from coordinate 217,722,961 downwards.
AAAAGAGAATTGATACAGCAAAAGTTAATTGGGGCTCGTTATGTAGGGTGTACGTATATTATTTATTCGCATAGTAGTTTGATCCAGATTCGAACACAGAATTTCGAGATAAATTTTATCGATCCGAGTTAGGATTTTTCACCCGATTTTCGACGGCGAACCCTGGATATGGCGTTTTGATTAATTCTAGAAATTCTCTATCATAGTTTGTGGCTATGCAAGGAGAATGACAGTTCCTGATTAAGAAACCAGATCTGAGTCCGCACTAGGAAGTTGGGTGGACGATACAAGTTCGGAAGTGAAATTGTGTGATCGAGTGAGCGATCAGATTTGGTATTGCGTACGGATGATATATGTGCATTGTACAGGCTTAAGTAAAGCAAATATAGAAAATTTTGAAAGAAATTTATAAAATGGTTTTGGAATCTGTAATTGGATATTTTTGTTAAATAGGATATATAGGTGTTAAGACAAAGGATAAATGGTTGTTTTGAGTTCAGAAGCTAAATTTGAATTGCAGATTAGAAAGGTATGTATTTAAATTTTTTGAATGAAATGTGTTGGGTTTTTGATCTAGCCACTTGGCTTTTTTTCTTCATTTTGAATTCGGGGGCCATAGAGCCATTTTGTAGTAGTCCCGAGCTAGCCGCGCAAAGGAGACGCTGGCAAAAAAATTCGGAAATTTAGAGAGTTAGAACAATTTTGAGAAAATTTTAATAATTCAAATTTGGTTTTAAATTTAAATTTGAATTGTTAATTAAGTAATATGGTTTGAGGCTTATGGGTAAGTTTGGAAAGTTAGAAAGAGGGATAGTGTGTCTTTAATGAAAAGATGATTTTGGGAAGTCATTGAAAACTATTTGGGTTGAGGAAATAGTTAATGCGTTAGGGATCATTCTTCCTAACTAGTAATTTCGGGGACGAAATTCTTTTAAGGGGGGAGGAATGTGACGACCCGGAATTTTTGGATATTTGAAATTGAAATATTTAATTGATTTTAAATATTTGGAAGTTAATTTTAAACTTGAATTTCAAATATCACTATTTATTGGGTAATTTAGATACTAAGTTAAATAGTTTGAAGTTGGATAAAATTTTGAATCTGGAGTTTTAAGCTTGTTAAAAATAATTTGAAGGCTTATAAAATTTATATTGAGGATACTGAAGATAATCAAAGTGTTGAAATCAAATTTAAAGATGGTTTGTTCAGTTTTAAAAAGATATCGTTTAAATCGATATTTAAAAATATCCTTCCGCGGCATAGTCTCAGAATTCGACGAAACTAGTTCCATTGGATCCGTAATATTGCATTATTACCGGATTTCATATCCCGTAGAGATTGGATTTGTTGTGTAAGCATACGATATATAACGCGCTAAGATTTATATCAAAAATTTAATTTAAATACATACATACATATATATATATATATATATCATGTTTGATCGGTCAAGACATTTCCATCAGCTACCTTTCTTTCGAAATCAGAACTTTTGCTCTCTATTCATAACATCGTAGCCGTCCTTCTCTACACGCAAGATGATTCAAACACGCAACCCTCTTGTCCAAGCCGACCACTTCCCTTACTAATATCGTGTTTCTTTCACTTCCATTCTTCAGTTCAATAGCAATTTCATTTTTCCCAAATCGAAACACAGTGGTTTCTTTCCTCCTCTCCTCAAACCGCTGGCCATTCATTCTTAAGAAAAAAAAAGAAGAATCACATTTGTTTCGTGAGGCTGGGTTTGTTCGTGGTTGCGCAACGTGGAGAGCTAGGGCACGGAGCAAGGGGAAATCCGCCAATCACGAGCATAGAGGAAGGTACAATTGCCGGTGGCGATGCACGGCAGGGGTACTAGCAGCATCGGTTGGTGGAAGGCCGCATCGTTCGCGATAGGCGACGTTGGAATCGCGAGCAGTGTCGCGCACCGCGATTTAGAGGGAGGCAGCGACGGGGAGTGTCGAGCGGCATCTGGAGTGGAGGTCGGTGGAGCTTTGGGCTACGACATCGTGCTATAGCAAATCGCGTTGTCAAGGAGGCACGTTCGGAGATATCTCGCGATGGTGGCCAAGGTTTGAAGTGCGGCTGCAGATCTAGGGTTTTGCTTCCAAATTCAGTGAGGTATCAATTGAATTTATATACATAGATTAAAAATATATATGCAGTAAAATAATAATAATAATAATATATATGTATATATGCAGTTCTCACTTTTTATATGCATACGTCTAAAAAAATAATAAAAATAAAAGACCACCTAGACATTTAGATTTAAATAGTTGTTTTTAATTTAATTTTATAGATATGAATTTAGGAAAAAGAAAAAAAGGGGAAATATAGGAATTTGGAAATGAAATAAAGGTTTATATGGAATTGGATTATTTTTATAAAAATATATATATGTAGTTTCAAAATGGAAAGAAATAAAAATAAGTGGACATACTCACATTTTAAATTACTGGTCTATTTTAAAAATAATTTATTAAAGTGATTAATTTGTTCTATTAGCATATTTAAATTTATTTTAGTTTTCAAAACTAATTTATTAAACGAAAATTAGTTTAAATTAAATTATTTGTTAATTAAATTAAATTTAGCAAATGGAAATTATTTGTTCGATTTACTCGAATATTAACAAAATGAATCAAATGTTTATTCAACATCAAAAAGCGGAAAACCAAGGCAATAATGAAGTGGATTGCAAATAAAAAGCAAAGGTGAGTTAATCTCACTCGTCTGGTTGCTATTTAAATTTAAATGTTTAAATTTAAATAAATGGTTGAATGATTGAATTGATTGATGTGCTATTATATATAGTAGTATATTGGAGTGATTGATTTCCCGCATTATATAGCGGATGAGACCCTATGCGCCGCATAATAGCGGATGATATTTTATGTAACGACACGGTTTTATCAGGATCCGAAGGTCGACATTCTTACGTCCACTGTATCAAATGCCGAATGGTCGAATGTCGAAAAACCGAATTGTTAGGGTTAAAAAGAAGAGGTAGAAGAAAAAGATAGAAGAAGTAAGAAAGAAGAAGCAGAAATAATATCAGAATCTCATAATCGCAGTGGAACAACATATAATAGATAAATGAATAATCTTTAAATCAAAGAACTGTACATTTTATACATCACATCATTAGAGTCAATATACAATACAATACAAGAATGGACGGTTATAAAAACCTGTCCTTACATTCTGGAAACACAACGGAAAATATAATATCATATACAAGTGGTGCGTCTCGCCATCCAGCTCGCCTCCTGAGCTCCATAGCGCTCCTAAATCCATAATAACCTGATAGCCTGTCTCTAGGCTGGCCGTGTGGAAAATGATGGGCACCCAGAGTTTAGGAAGGGAACAATAAACTCCAGGTCAGTCATGGGACTGGCGTGAGAACTAAAACAGTTATTTATCTTTAAAACAACAATAGTAAAGGAAGTAAAAAATATCCGCAATGCTTTTTGGAAAATGAAACTACCATAAGTCCTCCCGCCACACACACAGTGCAAACGCAGAATTGGAGGAGATTTCTCCTTATGATAGTCAAACATGCTTACTACGCAAAACAAATCATTTTTTATATTATTATTAGTGCATAGTGATGAAAACATTTCGAAAGTATAATATTAATCTTAGCCAGCATAGGTACTATTATAGTATGCCTACTATAGCTTCCATATTAGATGGCAGGTTCTACAACTAAAACCGTACAAGGTGCGTATTGGAGTTTGGATTTTCAACAAATGGTCAAGCCAAGGAACTTCCCATTGCCACATGGGTACGCCTCTGGAAAGATGCCTTGAGAACCCAACCGGATCTCTGCCAACACAAGGTCGGGTTAGCCCTAGCTGGGTAACTGCTGACACGAGTATGTCATCCCCCGGTTGTAAACAACCTTTATCCGAGGATCCTCAATACCAACAACCACAAAATAAAAAATTTGCTGCAACAACATAGGTTAAGTATTTGGGCTCTATTCCATGATGCCACCTCTATCCAAAAGGAAATGACATACCCTAAAGGGGCGCTATCCCCTAATAACCTTGCTGCATTCTTCCTGTTTTGACCATTCCGGGGTGTCAGGTCCGACGAAGTCTCGTCCACAAAGCTACGCTTTTCACAATGCCAAGCTTCAATCAACAAATGATCAGCAACATTTTGTATCTTTGAGTGTTTTAGTTGTAGACGTCAGCTTTGAGTGTCTTGTATGATTGAGTATGGAATGCAGCTGAGTGTCCGTCATCTAGTTGTGAGTTCCTATCTCCATTAGCGAGCGTCTCTTATTTTATGTCCTGTACTTTAGGCACCGTTATAGAAGATAGGAGGAAAGTTTTTAAATGAAATGGAAATATAAGAAATAGTAAAACTTCCAATCACGGAAGGCCTTCGATGTGCTCAAGTTCGTAGCAAACGGGTTTTGTAGTCACTTTCCCCAGCTGCGGGTCTTGGAGACATTTGTCACCCATCTTACGCCTCCGCGGGGAGTTTTCTTTTTTACCACAGCCGTACTTAAGACACTCGGAGCCGAGATCGCGCACAGTAACTACCCGGGCCATTATGGCCCGTAATCGTGGGTATTATTCGATTTACCGTAGCCGGTTAGCGTGGGTGCCGATCGTCAACTGTGAACTGCCCCTGGCTGGCCACACCTTATGTTGGGGCTTATAATCGGTTCACGGTTGCCGGCGAGCCGAACGCCGTAATGAGCTTCCTAGGCTATGGTTGGCCTTCTCGGCGGCTTATAATCGGCTCTTTACAGTTGGCTTTAAGGGCCGTCGCGAGCAATGACCCGCGGCAAAGAGGGATGCCGGAGCAAAAGTTTCTCATTGGCAAGGGCGTAGATTCGTATGGTACCTGTTAGGTTTTGTCTAGGTGAAGTCGTGCTGTGATGCTCTGAATGGAGATTCCATCTGCATAGGATTTTGTTCGACAGAAAAGGATAAAGCTCAACAAGTAGCCAACATATAAAGGAACAAGTTAAAAAAGAGACAAGTTTTTAAAGTGGTTCGGCACGAAAATGCCTACGTCCACTGATTCTCTTTGTTAATTCACTTCATATGGGCAGTACAAGTTAAGAAAAGTATCGACAAAGGTGTTGGATGTTCCATGCCCTCTGGAACACCTCTCCGTCCACAGTTGAAAAAATATAAGCTCCGTTGTGGAGATTTTTATGAATTACATATGGTCCGTCCCAAATTGCATCTAGCGCTGCGGGACGCGGGAAGATTCGCCTGAGGACAAGATCTCCTTCTTGTAAGCTGCGATGCTTGACTTTGGAGTTGTATAGTGCTGCCACTTTTTGCTTATGAGCTGCTGCTTTGAGTGCTGCATCGTTTCTTCTCTCTTCAATTAAATCCAAAGTCATGTGAAGGAGTTCTTCGTTCTCTTCTGGGCTATTGTGGATCCTACGGTGGGAAGGCACTATAGTTTCGACTGGGAGCATGGCCTCCGATCCGTATGCCAAAGAGAAGGGAGTATGCCCCGTTGATGTTCTGAAAGATGTGCGATAGGCCCAAAGTGCTGTAGGAAGCTCAATCACCCAAGCGCCTTTTGACTTTTCAAGTTTCTTCTTGATTAGAGTTTTGAGAATTTTGTTGACAGCTTCGACTTGTCCGTTTGCCAGGGGATAAGCTACAAATGAGAAGCTTTTGTGAATTCCATGCTCTTGGCACCAGTCGGTGACTTCTTCGCCGTCAAACTGAAGTCCATTGTCCGGTATGATTTTGAGCGGAACTCCGTACCTGCATAGAACATTTTTGACCAAGAAGTTGATAACTTTTGCCAAAGATATTTTATTTAGAGCTTCCGCTTCCACCCATTTGGTGAAATAGTCAACTGCCACTATAGCATATTTGGCTCCGCCTCGGCCCATTGGCAGTTCGCCAATCAAGTCCATTCCCCATACTGCAAAGGGCCAAGGGATGGTCATTTGAGTAACCTCATTTGTTGGTAGTCGAGGAATCTTAGCAAATTTCTGACATCTGTCGCATCTTTTGACGAAGTCTAAGGCGTCTTTGTGTAAGGTGGGCCAGAAATATCCATATTGGAGTATCTTCCTTGCCAGGGTCTTCCCTCCAGTGTGATCTCCGCAGCTTCCTTGATGGATGTTGGATAAGATTTCCTTGGTTTCCTTTCCAGCAACACACCTCAATAAGGGGTTAGAGAAGTCGTGCCGATAGAGGATGCCTTCTTGTATTGTGTAGAGGGAAGCTTTTCTCTGTTGACCAAAGGCGTTATAGTCTATTGGTAGGTGAGCGGCATGCTTCCTTGTTGACCAGGGATCGAATCCCACCTATCCCATTTAGGCTTTGAATTTCTCTTCGAGTAGATGGTATCTTGATATCTTTTAGAGCATGAACCTGCTCGGGGTTTGCTTCCATCCCCCTGGCATGGACGATGAATCCCAAGAACTTTTCTGATGATACTCCAAAGGAGCATTTTAGGGGATTCAGCTTCATTCCATATCGGCGGAGTACTTGAAACATCTCGTCTAGGTGGCTTACGTGCTCGTCGGCTTCCCTCGACTTTACTAGCATGTCATCCACATAAACTTCCATAGTTCGTCCTAGTTCCGCAAACATCTTGTTGACGAGGCGTTGATAAGTAGCTCCGACGTTTTTAAGCCCAAAAGGCATTACTCTGTAGCAGTACAATCCCCGGTTGGTGATGAAACTAGTGTGATCTTGATCGGGGGCGTGCATAGAAATTTGGTTATATCCTGATTATGCGTCCATAAAAGATAAGAGTTCGTGCCCGGCTGTGCTGTCCACAAGCTGATCGATTCGGGGGTGTGAGAATCAATCCTTCGGGCAAGCGTCATTTAAGTTGGAGAAGTCAATGCATGTTCGCCACTTCCCGTTAGCCTTCTTTACTAGCACCGGGTTAGCGATCCACTCTGGGTAGATGGCTTCTCGTATGAAGTTATTGGCAAGTAGCTTCTTTACTTCTTCATCGAGTGCGGCCGATCGCTCTGCCCCCATACTTCTCTTTTTCTGCTTCACTGTCACTTTGGTAGGATCAATGTTCAGTATGTGGCATGCTATGTCTGAGGAGATTCCAGTCATGTCAGCGTGCGTCCATGCAAATACATCCAGGTTGTGGCGAAGAAAATCAATGAGTTGATCCTTCAATTCTGCTCTTAACTGAGATCCGATTCTCAGCAGTCTACTTGAGTCGTGTTTGTCTACAGATACAAACTCCATAGCCTCTACAGGCTCGGCGGTGGCCTCCTCCTCTTTGTTCCTGGGGTCTAATTCATTGAAAGGATCACGGGTATATCGAAGAGGAGGGGCTTTCTTTAGTTGCTACGCTTCCAAGTTTTTCCTGCAGAGGATAGTCTCTGCATTCTTTCCCTTGTCCTTCCTGCGATTATTGCGAAGTTCAGTTACATAGCAATCTCGAGCGGCGTCTTGATCTCCCTCTACTTCCCCTATTGCATTGTCTGTTGGAAATTTCATCTTCAGGCACCACGGGGCCAGGACAACTTGGAAGTTTGACAAGGCTGGTCTTCCTAAAAAGGCGTTGTAGGCCGAGTGGTTATCTATCAGCACAAATGTTTGTTTCCGTACAACGAAGCGGGATGACTTCCTATCTCTACAAAGAGGTCCAATTATCCGAGGGGCATCTTCGCATCTCCAGTGAAACCGTGTAGTGGTTTGTTGCAGGGAGACACATCCTTCATTGATAGCTTCATTTTGTCGAAAGCATGCTTGAATAGAATATTTACTGAGCTTCCAGTATCTACTAGAATTCGGAAAACTTCTGCTGGGCCGAACCAGGCAGAGATGACCATAGGATCCATGTGAGGGTACTGCCTTCCTTCGAGATCACGCCTATTGAATGTGATGTCATTATCCTCTTTCTGCTTCGGGTGGCGTTCTTCCATGACGGAATTGACGCAGTCTTCATTGTTTCTCAGTGACTTTCCATATCTTTCCATCTCTGCCCCGTATCTGACGGCGATGTGTGGTCCTCCCGATATTGTATGGACCACTATCTTCTCTTGACTGGAGCCGCTGGTGTTGTGATTTCCTCCGCCTGTCTCTGGGTGGAGTTGCCCTGGGTTCTCCTTGGCAGGAGCTGGAGTCCTATCCTGACCCTTTACATAGTGTTCCAATCTTTTCCTTCTGATGTGTTCTTCAATTAGGTCCCGGAGATGACGGCATTCATTGGTATCATGCCCATGAGATTCGTGGAAACGACAGAACTTTCCAGACTTGATTGCGTGATCTGACTCCTTCTTGTACGGGGGGCGTTTGTATTTAAGCTCGTCTTGGGTGGCCAGGAAGATGTTTTCAACTGTTTCATTCAAAGGAGTGTAATCGTCAAGTCTTTGTCCTGGCCGATATAGGCATTTTTCTCCCTTCCTGCCCCCAGCATTGTCTTGAGAGTCATTTCTTCCAACGTCCTTTGCTGCAGCGGGTGCATTGCCATGAGCTGCCTTGGCTTGTTGCCCTGTCTGCCTTTCGGTGGCAGCGTCTTCAAGTCTCATATACTTTCCGGCTTCATGGAAGAAATCGGGAAAGGTAGCTGGTTTTTCTTTCGTTAATCTTCTAGCAAACATGGTATCCGGATGCACACCACTACAAAGAGCCATTAGGATAAGTTTCTCATCGGCATCTTGGACTGCGGCCGCTGCGGTGTTGAATCGGGTTAGATATTGTTGCACTGTCTTTCCGGGCTTCTGTTTGATATTAGATAGGGAATAAGCGTCCTTGGGTTGTTCCACATGAATGCTGAACTGGCTAATGAACTTTTCTTTCAACATTTTCCATGAGCTGATGGATCCTTGGGGTAGATGGCAGAACTAGGAGGTAGCTAGATCTGCCAAGAATAGTGGAAAGCATTTGCACAACACTCCTTCTGTTGCTCCGCTCATGAGCATATGTTGTGTGTATCTCTACAAGTGTACAACGGGGTCAGAAGTTCCCTTGTAAGGTTCCATTGTCGGCATTTTCCATTCTCGGGAGGTGATGGCAATCTCAGTATTACAGGTGAAAGGACTGGTTACCCTAGCGCCTATCCCTCGATCTCTTTGATCCCGTTGGACGCATTCTCTGAACAACCGTGCCATCCTTTCATCATAATGTGGAGCAGATAGAAATGAGTTCGGTTTTTCTCTGCGGGATCAATTCCGTCCAGATGACTTGTAAGGATGGTAATGGTATCGTCTATCACTCCTAATATTTTCCGGTGGCCATCTCTGGTCTTCTGGGAGCATGCTAGGATCAGTTACAGTTGGCCCTTGCCTTGCTCTTCCCCTGCTGGGTTCTGTTTCAAGCATTTCCTTGGGTCCAACTTCGGGCTGGACTCTAGCTCGGCCCCGTTCATTGGTGTTTCCATGGCTAGGTAGCATGACCGGTTCAGCTACATCCGACCCTCGCCTGGTTCCTCCCCCATTGGGTTCGGTTCCAAATGTTTCCTCGGGTCGGAGTTCGGGCTGAGTTCGGGCTCGGCTTCTACCATTGTTATTTCTATTGTTAGCTTCTTCGAAGAAGAAAGATCTTTGTTGTCTCCGAGATCCTCCAGACTGGGATTCATCCCATGATTCGGAGTTGCGGTTGGATTCTTTAGTATCCCTTAAGCGTGACATGAGTTGGTTCACCAAGGCTTCTTGTTGGGATGTGAAGCGCTCAGTCACTTCAGCCACAACGCTGTATAGATCTGCCCTAGTAATTGGTGCCAACTGTTCCGTGGTAGGGGCTGTCGGATTTGCCTGATTTTCATTTGGTGCTGCTATCGGAATGGGATGATTCTCTTGATCTAGGACCACTGGATCTAGAGCACTGCTGGTTGCGATGTTCTTTCCCTTGTTGACATCCTTTCTCTGCCTGGAAGTCATATTTTCTACGCACTAAGCGATGCGGTTAGGAAGAAGGTTGGGTGGGAGAAGCTGAAGCTTTGAGATCCAGCTCTCAATGAAAGCACCAAAAATGTTTGCGTAAAAAATGGGCAAACACCTCCAAGTCGTACGATTTAGTCGATTTTATGTTTTTTTTAGTGATTTGGGTGATTTATGCAAATATGTAAAAAGCAGGGACTAAATTGTAAAAGACACACAGATTTATAGTGGTTCGGCCAGAATGTGCCTACGTCCACTTTATATGTTATTCTCCTTTACTCTTCAGATTACAAGTACAAAGCTTTGATTACAAGAGTATGAAAGTTGTTTAAAAGTTCTATCCGTGCTCGAGTTCTCAAACTTGTCTACCAATGTTGTACCCCTACCCCTCTATTTATAGAGTGAGGCTAGGGGTAGGGGTTCTGGATGTATATAGCTGCTGGTGGGCATGGGCTGATGCAATCTGGCCTGGCAATGTTGGTCCGGCAACGCCTTAGTTCGGTAGTAGGTGGTTGGAGTTGAGACCTTGGTCCGGTAGCACCTGGGAGTTGGGTTGGTTCGGTGGCAGGTGGAGTGGCTTTGGTTCGGTAGTGATACTTTGGGTCTGGTTCGGTAGGTAGTGGAGCAAGGGCTGGTTCGGCTACGCATGGAAGTGGGGTTGGTTCAGCAGGGCTTTGGTCCGGTGGAGAGTGGCGAGGTAGGCCCTAGATTCGGTAGCGAGTGGTCCGGTAGTGGGTGGTTCGGCAGAACCTTCCTCATCTTGGTTCCTTGATGCCCTTCTTACCCTGGTTCGGTGGTGTCCCCCTTTCTTTGGCTCGGTGAAAACATGCCCAACATTTTCCCCCCAAAGTGGGGCACATGCCTGCGTGTGTCGCGTTTTGTTTTCCTGCAGTTGGGATAGCCTCATTCGGTCCTAGCCGCCGAACCAGTTGGTCCGGTCGTCCTGTGCTCGTCTATAAGTAGGGGGTTCATGCCTCTATTATACTTCATCGTTTGAGATAGCCGAATCAATCAAGTGCCGAACTAGACTTGACCGTTACAAATAACCGAATCAATCAAGTACCGAACCAGTCTTGACTGCCGGACCAGGTGAGGTTTCCTTCTGCCGAATGAACTCTGATGATTGAACTACCGAATGAGATCGGGGAACATGAGTGCCGAATGGACCATATGTTGGAAAAACCGAATGAAATCGGGAGTTTTGATGCCGAATGATGTTTCGCTCTGAACTACCGAATGAACTCGGTGGTTCCGAGTGCCGAGTGAATCATTAGCCTTTTATGTTTTGAATTACAAATGAAATTCCAGATTGTACGTACTTGCGTGTTTATATCTCTACTTCCCATATTCTAATAATGTGTTTTCTCCTGTCGCAGATAATGTCTGATAGAGTAGAAACTCGATCTGACAGGAAGAAGTCCAAGGACATAGAAGAGCCCTCCATAGTGCCCCCAGTTCGGGCAGGACCTGAACGTCATGGGCCAACCCCGAGATCATTAGTAGACGGGTATGGCCCTCGGAAGCACTTGAACTCTCCGCCTTATTGCTTTCCTAGCTCCCTCAAAGATGAGAAGCTTGATGTTATTTCTCGCTCTTTTGAGATTGACCGAGCACATATGTTATTGCCAGAGGAAGGAGTGATGTCGTATAACGCCCCTGAAGGATATTTCGCTTATAGTGGATACCATTGCATGTGTGGGGCCATTCCTCCGATCAACGCTTGGATAGTTAGCTTTATTACATACTTGAAGGTGGCTCCTTTCCAGCTTTAGCCCAACTCCTACGCCATCTTGGTGTGCTCGTTTATTATCTTCCAGAGAAGATACGGGTGTCCCCTTCTAACCGGGAGATCCGGTACATGTATAACCTGCGAGGCTACAAGAAGGGGTCTCCCTACATAAGCTTGGAGTCGGCCGTGTCTTTCAAGCCAGTCTTGGACTTGTATTCGAAATTTAGCATGTTCAAGAAGGAATGGTTTTTCGTCAAGGATGACTCTGTTTCTATCCATCACTTCACCTCTGGCTGTAAGTTGAAGCTTATTTAGTTTCCGTTCTGACTTCAATGCTCCTTCTTATGTGCTTTTATTTATTGCTAGCGACAGGTGGCTTTGCGGTCGTGGAGAACGATCGCCTGGTTCAGATGGCTGCGGATATAGAGGCCATTTCGGGAAGGGAGTGGTCGGCTTCTTACTTGATTAGGAATGCTACTCTTCTGGGGCACAAATTGATTCTACCACGTCAGTCTGTGGTCAAGCAGAGAGACGCAATTGAGGAGAGGGCTGCCAAAGCTAAAGGAGGGGCTACGGCGAAGAGTGGCAAAAGGAAACCCTTTTCTAAACCTCCAATTGCCGGGGGGAAGAGGCTTAAGAAGTCCGATGGACCCTCTCCTGGGACATGTCCGGACACCCCGAAGGGGGGAAGACGTGGAGGAGGAAAGAGGCGAGGGCGAAGGAGGTGAGGTGGAGAGCGGGAGCGACGGAGAAGGTGATGGTGATGGTTGTGGCGATGGACAGGGTGGTAGTGGTGTTGGTGCTTTGTCTTCTGGGAAAGCAGGCGTGATCCAAGAGTGGACGGACAATGCTTTCCGTCTGGCCTTCAAAGGGTTGGAGGGAGAACCGGCTCTGGTAGAGGAGCCTAAGGGAGCTGACAAGGCCGGGACTGGTGCCGATTCATCTTCTAAGAGTGTTTCAGCTGAGGCAACTCCCGCCACTCATGGTGAGTTTTTGACTTCTGCAGACTCCATTTATGACGTAGGAATATTTTATGGCCAGCACCCGTCCTGGAATGAGATCCCGGACTTATTGCAATATCCTACTCCTCCCTAAGGTTTGTATAATGAAAGCGTCTCTCTATTCTTCTTAACTTGATATATCTCTTGAACTATAGCTTGATGTATGCTTGTAACACTTGGTTTTTTATCCCAGGAGCGGGCAAAGCGGCCAAGACATCAGACGTTCGGCACCGCCTTGAACAGTATAAACTTCTTAGGGCTTCTACTAAACCAAAGCCTCCGACTAACTGCCCTGGAGACGTAGTCTGCTACCATCCTCTTCTTGGAGTTATCGAAGAGGATATCCCGAAGAAGAAAAGGAGTCGCTCCTTGTTTGAATCTCCACCTGGCCCTCAGCCCCCAACTCAGCCTCTTCAAGGTACCACGGAGGAGACTACTGAGTTCATATCTTGCCCGCACCCGTCTGAAAATCCTACTGTTACTCCGATAGATCATCCCGGCCTGGCTCGTAATCCATTCGCGGGTTATCCGGATCTAGATCCGAGTTCCCATGATATTTCCTTCAATGAGGTTACTTGTGAGCACCTTCTCCCTCGTAATCCTTTGGTACGGGTGCTTGATGAGGCTAAATCTCTGGACCTTGATTTGCTTACCACTCGGATTGTAACTATGGGGGACGAAGCTATGGCAAATATCGACCGGGTTGCTGAGGAGACCAGGAAGTTGATGGGGCATCGTGCCCTACTGGTCAAGGCCGGAGAGGAAATCAGGAGTGCTAACATTCGATTGCGGTTAATGGTTTCCGGCTAGGCCAAACAACTTTTCGATCAGGCCATCCAGATTTCTCAGCATGAGGCCGCCTCCAGGCGACTAAAGAAAACCATGGAAGAGGCTAGCAGAGCAGAGTTGCAGAAAATGGAGGCTGCCTGCAAGGAACGGATCGATATGGCTATTGCAACGGCGGATGAGGTTCGAAAAACAGATCTCGAGCGGGTAGAGGAGTTATCCGGGAAGCTCGAAGCGGCGGAGCTTGCTCAGACCAAGTTAAGGGAGAAGATGGAGGCGATGAGGAGATTCTTCAGGCTGACCGCTCGCGATACCGATTGGAGAGGGATGCTGCCGTTGCAAAGCTGTTTGCTTCTGAGGTTCGAATGAGGGAGTTCGAGGAGAACGAGGGGATGATGAATGAGATGCTTCAGGATATGTACTTCCGTACTTGGAAACAGGGCAACTTGTCTTGGATGGATGATTATCCCCGAGTTATGGCCATGATTTACCATAGGGCCCTGGAGGAGGCTAAGGCCGAAGCAGATAAGAAGGGCGGTGAGGCCTTTAGAATGGATGTGGTCATTGCTCAGTTCACCAAGGAGGAGAAGGTTGCGGTGAAAGAGGGTATGCGGCTGCTTGGTGCTGAGGAGGTTGGTGCGCAGTTAGAGGATGATGATCAAGGAGCAGATGCCGGTAAGTTTCCCCTTTCAGCTTTTCATAACTTGATCACTTATTGTTCATGAATATTAATGGATTCTCTCCCAAATTGGATAGGCAGGACCTCTGGGGCACCAACTACTTCTGGCCAACATGCTGAGAGTTCCGATCTCGTGGCTAAGTAGATCTTGGAGGGCTAGCAGGACAGAGGCAAAGCTCCGGTGCAGCCGACTCTTTGTCTTGACCCGGATGGCTTTTTGGTTTGTTGACATTGCTGTCTGTGCTTGTTTCAAAACATTAATGTAACTTATAGGTTGTAATTATGTTATTCGTAATGAACGACTTTATTATTGGCATGTAATTTTCTACTTAATCTGATTTTGTCGTATTCGAATGTTTCTGTTACTATGATATGTTGCATAAGAAATATAGCTACGCAGGTGCCTGTGATTCAATTGTGTTTGATGTCAAGTTTTTTGCTTAAAGTATAATTTTCACATCTTGCAATGTTAGTGTGATGTGTGAATGAATTATAGCTACGTATTAAAAAGGAAGAGAGTACCGCCCTTCGTGTTTTAGTTGTAGACGGCAGCTTTGAGTGTCTTGTATGACTGAGTATGGAATGCAGCTGAGTGTCCCGTCATCTAGTTGTGAGTTCCTATCTCCATTAGCGAGCGTCGCTTATTTTATGTCCTATACTTTAGGCACCGTTATAGAAGATAGGAGGAAAGTTTTTAAATGAAATGGAATTATAAGAAATAGTAAAACTTCCAATCACGGAAAGTCTTCGTTGTGCTCAAGTTCGTAGCAAACGGGTTTTGTAGTCACTTTCCCTAGCTGTGGGTCTTGGAGACATTAGTCACCCATCTTACGCCTCCGCGGTGAGTTTTCTTTTTTACCACGGCCGTACTTAAGACACTCGGAGCCGAGATCGCGCATAGTAACTACCCGGGCCATTATGGCCCGTAATCGTGGGTATTACTCGATTTACGGTGGCCGGCTAGCGTGGGTGCCGATCGTCAACTGTGAACTGCCCCTGACTGGCCGCACCATATGTTGGGGCTTATAATCGGTTCATGGTTGCCGGCGAGCCGAACGCCATAATGAGCTGCCTAGGCTATGGTTGGCCTTCTCGGCGGCTTATAATCGGCTCATTACAGTTGGCTTTAAGGCCGTCGCGAGCAATGAGTTAACCCGCGACAGAGGGATGCCGGAGCAAAAGTGTCTCATTGGCAAGGGCATAGATTCGTATGGTATCTGTTAGGTTTTGTCCAGGTGAAGTCGTGCCGTGATGCTCTGAATGGAGATGCCGTCTGCGTAGGATTTTTTTCAACATAAAAGGATAAAGCTCAACAAGTAGCCAAGATATAAAGTAACAAGTTAAAAAAGAGACAAGTTTTTAAAGTGGTTCGGCACGAAAATGCCTACGTCCACTGATTCTCTTTGTCAATTCACTTCATATGGGCAGTACAAGTTAAGAAAAGTATCGACGGAGGTGTTGGATGTTCCATGCCCTCTGGAACACTCTCCGTCCACTGTTGAAAAAATATAAGTCCGTTGTGGAGATTTTTATGAATTACATATGGTCCGTCCCAGATTGGATCTACCGCTCCAAGGTGCGAGAAGATTCGCCTGAGGACAAGATCTCCTTCTTGTAAGCTGCAATGCTTGACTTTGGAGTTGTATAGTGCTGCCACTTTTTGCTTGTGAGCTGCTGCTTTGAGTGCTGCATCGTTTCTTCTCTCTTCAATTAAATCCAAAGACATGTGAAGGAGTTCTTCGTTCTCTTCTAGGCTATAGTGGATCCTACGGTGGGAAGGCACTATAGTTTCGACTGGGAGCATGGCCTCCGATCCGTATGCCAAAGAGAAGGGAGTATGCCCCATTGATGTTCTGAAAGATGTGCGATGGGCCCAAAGTGCCGTAGGAAGTTCATCCACCCAAGCGCCTTTTGACTTTTCAAATTTCTTCTTGATTAGAGTTTTGAGAATTTTGTTGACAGCTTCGACTTGTCCGTTTGCCAGGGGATAAGCTATAGATGAGAAGCTTTCGTGAATTCCGTGCTCTTGGCACCAGTCGGCGAATTCTTCGCTGTCAAACTGAAGTCCATTGTCCGATATGATTTTGAGCGGAACTCCATACCTGCATAGAACATTTTTGATCAATAAGTTAATAACTTTTGCCGAAGACATTTTATTTAGAGGTTCCGCTTCCACCCATTTGGTGAAATAGTCAACTGCCACTATAGCATATTTGGCTCCGCCTCGGCCCATTGGCAGTTTGCCAATCAAGTCCATTACCCATACTGCAAAGGGCCAAGGGCTGGTCATTTGAGTAACCTCATTTGTTGGTAGTCGAGGAATCTTAGAAAATTTCTGACATCTGTCGCATCTTTTGACGAAGTCTATGGCATCTTTTTGTAAGGTAGGCAAGAAATATCTATATCGGAGTATCTTCCTTGCCAGGGTCTGCCCTCCAGTGTGATCTCCGCAGCTTCCTTGATGGATGTTGGATAAGATTTCCTTGGTTTCCTTTCCAGCAACACACCTCAATAAGGGGTTAGAGAAGCCGCGCCGATAGAGGATGCCTTCTTGTATTGTGTAGAGGGAAGCTTTTCTCTGTTGACCAAAGGCGTTATAGTCTATTGGTAGGTGAGCGGCATGCTTCCCTATTGACCAGGGATCGAATCCCACCTATCCCATTTAGGCTTTGCATTTATCTTCGAGTAGATGGTATCTTGATATCTTTCAGAGCTTGAACCTGCTCGAGGTTTGCTTCAATCCCCCTGGCATGGACGATGAATCCCAAGAACTTTTCTGATGATACTCCAAAGGAGCATTTTAGGGGATTCAGCTTTATTCCATATCGGCGGAGTACTTGAAACATCTCGTCCAGGTGGCTTACGTGCTCGTCGGCTTCCCTCGACTTTACTAGCATGTCATCCACATAAACTTCCATGATTGGTCCTATTAGTTCCGCAATCATCTTGTTGACGAGGCTCTGATAAGTAGCTCCGGCGTTTTTAAGCCCAAAAGGCATTACTCTGTAGCAGTACAATCCCCGGTCGGTGATGAAACTAGTGTGATCTTGATCGGGGGCGTGCATAGGAATATGGTTATATCCTGAGTATGCGTCCATAAAAGATAAGAGTTCGTGCCCGGCTGTGATGTCCACAAGCTGATCGATTCGGGGGAGTGGGCAGCAATCCTTCGGGCAAGCGTCATTTAAGTTGGAGAAGTCAATGTATGTTCTCCACTTCCTGTAAGCCTTCTTTACTAGCACCGGGTTAGCGATCCACTCTGGGTAGATGGCTTCTCGTATGAAGTTATTGGCAAGTAGGTTCTTTACTTCTTCATCGAGGGCGGCCGATCGCTCTGCCCCCATACTTCTCTTTTTCTGCTTCACTGTCACTTTGGTAGGATCAATGTTCAGTATGTGGCATGCTATGTCTGGGGAGATTCCAGTCATGCAAATACATCCAGGTTGTGGCGAAGAAAATCAATGAGTTGATCCTTCAATTCCACTGAGATCCGATTCTCAGCAGTCTACTTGAGTCGTGTTTGTCTACAGATATAAACTCCATAGCCTCTATAGGCTCGGCGGTGGCCTCCTCCTCTTTGTCCCTGGGGTCTAATTCATTGAAAGGATCACTGGTATATCGAAGAGGAGGGGCTTTCTTTAGTTGCTATGCTTCCAAGTTTTTCCTGTAGAGGGTAGCCTCTGTATTCTTCCCCTTGTCCTTCCTGCGATTATTGCGAAGTTCAGTTACATAGAAATCTTGAGCGGCGTCTTGATCTCCCTCTACTTCCCCTATTCCATTGTCTGTTGGAAATTTCATCTTCAGGCACCACGGGGCCCGGACAACTTGAAAGTCAGACAAGTCTGGTCTTCCTAAAAAGGCGTTGTAGGCCGAGTGGTTATCTATCACCACAAATGTTTGCTTCCGCACAACGGAGCGGGGATGACTTCCTATCTCTACAAAGAGGTCCAATTGTCCGAGGGGCATCTTCGCATCTCCAATGAAACCGTGTAGTGGTTTGTTGCAGGGAGACACATCCTTCATTGATAGCTTCATTTTGTCGAAAGCATGCTTGAATAGAATATTTAATGAGCTTCCAGTATCTACGAGAATTCGAAAAACTTCTGCTGGGCCGAACCAGGCAGAGATGACCATAGGATCCATGTGCGGGTACTTCCTTCCTTCTAGATCACGCCTACTGAATGTGATGTCATTATCCTCTTTCCTCTTCGGGTGGCGTTCTTCCATGACGGAATTGACGCAGTCTTCATTGTTTCTCAGTGACTTTCCATATCTTTCCATCTCTTCCCTATTTCTGCCGACGATGTGTGGTCCTCCCGATATTGTATGGACCACTATCTTCTCTTGACTGGAACCATTGGTGTTGTGATTTCCTCCGCCTGTCTCTGGGTGGAGTTGCCCTGGGTTCTCCTTGGCAGGAGCTGGAGTCCTGTCCTGACCTTTTACATAGTACTCCAATCTCTTCCTTCTGATGTGTTCTTCAATTAGGTCCCGGAGATGACGGCATTCATTGGTATCATGCCCATGAGATTCATCGTGGAAACGGCAGAACTTTCCAGACTTGATTGCGTGATCTGACTCCTTCTTGTACAGAGGGCATTTGTATTTAAGCTCGTCTTGGGTGGCCAGGAAGATATTTTCAACTGTTTCATTCAAAGGAGTGTAAGCGTCAAATCTTGGTCCTGGCCAATATAGGCGTTTTTCTCCTTTCCTGCCCCCAGCATTGTCTCGAGAGTCATTTCTTCTAACGTCCTTTGCTCCAGCGGGTGCGTTGCCATGGGCTGCCTTAGCTTGTTGCCCTGTCTGCCTTTCGGTGGCAGCGTCTTCCAGTCTCATATACTTTCTGGCTTCATGGAAGAAATCGGGCAAGGTAGCTGGTTTTTCTTTCATTAATCTTCTAGCAAACTTGGTATCCGGATGCACACCACTACAGAGAGCCATTAGGATAAGTTTCTCATCGGCATCTTGGACTACAGCCGCTGCGGCGTTGAATCGGGTTAGATATTGTTGCACTGTCTCTCCGGGCTTCTATTTGATATTAGATAGGGAATTAGCGTCCTTGGGTTGTTCCACATGAATGCGAAACTGGCTAATGAACATTTCTTTCAACATTTCCCATGAGCTGATGAATCCTTGGGGTAGATGGCAGAACCAGGAGGTAGCTAGATCTGCCAAGAATAGTGGAAAGCATTTGCACAACACTCCTCTGTTGCTCCGTTCATGAGCATATGCTTTGTGTATCTCTGCAAGTGTACAACGGGGTCAGAGGTTCCCTTGTAAGGTTCCATTGTCGGCATTTTCCATTCTCGGGGGGTGATGGCAATCTCGATATTACGGGTGAAAGGACTGGTTACCCTAGCGCCTATCCCTCGATCTCTTTGATCCCGTTGGACGCATTCTCTGAACAACCATGCCATCCTTTCATCATAATGTGGAGGAGATAGAAATGAGTTTGGTTCTTCTCTACGGGATCGATTCCATCGACATGACCTGTAGGGATGGTAATGGTATCGTCTATCACTCCTAATATTTTCCGGTGGCTGTCTCTGGTCTTATGGGAGCATGCTAGGATCAGCTATAGTTGGCCCTTGCCTTGATCTTCCCCTGCTGGGTTCTGTTTCAAGCATTTCCTCGGGTCCAACTTCGGGCTGGACTCTAGCTCGGTCTCGTTCATTGGTGTTTCCATGGCTAGGTAGCATGACCGGCTCAGCTGCATCGGACCCTCGTCTGGTTCCTCCCCCATTGGGTTCGGTTCCAAATGTTTCCTCGGGTCGGAGTTTGGGCTGAGTTCGGGCCCGGCTCCTACCATTGTTGTTTCTATTATTAGCTTCTTCAAAGAAGAAAGATCTTTGTTGTCTCCGAGATCCTCCAGATTGGGATTCATCCCATGATTCGGAGTTGCGGTTGGATTCTTCAGTATCCCTTAAGCGTGACATGAGTTGGTTCACCAAGGCTTCTTGTTGGGATGTGAAGCGTTCAGTTACTTCAGCCACAACCCTTTCTAGATCTGCCCTAGTAATTGGTGCCGGCTGTTCCGTGGCAGGGGCTGTCGGATTTTCCTGATTTTCATTTGGTGCTGCTGTCGGAATGGGATGATTCTCTTGATCTGGTACCACTGGATCTGGAGCACTGCTGGTTGCGACGTTCTTTCCCTTGTTGACATCCTTTCTCTGCCTGGAAGTCATGTTTTCTAAGCACTAAGCGATGCTGTTAGGAAGAAGGTTGGGTGGGAGAAGGTGACGCTTTGAGATCCAGCTCTTAATGAAAGCACCAAAAATATTTGCACAAAAAATGGGCAAACACCTCCAAGTCGTACGATTTAGTCGATTTTATGTTGTTTTTAGTGATTTGGGTGATTTATGCAAATATGTAAAAAGCAGGGACTAAATTGTAAAAGACACACAGATTTATAGTGGTTCGGCCAGAATGTGCCTACGTCCACTTTATATGTTATTCTCCTTTACTCTTCAGATTACAAGTAGAAAGCTTTGATTAAAAGAGTATGAAAGTTGTTTGAAAGTTCTATCCGTGCTTGAGCTCTCAAACTTGTCTGCCATTGTTGTACCCCTACCCCTCTATTTATAGAGTGAGACTAGGGGTAGGGGTTCTGGATGTGTATAGCTGCTGGTGGGCCTGGGCTGATGCAATCTGGCCTAGCAATGTTGGTCCGGCAATGCCTTAGTTCGGTCGTAGATGGTTGGAGTTGAGACTTTGGTCCGGTAGCACTTTGGTCTGGTAGCACCTGCGAGTTGGGTTGGTTCGGTGGCAGGTGGAGTGGCTTTGGTTCGGTAGTGATACTTTGGGTCTGGTTCGGCCGGTAGTGGAGCAAGGGCTGGTTCGGCTATGCATGGAAGTGGGGTTGGTTCGGCAGGGCTTTGGTCCGGTGGAGAGTGGCGAGGTAGGCCCTTGATTAGGTAGCGAGTGGTCCGGTAGTGGGTGGTTCGGCAGAACCTTCCTCATCTTGGTTCGGTGATGCCCTTCTTACCCTGGTTCGGTGCTGCCCCCCCTTTCTTTGGCTCGGTGAAAACATGCCCGACAGAGAATAAATTCTCCGCCACCAACAGAAATGTATTTGATAGAAACCAGCTTTACATCTCAAATTGTAACGTCAGACACACATTCATACAAGTCCGTTCCGGGATCGAATGGAACCGAAGTCACTTTAAAAGAAGCCCTTGCAATCTGGATAATTTCTAATCACGTCCGGATATCCATCACAAAGGGTGATAAAATCTCTATATCGGAGATCAGCCGATGTAGAGACATTCAACGGTAAACCTTCCATTTTTAAAATATCTGGTCTTCAACGCCGGTCTTCAATGCAATCCATCATGTCGTATCACTATTCGGAGTGGGTAATTCGAATAACGAGCGCAATATTTTGAAAATAAGTGTAGCATCCAAATTTTCAAATAAGTCACAAAAAATACCCATTTAAAGGTAAATATTAATAGTCGGTTATTTAACTATCAATAAATATGCACAACATCACCAGATTCAAAATAATTTCCCAAATAATTTATTTTCCAAAAATATCTTTACAAGATATATTTTTTACCACACTTCAACTGCTTGAAAACAAATTTCAAATCACGTTTTCAATTTATCGTTAAAAAATATAATCTCAAAACATTTCACTTCATACTGGAAAAACATTTCCATACTTATTTAATAATAAGTAATTCACAAATCTATTTATTTTCAACATTTGAAAAATATTCAATATACTTAAATCCCAATTAAGTATATATTTCATTCTTTAAGACAAATATCCTCTTAAACACATTTATTTGAGTCAAAACGAATGTTGCGTAAAGCATCGTTACGACGACCCAAAATCACTAGTATAGGGATTCGAAATTAAGATAGATATATAAATCCCAATACTATATAAAATATTTCCTTTCGAAAATCATTTACTATAGCAGCAGTGTTATAGTCCACCATTTTCTTATTTCTCGAAAACGTCTATTTCAACAATAACTGTTGAAATCTATGGTTTCGATACTTAATACATTTTAAAGCATCCTTAAATCGTTTTACTTCTATTTAAAATATCACTTCCAAATAATTCTTTTTAATATATTATTCACTGTCCAAAATTGTGAATATACTTCGTTAACCGAATTCAACATTTTTATACATTTATTTAAAGGATTATCCACTGTCCAAAATCATGGATATATCTCCTTTAATAAGCTATAATAATTAACTTATCAAAATAAGTATTTTTCGGATTTATAAAACAATTTTTATAAATTCCACTTATATTTTATAACAACTTCAAGTTATAAAATCACTTTATTAACAAATTCTATCCATATCCCATTTACATGCCAAAATCCAAATTATAAGCAAATTACTTAAAATTCTCTATTTACAAATTCATTCATTTTATAACTTCACAAATCGTAGATTCTATTCTTTTATAAATCCATTTATAACATTATTTTAAAATGTCTTAAAAACTACTTTATAATTTCATCACTTTGATTTATAAAAATAAAATTCTACAAATCTTATATATAAAGCTTTTATAATAAATTCAAAAATCTCTACTTAAACTATTTTATAAAATCATTAACTCCATATTTCAAAATTCACATTTCAACTATATTTCTCAAAAATCATAATTTCTATAACATTAAAATTTTAACGTCTATTTATTTAAAATGAATCATTTCCAAAATTCAATAAAATGTATACTTTCAAAAATCACTTTAAAACCCTTTTAAAATTTGAAAATCATCACTTTAACACTTTTAATTTTTCCAAAATAGGGCCAATGCTGCAACAACACTAAATATAACAATCACGGCATCCAAAACATCATATGTCATATGATAACAGAATATATCACAATATCTGTAAATAAATCAATACGGGTGAGGAATCCAGTTGGATCCCTACAACCTGTTTTCCTGCATCCACATATGTTAGCACAATACCAATCCCGTTCCAATACGGAATATCGCGGTATATGGGATTTATAAAATATTATCGGCTACTATGCGGCGCAATAGGGTCTCATCCGCTATATAATGCGGGAAATCAACTCCAAGTACATATATAATACCAGTTCCACTTCAAGGTGAAATATTGTGGTATATGTGTTTAATAAATAACATCCGCTTAATATACGGCATATAATGTCTATTTCGACACAATTGATAATAATTTATCATCCAGGCATACAATCAGCACAATCAAGCAATTTTAAATCTAACTATTTAATATTTAAATCGAAACACTTTTGATCGAGTGAGAAGTTCTCACCTTGAGTTTCCGATAACAGTTGTAGCGGTTTATTTCGAATAAAATTAAACACGTGTTTAATTTACCCGAAATTGTCACTAGCTCCAAAAAACTCCAAACTAGCTCCATTGCGTAGTGCTCGACAAAACGAACCCAACGCAATTCATTTCGTTATTTTTCGACCTCGCATCAAAAAGTTATAATGTTTTAAACATTCACGAATTAATTATATAATAATTTAACAATTTTTTTTTCAACCTTCAAATCTGGCCGCATGATTCGAACGAGCAGATCTAGGCCGCATGCGCACGCTTCTTTCTCCCAGGTAAATCACACGAACGAACGCAGCATAACCCATCGTCTCATTCAATTTTCGAACGTCGCACCTCACCCCGAGCCACCGGACGACGATCGAACGTTGCCAAACCGCTCGCCTACCCACGATACGCCCTCGGCCAGAGAGCGGCTCCACCACATCCTCCAGATCGACGAGAAAATGAGTTTGAATGGCACAACTTTGGTCGAGATTTGTCGATGATCCACCCAATTAAATTCGATCACAACCATTGAGATTGAAGATCTTACGTAGC
This sequence comes from Allium cepa, assembly GCA_030765085.1. Classification (NCBI taxonomy): domain Eukaryota; kingdom Viridiplantae; phylum Streptophyta; class Magnoliopsida; order Asparagales; family Amaryllidaceae; genus Allium; species Allium cepa. The sequence goes on along the minus strand of CM060934.1, from coordinate 217,699,067 downwards.
TCTACGTTTTTGTACTTGGAAGCTTTTGAAATTAATCAATGGATTTTGAGTTAATTGAGGAAACGAAACAAATTTCTGGCCTTAGAACGAAAATGGGGGCCAGGTTAATAAATTAGGGTTTTCTTGCAAAATGAAGATAGAGGGTCCTTTTATATAAAATTCAACGAAAAGCACTATTCACTCGAAATTTTTCGAACTCCAAACGAAGCGTGCCGACTGACGTTCCTAGGGTTTTACCCGTGTTTCGGACACAATGGAACGTGTTTCGAAGGATAATTTGGTCGTTACGAAAATAAACTATCAAATTTAAATTAAATCGATTAAACTAATTTCTATTCGTTTTGGCTTGCCCCGGACAAACCGTAAATCCGATTGATACGAAATTTGATACCTACAATAATTTAACATTACGGATCCGATGAAACTAGTTTCGTCCAAATCCCAGACTGTTTGAAAAATGACTGTTTTTAGTCGTCAATTAAATATTAAAATATTCAATTTCCACAAATTAACTTTTAATTCAATTTTAAAAGTCTACAAACATTGTTCTAACTCCAATATGATCTAATATAACTTTATAAATCATTTTTAGTAGCATGTAATCCAATTATTAATTATTTCTGGAATTTCAAATATTAAATTATCCATTAAAATACCCAATTAAATCCAGATATTCGAAAAGTAAATTATTTGACTTATAAATTTTACTTATTAATATTTAAAATCAATTAAATACATGAATTTCAAATGTCAGAAATTCAGGGTCGTTACATTTATCAATCCCATATACCGCGATATTCCACCTCGAAGTGGAATTGGTATTGTGCTAACATTTATGGATGTAGGGAAACAGGTTGGAGGGATCCAACTGGGTTCCTCAAAATATTTAATTTTGTTTAAATATTTCGTGATATGGTTTTTTTATATCGTGTGATGAATTATATGGATAATTGGATGTTATGGCTTGATTGAATCTATTTGGATATGTTGAGATATCAAAATCTCTAGAATTGGATTTTTGAAAACAAATAAAAGAGTAAATTTTTAAGTAAAATAACTATGGAGAGTTTGAATAAATTGAAAAATGAAATTGGGAGAATAAGAGTAATTCTAAATTTCAAATAAATTAATTCTGAGTATGGAAAAATGGAATTTGGGATTAAAAGGGGAATAATAAATTTCAAACTAAAGTGATATTATTTTAAAGAATAAAGAATTTATTTTTAAATTTAAGGATTAAATTTAGTTAAGGGAAAAGAAGGAATTTTGGAAATATGAAATTTGTATTTTCGGTTAAAAGGATTTTAAATCGTAATTAAGAAATAAAATCTGAAAGTTAATGAATTTTGAAATAAATGAAGTAAGGAAATTTATTTCAAAGTAAAGTAAATTAGATATCAATTGTAAATTGATTTAAGTGTTTGGAATTGAAATTTAAAGAGAAGTGGATTTTGGAATTTATGAACTAAGTTTATAAAGTGAAATAAAATATAGGTGGATATTTTAAATATAAATTCAAGGTGGAAATTTATAAACGAACATGAATTTGTTTAAAAATAAATAGTGATTTATTTTTAAGATGTGGAAGAGAAGAGTATTTCTCTGGATAGCCAAGTGCGTTTTCAAAGCAATTTTAAATATGGTTAAAAGTTTTAATGTTGTTTTTAAAGGCATGTTTTAGAAAATTTACTATTTCTAAATGTTAAATTCTAAAGTATTTTTCAAATCTATTATTGCAATAATTATTAAAAAATGGCTTGGTATTATGTTTTAAAAGAGAAGGATTTAGTTTATATTTTACAAAGTGGCTATTTTTAAAATATTCTTAAAGTATATATTTTAATAAAGTATTAAAGTAGTTTAATTTCAATGTTATAAAGTATATTTTATAAGAAGTGCTTTTAAATTATTTTAAAATCTAAAGTACTTTGTACTTGGTGTTTCAGTGGGAATAAAGAATTGGGGAATGTATTCCGTGAGAGGAACTGATTTCAAAAGGGTTGAAAATTGGAAAATATATCTTGTGAAGATATTTTAAGATAAATAAATAATTTGGGAGAAATTATTTATTGTTTGATGGATGTTGTGAATTTTAATTGATAGTTAAATAATCGACTATCAATATAGGCCAAATGCGCTGTTCGTTTCGAAGAGACCGGGATCGGGATTAATTTCTCGAAAAGCACTTCGATTCGGTTTGTATGTTTCGGGTGGAAACGAGTTAGAATCGAAGATGGAGCGGTGAAGTGCAACGGCTAGTCGCAACTAATCCTGAGGATATTTTCAAAACGGATGTAGTAGGAATAGTGCCTTTGGTTTCGTTCGAACCCAGAACGGACTTGTATGGACGAATGCTTTCGGAAGATCGTCAGGTGGACGATGAGCATTCTAAGTGAAATGGTTCTAAATATGTAACGCTTAGCCTCAAACCTCATCAACCGAGAATGATAAAAATCAGGGGTTATGCAGCAAGGCTTCGTGGGTAGCCCCCACTTGAGAGTAAGGCCATCCCTGTCTAGATGTCCCTTTATATTTTCAACTGTGTGGCGGTTGCTGATCACAACCGCGAGGTGATTTTACTTGGAATTACCCAGTAAGGGGTAGTTCCGGCCTTGTGTTGCAGGGAACTTAGGGTGGGTCCTTGATACACTGATCTAGAACAGGTATTATTATAGGTGGTACCCCAGTGCATAGTCATTAGTTGGAAATCCATTTTCCCAACGTGCCTTGTACGAGTTTTGTTTGTATTACCCACTTTGTGGCTAGTATGTTGGAATTTAATTAATGTGATAATTTCGTCTATGTGAATAAGTATTTGTATATAGACACTATTATAATATAAGAGGATTTTTATAAAAAAGTGTTATAGCTATCGTAAGGTAAAAACCCGACATGTTTATTTGTTGCGTGGTCTTACGAGATGCTTTTGATTTCAAAGGATTTTGAAATTTTAATAATCAATTGAATGTGATTTTCTCACGCTGGTATTCCAGACTGACTCGGGTGTTATTTAACTATAATGCTCGGGTCAAACCGAGTATTATAGGATATAGGATAGGATATTGTGGAGCTCAAGAGACGAGCTGAATGGAGATACGTACTTCTGTACTTGTTTATATTTATTCCACTGTGTTGATTTGTTGTGTAATCTATTGTATTGAGGACAGATGTGATTATTGTCCAGTTGTATGTTATGTGTACTCTGATGATGTAATGTATAAATAGATATATTTGTTTTTGTGTAAAGCTCAGTTATTATCTATTATATTTTATTTCGCTGCGATGGTTAGATTCTGTTGTTGTTTATTTTTCTCTTCTTCTACCTCCTTCTTCTTTAATCCTGAAGGTTCGATTTTTTTTGGGTATGAAAAATCAATCTATCACATCTTTATATAAATATGTATGTATGTCTATGCATAACATATCCCGATACATTATTGTATGATAAGCATCCTCACATAAAATGTGCAATGAAGTCATATTTATGTTTATAGATATCTCAGTTGCGACTGGAATAGCGGATGATACAATACAACACTCCTTCGAAGTTTTGAATCCTCAAGCACCAAAAATTATTCCTCCATCATATTCTGATAAGGACGGTCTTACATGCCTTTGCAAGCCGTAGTTCTCTTTGTCCAACTTTCTATTTTATTGCGATGAAACTTTGTTGTTTATATGATTCAGTTATTTAAAAAAAACATGCTATTCTCAGTAAGTTTAAAGTACAATAGTATTATTTTGCTTCAACACTATCTTTTAAAAGCTATAATCACATTATTAAAAATATTAAAAATCATAGTTCAACTTTAATACCTGCCAAGGATATTTTGATTCACATTGCCATGCCTGTGCTATAAGTGATTTATAGAATATTTTGATTTTGATCGTTAAAATAATTATTGTCCATATTAAAAATCTGATACAGCCAGACCATGAATAAATAACCCAATGTAATCGCTTGTTATATCTTTTCTTTTATTCATTAAGCATTGTGGTGTATTTTCCATATTAATGGGAATCTACTTTTTGCAAGCACATAGAATACAACACTCAACATCGTTCTCATATTGAGTTGTTCCGTTTTATTGACGCAAAGTACGTCAAGTAGTGTATGAGTAGAGGAAATGAAATTGTCTAGGGTAGCATATCCTATAAACCTAGTTCATTTATTCTGTGGGAAAAATATAAAGTACATATAGCGCGAAACTAGTGTGCTTTTTTCACTTTTAGATGGTCAGAACAATATGTCGATTCACTTTAACGAGCGTTAAGGCATGCGCTTCGCGCGTGTTAAAAGTATCTAAATTATTTTTCTAATTTGTTTAATACGTTCAAAAGAAAAAACGATTTACATAAATATTTAGCCATATTTCTGTGTTGAATCATACATAGTTAATTTAAATTTTTATTTCTAAGTTGAAATATCTAATTTTTTGTTAGTTTAAACTTTTACTTATATTATTAACGAATATAAAAAAACGAACTTGTAAAATAGTTTATTTATTAGATTTTATTTTTAAGTGATATCGAGATTTGGTAAATATTTATAGAGAAAATTTTGAATTTGTAAATCAATCTTAAATGCCATATCCTATTTTTAAGTGATACTAAGTTTTTATAATATTTGCAGAGAGACATTTTTGGTACTTCACGGTGACATCAAAAGATTGTGACATCAAAACAATTATTAATAAAAAAATATAAGGGCATTTTTGGAACTTCACGATCGAACCAAAAGTTTGCGCTTCCAAGTCAATTAATAATAAAGATATAAAGATGGATATAGGCGGTAATGATAAGACTTAATGACTACAAATTTTCCTCTATAATCAAAACCAAAAGAACCAATAACAAAAAGAATTCCCGAATCTCCAACGGCGTAAAATATTTTTCTTTTTAAAAGACAGGAAAAAAAAGAAATAAAGAAGAACTACCTACGCTCCACGTCTACATTTGAGTGTACACAGTAGTTATGATAAATCCAAATAACGTACAAGTCAAAACCAGTAATGAGAAATCCAAGATATAATTGTAGTCTGGTGCTAAGGGCACCACAAAAAATGCTTACAAATACAGCAAGTATTTGCTAATTTTGAACATAATTATCTTCCAACACAACTGGAAATCCAAAGAAGGTAAATGAAAAAATTAGGATACCGTAGAGGAACAAACCGGATCAGAAGTAGAAATTTACTGTAAATCTATTTCTGAGATATTTATCATTGCAATCTTCACTCGCTTCTGACTCAAATGCTCAAAATTGAATCATGCCTTTTAGATTAGATGATATTATCTTACTTTCAAATTGGATAAGATGTAGAATAGGAAGTGTATGAGAGGAAAACTTTGGTTTATTATCATATGTCGGTTTGATTTTTTTTCATAGGAGTTGCAGTTGTATTCATATGCGACTGCAAGTTCGCTTGATTGCAAATTTTAAGCATGTAATAAGGAAGGGAAGAGCCAAAATATATTTCTAAAAAAATGGAGAAAAATGATAGAATTCGGTGATGGATTCAGCACTTAATAATATATATTAGATAGATTCATTATGATGCAGTTTATCCATTATGACTTGATACTGAAGAGTGACTATCATGTACCATATCTTCTTACCCTTTAAATGTTGTATAAGTAGATTGTACCAAATTGATTGAATTTAATTTGACGATACATTGACACACTGTGTCATGTTTGTTTTTTTAGGTTGAAGCTTCAAGAAATGAGCACAAATAATAAAGAAGGAATCCTGATTGCACCTCAACTTCCTAATGATATAATAAACGAGATCATTATACGCTTTGTTAACCCCGTTCCAGCATACGAGCTAAAAGGCCTACGAGTTAGAGGCGTCAACGGGTTAAGACTTGAAACGACCTACGACTTAAGGTGCCTAACGACTTAGGAGACCTCACGACTTAAGGAAAGGACCGACTCATCAAAGAATCCCCGACTCAACTAGTAGCGACTCAATGATACAGGCCGACTCATTAAGCTGCCGACTCAAGAAACCTCACGATTCATCCTATCACCGACTCATCTGACCTGGCTCCGACTCATCAAAGACCGACTCATTTGGTCGCGACTCATCCATTCGAGGCCCTTAAGTATTCCATTGGGTTTACGACTCAGGAGATGAACGGTTCATAAAACCTTACGACTCAAGTTCATTAACGACTCAACGACCCAAGGAGAGATCCGAGTCATAAAACCTTATGGCTCAAAAGACTTACGACTTAAGGAGTCTATGACCTAAGGCAGCTACAACTCAAAAGATAGGTCAATTCACGACACACGACTCAGAGACAAGCTCAGAATCATGCTGCAAGGGGATGACTCGTTGTTGACTTACGACTTAAGGTGAGTCGTACATGATGACTCATTGATGACTCAACCTGAAGCTGCTGTGTAGAAGACCAGGGTCGCCTCATCTTAGACGGCAACTTTTAACTCGCAGACGACTCACGATGAGTCGGCCACGACTCACGACTCATGATGAGTCGGTCACGACTCATGACTTGAAAGTTCCAGCCTAAAAATTTGCCTATAAATACATGGCCACATTCAATGTGGAGGGGACCTTTTTGGCTAATTTTCGAAGCACCGTTACTCTGCCGTTTTTTTCAACTCAAGCAGCACTCCAAGCACTCCAAACTCCAAGGACGCTATTACACACTTCGAAGAAGAATCACAATCATTCAAGATGAATTGGAAAGATTATTCTTCATGGGAGTTTGAACTATTTGTCTGAAGTTAATTGTAATTGAAGAAACTGATATAAATTGTACTCATATCAGCAATAAAGAGAATCTAAGTGGACGTAGGCCTGATTTTGGGCCGAACCACTATAAAACTTGTGTTTTTACTGCTTTTCTGCAATCTCCTTACTTATAATTCTTTCCCGATCTATCGGGTGGTGCTTTCACAAATACACTTCACACACCGGGGTGTTAGCGTTCAAATTTAAGCGTTAACATTTTTGGTGCTTTCACTGAGAATCGAACTCAGGACAGCTGTCATCATTGCTTCGCAGAGATTTGAAGAAAGAATTTCCTTAAAAACCAGAAGTATATCTGAGATTATGGCTCCTGGAAGGAAAAGCAGATCTATCAGATCTGGGAACATTCAAGAGGGAACCTCCGCTTCCCCTGTGCCTAATCTACCCACTCCGTCTGTTGGAGTTACAAAAGCGGAATTGGATGCTGTGATTCTAGGGCTAAACCAGCAGATAAACGCCCAAAATGCACAACTAGAGGCTCAAAGTGCCCAGAATGCTCTGATTCTGAATAAGTTGAACGACTTGCTTGGGGCAAACAATGAACCGGCTGGTAATGAAAGGAACTGTGCTGGCAACATTCATGATGTTAATGAAAGGAATGCTCATGAAAGGCCTACTAGTCCCTTTGAGCAGGCAGTACCTGACGCCGGTGGATCTAGAACTCGGCATGATGAGGAATATCTTTCTGGAATGGTCCGGCAGATCATGAAAGAAAGTATGCAAAGGGTTGAAGATGAGAAGGAATGGGGTTTCGCTCCAAGTAAAACTCCGTTTACTGAAAAAATCTTGAAGGCGGAATTTCCAAGGAAATTTGTCCCTCCAACTATTCCAGCTTACAAAGGGACAAGTGATCCGAATGAGTTCTTGTATAAATATGATTGGCACATGACAGGTGCCAGGGCCTCCGACGAAATAAAGTGCCGATATTTCCCCGTATACCTGGAAGGCGTGGCGTTGCTGTGGTTCACCAAGTTGCCAGTTCGATCTATCGATCAGTTTTCAGACTTGACCAGAAAATTTAAGGAGCAGTTTAGGCTATATGCTTCGAAGGCCAAGGATATCATGTCATTGTCCAGTTTAGAGCAGAATCCTGGTGAGTCTATCAGATCTTTCTTGAACCGTTTCAATATAGCATTGGCTGAAGTGGACAATGCTGAACCACGAATGATATTGACTTATCTGATGAGGGCTATTGATAAGTCAAGCGAATTTGGGAAATGGTTAAATATGAAGGAGCCAACCTCTCTCGAGAAGTTCTACAAAAAAGCGGACGAATTCATTCGCTTGGAAAGTCGTCCTTTGCCAGTAAAGGCAGTGTTGGAAAAAGCTGAAGACAATACTGTCGCTCCACGCAAGAATGAGTCGGTGGGGCAGAAAAGGGAGAATAATAATGGAAAGAAACAGGGTAATCTGAAGAAGCCCCGGTCCTTCAAGCCATCAGAATATACTCCATTATCACATACACCGGAGCACATCTACCTCGCCACTAAAGATTCCGTCGATTTCCCTAAACCTATCCCGTTGAGAACTGGGAGAAAAGCCATACAAAGTGGGAAATTCTGCCGCTTCCACAATCAACCAGGTCATGAAACTGATGAATGCCGCCAGCTGAAAAATCTGATTGAAGAGTTGCTAAGAGAAAACAAGTTGCAGCAATTCGTAAAAAAGAATAGCAACAATCCTGCATCGTCGAGTCAGGGGCAGCGGGCCCCTGTTCATCAGCCCGGGGCAGGAGAGAAAGCTACGGGGCACGAATCTGGAAGGCCCGTTATCAATGTCATTTCAGGAGGACCTCACCCAGCAGGTAAAAGTTGGGGTGAGATGGAGAGATATTCCAGGGCTTTGAAATATGTTCCAGCCGAAGAAAACGTCTTTGTTCTAGAAGACACTACGCCCCTTAAACAACAGAAAACTTTCAGTGACGATATTATTTTCAGAGCCAGAGATTCTACAGGTATTGAAGCTCCTACTTTAGAACCCTTGGTCATCTCGGCTGGTATTGGACCAGCCATTGTCAGAAGAGTCCTCATTGACTGCGGAGCATCATGCAATATTCTCTTCAAGAAGACATTTGACCAGATGAAAATCCCTATGATCGATGTGCAAGCCTCATCACAGAAAATCGTGGGCTTCACAGGGGAGCCAAAGCAACCAGTAGGAACCATCGATTTGTTTGTAGAACTTGGGGAAGGAGAAAGGAAAGTGGCCCGAAAGCAAACATTTGTGATTGTCGATGAGCTTTCTGCCTATAATGCTTTTCTTGGCCGTCCAACACTCGCAGCATTCAAAGCTATCCTAGCCCCGTGGTGCCTCACTATTAAATTCCCTACTGACAATGGAGTAGGAGTTATAAAAGGGGATCAAAATGCTGCACGAGAATGTTATTGGACAGAGCTGCGAGAGTCAAGAAAAAGAGAAATGGGAAAGGATGCGGCAACTCCAGTCCGCATCAAGGAACCAGCTTTGTAGCAATTACAGAGCGGACCCTGCACTGGCGAGCACAGCGGGGCACGGAAAGAAATGGATCCCAGAAAAGCCAGTACAGGGGAGAATAGAGTAGTACCGGTGGAAACGACAATTCCGGTACCTGTTGACCCGAAGGACCCAAATAAGGTGTTGAATGTGGGTTCGCAGCTTAATGTGTCAATTCAGAATGTCTTGATATCTTTCCTGAAAGCAAATCTGGATGTCTTTGCTTGGACTCATGCCGATATGTGTGGGATATCCCCAGAAGTTGCAGTACACGCTCTGAATATTGACCCAAAGTTTACGCCAGTTAAACAGAAAAGAAGAACCCAAGGTCCAGAAAGGTCAGCAGCATTAAAAGAAGAAGTTGATCGACTCATGGAAAATAACTTCATCAAAGAATCTACGTATCCGAATTGGGTTTCAAATCCTGTGCTGGTCAAGAAAGCTAATGGAAAATGGAGAGTATGCATCGACTTTTCTGATCTAAACAAGGCTTGCCCCAAAGATTGCTTCCCATTACCCAGGATCGATCAACTGGTAGACGGAACTGCGGGACATGAATTGTTATCCTTCATGGATGCCTACTCCGGTTATAACCAAATCATGATGCATGAGCCGGATCAAGAGGATACAAGCTTTATCACAGATGTTGGACTTTATTGCTACAGAGTTATGCCCTTCGGATTGAAAAACGCAGGGGCAACCTACCAAAGACTTGTTAATGCTATGTTCAAACCGCAATTGGGCAAAACTATGGAAGTCTACGTCGACGACATGTTAGTGAAGTCCAGGAAAGCAGTGGATCACATTGAACACTTAGCAGAAATGTTCGCAGTCCTCCGGAAATACAGAATGAAACTTAACCCTCTGAAATGTACATTTGGGGTCGAATCCGGAAAGTTCTTAGGTTTTATTGTCAGTGCTAGGGGCATAGAGGCTAGCCCAGCTCAAATTACCGCCTTAAAAGAAGTTAAAGCTCCTAGAACGAAGAAGGAATTGCAAAGTCTCAACGGAAAGGTCGCCGCTTTGAATCGGTTCATTTCCAAAGCTACTGATAAATGCATCCCGTTCTTCGATGCCCTGAAAAAAGGAAAGAAGAACTTTGAATGGACTCCCGAATGCCAAAAAGCTTTTGAAGAGTTGATCCGTCATATGGAAACGCCTCCGATACTTTCTAGGCCAGGCAATGGTGAGGATCTTCTTATATACTTGGCAGTATCATCTCATGCTCTAAGTGCAGCGCTGATACGGGAAGACAAAAGGATTCAACATCCAGTTTACTATATCAGCAAAAGACTCACTGGGGCAGAGCTGAATTACTCCAAGTTGGAAAAACTCGCCTATTGCCTACTAGTTGCATCGAGGAAACTGAGGCAATATTTCCAAGCTCATCCTATCAAAGTACTCACTGATCAGCCTCTAAAGCAAGTCCTATTTCGCCCTGAAACTTCGGGTCGTCTTCTAAAATGGAACATTGAACTTAGTCAATATGACATCACCTATCACCCCCGAAAAGCAATCAACGGACAAGCTTTAGCTGATTTCATTGCAGAATTCACAGAGAAAGATAATGGCGAGGAAAAAGCGATCAATGATTCTCCAATCCAGTGGAAGATGTATGTTGATGGCGCAAGAAATGACTACTGTTCTGGAGCCGGAGTGGTACTTGAAACTCCTGAAGGTCGATCATTATGTTATGCACTAAGACTGGAATTTCCTTCAACAAACAATGAAGCGGAATATGAAGCTCTTATTGCAGGTCTGAAAATCGCTAAAGAGCTAAACATTCGAGCATTACAAATTTTCAGTGATTCTCAGCTTATCGTATGCCAAGTCAAGAAGGAATTTCAAGCAAAAGGTGGAAATCTGCCTTCCTACTTGTTAAAGGCTTGGGAACTCCTATATGAACTCGATCACTATTCAATAAGCCACATTCCTCGTGAAGAGAATATGAAGGCAGATTCCCTCGCAAAGTATTCAAGTTCTGGTGAAGCTCAACTATTGGGATTGGTCCCTGTAGAAGTCCTTTCAGCGCCAAGTATAGACGAGATGGATATAGACTGGATTATGAATGTATCTCAAGAACAAAAGTCATGGATGACTCCAATACTGGATTACCTACTCAGGGGTTCTCTGCCAGAAAATTCGATAGAAAGACGAAAGCTTCTAAGGAAGGCCTCTCGCTATGTAATTCAGGATGGTCGATTGTACAGACGGGGATTCTCAATGCCATTACTTCGATGTGTATCCCGGGAAGAGTCCAAAACAATCCTAGCTGAAGTGCATGGAGGAGAATGCGATGATCATTCAGGTGGTCAAACACTAGCAAAGAAAATTCTCCGATACGGATATTTTTGGCCAGAAATTAATCGGGATGCTGCAGATTACTCCCGAAAATGTGACAAGTGCCAAAGATATGCCAAAATTCCTAGAGCACCTTCTACCGAACTCACACAGATGGTCAGTCCATGGCCATTTGCAATTTGGGGAATGGATCTCATTGGGCCGCTACCAACTGCTAAATCAGGGATTAAATATGCTATTGTTGCAGTTGATTATTTTACTAAGTGGGCTGAAGCTGAACCATTGGCTACTATCACTTCTAAGAAAGTGATAAGCTTCGTGACCAAGAATATCATTTGCAGATACGGTGTGCCTCAGAAAATAATCACAGACAATGGTACTCAGTTTGAAAGCGAGGAATTCCAGGATTTTTGCAAGCGATTCAAAATCCAGAAAAGCTTTTCGGCAGTAGCTCATCCGCAGGCAAACGGGCAAGTGGAAGCAGTGAACAAGATCATCAAATCAACCATCAAAAAGCAACTCGAAAGAGCAAAAGGTGGTTGGGTCGATAAACTACCACTTGCACTATGGGCATACAGAACTACTCACAAAACTGCAACTGGGCATACTCCTTTTTCGTTAGCATACGGATCGGAAGCAATGATCCCGGTTGAAACAGAGGTCCCTTCACACAGAAGAATTCATTTCAATCAAGCAGAAAATGAAAAGTTGCAACTTGAAGCGCTGGATCTCCTTGATGAAAAAAGAGATGAAGCTAACCTCAGAGTTGCAGCTCATCAGCAAAGGATAGCCAGACATTTCAATTCCAAAGTTCGTCAACGCAGCTTTGAAATTGGAGATCTAGTCCTGAAAAGAATTATGACCGCGACAGGTGTGTTTGGGCCAAATTGGGAAGGACCATATGTAATAGGTCAGAAGCTTCTCGACGGCACATTCAAGCTCACCACTGTTGATGGAGATCAAATTCCAAGGGCATGGAACAGCAACCACTTGCGTCCATACTTTACTTGAAAATTTTGTTGAAACATTGTAAAAAGAATTATGAATGTATGATTCTTGTAATTGAAAGCAATTGTGAAACTGGTGCAAGTAAATAATGAAAGAATATAAAGTGGATGTAGGCCCAATTTCATGGCCGAACCACTATAAATCTTGTGTTCCTTATTATCATTATATGTTTGCTTTGTTTTCGATATAAAAATACATAAAATGTATTGCTGAAATGTCAATTTAAATTTTTGCAGACAATGGAAATGAAACTTGCGCATAATAAGACCGAGCGATCCTCACCATCATTCAACAAACAAATTTCAAGTCTCAAAGACCCCGAATTCAAATCCTAGATAGGAAATACTTCAATTGAATGGCTAATGATTTCGATAGAAACGAGCCCTTGCTGATAAATTGAGATTGTTTGAACGAACAAACATCCAATTAGGAAGCTAGTGCCCGTTCTCACGAACTTGCCTGGCAATGAAGTACATTTCCTTGGATTAAACAAGCCACTTGCGAGAAGAGGGGGATGAAAACTTGAAAAGAAAAAAAAAAAAAAAAAAAAAAAGAGAGAGGGGATCGCTGAAAAGGCATAAGCAAGTGAACAAAGGAACAACCAAAGCTACCATCAGCAGCACAAGTCCTCTTCGGAGGCGCAACTCTTCGGAGGATAAAAGACCTCTAATGGGTCATACGCCACAAAAAAGAAAGTTCTCTACTCAACAAAAAAGATTGGAGGAGTCATGACCCTCCAACCATGAGAGAGTAACTTCCAGGCGATGAAAACCCTCTCTGAGGCACATTTCACCAGGAGTTGAAGTGTTATAACCGTTCTTCGGGATTTCACTTCACCAGAGTTGAAATGCAAACAAAATAAAAGCCCTCTTCGGAGGCCCATTTCACCAGGAGTTGAAGTGTTGTGACCGCTCTTCGGAATTACACTTCACCAGAGTTGAAATGCAAACAAAATAAAAGCCCTCTTCGGAGGCCCATTTCACCAGGAGTTGAAGTGTTGTGACCGCTCTTCGGAATTTCACTTCACCAGAGTTGAAATGTAAACAAAATAAAAGCCCTCTTCGGAGGCACATTTCGCCAGGAGTTGAAGTGTAACAACCGCTCTTCGGAATTTCACTTCACCAAAGTTGAAATGCAAAAACAAAGACCTTCTTGAAAGCACACGTTTCACCGAGATTGAAATAAAACTTCCAAGTGTTGAAACGTGAAAAGGCTTTCTTCGAAGGCACAACTCTTTGGGGGTACACGTTTCACCGAGATTGAAATAAAACTTCCAAGTGTTGAAACGTAAAAAATCCCTCCTTAGAGGTACAACCCCCTCCCGGGGACACAATTAAGAAGAAAGACCTCTTCGGAAACCCACGTTTCACCGAGATTGAAATAAAACTTCCAAGTGTTGAAACGTGAAAAGGATTTCTAAGGCATAACTCTTTGGAGGTACACGTTTCACCGAGATTGAAATAAAACTTCCAAGTGTTGAAACGTGAAAAAATCCCTCCTCAGAGGTATAACTTTCTATATAAAAAAAAATCCTCATCAAAAGCGTACTTTAACTTTCAAAGGAAAAGTAATTTGCCTACTATGGGAAATGATCGTAAAAAGAAAAGAAGTTAAAGTACCCTTCAGAGGTCCGCTTTACCACATAGAGGAATTCACTTGGTAAAATATGCACATAAGCAAAAGAGAAAAGTGATTTCTTCGAACGACAAAGCGTAAAAACTTATACGAAGGGAGTTGTACTCAATAAAAATTTTCTTTAAAAAAAAATAATAATAAAATAATTATTCTTTAACAAATAAGAGTGCAAGTCCCCTCGAAGTATAAGATATTGCAACAAGCTTAAGGTATGGGGGCAACATGGTATAGTAGTATAGCTGCCTCAGTAAAGTAATACTCAAGCAACATACCATAAGCCCGCTGCAATATTATAAAAATAAACTTGTGCAAAAATAAATAGTAAATGCATTCTCAAATTCAAACAGAAGTTTGTACAAACGAAGAATCATTTTATTCAACTATAATGCAGATACAGGTTTTCAAAATAAAAGCGGGCGCCGATACCCGCACAACTCTCGGCCAGTTCATACAAAAGGCAAAAAACTAAAATCTTCACTTCTTCTTCCCTCCTTTGGACCCTTTGCTCGGTCGAATAACCAGCTTTTCAGGTCGGCCAGTGGGTATAAGGGAAGTAGGAGAGGCAGGTGTAACCGGTTCAACTTCCGGCTCCTCTTCAGTGGCGGTGATTTTCTTCCCCCTCCTTTTTGATGTCCCACGCTTCTCTCTCCTTTGTGAGGAAGACTCACTCCCTGGAGTGACAAGTTTTGATAGAACAATGTCGTCAGAAGGAGTCCGTTCCGGGGAAATGTCACCTCCCTCAGGTCTCTCATCTTTCTGCTCTTGCGAAGTGATGGGATCATCCAAGCCGTGAAGAGCCTCTATTTGTTCCTCCTGTGATCCAGGTTGCGAGGCAGAAGGAGGCACCGCCTGAAGAGATGAAGGAAGGATGACCGGAGGAGTAGAAGTTTGAGCAGTGCTTGGTACTTTCTCTACAGAAGAAAAAAGGTTAAAGTCAGTAAAAAGAGGAGATGAGGGTTCACCAATGAAGTCAGTAAAGAGAGGAGATGAAGGCTCGTCAAGGTTGAGAAAATAGCCAAGGAGCTCGTGAAACTCATGAGAAATAAACGAGTAATCAGCTTTAGCAGAATTGACAGTAGCAAGATTAACAGTGAAGTTACCTGGAGAAGCTGGTTTCCTGATATCGACTTCATAAGCTTGCGCATCAGCACTCTCTTCACCCTCGTCTCCACCTTGTGTGCTTGTAATATCAGCGGTAACTTTGGTGGGAGATGCGAGATGGGAACTGGAACCAATAATGTCGACTTCAGACGAAGAAGGTGGCTGGACTAGAGCAGTTGAAGTGGTTTTCCCCAGCTGGTCCCCTTCCGTCACTTCGGTTCTTAGTTTGGCAAGTTGTTCCTTTCCCCTGGCGAGAGCAGCGCGAGCGTCTTCATCAAAATAATGCCTTTCCAGGGCTGGCTCGTCATAACCAGCACCTTCAGCACCAAGCATATCGAGGGCGGCCTCCCACACTTCAGCTAAAGTGATCTCATACTTGGGACCAAGAAAGGCGAGGCTTCCACGCCCCAAGACGCTATGCAAGTAGAAGTCGAATAATGTTGAGCCGAAGCTGTTTTTGGTCGCCTCATGAGACTCTTCGGCTGCGATTTTGCCGGCGACAGCCTCATCGCGCTCCCTTTCAGTTCTGGCAAGCTGAAGCTTAAGCATTTGTATCTCCGCCTCCTGGGAGTTGTTTTTCTTTCGAAGCTCAGCAATATCAGAGACATAGCCGTCACTGATTCTTTTTTGTACTTCAAGCCTGTCCTCAGCGTCTCTCTGACTGGCATGAGCATCTCTAACTTGTCTGAGAAGCACTTCTTCTTTTTGAGAGTATGAAGTAGAGGAAGCAGCAAGCTCATCTTTCAACTTCTCAACCTTTGCTTCGAGCTCCTCGTTGTAGGAAGTAATACTTCTCATCTCGGTATCATGCTGCTCAAGGACCTTTTGCCACTCAGCCTTATCGTTTTCCATGGTGAGCATAGCCTCTAAGTTGGCACGGTTAACTCGTTGAAGCTCATCAACAAGCTTCTGCCAGTTTGACATCCTCTCGATATCAAGTTTAACGGCGTCAAGATTTCGTAGCATAGCAGGCTTGTCAATAGGGACTAGGTCGAGATCGAACCTCACACCCTTTAAACACCACTGCGGAGAGCGACTTTGTAAAGTGGCTGGGCCCGGTCCCACTTGAAATTTAGGCCTACTTATTATTGTCTGGATGTCCTCCTTCCCAAGAGCAGGAGAGTCAGAAGTAATGTCAAGAGGGGCAGGGGCAGTAGGCTTTTCGGGAATAGTGGAAGTATATCTCTCACCATGTCGGGCTCGTTTGCCTGAATCTTCAGTTACATGACCTTTTCCCCGGTCGTCGTAAGATTTCCTTTTGTGAGAGTCGTCACTCCTTTGCAGAGAATCATGGTAGTCATCCCTATCCCTTCTGTCATAACGCTCTTCTGCATCCCTCCTTTCACGAGCCTTTCGAGCAGCCCTCTCTTCGTCAGACTCTCTATAAGAGGGAAAGTAACGCCGATAATCATATTGACCACGCCCCCCGTAGCGTTGGAAATCCTGATAATACGATCCGCCGCGTGTCATTGAAGAATCTGAAATAAGAAAAGATAAGCTTTAGAAATCTCTAAAGTATAAGAAGATAAGTGCATAAATGTGTTGGAAAATCCTTAGTTGTGTGTGAAGTGCAAGCTACTCGCGTTGGACTAACGAACCACTCCTCTGTTGGGGGGAAGTGATAGATTTCACTGTTGATGACAATTCTTGAGATGAAGGAGTAAGAGTCTGTTGGAGGGCAGATGTTGCTTCAATCGTCGGAGGTATAGCTTTACCATGAGCAGGCTCTTCTTTAAAGAGCTCTTGGGAAGTAATAATTATGTCACTTAAATCCCCAAAGACGTCATCACCGGCATGCCCAACCTGATTCCCTCCATCATCTCCTTTGTCAGCACTCTCCCTGGTTTGGGAAAGGGGCTCCTCTTCTTCTTCAATAATGGGAGCAAGTGCGGGCTTTTCGGAGGGTCCCGTATCGTCTCTGGGAGTAGAGCACTTTACTAATAAGGTTTCTGCAGAAATTTCTCCTCGTATGTGCTCTTTAGTGGAGATCGGAAGATCAGGAGTTTTCACCGGAGAGTCAGGAACCTCCGTTGGAGCTTCACGAGGCCGAGTAAAGCGAGAGAGATGGAGGAGTCCGTATTGATGTAAAATTTCATCGTTTAGCAGAAACTTTATGCTCCTCTCTTCTACCGGCACGGCATTTAATCTTTCAAAAATTTGCTTGAGACTTGGGTCCCTAGCAGGGGGTGGTAGTGCTAAAAACAGAAAAAGAATGAAATTAGCAGCTGAGAGTTCAGATCTCGAGAAAGTTTCAAAACGGAAAAAGTAGAGACAGGAAATCTTACTTCCCACTCTCCAGATGGCATAAAACCCTGGAGGGCAGCGAACGAAAAAAAAACTGATTCAAAAATCCGTGAGCGCTTTCGGAGAGATCAGTAATAAGTTTGCGATTTCGAGCGCTTCTGTGACGACCCTGACTCGACCTTCGAAAATCGGCACCGAATACGACACTCGTATTCAAATGCCGCAGGTTCAAACGTCGAATCTGGTTCGCCGGAGCTTATAACACATTAAGTAAATAACACAGCGGAAGAAAAGAATAGCATATATCATAAATACAACATTTGATACAATAACTGATACAATATGATACAACAGATGATATAATGAATATACATCAGAGATATGATACAAGATAATAGCAGCGGAAAGAAAAGATAACACAAACAGCGGAACAAAGCTCCAATATGGTCTTCAAGAAGAACTCCAGTAACAGTAATCTCCATCTCCAAAGCACCAATCTAGAAATGGCTCAAACTCCAAAACAAGATGAAGAGAAGCAACTCGATCCAAAATGCGATTGCCAAATCCTAAGGTTGAAAGCTATCGAATCTACACCTACCATTGATTATCTGAAAACCCCAACTCTAGACTGCCCGTGTGGGAAAATAGTGGGCACCCAGAGTTTAGGAAAGGAACAATAAACTCCAGGTCAGTCATGGGACTGGTATGAGCAAACAAAAACATTTGGTCTTTTAAAACAAACAACAAAATTTAAATTTGAAATCCGCAATGCTTTTTGGAAAATGAAACTACCATAAGGCCTCCCGGCACACACACAATGCAAACGCACACATGGGGGAGATTTCTCCTTATGATAGTCAAACATGCTTACTACGAGAAAAATTCTTTGATATTATTACTAGTGCATAGTGGAAAATCTTTCGAAAGTATAATATAAATCCTAGCCAGCATAGGTACCATGATACTATGCCTACTATAGCTGCCATGTTAAATGGCAGGTTCTACAACTAAAACCGTACAAGGCACGTATTGGATGAATGGATTTCCAACAAATGGTCAGGCTAAGGAACTTCCTACTGCCACATGGGATCGCCTCTGGCGGGACGTCCCGAGAACTAACGTTACGGTTAGATCTCTGCCAACACAAGGCCGGGTTACCTCTGTAACTAGGTAACTACTACACGAATATGTCATCCCCCGGTCCTTTGGGACCTTTATCCGAGGCGCCTCAAAGCAACAACCACACAGTAAATGAGATTGGAGCAACCACATGAGTAAGTATCTGGGCTCCATACCATGATACCACCCTTTACCAGAAGGGAATGACACACCCTAAAGGGAGCGACCCTCATAACCTTGCCGCATCTTTCCTGTTTCGACCATTTCCGGGGAGTGAGGTCCTGATGCAGTCTCGTCCACAAAGCTACGCTTTGTACAACAAAGCCATGCTTTGGGTCAACAGATGACCAAAGCAATGATCACAAAGATAAATGATCAAATAAATGATCATATCACAAATGATCAACCAATGATCACCACACAGCAGCACTCAGCATGCCACATTACCAAATTGGGAATATCACTGATAAATATCAACTACATAACCTCTGAGCTCGTACGTCTCAGAGAAGGGTGTTAAGCTGAGAGAATAAATTCTCCGCCACCAAGCAGAAATGTATTTGATAGAGATCAGTTTAATATCTCAAAGTGTAATGTCGGACATACAACCATACAAGTCTGTTCCGGGTTCGAACAGAACCGAAGGCACTTCCGAAGAAGCCCTTGCAAATCCGGGTATCCCCAATCCCGATCGGACTTCCCATCACTAAGGAGAACTCTATACCGGAGCAACTCAGTGCAGAGTCAATCGATAGGTTATCCTATCGTTCTCACAGATACCCGGTCTTCACCATCGGTCTTCAATGCTATCCATAACGACGTATCACATATTCGGAATGGGCTATATGACACAAAGGTCCTCTCCCGGCTAAACCGAATAGTGAGCGCAATATTTAAAAACATATGGATATGGGATTTCGGTTAAGTCACAACTTAAAAATCCAAAGCTTTTCTTTCAAATAGTTAAACAAATTACCCTTTTAAATCTTTAAATAAAAAGATTAATTTCACAAAGTTTCACCAATTTTCACAAAGATCTATCTATAGATTCAAAACAACTTCCATTCCAATTGGATTAACTCGATAAATCTTTAAATTAAAGATTTAATTTATAGCTTTCAAAACACGTTCCAAAGATTTATTCATAACTTGGAAAACCATTTTCATTTTGAAACTTGAATTCCTTTTAACACATATTGGAAATCCATTTCTTATATGAAAGCTTCTATTATTTGGAAACAACAGTTTTCGTTTCAGAAAAGTCCGATTTATACAAGTTGAAAATCTTGGGTTAAATTTAAATTCCAAACATCACTTTTTAAAATGGTTTAAAAACCCATATAAATCCATTTATAAGTTGGATAACTTTTTAAACCCTAGTTCCCAAATTATAGAATTCAACTTCAAATATTGAATTCAAATTTAAATCAAATTATTTAAATTTCAAAACCTAATCAAGTTATTCAAATAGCTTTTATTTTTTGAAATTCATTTTATTCAAAAGCTTCAATTCTAATTCCAAAACTATTTTGGATTCAAAAATTCAAATTTTTAAAACAATTTCAAAATCTGTGACTTAACCCATTTCCACGTGCAATCCATATTTGTGTGTGTATAAGTGTGGTCCAGGGGTTCAACACAATAGTGCACAACATCCATTATCACAGATTCAATCATATCGACAAGCGGTATAACCCATAACGCTTATCTATATTCACAGATTCATAGATAAAGTAAAATATTATTCACAAAGATTAACTAATATGATTCGATGTGGGTTTCGGATAACCGACTGGAATCCGACTCCCTGTCGCATCGAAATCCAAATGTCATTCAACGGGTCAAGGGGTTTCATATTCATATGACAATATATTCATCATAAATATAGCAGATCAGCACAAAGTATCACATAGCATCTCATCACATATCAAATATATCAATCCATCACACAACATTCAATAACAACCAGCATCTACAATTAAGATGAATAAACTGGGTGGTTTTAAATTTATTACCTACATGATTACTTTCATTTATTATTCCTAATTAATTAACTATCCATATTTATTCAATTAATAAATCTTCAATTATAAATTTTAAATCTAATATCATTCAATTAATGATTTCTTAATTACAAATTAATTATTCTAAGAAAAATTAATCTTAAACTTTAATTAATCAAATTAAAACCCTTAATTACTTTAATTAATTATCCATTTCATTAATTAATTAATTTTATTAATTATCCATTTGTACTACCTTAATAATTAAATGAATTACAAATCATTAAACTTTTCTTTATCTTTAGGTAAACATTCCTTATTTAAATTATGCATTTAAAAACAAATGTTTTTTTAATTTACATTAAATTCCATTTAACATTTCTTTTAAACTTTAAGACTTAAATATATTTAAAATAAGATTTTTAAAACAATACAAACTTAATCTTATATGTTTACAAGAAACATCTACCTTATTAATAAGTGTAAAGAATTTAAATTTCAATTCAAATCAAATTCAAATCAATTAAAAAAATACTTTAAAATTTCAAAATTGAAATATAACTTCCATTCTCATTTTAGTTTTAAATTCTTTAAAACTCTTTTTTTTTTACAATTTACACCTTCAATTCAAATGTAAATCATTTGAAGCAATTTAAATTTAAATCTTTATTTAAAACTGAAGTTTAAAAATAGATTTAAAAAAACTCAGAGTTTGAATTCATTTTTAAATTCCTAATTTTAAACATTTAACCTTTCAATTCAAATGCCAAAACACAATGCATTTATAGTTGAGAGTTTAAAATCAAATTTAAATTTAAAAACACAATATGGTTTCAAAATTTCAGACAATCAAAAATTTGAATTCATATTCAAATTTTCAAACTTGCACTCAGTTTTAAATCTCCACTTAAAAAATTTTTAAACCTACCTCTTACATTTAAAAAAAACAGAAACAGTTTTCTGTTTTATAAAAAGAAAATCAAACTTTGAATTTTCCTGAAATTAAATAATTTCAGAAGAACAGAATTCAACTTATTTGAATTCATATTCAAATTCAGGTTCTTAAAGCCTAAGTCCAAATTGAGTTTGCATTTTAAACTTTCACTTTCAATTTTAAAAACTGCAAACAGTTTTTCTGTTCCTCTCTTTTTTTTTAACAACTTGAATTACTGCATTTAAAGTATTCAAAATCAGAATTCAAAATATTTGAATTCAACTTAAGATTCAAGTTTAAATTCTGATTTTAAATCTCCAGATTAATTTAAGACTTTATTTTAAAAAAATCTTAAAACAGAACTGCTCTGTTTATTAAAGTCTGAAACAAAAATGGTATACTCGAGTCACCATAAATTTTGCTTCGAGTCAGAAGCTTATATGCTTCGAGTTTCCCTTCAGTTAACCCGAGTCCATCCCGAGTCAAAACACTGCTATCCCAAAACCAACCCCCAAACCTGAAACAGCCTTACCCCCAAACTTCCTAAGACCTGTCAACTCCAATTTCTCTCATCTCCGACCAACATCATCGACCAAACTCCAGTGATAGCTTCTTCACCTCACCATCCACCAATACCCACAAAATCATAGAACTCGAATCACTGAGGAAGCCGCAGCACCAAATTCACTTAAACCCAGTAAACTATGGTTCTTACTGCAATTCCCAAATACAAAACCCAAAATAGAATTTTAATCCACTTAAAAATTTTCCTACAAATCTTAGATAGTTACAGCATCTTCAGAAGCAAATTCAATCCAAACAAATGCCAATATTCCAATGTTTGTCAAATATATATAATACTGTAACTTAAACTGTTCTTGGTTTACAGTATTATAAATACTAATTTTTGATTTAAAATTTCATGCATTCACTTGATGTTTTGAGTTCTACTTTTACAACATTGATTTGAAATGTTTTATATATTTTACTTATAAAATTTCCTATGCTCTGGTATTTATTCCAGTAAGTAAAATTTGAATTTTACTTTAATAAAATTCTAGAGTCCAAACTATAAACTGCCCTACCATCATAATTAAATTCTAAAATCCAACAAAGACAAATTGATGATATAATAATTTAATTAGAATCTAGAAATAGAAAACACACAGATCATAGCAATGTAGACAGCATGCATATATACATATGTACTTCATACATCAGACAGTAGGCATTAATTATATGAACATTATTTATCTTAGCATGCAACAGTTTTAACCCTTAAATTTATAAAGAAAGTTACTCACAAGCATTAACAAGAAAATAGGTTTCAGGAGGGAAAGTTGCTCACAAGCACTAGAAAAATAGATCAGAGGTTGGAGAGTTTACTCACCTGTTTTCCAGATGACAAAAGCACTTGACAGTTTACAAACAGAGATGGACTCAATCAACAACATGCACAGCCACACACCTATGTATATATATATGGTATACATTCAAGCAAATTCACAACTTTACTTTAAGCATGCATCAAATCATAAATCAGATCAAAATAAGGTTTGCTCACCTTAAAAAGCAGAAAATAAAGTGGAGAACTGGAATTTTGTTGTTTCCAGGTTTGCATCCCAGATTTCCTTTGGTTTGGGTTATCATCCCCTCAGCATAAAAATGATAGAGTTGTTTAAATGTTTGTTTTATTTACTGATTACTAATATCAAACTCGAATTTTAAAAAGATATTTCACTTGCCTTTATTTACTTTCAGAAACCCTGCACTTGCTTCCCAGGCTGAAGCAATTTTTCTTTCTTGATTATTTTGCTGCAGTAGCTGATTTTAAACTGCAGTTTTGAAATTTGTTTGTGTAAAACTTGATTTTTGAAACCAAAAATTCATTACTTTTGATGTTAAAAACTTACCTGAGATTGATCTTGTACTTGTTTGCTTTAACACTAATTTCTCAGGTTTTGATTTTCCAGTCCCTATTTGATTTGTAAATTCTCTTTTCATGTTACTTGATGTTTGAATCCAGTTGAGTTGCTTCTAGCTTTTGTTTTTGAATCTTCTTGAATTCCAGATTTTGCTTTTGATTTGCATGCAGAACCAATTTCCAGATTGCAGACTTGCTTACTTGATTTTAATTCCAGGGTTGATTAAACTGAATTTTTTTTTTGTTTTGTTTTGAGATGAATTTGGAAATCTGGTTCATAATGTTTTTCAGACTTTTTATCAATTTTGTTTCTTTGGTGTTTGGACTTGTGACATCAAATCCTTGATACTATTTGTTTCCAGTTTTCTAAAAAGCTATTATAATTGCTTGTGGGGAAATGGAAAGGTTTCTGAAATTTTTTAATCTTATTATTTAATTCAATTTGATGCCATTTGTATATGTGCATGTATAAGATCTTAAAGTATGTATTTGTTTATACTTTGTAAATAAATGTATTTGTTTATTCATTTGTATGTAGTATGTACATGTTCAATGTTAAAAGAATTTAATCAATATTTATGTATATTAATATATATACATATATTATATCTTAACAAATTTTTAAATGCTACTCATTTTTTTAAAACACTCATTTTAAACTTGAGATACTAACATATGTATTTATTTTACTTTTACAAATTTTTAAAAAGAAATGAATTTAAAACAATTTGTACACTCACAAACAAATCACACATATATATATACATTCCTTAGTTTATGAAGCTTTTGTAAACTTATTTATTAAATCAATTTTATAAAATTACTTTTTAAACCAATATTATTTATAAGCTTAGTTTATTTTTATTTTTGAATTAAAACTAGTATACCTTTTAAATAAATCATTATCTATATTTATATTATTTTTAAATTTTTATTTCTTGTTTTATATCCATTTACATAAATGACAAACAAATATCTACTTAAACTTGGAAAATATCCAGTTAATTCACAATTTAATTTCTAAAATTAATTAAATTTCCAATTTAAATTCGATTCAAAAACGGGAATGTTACAGGTTCCCCTCCTTAAGAAATTTCGTCCCCGAAATTTGCCAGGAAGACGAGAAAGAAAAGATAATAGATAAAGAAATGATTGATCAGATCAGAATCGAGATATTTATTCTGCATTCGGTTTACCAAATCAGAATATCAACAATATGAGAACAAACTCATATAATTATTTCACAAGATATTTGGGTCCACTGGTCTACGAATATGTAAGGGCATTGATTAGTTCGAAGGAATAACTAATCGTTCGTAGAATATATCGGATCCCAGAGAATAGATAGATAGATAGATTCAATCTTTTGCAATTTCTCAAACGATAGATATGGATTCCAAATTCAAGCCAGAATACTCCAAAGTATATACCGACTTATTCCTCTTCGGGCTTTGATATACGGAAGAAATTACAATAGAATTCCAAATTTGGTTTTAATCGATATCATTTTATTAATATAATTCAAATTTATTCTTACATTCTATTAACCAATTTAACTCAATTTAGAAATTCCCATTTATTTAATTTAAATTTTCAAATTCAAATTCATTAGAGCTTAGATCGAAAAGCTGATAAGAAATCGATGAAGATACGAAGTAAGAATTTCTACAACGATTCGTAGGGTCACCATCGCACCGAAACTTCTTTCTGGAGCAGCTACGAAGCAATCAAAAGAATTTGTGAATCGAATCAAAGGAGATTGATAGAGAAAATTGTTTCCGCTATTGCAGGGTATTGACCATTTGTAGTGGTATTTCCTGTCCCCTATCTCGTTCTCTTCTCGCACTCATACTCACTATCAGTGGATGGTAAGAGAATTTACTGAGGCATTCGAACGGATATCTTAAGGATATACTCATTCTAGGGTTTACTTCACCCTATCTCTAATGAGTTACTTAATGTGTTATACTCCTGAGCTAAGGCTTTTAACCATCAGCTCTGATACCAAATGTAAAGAACCTCATTTCCGTCAGCAGTAACCGGTAGGCTTTTCAACCATCCCAGCCCCACCGTGGCTTACACTGATACCCCAGACCTTGCTTTTACAGCCAGCCTCTCGACTGTCACGGCTTACGCCTAACCAACCCCGTAAAGAGGACGTGTAGGGGTAAGAGTCTCCCGTTCGCCACCTAACGCAAAGCGAGAACCCCCCATCACGTTTCACCTAGATAAGCAAGTCTGGTCCGGGTTCGAACAGAACCGAAGGCACTTCCGAAGAAGCCCTTGCAAATCCGGGTATCCCCAATCCCGATCGGACTTCCCATCACTAAGGAGAACTCTATACCGGAGCAACTCAGTGCAGAGTCAATCGATAGGTTATCCTATCGTTCTCACAGATACCCGGTCTTCACCATCGGTCTTCAATGCTATCCATAACGACGTATCACATATTCGGAATGGGCTATATGACACAAAGGTCCTCTCCCGGCTAAACCGAATAGTGAGCGCAATATTTAAAAACATATGGATATGGGATTTCGGTTAAGTCACAACTTAAAAATCCAAAGCTTTTCTTTCAAATAGTTAAACAAATTACCCTTTTAAATCTTTAAATAAAAAGATTAATTTCACAAAGTTTCACCAATTTTCACAAAGATCTATCTATAGATTCAAAACAACTTCCATTCCAATTGGATTAACTCGATAAATCTTTAAATTAAAAATTTAATTTATAGCTTTCAAAACACGTTCCAAAGATTTATTCATAACTTGGAAAACCATTTTCATTTTGAAACTTGAATTCCTTTTAACACATATTGGAAATCCATTTCTTATATGAAAGCTTCTATTATTTGGAAACAACAGTTTTCGTTTCAGAAAAGTCCGATTTATACAAGTTGAAAATCTTGGGTTAAATTTAAATTCCAAACATCACTTTTTAAAATGGTTTAAAAACCCATATAAATCCATTTATAAGTTGGATAACTTTTTAAACCCTAGTTCCCAAATTATAGAATTCAACTTCAAATATTGAATTCAAATTTAAATCAAATTATTTAAATTTCAAAACCTAATCAAGTTATTCAAATAGCTTTTATTTTTTGAAATTCATTTTATTCAAAAGCTTCAATTCTAATTCCAAAACTATTTTGGATTCAAAAATTCAAATTTTTAAAACAATTTCAAAATCTGTGACTTAACCCATTTCCACGTGCAATCCATATTTGTGTGTGTATAAGTGTGGTCCAGGGGTTCAACACAATAGTGCACAACATCCATTATCACAGATTCAATCATATCGACAAGCGGTATAACCCATAACGCTTATCTATATTCACAGATTCATAGATAAAGTAAAATATTATTCACAAAGATTAACTAATATGATTCGATGTGGGTTTCGGATAACCGACTGGAATCCGACTCCCTGTCGCATCGAAATCCAAATGTCATTCAACGGGTCAAGGGGTTTCATATTCATATGACAATATATTCATCATAAATATAGCAGATCAGCACAAAGTATCACATAGCATCTCATCACATATCAAATATATCAATCCATCACACAACATTCAATAACAACCAGCATCTACAATTAAGATGAATAAACTGGGTGGTTTTAAATTTATTACCTACATGATTACTTTCATTTATTATTCCTAATTAATTAACTATCCATATTTATTCAATTAATAAATCTTCAATTATAAATTTTAAATCTAATATCATTCAATTAATGATTTCTTAATTACAAATTAATTATTCTAAGAAAAATTAATCTTAAACTTTAATTAATCAAATTAAAACCCTTAATTACTTTAATTAATTATCCATTTCATTAATTAATTAATTTTATTAATTATCCATTTGTACTACCTTAATAATTAAATGAATTACAAATCATTAAACTTTTCTTTATCTTTAGGTAAACATTCCTTATTTAAATTATGCATTTAAAAACAAATGTTTTTTTAATTTACATTAAATTCCATTTAACATTTCTTTTAAACTTTAAGACTTAAATATATTTAAAATAAGATTTTTAAAACAATACAAACTTAATCTTATATGTTTACAAGAAACATCTACCTTATTAATAAGTGTAAAGAATTTAAATTTCAATTCAAATCAAATTCAAATCAATTAAAAAAATACTTTAAAATTTCAAAATTGAAATATAACTTCCATTCTCATTTTAGTTTTAAATTCTTTAAAACTCTTTTTTTTTTACAATTTACACCTTCAATTCAAATGTAAATCATTTGAAGCAATTTAAATTTAAATCTTTATTTAAAACTGAAGTTTAAAAATAGATTTAAAAAAACTCAGAGTTTGAATTCATTTTTAAATTCCTAATTTTAAACATTTAACCTTTCAATTCAAATGCCAAAACACAATGCATTTATAGTTGAGAGTTTAAAATCAAATTTAAATTTAAAAACACAATATGGTTTCAAAATTTCAGACAATTAAAAATTTGAATTCATATTCAAATTTTCAAACTTGCACTCAGTTTTAAATCTCCACTTAAAAAATTTTTAAACCTACCTCTTACATTTAAAAAAAAACAGAAACAGTTTTCTGTTTTATAAAAAGAAAATCAAACTTTGAATTTTCCTGAAATTAAATAATTTCAGAAGAACAGAATTCAACTTATTTGAATTCATATTCAAATTCAGGTTCTTAAAGCCTAAGTCCAAATTGAGTTTGCATTTTAAACTTTCACTTTCAATTTTAAAAACTGCAAACAGTTTTTCTGTTCCTCTCTTTTTTTTTAACAACTTGAATTACTGCATTTAAAGTATTCAAAATCAGAATTCAAAATATTTGAATTCAACTTAAGATTCAAGTTTAAATTCTGATTTTAAATCTCCAGATTAATTTAAGACTTTATTTTAAAAAAATCTTAAAACAGAACTGCTCTGTTTATTAAAGTCTGAAACAAAAATGGTATACTCGAGTCACCATAAATTTTGCTTCGAGTCAGAAGCTTATATGCTTCGAGTTTCCCTTCAGTTAACCCGAGTCCATCCCGAGTCAAAACACTGCTATCCCAAAACCAACCCCCAAACCTGAAACAGCCTTACCCCCAAACTTCCTAAGACCTGTCAACTCCAATTTCTCTCATCTCCGACCAACATCATCGACCAAACTCCAGTGATAGCTTCTTCACCTCACCATCCACCAATACCCACAAAATCATAGAACTCGAATCACTGAGGAAGCCGCAGCACCAAATTCACTTAAACCCAGTAAACTATGGTTCTTACTGCAATTCCCAAATACAAAACCCAAAATAGAATTTTAATCCACTTAAAAATTTTCCTACAAATCTTAGATAGTTACAGCATCTTCAGAAGCAAATTCAATCCAAACAAATGCCAATATTCCAATGTTTGTCAAATATATATAATACTGTAACTTAAACTGTTCTTGGTTTACAGTATTATAAATACTAATTTTTGATTTAAAATTTCATGCATTCACTTGATGTTTTGAGTTCTACTTTTACAACATTGATTTGAAATGTTTTATATATTTTACTTATAAAATTTCCTATGCTCTGGTATTTATTCCAGTAAGTAAAATTTGAATTTTACTTTAATAAAATTCTAGAGTCCAAACTATAAACTGCCCTACCATCATAATTAAATTCTAAAATCCAACAAAGACAAATTGATGATATAATAATTTAATTAGAATCTAGAAATAGAAAACACACAGATCATAGCAATGTAGACAGCATGCATATATACATATGTACTTCATACATCAGACAGTAGGCATTAATTATATGAACATTATTTATCTTAGCATGCAACAGTTTTAACCCTTAAATTTATAAAGAAAGTTACTCACAAGCATTAACAAGAAAATAGGTTTCAGGAGGGAAAGTTGCTCACAAGCACTAGAAAAATAGATCAGAGGTTGGAGAGTTTACTCACCTGTTTTCCAGATGACAAAAGCACTTGACAGTTTACAAACAGAGATGGACTCAATCAACAACATGCACAGCCACACACCTATGTATATATATATGGTATACATTCAAGCAAATTCACAACTTTACTTTAAGCATGCATCAAATCATAAATCAGATCAAAATAAGGTTTGCTCACCTTAAAAAGCAGAAAATAAAGTGGAGAACTGGAATTTTGTTGTTTCCAGGTTTGCATCCCAGATTTCCTTTGGTTTGGGTTATCATCCCCTCAGCATAAAAATGATAGAGTTGTTTAAATGTTTGTTTTATTTACTGATTACTAATATCAAACTCGAATTTTAAAAAGATATTTCACTTGCCTTTATTTACTTTCAGAAACCCTGCACTTGCTTCCCAGGCTGAAGCAATTTTTCTTTCTTGATTATTTTGCTGCAGTAGCTGATTTTAAACTGCAGTTTTGAAATTTGTTTGTGTAAAACTTGATTTTTGAAACCAAAAATTCATTACTTTTGATGTTAAAAACTTACCTGAGATTGATCTTGTACTTGTTTGCTTTAACTCTAATTTCTCAGGTTTTGATTTTCCAGTCCCTATTTGATTTGTAAATTCTCTTTTCATGTTACTTGATGTTTGAATCCAGTTGAGTTGCTTCTAGCTTTTGTTTTTGAATCTTCTTGAATTCCAGATTTTGCTTTTGATTTGCATGCAGAACCAATTTCCAGATTGCAGACTTGCTTACTTGATTTTAATTCCAGGGTTGATTAAACTGAATTTTTTTTTTGTTTTGTTTTGAGATGAATTTGGAAATCTGGTTCATAATGTTTTTCAGACTTTTTATCAATTTTGTTTCTTTGGTGTTTGGACTTGTGACATCAAATCCTTGATACTATTTGTTTCCAGTTTTCTAAAAAGCTATTATAATTGCTTGTGGGGAAATGGAAAGGTTTCTGAAATTTTTTAATCTTATTATTTAATTCAATTTGATGCCATTTGTATATGTGCATGTATAAGATCTTAAAGTATGTATTTGTTTATACTTTGTAAATAAATGTATTTGTTTATTCATTTGTATGTAGTATGTACATGTTCAATGTTAAAAGAATTTAATCAATATTTATGTATATTAATATATATACATATATTATATCTTAACAAATTTTTAAATGCTACTCATTTTTTTAAAACACTCATTTTAAACTTGAGATACTAACATATGTATTTATTTTACTTTTACAAATTTTTAAAAAGAAATGAATTTAAAACAATTTGTACACTCACAAACAAATCACACATATATATATACATTCCTTAGTTTATGAAGCTTTTGTAAACTTATTTATTAAATCAATTTTATAAAATTACTTTTTAAACCAATATTATTTATAAGCTTAGTTTATTTTTATTTTTGAATTAAAACTAGTATACCTTTTAAATAAATCATTATCTATATTTATATTATTTTTAAATTTTTATTTCTTGTTTTATATCCATTTACATAAATGACAAACAAATATCTACTTAAATTTGGAAAATATCCAGTTAATTCACAATTTAATTTCTAAAATTAATTAAATTTCCAATTTAAATTCGATTCAAAAACGGGAATGTTACAGCTTCTTACAACCACGATAGAGGGATGGTCTTTAGTTTTCGTGAATGAGCAAAAATAGCAGATCTCCTCAAAGCTTGGTAACCGATCCAAAACTCTCCTGAATAGAACACATAACCCCATCAAAATGGCGTAGCCATTGGGGTGTAATTGGAATGGAGAGATAGACAACCGAAGCAGAAGCTGTTGGAGAAAGTCGTTAAAAGGAGGAATCGCCCCACTTAAGCACATTTGGCGATTGACTGCAACAAAGCCGTAGGGAGGATTGTCAGCAGTGTCATTTGGCCCCGGGAATAAGGTGTCAGCATCATCAATGCCAAACTGAATGCGCAGTTGGTTAAACACCCGCTGATTCAAAGTTGTGGGTGTTCTCTCCGGAGGGTTGTCTATAGGGATGGCTACTGGAAAGACATCTTCAGCCTGACCCATCGGCTCTTCTTGATGAGAGGTCATTCTACACAAGCAACTGGATGTTCAAATGCGAAGGTGCACGTTTCCTAAAAAGTGTGAAGTGTCGTGCAAAGCTAATAAAATAATAATAATAACAAGTAAAGATAACTGGAATTAAACTGGTCGACGATTGATTGACTATGGTAATTTCGGAACTTGTTATTTAAAGCTCAAGCATAATATTAATGCGGGCTGGTCAGTTTCAATTGACTAATCCAGTGCTGCTTTAATATTCCACTTGAAATTGGTAGCACTTCGTTCACACGATTTATTTAAGTTAATTATATATCATTAACTAATCTGTCGTTCGATGTGGACAATCAATGACAGTATATTCGTCCCAGTTCTCTGTGAATGTTGTATTAACAGATTATTAGCTTACAAGTTGAAGTAATCTGTAAAAGAATGCAGCAGTATAGCAGTTCAGAGTCCATGCAATAATTCGGAGTTCAAACAAAATTTACAAGTACTAAGTCGTAAACGACTCAAGGATTCTTTGTACGGGTTAAGCTAAGTCGTTGGCTATTTGGGTGGCTCGACTACGACCTAAGGAAAGTGAGGCGAGTTAAGTTAGGTGACTCCAACTCTAAACCGCTGATGTTATAAGTCGGTAGCACTATGAGTCGTAAGTCAAAGAACAGGAGGAAGGCTCCAGATCAAAGCAATAAGAAACCTTCTAAGTTCTAACCCGGTCACGACTCATGGATTTTGTCGTAAAATTTGCTAAGTCGGATTAAAGTCGATAGTAAAGGCTACTGGGTCGCATGGAAGCCACTGAGTCGTACACGGCTTATGGTTTAAGTCGTGCACGGTTTAAAGGATAAGTCACGGGAAAGTAGCAAGTACTGAGTCGTTGACAGCTCATGGTTTGAATCATTCACGGCCTATGGCTTAAGTCGTTCACGACTTATAGCTTGAGTCGTTTGTGGTTTATGGCTAAAAGCATTAAGTCGTGTACGGTTGTGATTGCAAGGTATTTCAGAATCAGTGGCCGAAAAGCAAAACCAACTAAGTCGTGAGATCCTAAGTCGTTTCCTCAACAAGTCAACCCCTTTCTAACCCGTTAACCCGTTAAGAACTTCCTCATCTCCTCCGAACCCACGGGCCAGTCAAATCAAGACATTGTAATTCATCATCTTCTCCTCACATCATCAGAAGGCACCCAAAAAACCAATTCGAATCGCTTCAAGTGTACGGCGAATCAAACGCGATGCTATAATCTAGAGGATCACAACAACAACGTAGCCAACATGATCAGAATCGTTCACAACTCAAATCAAAGCCCAAGTGAGACATGCGGCGGTGATTTGGGAACAGGAAGCGAAAATTTGTGCCCTAGCAATGGACGTTGTTGGATTGAAGTTCGAAATCACTTACGCAATGTAGTGGAAAGGATGGATTGATGATCAGCTAACTTGGATTCGCCTTCGAAAGGTTGAAAGGTCTCTAATGGCAGACGCGGCTCTGGGATAAGTAATAAGAAGTGAGAAAGAGGAGAAGCGACTCAAGCATTTTTATACCTGGAAATATTGGGACTCGATTCGGCACGGGTCATGATGAGTCGAAGCACACGACTTACGACTTAAGCGTGTGCTTCGAGGGGCAAATGTTAACCCCGTTCCAGCATACGAGCTAAAAGGCCTACGAGTTAGAGGCGTCAACGGGTTAAGACTTGAAACGACCTACGACTTAAGGTGCCTAACGACTTAGGAGACCTCACGACTTAAGGAAAGGACCGACTCATCAAAGAATCCCCGACTCAACTAGTAGCGACTCAATGATACAGGCCGACTCATTAAGCTGCCGACTCAAGAAACCTCACGATTCATCCTATCACCGACTCATCTGACCTGGCTCCGACTCATCAAAGACCGACTCATTTGGTCGCGACTCATCCATTCGAGGCCCTTAAGTATTCCATTGGGTTTACGACTCAGGAGATGAACGGTTCATAAAACCTTACGACTCAAGTTCATTAACGACTCAACGACCCAAGGAGAGATCCGAGTCATAAAACCTTATGGCTCAAAAGACTTACGACTTAAGGAGTCTATGACCTAAGGCAGCTACAACTCAAAAGATAGGTCAATTCACGACACACGACTCAGAGACAAGCTCAGAATCATGCTGCAAGGGGATGACTCGTTGTTGACTTACGACTTAAGGTGAGTCGTACTTGATGACTCATTGATGACTCAACCTGAAGCTGCTGTGTAGAAGACCAGGGTCGCCTCATCTTAGACGGCAACTTTTAACTCGCAGACGACTCACGATGAGTCGGCCACGACTCACGACTCATGATGAGTCGGTCACGACTCATGACTTGAAAGTTCCAGCCTAAAAATTTGCCTATAAATACATGGCCACATTCAATGTGGAGGGGACCTTTTTGGCTAATTTTCGAAGCACCGTTACTCTGCCGTTTTTTTCAACTCAAGCAGCACTCCAAGCACTCCAAACTCCAAGGACGCTATTACACACTTCGAAGAAGAATCACAATCATTCAAGATGAATTGGAAAGATTATTCTTCATGGGAGTTTGAACTATTTGTCTGAAGTTAATTGTAATTGAAGAAAGTGATATAAATTGTACTCATATCAGCAATAAAGAGAATCTAAGTGGACGTAGGCCTGATTTTGGGCCGAACCACTATAAAACTTGTGTTTTTACTGCTTTTCTGCAATCTCCTTACTTATAATTCTTTCCCGATCTATCGGGTGGTGCTTTCACAAATACACTTCACACACCGGGGTGTTAGCGTTCAAATTTAAGCGTTAACACGCTTGCCTGCAATATCGAACTTTCGGTTCAAATGTGTTTCGAAACAATGGTTCTCTCTAGACTTTGAAGCTTTGAAATTTAAAAGTCAAACCCATACTGCATTTGGAATATTTTATGGTACTTATAAAGGTGTAAAAGATGCTAGAGCCAAATACGTTAAAACGGAAAAGGATCAAAACGACGATTCTTGTATTGATGGCACTCTAAGTTTTCTTCCAGAACACCTTTATATGGAAATTCATGACTCGTGCAATGGCTTGCTTCTCTGTGAATGCAAGGATAAACTAATCTTATGTACTGGAGTATTAAATCAAACTTCACACTTATATGTACGCAATCCTACAATGAGCAAGTGGGTCGAAATTCCAAATATTTCCCTGGATACAATTGGACTTGATATTTTGGATTTCAACCCTCTAGTCTCGTTTCATTTTAAGGTCATAATAATTATGCTTGACTTTCGAGTATCTCGAAATTTTAAGGTATTCTCTTCCAAAATGGGGTAGTGGAGTGCAAGTCATGTAACGGATCTATTAGCGCATCAATCTACATCCTTCGTCCCTATGTTATTCTATGAAGGACTAATAGTTTCCATGGATTGTTTTGGCAAAGAAATTATTGGTATTGATTTGAAATGGAAGTTGTGTGGTAGAGCTGAATTTCTAGAAAAATCTTATTTGGACAATAGTGTTTTCTTTTCTCGTCTTTGTTAATCGGGTGGGTGTTTATGTTATTATTGTTACGGCGGTAATAGTGAAGACTATGAAGTGGATGTTTGGAAACTGAAAAGTGGTTCCTGATTATTAAAGAGATGTTTTTCAGTCCCATTCCCGACGAGATATATAGAAAGCATCAAATTTCATCCCGTTAAGGATGATGTTATTTTTCTGCAGGTCAATGACAGGTTGTATTCTTACAACATAAAAACTACTCGGGCGATTAAATTATGCTCGTATACTTTGGCATGCAACTATTGTCTGTGCTCTCCTTTTTATTTGGACTTTTCAGGCGATTAGATGAAAGGAAAATCCGGTATGTTGAATACTTTGTTTCATTTTCATCTTCTATGTTTGTATTATTCTTGAATGATGCAAATAATTTATTTGAGTTTATAAATATTCAAAGTACATGACTTATTGCTTTCTTTTTAAACACTTATTGGAACTGATAATACACTAGTTTTAATTTGGTTGATTTATTACATCTCTTGGTGCACTTCAATACCATTTAATAAAAATTGAAAATCCTTGAGTATAATTTGGTGAATTATTACTGTTTGCTAATTGCACAACAGTGATGAACAAGACACGGTCAAAATCTGGGTAAAATCAAGTGATTACATGCTAGCAAAACGAGGATGACTTTTACTCCACTTTTTGATCTATCATGTAACTTGTGCGTTGTACCTGATTTGGTTGAAAAAATAAAACATGTACATTCGTATTGGTCTTAGTCAATCGATCTTTTATACTGGGTGAATGTGGGTTTCCATATCAATATCTGACATCAGCCATTCCTTTCTTAGTAGCTTCTAGAAATATTCAACATAAGTTGGGAATGTTATTTATGAAATGAAAATGGTGCTTGTATCATATATTTTTCTGGCACAAAGAACAAGAGTACATAGAAAAATTCAGTAGTCTAACAATATACCTGAGCTTTTTTCAGTTTATATATTTAGCACATGTGATATTTTGACCTAACCATAGATCCAGATTTTTATCTTGCTGTGCTTTGTATATTGCCTGAAGAATACTTCATGCTGTGTTGCGTAGTAGTATCTTTTTTGTCCTGAATTCATAACATGTGTTGGATAGGTACCTTGGAGCACATTAGAGTTATGGATGGAGCTTATCTTGAGTTGGCCATGTTGGTAATAATATGCTAATTATGTTGACAAGACGAGGAAAACGTTTGCTAGGAAGCACGTAGGTGAAAACATGATTTATCGCATTTCCTACCCAAAATGAAAACTAGGTGTCTGTTTTTGAACTTTGCTTGTTTATGTTATAATTTACAGCTTAATATAATGCTCGGTATGTAATTTACTGTGTAATCTAGTACACTTTGCTTTGGCAATTTGTTGACAGAAATATTGATTTGAGCATGACAAACAAAAATAGTAGTTCAAAGCTGGAGTTGCGATTTAAAAAAACTGAACATATATATGGTGGACGGAAGTAAAATAATTCAATCATCTACGTCATGACCTACAGTCTTGTAAAAAATTACAAAATGAGGTAGCAGAAAAGAAGAGGAAGACGAGAAAAACATATAGATATTTAGTAGCTATAGACATAAAAACATAAATGTACCACAAACATGAAATTTCCAATTTAATTTTTTACTGCATTTTGATTACTATGTGGATAAATCTTGATTTTGATATCGTGAATTCTATTGCTACAGCCATTAGGCTTGATGAAGCTCTGATACCATGTTAGATTTTGATGAATCCATCAGTAATGATTTCAGAACTTGAAAATAATTTGAATGGAATTTAGATATTTGAAAATGAAGAAAGATTGTATATTTTTTTATTGATCTTTTGTGTGCAGATGCTACCAGTTGTACATAGCCTAGTAGCATTGCTTTTATATAGAAAGAATTATGTTAAGTGGGCCAAAAATTAAGAGCCCACGCCCGCTATCCAAAAACAAAGAGTAAACTGCATTATCTCATTCATTTCTATAGTCTAGTACCTAACTGCTGAGATAACCTTTTGCAATCATTGTTTTATTCAATTAACATCAAGTGGGCATCACCTAGTTAAATCGAAGCAAATGAATAACATTATTATCTATGGTTAGAAAGGAGTCCGTACAAATTTCTGTAATTGCCTATATATTTATGGAGTACCTATGAACAGTTGAAAAGTGTAGTAATCTTTTTCTGCCTTGATGATTTAACTACAGTTTCTAGGCATGGATATGACACTTGAGGTGCAGTTACAAAAATAACTTTATCATCAATAACCAAATACCGCAATGCTCATGATCAACCTATAAGCAGGAGGGAAAAAAATGTGCATGAATATTTAAAACTTTTCTGAACATAAGAGAAATCATGTCCCATACTTTTAAAAAAAACCTTGCCCCATTGTAACAATCATCCAATTGCAAATTACCATAAATCCTATGTAGAGAATTAACATGCACAACTGTAGATGTGCATATATAACAGTAAAAAACACGTACACTCACCTCCTTATGGTTAGAACCTTTGCAGACAGATCCCAGTCAAAGAACCATATACATGTTACTGATTTTACTGCAGGAAAAAGGCAGTCATCATTTACAAACCAAAAATTAAATGCAATGCAACTGACAGCTCGCGGTCGATTATGTTAGGTTACCCAATTTGCACTAACAGCAAACTACATTTTCCACATGATTCAATGGTAACATATTCCAATACTATTTTGGTATTGGTTCATGCCTATATTGGGAAAGATGCATGAGGTGTGAACATAAGGGGGATAGTGCAATGCACGTATGAATGTGTTTCGATAGATAGTAGGTCAGAACAGGTCATCTACAACTGAGTACGATATCCTTTATCATACAGAATAATATAAACCAATGTAAAAATGGAAATGTAGATTGAATGTCACATGGATTTACGATTTGGGTAGAGGGATGATATTATACAACTGTTAACAACTAAGAAACCCATGCTGAAGCGGTAACAATAATAAAACCTTTATATTAATGGTTAATCTTATTTTTTATCTATATGTTTGTGTGTAGATTATTCTGTTTTAACCTTTTTATAGAAGAACTTAAATGCTTCATTGATCATAATGGAATAAGCGAGAGGGAGTTTGTTAACATGAAACATTAGTTGAATTTAAGTAAAACCTCAAATAGAGCGAAGAGAGCTGCACTGTCTTAGGATACAATATTCTTCACTCTTAGATTTTCTGATGAAGAATATAAAGATATTAGCAAAATTAAGCTACAAATAGAGAAACTCTTGTCACAAAATCAAAAATTAATTTAAAACATTATGGAGTTATTATATCAATCAAAAATTCAAATCGCCTCCAGCTAAAAGTAAACTTTACAACTGGTAAGAAAGGAAAAAAATAATCTCATATGCATAGTTTGTGAATGAATCAAATGTCTTTGAACATCTATAAAGTTCCTCTTAAACAAATATCGCAGCAAAAAATAAAGTGACGACAATTTTGCAAGGAGGAGATAGCCTAATATATAAAATGAACCATTACAATTCAAACTTCTTCTTGTAAGGTGTAGTTAATTCATTATTTTAATTTTCCTCATAGCCTTATCAGATTCCATAGTTAAAAAGTTAACACATTATCTAATTTAATTGGAATGGATACATCTTTCAGTGCTATAAGGATAGCATTTGTCAGATTCTAGAAGGATACATGATCTAATTTTCATTTTTTAAATTTAGTTGTCGATTCTAGAAGAATAACTTTTGTCAGAAAACAATCTCACTGTATATACTTAAATGATGTTCTTTGGAAAGTGGTTACCACTACAAATTTGCAGGTATATAACATAGTTAAACTTGAATTCATTGGGAAATGATTTAAAGCCTCTCCTCTTTGATATTCTCGTTGAACTAACATGTGAAGTTAAATAGTTAACTTAATTCTGTGAAATACCCATTCTTTTGATCACAGATTGTTGAAAAACGAACTTGAGTCAACCTAATGTTGTCAGGTTTACACAAATACAACAAAACATTAACCAACTTTTAACTCTATGAAACAAACAAATCAATGAAAAGTAAATTTACAGTAAGTACTAACGAATTAATAATTGTTCACTGAGATTATCTCATGACTGTAAATGACATGATATTTGGTTGAGTGGAGATGTAATTTGAGCACCAAGTGAAATGCATCGGTCATGAATCCCTATACCTGACTTGAAAATAAAATAATCAAAAATGCAAGAAAATACCAAAGAACTTTACTGAGTGAAATGATTACCTATTTTTTGCAGGTAGGAACGCTATTTGATCTGAAGGATAAGCAAAAGAGTTGAGTGAAATTATAGTGGGAAAGACAAATGAGAAACTCGATGAAAGAAAGGATTTATTGTACTATAATTTATATATAATTTTGAAATATTCATCCAGTTTGCATCTACATAGATAAATAGTGAAGTACTACGGGAAAAAGGGAAAGAATGCTTACTCCACCTCCTCCAACAACATGTTCCTTCCTGTCCGTCTCCTCCGGGCAGTGTTACTAGTATCCTCCGGGCATAAGTTCGCCATCACAGTAATCAGCACCCCTTATCGCATCCCTTCCGCAAATAGATCATCGCCTCCATCTTGCACCCGCTCAATAGATCATAAGTTCGTGAGCCTAACACCGGTTCCAGTATAATTTATCTATCGTCATCGCCCAATCGCTCCTTCCACCATTGTTGCATCAGCTATGCTTCTCATCAGGCGGGAATTTTATTTTTCCTATCCTGATGTTTTTAATCCCTGGGGAATTAGGGTTTTTTTTCAGTCGAACAGAGTTGAAAAGAGTAAAGTAGGAAGGAGATTTGAGCGACGCTGGTGATGAATGGTGGATCAACTGGAACAGTGGATGCTATACGTAATCTGTTTTGATGTTAGATTGAAAGGATGAAGAGATGATGGTGAGCGGTTACAACTGATGGGATAAATTGAAAACTGAACTGTGAAAAAATAGAGGTGGTGGGTTGTGAAATAAGGAAGAGGTTCCACGTAAGCAGTTTGGGGAAAGTTAAAAAAACGCGGAAGTGGATAAGGATGGGTTATTTTGAAATGAGAACGATATAGCTGTCCACGTCAGCTTGGAGAAGTTCCTGCTTTAATATAAAGTAATAGATAGATGCTAATGCATCCTTTTTAAGTTGCTACTGCTCATTTTTATTGAACTTGAAAAACCGTTACTACTTAATCCTTCTTGATACTGCTACAGTACTACTTAAAAGATAGATTGTGTTTCTATTTCAATTATGAATAAAGATTTTTTTTCTTGATATTGTAATTGACGTTCTTTATGGTTTTATATGCTTGTCAAAACCCCTTGTTCTATTTTTGTGGTTTCACTTTTGTTTTATACTTGTAAACAATTATTATGCTGATTGTTCCAAATGTGCGAAGAAAGGATATTATGTGTATCCATGTGGTATGTTTATCTCTACTATCAATAATAAGAATTCTTTGAACTATCATCAACCGTGTCTTTTGGAAGTTCCCAACTGCCCTTCTCAGATAATCTTCTATTACGCGTTTCTGCTCATTACATTTCCCAACGGCCTAAAAACCCTAATCACCAAAAATTAACCCTCATTATCATTATCATCTCGCAACCTAAAATTCCCTAATCGTCCAAAATTTATGCTTAATATCATTATCTCTCAAATCCCGAGTCTCGAATCTCGCATCTCAGCTGCCAAATTTTGCCGCATCTTCATACACCAACACTGCTGACTACTCTTGCACTGATGCTAAAGTTATTCAATCAATTACCTATGGTTAAGCTTATTACGTAAGTCAAACAATTTATGTTTGGTTTTTGTTACATATGTTTGTAATTGATTTGTACCGATTTGTCCTAATATTTACTGACGCAGTGATTTGTAATTGAGTTAAGTTTCGGTTAAATATGTTTGTATGAAAGTTATCTGTTCGCTTAGTATTGTATTCTTCTCTACTACCATCAGATCAGATTCAGATTCGCTACTATAGTATTGTATTTTTTGCTGACTGCTCCCGCACCGACGTTGAATCTCTTCACTATTTCACTTAGCCGCTCACAATATTGTTTCTATAGGCTTCACATTTTCTTCCTTGATACTCTATCCTAAATGGGGCTCCAAAATATCTAGTAAGAAAATACTTCTTAAAACTTTTGTATACTTGAATACCATATCACTTGATAAAATATTCCTAAGAACGACAAATTCGATAACCTTTGATTTAGATTATGAAGCTTATTTTTATAGGATGTTTCATGTTTAACTTGAAAACATACTTACGGTAAGTGACTTGAAAGCATGTTAATAAAGAGTTGTCCTACAATCTTGGTTAATAGGACTTACTACAATGATATAGTACTTTGAATCCTGTTAGCAGACTTATCGTAAAGAATGTACAATATATTTTACTTGGCTTAAACAAAATCATGTGGCGAGGGATCACAATACTATGATAACTCTATCTGTTTACATTTTATAAGGCATCTTCCATCAAATTGTAATGTCACACATACAATTGATGTTTAGTAGTCACATTGATGTTTACCTTTATGGTTCTTTTAGGAAAAAGTGGTGCATATTCTATGCCATTCAACAACAATATTGACCAGGAATTTCTCTAGAGACAATAGGTATTATTGTTCAATATTGTATTTACCACACATAAGTGTTAGAACTGTTGTTGCTATATAAAATGAATGAATAGGTTGTAGGTCAAAACTAATTGTTGGTGTCTTAGCAATAACCATATTTTATCTCCTTACACAAATATTTTTTATGAATGACCTGTATAAACCCATGTTTGCATAGTTTATTTACCTATTTCCCAAATCTAATTGCTAAAGCGACTTTTAAACATTCTATTCTATTGTATATTCTTTTACAAGGTGAAAAAATAGGGCCATTTCTACTAATAAAACTTTTTCTAAACCAAAAATAGGGCAGTAAGAATTATATTTTCAACCTATATCTTTAGGTTCATCAGTTGAAGAATACCAAATGATCTAAAACTGTATCACATACAACAATAAATTCAAAAATTGACTGTAAATTTCCTTTGACTTAGTTAGAACATAAAACCTAACATGATAGTATTGTCATTACATTTTGATGAAATCCAAGTTGTAGTTTCTTAATATCTAAGGTTGTTATATTGCAAAACTGATTTTATTTCTTTGTAGGGGTAAGGATGATTTTTCCATCGATTTATAAAAAGAATTCTACACAAACTAAACCTGGACAAATTCTGCAATATGTTTAGGCAGGGAACATTTCATGGTCTTTAAATATTACATCTTTTTTGTGCAAGTGATATAAATTCCGAATATTATCCTGGAATGGAAAGAAATTCATAAATGTAGTATTAAATCTATTTTTGTGGCATTGGTTTAGAGTAATATGAGTATAGACTGGCTCAGTTAGCACTCAAATCTCATTATCAGCCTGGAGTGCATTTCATATTGTATTCACCAACTTATATTACCTTTTTCTCAATGCCCTAATTGCTAAAATCCTTCTACATTGCAATAAAATTGAGACTGTGTTCCCTTCTTTCGTTTTCACTTACCATCTAATGTTAGACAACTTTATACTTTACCTTGAAAAGCTACACACGTTTAATACTTCGCCATTTATGTCTTTCGTTACTCTTATTACAGATGCAAAAGGGATAACATCAGATTTTCATGGCCATGGTGGTAACATCATCACTATTATTTTTTTTCTTATATATTTCTAGCTTACAATGATTTTGTTTGAACATCAGTCCCTTATTGACCATTACCGTTATTTGAGACTCACATGTCGAAGTGCAAATAAATGATAATTTGGCTATTTGAATTCATAAAAAGTATTAAATGACTACTCTCTTCAGCTAAGAATAATATACACTTTTTTGAACTTGCACTGTACCGCTTCAATATCTTTTGAGCTCCCCTTGCACTTCACTTAAGAAGAAGAAAAAACTAATCTGAACAAGACAAATATCAGCATAACAGAACATATCACTATTACTGATCTAAGAAGATGCTTTGATAACTATTAAAAAAAGGCACTGTATTTTATACTCTATAGGACAAATCTATGTGATATTATCTCTGAATTCTCCATGAATTTGTTTCTTAATTAATTTATGGTTTTTTCTATCTCGAAGGCCGATCCTAAGTTGTCTCTGAGGTGGTAAGATTTCCATAGTAGACACCTTTGGAAGATTCATCCCAATAAGCCTGCAAGGAAAATGGATCATGA
This sequence comes from Allium cepa, assembly GCA_030765085.1. NCBI lineage: Eukaryota > Viridiplantae > Streptophyta > Magnoliopsida > Asparagales > Amaryllidaceae > Allium > Allium cepa. The sequence continues at coordinate 217,655,794 of CM060934.1, read as the reverse complement.
ATTTTTTTTCATGGGTATAAACTGTGATGGTATAGAAGTTGTATAAAAATATCCTTAGCAAAGCCAATATATCTCAAATTTGAGCATTCCACTAAAAGCCCTGTCCATTACTTATAACAAATCAGTTAACTCTTCTGAATCAGTATTGTTGTAAGTATATTAGAGATTGCATTAGACGAATTTTATACACTCCTCAAAACTATGACTAACTCTTTAGCTACATAAATTTAATTCTTTAGCAACATAAATTGGGTCTCATTGTTGTAACTCGCTACAAAAATTGGCATTAATTTGTATAACTAGCATGTTTTGTAATTTACAACTTATATGACATAATATGTTAACTAATCAAAAACATTGCCATTAATTTTTGTAAATTGATATCAGTATAAATTAATATGTACTCTAAGAAGTAACATTTATTATCGCCCTCTGTTTGAAAATTTATTATATTTTCCTACTTGATTTATTCATTATCTTTTATTGATTTCTTTATGGTCGTAACCTATTTACTCGCATGTTTTACTCTTTGATTGGGAACTATTCGAGATTTTCAAAAGAATATAAATACACACACACACACACATATATATATATATAACAAATATAGCACCTTTTACTCTTTGATTGGGAACTATTCGAGGTTTTCAAAAGAAAAAATATTTTTTTTTGTATAACAAAATTATTAGCTTTAGAACACAGATTTTTGGGTTTTATTGGAAAATTGATTTGATTTGATTTGACTTATAGTTAAATGGTAATATTTGTCTTAACTTATTTTTACAATGTTCACTCTATATTAAGCTTTAATAACTAATGTTGTTGTTTATTTGTATGTTAGCGCTTCATTATGTGTCACTTGAATTAGTCTTCAACCTGTCTATGCTTTTTAACTTGCGCTTCAGAGATGTGATGTAAGGTTTGTTTAGGTTCATAGGGTATTGGATTATTTACTGAATAGAATATACATAATATATAAATATAGTTTAACTACGTTACATTTTTATTTTCATACACTGTTTAAGTACATTACGGGACTTATATTGGGTTTTAAAAATGACCAGAAAAACTAGAGTTTTTTTTTCCAAATAATATCAAGACAGTGACATTTTCTCATACTATTTGTCTTAGGAACGTTGCAAATCACCATAATCATTTAAATAATTTGATTCAGTATGGTAGATTATAGTAGATTTTTTGGCCAAAGGAGGCACTGTATATAGAAACAGTTGCATAGAGTTTAACATACCTCTTTGTTGAAATGAGGTATATTTAAATATTAAACTAATTATTCCTCATCTATGTTTTATATTCCTTATACTGTGGATCAAAATAACATCTTCAGATGCAAGCCTTGATTATCAAGATATGTTGGAATCAACAATGAAGGTACACCTATGTACTGTAATAGTTGTTGCTTCCATTTCCTATGCTTCATTTTCAAATTATGCTTTGTTTGACTGATCTTATAGTGTTTTTGCTTCAGCACAATTGCATCACAATGATTAGATAATGTTGTCGATGATACAACAGTGTAAGTGCGGAGAAAAGGCAAGAAAGCATTAAAAGAAAGGGGTGGAAACTATTTCAGCTTTAATTATTAAAGTGGATTCACATTACTAGACAATACTTTCATCTCCATGCAACGTAAAATGACACATCTGGCTTTGATTGAAAGTATTTTTAATTCAGTTCAAAGAAGCACTACGATGTAGAAATTTTATGGTCTGCGCTGTGATGCAAATTCCTTGAACTTTGATGTACAAATTTCAAATCAAAATTTCCACATTTGTAAGGCTAGAATTGTTTGACAATCATCCTCAATTTTTTAAACTATCACAGTGTTGTCATTCGACTATTAAATACTATGATTATATAATGGAGAATTGTGTGCTTGGCCTGTCAGTGGAAGCTTGCATCCAACCTTTGTGCTCGATCTCCTATTGTACCGCTAAATATGCGACATGTCACCTTCCCAAGTCATTTCAATGATTACTTATGGTAGAACTTCCACCAACTCTTTGAAAAGCATTAAGCACTTTAATAGAGATTGACACAGCTTATACTAGGCTCAACAGTTTAGATACCAAACTGTCGCAACCTATCTTGGATCTTCCTCACGAAATGATGATTTCATGTCAAATAAACCGATAGAACGATAAATGCTCAATTCCGTTGATCGTGATGATACCGGAATCTAGCTATCTCCAACCCGTTGATCTCGCAAGATACCATGTTGAAAGATCTACAATTCGAACTTTGATCACTCGTAAGTGATACCGAGAATTGGCTTCAAGTTCGTTGATTCGCGCACGAATAACCCGAAGATGGAAAGAAGAAGGAGATCACACTCAACTTCCAACAATGGTGGCCAAAGGTCACGCACAAATATTATTTCAAAATCAACTACTCTTTACAAATGACAACACACCCCTATTTATTGGACATTACAACACACCCATACGACTCAACACATGCGACTCACGACTTAACGACATACGACTTAACGACATACGAGATACAACATCACACGACTTAACAACAGACGACTTAACAACAGATGACTTAACAACGTACGAGATACAACATCACATGACTTAACAACTGATGACTTAACAACAGACGACTTAACAACATACGAGATACAACATCCTACGACTTAACAGTGGCGCGACATAAGAAATCAGCATAGCTTCATGAACGACTTAATCGACATAAGAACTTGCGACTTAAGAAGATAGCATAGCTTCAGGAACGACTTAAAGAGATGCGGCATAAGAACTTGCGACTTATAGACATGCGACATATGTGAGCGACTTATAGAAATGCGGCATATGTGAGTGACTTAAAGAAATGCGGGATTGTGTTCTTGAGTCGTTATCTTATAAGGCG